>CM050398.1:88793619-89993619 GCA_027562975.1 Rhynchospora breviuscula
AATCTAGAGACGATTGAAATGCACAATTGATACTCAGAATTGCATTATTTGTCCTTGATATGCGTAATTAGCATGTATATTCCAATCGTTTTGAATAAATAAGATATGAATCACATTCTAAACAGAATAAAGACTTTAAATGTAGATTATTGTGATGAAATAACTAAGAATGCATCCACAAACGATTGAAATGCAGAAATAATACTCAAAATTGCATTATTTGCATTTTATATGCATATTTACCATATATAATCCAATATTTTTTGAATAAAAAACATAAAAATCATATTCTAGATAGTATAAAGAGTTTAAATGTAGATTATTGTGAAGAAATGACTTAGAATGTATCCAGAAACGATTGAAATGCTCGAATGATAATCAGAATTGCATTATTTGCAATTTCTATGCGTAATTACCAGTATAATCCAATCTTCTTGAATAACTCAGATATGAATCATATTATAGACAGTATAAAGAGTTTAAATGTAGATTATTGTGATGAAATGATTTAGAATGGATCGAGAAACAATTGAAATGCTCAAATGATACTCATAATTGCATTATTTGCACTTTATATGCGTAATTACCATGTATAATCCAATCTTTTTGAATAAATCAGAAATGAATCATATTATAGATGGTATAAGGTGTTTACATGTCGTCTATTGTGATGAAATGACTTAGAATGGATCCACAAACGATTGAAATGCTCAAATAATACTCAGAATTGCATTATTTGCAATTTATATGCGTAATTACAGTTTATAATCCAATCTTTTTGAATAAATAAGATATAAATAAAATTCTAGATAGTATAAAGAGCTTAAATATAGATTATTGTGATGAAATGACTTAGAATGAATACAGAAACGATTGAAATGCACAAATGATACTCAGAATTGCATTATTTGCACTTTATATGTGTAATTACCATTTATTATCCAATTTTTTTGAATAAATAAGATATGAATCACATTCTAGGCAGTATAAAGAGTTTAAATGTAGATTATAATGTTGAAATGACTTAGAATGTATCCAGAAAGGATTGAAATGCTCAAATGATACTCAGAATTGCATTATTTGTAATTTATATGCATAATTTCCATGTATATTACAATCTTTTTGAATAAATAAGATATGAATCACATTATAGACTGTATAAAGAGTTTAAATGTAGATTATTGTGCTGAAATGACATAGAATGAATCCATAAACGATTGAAATGCAAAAATGATACTCAGAAATGCATTATTTGCAATTTATATGTGTAATTACCATGTATATAATCAACTCTTTTTGAATAAATAAGATATGAATCCCATTATAAACAGTATAAAGATTTTAAATGAAGATTATTGTGATTAAATGACTTAGAATGAATCTAGAAACGATTGAAATGCACAAATGATACTCAGAATTGCATTCTTTGCAATTTCTATGCATAATTACCATGTACAATCCAATCTTTTTGAACAAATCAGAAATGAATCATATTCAAGATGGTATAAATTGTTGACATGTAGTCTATTGTGATGAAATGACTTAGAATGGATCCACAAATGATTGAAATGCTCAAATTATACTCAGAATTGCATTATTTGCAATTTTTATGCGTAATTACCATGTATAATCTAATTTTTCTGAATTAACAAGACTCGACGGTATAAAGAGTTTAAATGTGGATTATTATGATGAAACGACTTGGAATGAATCCAGAAACGATTGAAATACTCAAATGATACTCAGAATTGCATTATTTGAACTTTATATGCATAATTAATAAGTATAATCCAATCTTTTTGAATAAATAAGATATGAAATCATATTCTAGACAGTATAAAGAGTTTAAATATAGATTATTGTGATGAAATGACTTAGAATGAATCCAGAAATGATTGAAATGCACAAATGATACTCAGAATTGCATTATTTGCACTTTATATGTGTAATTACCATTTATAATCCAATCTTTTTCAATAAATAAGATATAAATTGCATTCTAGACAGTATAAAGAGTTTAAATGTAGATTATTGTGCTGAAATGACTTAGAATGAATCCAGAAACGATTGAAATGCTCAAATGCTACTCAGAATTGCATTATTTGCACTTTATATGCGTAATTACCATGTATAATCCAATCTTTTTGAATAAATAAGATATGAATCACATTCTAGACAGTATAAGGAGTTTAAATGTAGATTGTTATGCTGAAATGATATAGAATGAATCCAGAAACGATTGAAATGCACAAATGATACTCAGAATTGCATTATTTGCAATTTATATGTGTAATTACCATGTATAATCCACTCTTTTCAAATAAATCAGATATGAATCCCAATCTAGACAGTATAAATAGTTCAAATGTACATTATTGTGATTAAATGACTTAGAATGAATACAAAAACGGTTGAAATGCTCAAATGATACTCACAATTGCATTATTTGCACTTTATATGTGTAATTACCATGTACAATCCAATCTTTTTAAATAAACAAGATATGAGTCATATTATAGACAGTATAAAGAGTCCAGATGTAGATTATTGTGATGAAATGACTTAGAATGGATCCAGAAACGATTGAAATGCTCAAATGATACTCAGAATTGCATTATTTGTACTTTATATGCGAAATTTCCACATATATTCCAATCTTTTTGAATAAAAAAGATATGAATCACATTCTAAACAGTATAAAGAGTTTAAATGTATATTATTGTGCTGAAATGACTTTGAATGGATCCAGAAACGATTGAAATGCTCAAATGATACTCAGACATGCATTATTTGCATTTTATATGCTCAATTACCATATATAATTCAATCTTTTTTAATAAAGAAGATATAAATCATATTCTAGATAGTATAAAGAGTTTAAATGTAGATTATTGTGATGAAATGACTTGGAATGAATCCAGAAACGATTTAAATTCTCAAATGATACTCAGAATTGCATTATTTGTACTTTATATGCGTAATTACCATGTATAATCTAATCTTTTTGAATAAATAATATATGAATCACATTCTTGACAGTATAAAGAGCGTATATACAGATTATTGTGATGAAATGACTTAGAATGAATCCTAAAACGATTTAAATGTTCAAATGATACTCAGAATTGCATTATTTGCAATTTATATACATAATTATCATATATAATCCAATATTTTTTAATAGACAAGATATAAATCATACTCTAGATAGTATAAAGAGTTTAAATGTAGATTATTGTGATGAAATGAATTAGAATGAATCCAGAAACGATTGAAATGCACAAATGATACTCAGAATTACATTATTTGCACTTTCTATGCGTAATTACCATGTATAATCCAATCTTCTTGAATAAACAAGATATGAATCACATTCTAGACAGCATAAAGAGTTTAAATATAGATTATTGTGATGAAATGACTTAGAATGGATCCAGAAACTATTGAAATGCTCAAATGATACTCAGAATTACAATATTTGCAGTTTATTTGCGTAATTACCAAGTATAAAATAATTTTTTTAAATAAACAAGATATAAATCATATTCTAGACAGTATAAAGAACATATATGTAAATTATTATGATGAATTGACATAAAATGGATACAGAAATGATTGAAATGCAAGAATGATACTCAGAATTGCATTATTTGCAATTTATATGAATAATTACCATATAATCCAATCTTTTTGAATTAACAATATATGAATCATATTCTAGACAGGAGAAAGAGTTTAAATATAGATTATTGCGAATAAATGACTCAGTATGAATCCAGAAACGATTGAAATGCTCAAATGATACTCAGAATTGCATTATTTGCAATTTATATGCGTAATTACCATGTATAATCCAATCTATTTGAATAAATCAGATATGAATAATATTCTAGATGGTATAAAGTGTTTAAATGTAGATTATTGTGATGAAATGACTTAGGATGGATCCACCAATGATTGAAATGCTCAAATAAAACTCAGAATTGTATTAGTTGCACTTTGTATGAGTAATTACCATATATAATCCAATCTTTTTGAATAAACAAGATGTAAAACATATTCTAGATAGTATAAAGAGTTTAAATGTAGATTATTGTGATGAAATTACATAGAATGAATCCAGAAACGATTGAAATGCATAAATGATTCTCAGAATTGCTTTATTTGCACTTTATATGTGTAATTACAATGTTTAACCAACTCTTTTTGAATAAATAAGATATGAATCTCATTCTGGTCAGTATAAAGAGTTTAAATGTAGATTATTGTGATTAAATGACTTAGAATGAATCCAGAAACGATTGAAATGCTTAAATGATACTCAGAATTGCATTATTTGCCCTTTATATGTGTAATTACCATGTATAATCCACTCTTTTTGAATAAATAAGTTATGAATCACATTCTAGATAGTATAAAGAGTTTTAATGTAGATTATTGTGATTAAATGACTTAGAATGAATCCAGAAACGATTGAAATGCTCAAATGATACTCAGAATTGCATTATTTGCAATTTATATGCGTAATTACCATGTACAATCTAATCTTTTAGAATAAACAAGGTATGAATCACATTCTAGACAGTATCAAGAGTTTCAATGTAGATTATTGTGATGAAATGACTTAGAATGGATCCAGAAACGATTGAAATGCTCAAATGATACTCAGAATTGCATTATTTGCAGTTTATATGCGTAATTACCTTGTATAATATAATCTTTTTGAATGAAAAAGATATAAATCATTTTCTAGACAGTATAAAGTGTACATATGAAAATTATTGTGATGAAATAACTTAAAATGAATCCAGAAACGTTGAAATGCTCAAATGATACTCAGAATTGCATTATTTGCAATTTATATGCGTAATTTCCATATATAATCCAATCTTCTTGAATAAATCTGATATGAATCATATTCTAGACAGTATAAAGAGTTTAAATATAGATTATTGTGATGAAATGATTTAGAATGGATCGATAAACAATTGAAATGCATAAATGATACTTAGAGTAGCATTATTTGCACTTTATATGCGTAATTACCATGTATAATCCAATCTTCTTGAATAAATCAGATATGAATCATATTTTAGACGGTATAAAGTATTTAAATGGAGATTATTGTGATGAAATGACTTAGATTTCATCCACCAACGATTGAAATGCTCAAATAATACTATGAATTGCATTATTTTCACTTTATATGCGTAATTGCCATATATAATCCAATCTTCTTGAAGAAACATGATATAAAACATATTCTAGATAGTATAAAGAGTTTAAATGTTGATTGTTGTGAAAAAATGACTTAGCATGAGTCCAGAAACGATTGAAATGCTCAAATGATACTCAGAATTGCATTATTTGCAATTTATATGTGTAATTACCATGTATAATCAACTCTTTTTTAATACGGAAGATATGAATCTCATTCTAGACAGTATAAAAAGTTTAAATGTAGATTATTGTGAATAAATGACTTAGAATGAATCCAGAAATGATTGAAATGCTCAAATGATACTCAGAATTGCATTATTTATACTTTATATGCATAATCACTATGTACAATCCAATCTTTTTGAATAAATCAGATGTGAGTCATATTCTTATTAACGCTATAAAGTGTTTAAATGTATATTATTGTGATGAAATGACATAGAATAAATGCAGAAACGATTGAAATGCTCAAATGATACTCATAATTGCATTATTTGCACTTTCTATGCGTAATTTCCATGTATAATTCAATCTTTTTTAATTTACATGATATAAATCATATTCTACATAGTATAAAGAGCTTAAATATAGATTATTGTGATGAAATAACTTGTAATTAATCCAGAAACGATTGAAATGCTCAAATGATACACAGAATTGCATTATTTGTACTCTTTATGCGTAATTACCATTTATAATCCAATCTTTTTGAATAAACAATATTTAAATATTATTCTACACAGAATAAAAAGCTTAAATGTAGATTATTGTGATGAAAAGACTTAGAATGGATAAAGAAACGATTGAAATGCTCAAATGATACCCAGAATTGCATTATTTGCAATTTATATGCGAAATTACCATGTATAATCCAATATTTTTGAATTAACTACCTAGAATCATATTCTAGACAGGATAAAGAGTTTAAATGTATATTATTGTGATGAAATGACTTAGAATGAATCAAGAAACGATTGAAATGCTCAAATGATACTCAGAATTGCATTATTTGCACTTTCTATGCGAATTACCTTGTATAATCCAGTCTTTTTGAATAAATAAGATATGAATCATATTCTAGACGGTATAAAGAGTGTAATTGTAGATTAATGTGATGGAATGACTTAGAATGAATCCAGAAACGATTCAAATATATTAATGATACTCAGAATTGCATTATTTGTAGTTTATATGCGTAATTACCTTGTATAATCCAATCTTTTTGAATAAATCAGATATGAATCATATTCTAGAAAGCATAGAATGTTTAATTGTAGATTATAATGATGAAATGACTTAGAATGGATCCACAAACGATTGAAATGCTCAAATAATACACAAAATTGCATTATTTGCACTTTATATGCGTAATTACCACATATAATATAATATTTTTGAATAAACAAGATATAAATAATATTCTAGATTGTATGATGAGTTTAAATTAAGATTATTGTGATGAAATGACTTAGAATGAATCCAGAAACGATTGAAATGCACAAATGTTACTCAGAATTGCATCATTTGCACTTTATATGCGTAATTACCATGAATATTGGAATCTTTTTTAATGAATAAGATATGAATCACATTTTGGACTATATAAAAAGTTTAAATATTGATTGTTGTGATGAAATGACTTAGAATGAATCCAGAAATGATTGAAATGCACAAATGATACTATGAATTGCATTATTTGCAATTTATACGTGTAATAACCACGTATAATCCACTCTTTTTGAATAAATAAGATTTGAATACCATTCTAGACAGTATAAAGAGTTTAAATGTAGATTATTGTGATGAAATGACTTAGAATGAATCCAGAAACGATTGAAATGCTCAAATGATACTCAGAATTGCATTATTCGCACTTTCTACGAGTAATTACAATGTATAATCCAAACTTTTTATATAAATAAGATATGAATTATATTTTAGATGGTATAAAGAATTTAAATGTTGATTATGGTGATCGAATGACATAGAATGGATCCAGAAACGATTGAAATGCTCAAATGAAACTAAGAATTGCATTATTTGCAATTTTTATGCGTAATTACCATGTATAATCCAATTTTTCTGAATAAAAAAGATATGAATCATATTCTTGACAGTATAAAGAGTTTAAATGTAGATTATTATGATGAAATGACTTAGAATGAATCCAGAAACGATTGGAATACTCAAATGATACTCTGAATTGCATTATTGGAACTTTATATGAATAATTAATAAGTATAATCCAATCTTTTTGAATAAATAAGATATGAAATTATATTCTAAACAGTATAAAGAGTTTAAATATAGATTATTGTGATGAAATGACTTGGAATGGATCCAGAAATGAATGAAATGCTCAAATGATACTCAGAATTACATTATTTGCACTTTATATGCGTGATTACCATTTACAATACAATCTTTTTGAATAATTCAGATATGAATCATATTCTAAACGGTATAAATTGTTTAAATGTAGATTATTTTGAAGAAATGACTTCTAATTAATCCAGAAATGGTTGAAATGCTCAAATGATACTCAGAATTGCATTATTTGCACTTTCTATGCGTAATTACCATGTATAATCCAATCTTTTTGATGTTACAAGATAAAAGTCATATTCTACACAGTATAAAAAGCATAAATAAAGATTATTGAGATGAAATGACTTGGAATTAATCTAGAAACGATTGAAATGCTCAAATGATAATCAGAATTGCATTATTTGCACTTTTTTCGCGTAATTACCATTTATAATCCAATCATTTTGAATAAACAAGATATAAATCATATTCTACGAAGAATAAAAAGTTTAAATATAGATTATTGAGATGAAAAGACTTAGAGTGGAAAAAGAAATGATTGAAATGCTCAAATGATGCCCAGAATTAAATTATTTGCAATTTATATGCGTAATTACCATGTATAATCCAATCTTTTTGAATTAACAACATATGAATCATATTCTAGAGAGTATAAAGTGTTTAAATGTAGATTATTGTGATGAAATAACTTATAATAAATCCAGAAATGATTGAAATGCTCAAATCATACTCAGAATTGTATTATTTCCACTTTATATGCTTAATTCCATGTATAATCCAATCTTTTTGAATAAACAAGATATGAATCATATTCTAGATGGTATAAAGACTTTAATTGTAGATTATTGTGATTAAATGACTTAGAATAAATCCAGAAATGATTGAAATTCTCAAACGATACTCAGAATTACATTATTTGCAATTTCTATGCGTAATTACCTTGTATAATCCCATTTTTTTTAATAAATAAGATATGAATCATATCCTAGACGGTATAAAGAGTTTAATTATTGTGATGAAATGACTTAGAATGAATTCAGAAACGAATGAAATGCTCAAATGATTCACAGAATTGCATTATTTGCACTTTATATGAGTAATTACCATATATAATCCAATCTTTTTTAATAAATCAGATATTAATCATATTCTAGACGGTATAAAGAGTTTAATTTTAGATTATTGTGATGAATTGATTTAGAATGAATCCAGAAACGATTGAAATGCTCAAATGATACTCAGAATTACCAAACACTTTATATACGTAATTACCTTGTATAATCCATTCTTTTTGAATAAATCAGATATGAATCATATTCTAGACAGTATAGAATGTTTAAATGTAGATTATTTTGATGAAATGACTTATAATGGATCCACAAACGATTGAAATGCTCAAATAATACACAAAATTGCATTATTTGCACTTTATATGCGTAATTACCAAATATAATCCAATCTTTTTGAATAAACATGATATAAATCATATTCTAGGTTGTATGAAGAGTTTAAATTATGATTATTGTGCTGAAATGACTTAGAATGAATCCAGAAATGATTGAAATGCACAAATGATACCCTTAATTGCATTATTTGCAATTTATTCGTGTAATTACCACGTATAATCCACTCTTTTTGAATAAATAAGATTTGAATCCCATTCTAGAGAGTATAAAGTGTTTAAATGTAGATTATTGTAATGAAATAACTTAGAATAAATCCAGAAACGATTGAAATGCTCAAATCATACTCAGAATTGTATTATTTCCACTTTATATGCTTAATTACCGTGTATAATCTAATCTTTTTGAATAAACAAGATATGAATTATATTCTAGACGGTATAAAGAGTTTAATTGTAGATTATTGTGATTAAATGACTTAGAATAAATCCAGAAATGATTGAAATTCTCAAACAATACTCAGAATTACATTATTTGCAATTTCTATGCGTAATTACCTTTTATAATCCAATCTTTTTGAATAAATAAGATATGAATCATATCCTAGACGGTATAAAGAGTTTAATTGTAAATTATTGTGATGAAATGACTTAGAATGAATTCAGAAACGAATGAAATGCTCAAATGATTCTCAGAATTGCATTATTTGTACTTTATATGCTTAATTACCTTGTATAATCCAATCTTTTTGAATAAATAAGATATGAATCATATTCTAGATGGTATAAAGAGTTTAATTTTAGATTATTTTGATGAAATGACTTAGAATGAATCCGGAAACGATTGAAATGCTCAAATGGTACTCATAATTGCATTATTTGCACTTTATATGCGTAATTACCTTGTATAATCCAATCTTTTTGAATAAATCAGATATAAACCATATTCTAGACAGTATAGAATGTTTAAATGGAGATTATTGTGATGAAATGACTTATAATGGATCCACAAACGATTGAAATGCTCAAATAATACATAAAATTGCATTATTTGCACTTTATATGCATAATTACCAAATATAATCCATTCTTTTTCAATAAACAAGATATAAATCATATTCTAGATTGTATGAAGAGTTTAAATTAAGATTATTGTGATGAAATGACTTAGAATGAATCCAGAAACGATTGAAATGCACAAATGATACTCAGAATTGCATCATTTGCACTTTACATGAATAATAACCATGTATATTGGAATTTTTTTGAATAAATAAGATATGAATCACATTCTAGACTATACAAAAAGTTTAAATATTGATTATTGTGCTGAAATGACTTAGAATGAATCCAGAAACGATTGAAATGCACAAATGATACTCTGAATTGCATTATTTGCAATTTATACGTGTAATTACCACGTATAATCCACTCTTTTTGAAAAAATAAGATTAGAATCCCTTCTAGACAGTATAAAGTGTTTAAATGTAGATTATTGTGGTGAAATGACTTAGAATGAATCCAGAACCGATTGAAATGCTCAAAGGATACTCAGAATTGCATTATTTGCACTTTCTTCGCGTAATTACAAAGTATAATCCAATCTTTTTGTATAAATAAGATATGAATCATATTTTAGATGGTATAAAGAATTTAAATGTAGATTATGGTGATGAAATGACTTAGAATGGATCCAGAAACAATTGAAATGCTCAAATGACACTAAAAATTGCATTCTTTGCAATTTTTATGCGTAATTACCATGTATAATCCAATTTTTCTGAATTAACAAGACTCGACAGTATAAAGAGTTTAAATGTAGATTATTATGATGAAATGACTTAGAATGAATCCAGAAACGATTGAAATACTCAAATGATACTCAGAATTGCATTATTTGAACTTTATATACATAATTAATAAGTATAATACAATCTTTTTGATTAAATAAGATATGAAATCATATTCTAGACAGTATAAAGAGTTTAAATATAGATTATTGTGATGAAATGAATTGGAATGGATCGAGAAATGATTGAAATATTCAAATGGTACTCTGAATTGCATTATTTGCACTTTATATGCGTATTTACCATGTACAATACAATCTTTTTGAATAATTCAGATATGAATCATATTCTAGACGGTATAAACTGTTTAAATGTAGATTATTGTGTAGAAATAATTTAGAATTAATCCAAAAATATTGAAATGCTCAAATAATACTCAGAAATGCATTATTTGCACTTTCTATGTGTAATTACCATGTATAATCCAATCTTTTTGAATTTACAAGATATAAATCATATTCTACACAGTATAAAAAGCTTAAATGAAGATTATTGTGATGAAATGACTTGGAATTAATCCAGAAACGATCGAAATGCTCAAATGATAACCAGAATTGCATTATTTGCACTTTTTGCGCGTAATTACCATTTATAATCCAATCTTTTTGAATAAACAAGATATAAATCATATTCTAAGCAGAATAAAAAGTTTAAATGTAGATTATTGAAATGAAAAGACTTAGAATGGATCAAGAAACGATTGAAATGCTCAAATGATACCCAGAATTGAATTATTTGCAATTTATATGCGTAATTACCATGTATAATCCAATCTTTTTGAATTAACAACACATGAATCATATTTTAGACAGGATAAAGAGTATAAATGTAGATTATTGTGATGAAGTAACTTAGAATGAATCCAGAAACGATTAAAATGCTCAAATGATACTCAGAATTGCATTATTTGCACTTTATATGCGTAATTATCATGTATAATCCAATCTTTTTGAATAAATAAGATATGAATCATATTCTAAACGGTATAAAGAGTATAATTGTAGATTATTGTGACTAAATGACTTAGAATGAATCCAGAAAAGATTGAAATGCTCAAACGATACTCAGAATTGTATTATTTGCACTTTCTATGCATAATTACCTTGTATAATCCAATCTTTTTGAATAAATAAGATATGAATCATATTCTAGATGGTATAAAGAGTTTAATTGTAGATTATTGTGATGAAATGACTTAGAATGAATTCAGAAACAATTGAAATGCTCAAATGATTCTCAGAATTGCATTATTTGCACTTTATATGCGTTATTACCATGTATAATCCAATCTTTTTGAATAAATCAGATATGAATCATATTCTAGACGGTATAGAGTGTTTAAATGTAGATTATTGTGATGAAATGATTTAGAATGGATTCTCAAACGATTTAAATGTTCAAATAATACTCAGAATTGCAGTATTTGCACTTTATATGCATAATTACCATGTATAATCCAATCTTTTTGAATAATTAAGATATGAATCATATTCTAGACAGTATAAAGAGTTTAAATATGTATTATTGTGATGAAATGACTTAGAATGGATACAGAAACGATTGAAATGCTCAAATGATACACAGAATTGCATTATTTGTAATTGACATGCGTAATTTTTATGTATATCCCAATCTTTTTGAATAAATTAGATATGAATCACATTTTTAGACAGCATAAAGTGTTTAAATGTAGATTATTCTTCTGAAATGACTTAGAATGTATCCAAAAACGATTGAAATGCTCAAATGACACTCAGAATTGCATTATTTGCATTTGATATGCGTAATTAGCATGTATATTCCAATCGTTTTGAATAAATATGGCCTGAATCTTATTCTAAACTGTATAAATATTTCAAATGTAGATTATTGTGATGAAATGACTTAGAATGGATCCACAAACGATTGAAATGCTCAAATAATACTCAAAATTGTATTATTTGTATTTTGTATGCGTAATTACCATATATAATCCAATCTTTTTTAATAAAGAAGATATAAATCATATTCTAGATAGTATAAAGAGTTTATATGTAGATTATTGTGTTGAAATGACTTAGAATGAATCCAGAAACGATTGAAATGCTCAAATGATGTTCAGAATTGCATTATTTGCACTTTATATACGTAATTACCATGTATAATCCAATCTTTTTAAATAAATAAGATATGAATCACATTCTAGACATTATAAAGATTTTAAATGTAGATTATTATGATCAAATGATTGAGAATGAATCCAGAAACGATTGAAATGCTCAAATGATACTCAGAATTGCATTATTTGCACTTTATATGCGTAATTACCATGTATAATCCAATCTTTTTGAATAAATATGATATGAATCACATTCTAGATAGTATAAAGAGTTTAAATATAGATTATTGTGATGAAATGACATAGAATGGATTCAAAAACAGATGAAATGAAATGATGCTCAGAAGATGCATTATATTTACTTTATAGGTGTAATAACGATGTATAATCTAATCTTTTCGAATATGTAATATCTGAATCATATTTTATACCATATGTTCAAATATAGATTATTGTGTTGGAATGACTTAAAATCAATGCAGATACGATTGAAATGCTCGAATGGACTCAGAATAGGCATTATTTGCACTTTCTATGTGTAATTATTATGGATAATCCAATATTTTCGAATAAATTAGATATGAATCATATTCTTGACCATATAGAGATGTTGAATGAAGATTATTGTGATAAAATCACTCAGAATGAATGCAAAAACTGTTGAAATGTTCAAATGATACTCAAAATTTGCATTATTCGCATTTTATATGCATAATTACTTGGTATAATCCAATCTTTTTTAATATGGAAGATCTTAATCATATTCTAGAATGTACATAGAGTTTAAATGTAGATTATTGTGATGAAATGACTAACAATGGATTCAGAAATAGTTGAAATTAAATGATATTTAGAATATCATTATATTCACTTTATAGGCATAATAACGATGTATAATCCAATCTTTTTTAATAAGCAAGATCTGAATTATATTCTAGACCGCATAGAGAGTTCAAATGTAGATTATTGTGTTGAAATGACTTAAAATGAATGCATAAACGATTGAAATGCTAAAATGTACTCAGAATTAGCATTATTTGCACTTTCTATGCTTAATTACTATGTATAATCCAATATTTTTGAATAAATAAGATTTGAATCATATTCTAGACCATATAGAGAGGTAGAATGACGATTATTGTGATGAAATGACTTAGACTGAATGCAGAAACAATTGAAATACTCAAATGACACTCAGAATAAGCATTATTTGCACTTTATATGTGTAATTACTATGTATAATCCAATCTTTTCGAATAAATTAGATATGAATCATAATCTAGACCGTATAGGGATGTTAAATGAAGATAATTTTGATTAAATCACTTAGAATGATTGCAGAAACAGGTGAATTGCTCAAATGATACTTAGAATATGCATTATACGCACTTTATATGCATATTTGCTTGGTATAATCCAATATTTTTTAATATGTAAGATCTTAATCATATTCTAGACCGTACAGAGAGTGTAAATGTAGATTATATTGATGAAAATGACTAAGAATGAATTCAGAAATAGGTGAAATGGAATGATACTCAGAATATGCATTATATTCATTTTATAGACATAATAACGATGTATTATTCAATATTTTTGAATAAGTAAGATCTGAATCATATTCTAGACTGTATAGAGAGTTCAAATGTAGATTATTTTGTTGAAATGACTTAAAATGAATGCAGATACGATTGAAATGCTCAAATGTACTCAGAATAAGCATTATTTTCACTTTATATGCGTAATTATTATGTATATTTGAATGCCATTAGTAATTATAGTAATAATAGAACTTTTCTTAAAACTTTATTGGCTGCTTGGATTTGGGCTGTTTGGAATGAGTGTAACAAACAAGTTTTTCAACCTGTTATTGGTCAACATACTCTTGCTAATGCCTCAACTTATGCAGCCTTGCACCTTTAATTATCACTTATGGACAGGTATTGGCACAGGTCTCGAGTCCCACATTGGAGCTTTTACTGGGGATGGAGCTACGAGGGGAACTACTAATGGAGCCACTGCCCGCTAATGGAGTTGTCTCTCAAGCAGAAGCTGTGATGGATACAGACGAGGACTTGCTTGAAAGATTAGACTTTAGTTTAGTTTTTAGACCTTTATTTTGGTTATACTGGTGGTATTGTGGTTTACTTCCTTGCTTTTATTTTGTTGTTTGTTAGTCACTTTGTGACTTTTTCTTGTTATTGTTAAACTCCTGGCATCAATGAAGTATGATGGCACCCTTCTTGGGTCGCTTATTTCAAAAAAAAAATTATCGGTATAATATAATCCAATATTTTGAATATGTAAGATCTAAATCATATTCTAGATCGTATAAAGAATTTAAATGTAGATTATTGTATTGAAATGACTTAGAATGAATGCTAAAATGATTGAATTGATCAAATGATACTCATAATAAGCATTATTTGCTCTTTGTATGCGTAATTACTACGTATAATCCAATCTTTTTGAATAAGTAAGATTTGAATCATATTCTAGACTGTATATAGAGTTTAAATGTAGATTATTGTGATGGAATGACTTGAAATGAATTCAGGAACGGTTGAAATGCTAATATAATACTCAGAATAAGCATTCACATTATAGTCGTAATAACTATGTATAATCCAATCTTTTTGAATAAGTATGAACTGAATAATTTTCTAGATTATATATAGATTTTAAATGTGATTATTGTGATGGAATGACTTGAAATGAATTTAGAAAAGATTGAAACGCTCAAATGATACTCAAAACATGATCCTCAGAAACGGTATAATCCAATCTTTTTAAATAAGTAAAATTTAAATCATATTCTAGTCTGTATAGAGAGTTTAAATATAGATTATTGTGAAGAAATGACTTAAAATGATTTCGAAAATGGTTGAAATGCTCATATGATACTCCGAAAATGTATTATATTCACTCTGTATGCGTAATTACTATGTATAATCCAATCTTTTTTAATAAGTAAGATTTGAATCATATTCTAGAGTGTATAGAGAGTATAAATGTTGATCATTGTGGGGAAATGTCTTTGAATGAATACTAAAATGATTGAAATGCTCAAATGATACTCAGAATAAGCATTATTTGCACTTTATATGCGTAATTACTATGTATAATCCAATCTTTTTGAATAAGTATGATCTGAATCATATTCTAGACTGTATAGAGAGTTTCAATGTAGATTGTTGTGAAGCAATGACTTAGAATGAATATAGAAACGGTTGAAATTCTCATGTGATACTCAGAATATGCATTATATTCACTTTATAGGCGTAATAACTATGTATAATCCAATCTTTTTGAAAAATTAAGATCTGAATCATATTCTTGACCGTAAAGAGAGTTTAAATGAAGATTATTGTGATGAAATGACTTAATTAGAATGAATACAGAAACGACTAAAATGCTCAAATGATACTCCAATAAGCATTACTTGCACTTTATATTTGTAATTAGTAATTACTATGTTTATTCTAATATTTTTGAATAAGTAAGAACTAAATCATATTCTAGACCGTATAAGGAACGTAAATGTAAATTATTAGGATGAAATGGCTTAGAGTGAATTTATAAAAGGATGAAATGCTCAAATGATACTCAGAATAAGCATTATTTGCACTGTAAATGCCTAATTACTATGCATAATCAAAATTTATTTATTATTATAAGATCTAAATCATATTCTAGACCGTATGGATAGTTTAAATATAGATTATTGTGATAAAATGACTTAAAATGAATGCATAATTGTTTGAAATGCTCAAATGATGCTCATAATATGCATTATTTGGACATTATATGCGTAATTACTATTATTTTAAACCAATCAAAATCATATTAATAATATACAACTCTAATCTATAAGATTATTTTCAACACAAATTAGCTTATTATTTTTAAAACATCGTGTCTTTGGTAATGTTTTACAACCATCCACAAATTTAGACAAAATTTTTTTAGTCTATTATAAATAAATAAAATTGAATTATACAAACTAAAATATATAGATAAGTTAATTATAAATAAATAAATTATCAAAAAAAATAATTAAAAAAAGTTCATGTATCTCGGTAAGCCCCACTAGTTGAATTATGTAGCTGCCTCAATTTGTTACTTGTTAGTTGTCAAAAAAATTTATAAAAATTAAAAGAAAAATAGGTGTAAAGCGGCCATTAGCTGCTCTTCGCAACATGTGTTCTGGTTTGTGGGTCCCACTTTTGGTGTAGAGCTGAAGAACGGATATCATGCAATTCTTACCGATGCTGCTAGTTGCCTAGTTCTATACTTGTATTTTGTTAGTGAAGCGCTACAAACTTGAACTGATAGAGAAGACAACAAATGATCTGGAAAAATGATTGAAACGGTAATGAAATTAGGGTGTTTCGTTAATCGTTTCGTTGATGAAACCGACCACTAGCTAATTTCGTTAATCGTTTCGTTTTGGACAAAACGATCAAAATCGATGAAATTTTCGTAATTTACACATTGACGAAACCGTTTTATTGTTCTGTTAACAGTTTCATTTTTGAAACGCAACTATATTCCTTAGCCGTTTTGACGAAACGAAACGAAATAACGGTTAAAACGGCTTTCGTTTTCAGCCCTACATTGCATACCTAAAGGCTGGATCGAAATCCTCTACTATCGTTCAAACGACAGTAGAGTGCTGTCCAGCCACATTTTTATCAATATTTAAAAATTTTAAACTTCAAATGATCAATCTAAACCGTTGTTCTTGTTCAATTTAACGAGCGATGTATTTTTATGTAAGTTTTATAAATTTTGGAGTTGATTTGATACTAGATCGAATGGTCAACAAATGAACGAATATGGTTAACTATCTCTAATTAATTCTAATGCGTTCATAATTTGGTTATTTAATCGAGTATCAAATCAACTCCAAATTTTATGAAACTTATATAAAAACGCATCGTCCGTAAAATTTAACAAGATCAACAGTTTGGATTAAACATTTAAATTTTAAAATTTTTAAATATTAATTAAACTTTTATTGGATCAACAGTTTCGATCCCCTAAAGGCCTAGTATATGCTATCGGTCCGCAGTTCTGAATTACGGAAATTTAGGCTTTTATTAGGCAACCTCCCCGTCCCCGATACAACTTCTCCTCTTTTTAAGCCCATGAATAGTTTTTGTCTTACTCCTGTATATATTGGCCCTAAAGGCCGGTCGACTATTTCCGCAGAATATTATTAGTATTTATTATAAATTTATAATATTATCCATCCATATTAATTTCCAAATTCCCATTTCTTATTAGAAATGCGAGCACAACAAAATAATAATAATAATAGCAATATTATAATATGTTATTTAGTCCTTTTGAAGGTCATAAACGTGACAGCCAAAATAGTGGCAAAAGAATTTAGTATTTACCTTGTTATTTATTAATTCAATACAATTGGAGAAACCTAAAAGGATAAATGATACTTGCAAGTTGCAAGTAAAGAGGGCAGCGCGTTGTGTTGTCGCAACCTGGACTGGACTGGACTGGACTGGATTGGATTGGGTTCACACGGTCACACCCGCACCGGCGGTGACCGTATTTTTCAGTTTTATTTATTAAATTAATTAATTAAATAAATAATAAAAAGGGATGGATCCATGATCGGCATCATATTCTTTTCTTACATCTGCATCACTTCTCCCACTATCTATTTTCTGATTCTCTCTCTCTCTCGTCAACACAACACAACACAACACAACACGCCTCGCTCTCTCTCTCTCTCTCTCCACCCAACCCAACCCAACTGATTCGCCATGGATGAAGAGTATGATGTCATAGTACTTGGCACTGGTCTCAAGGAGTGCATCCTTAGCGGTCTCCTCTCCGTCGATGGCCTCAAGGTCTCCCTCTCTCTCTCTCTTTCGTTCTCTGTGCTTTACTCCGATCTGATCTGATCTGATCTCTTTTGCCCGGATCAAACTCCATCCATTCCTCTCCGATTTTGATTTTTCAATTGCGTCTACTCAGCTGTCCTCGTCTTAATTCTATTTATATTTGTTTTTGGGAAATGAGCGAGTGGGAAATTGGTTTATATAACGTCCCAAATAAAGAGGAAATCTGTTGTAGATCTTCAAGCATTTTATGAAACTTTAACATTCGCAATTAGTACCCAATTTGATATGTTAATGTTGATTAAGTCTGTTTTGTTTGGATCATATCCTTTATTTTGCCTTTTATCTGTGGCTGGTCGTCTGTAGGTGCTGCACATGGACAGGAATGATTACTATGGAGGTGAGTCAACATCCCTCAATCTAATCCAGGTAAACTGCTGTCGTATTATTTTTATTTGTATATGCAATTATGTATTTATTTATTTATCATTTATTTATTCAGAAGAACTATCTATTCTTTGCTTTTGGTAAAACAATGTTGCGAGCTTTACCTATTGCACTTGTAGATCACATATTCATGTTACTTCGTACTGTGAAGTAGAATTATAACCAGAATGGTTGTTGCTTGTTTAGGGCTTCTTAGAAATTCACTTATCTTAAGCCTCATGTAAGACTGGAAAATTGTAGCTCTATCTGTACTATGGTAAAAAGGATCTTTTTAATCTTTTCAGCAATTAAATTGCTTTCTATTTGTTTTTTCAGAGCTCATATCGTTATTACTAAATAACCTTATTTATGCAGCTCTGGAAGAGATTCAGGGGTGATGACAAACCACCAGCTCATCTGGGTGCTAGCAGGGATTATAATGTAGATATGATTCCTAAGGTCTCTTGCTACATCAATCTTATCTTGTTTCATGATCTTTTAATTTATTGTTCATCTTTGTATTCTGCTTTTTCCTTTTTTTTTTTTTTTTTCTTCTTTGACGTTTTTATTGCTTAAATAAAAGTTCACTGTGCATTGGTTCCATTAAAGTGGTAAGCATGATTTTCGTCACAAAAACAAACTCCGTACAGGACCAAGCACCTGTGTGAATAAAGAAAATTCTTGTCATTAACATAACTGATCGTTTGATATTTTTTTCAACATTTCAGTTTATGATGGCAAATGGTACCTTGGTGCGTGTTCTTATCCATACTGATGTCACAAAGTATTTATCCTTCAAGGCTGTAGATGGAAGCTATGTATTTAACAAAGGGAAGGTACAAGTCTTTTTACCCTTATTTTCGTCTCTTTCTTTCTGTTTCTTCTGGAAATGCACCTTATAGGATCTAGAAATGCAACATATAATACCTCCTCAATGTCCTGATAAAACATGGAGAATACCACCTATATACTTTGCCCCCGTATTTTGTGCTGAATTCTTCAAAAGTATAAAATGGCACAGCTGCTTTTGTAACTAAATATGCACAATGGGGAAGGAGGGATTGGGGGGTTATTTGGGAGGAACTGGATGCCCATACTCTAAAGGAAAGTTTGCGGTAAGTTTTAGTGTTTTCTAGGTTACGTGTTAGAAATTATGTGGATCTGTATTTGCATTGGGCGGGCATTTAACTTTTCCTTTCTAACTTTTAATTGATAACACATATAATGACTAGGTGCACAAAGTCCCAGCCACGGACATGGAGGCTCTCAAGTCTCCTTTGATGGGCTTGTTTGAAAAACGAAGGGCCCGCAAGTTTTTTATATATGTCCAAAATTATAATGAAAGTGACCCAAAGACTCATGAAGGCCTTGACCTTAGTAGGGTCACTACCAAGGAGCTTATCTCGTAAGTTCACCTTTTCGTTTCTTCTGATACAAATTTCTCTTTCCAAAATTGCTCTTTCCAAAATTGTAAATGAACTTTGGAAATTTGGTTGGATTCTTATTTGGGAAACAAGGTCAATAGCCTATACTGAACTTCTTGGGTTTTTAATTTAAATATTGTTATCTGAATGTTATATGACTTTGCTTTGTTCCTTCATGACACAGTGTTATTGCCTGATTCTCTATTAAAAAAATTAGAAAATTGAACCAAGTTTATGTCATTATTTAATTGTGCAGGAAATATGGCCTGGATGATAACACAATAGACTTTATTGGGCATGCACTGGCTCTTCATAGAGATGACCGCTACCTGAATGAACCAGCCCTTGATACAGTTAAAAGAATGAAGGTAATGCATCTTTCATTTTTTTTTTTGTCATCTTTTTTGCATTAATAAATATAGATTGTTTCACTTTACATGTGTTCTTAAAATATGTCTTCCTTTTGCTGTGACAGCTTTATGCTGAATCTCTTGCAAGGTTTCAAGGAGGGTCCCCATATATCTATCCATTGTATGGTTTAGGAGAGCTGCCTCAGGTTGATCTTTTTTACTTTTGACTTTGTCATTGTTCTTATTATATCTGTTATTACTATTAGTCTGTTACAATGATTCTGGTTGTTAAAATCTGTTGTATGTTATCTTTTCAAGGCTTTTGCACGACTAAGTGCCGTGTATGGAGGCACGTACATGTTGAACAAGCCAGAGTGCAAGGTAAACTACTTTTTTTTTTAATTTATAATGTTATCCTTTTACTTTCCTTCTCAATTATAATGCCTATTCTTATATTTTAGGTTGAGTTTGACATGGAAGGAAAAGCTTGTGGTGTGACTTCAGAAGGGGAAACTGCTAAATGCAAGAAGGTGGTGTGTGACCCCTCCTACCTACCCAACAAGGTACATCTTATTTATTTATAGGTTTTTAGTGTATTCATTATTTCTCTTTGATCGTAATTAAAAATGTTTCTAAAATTGGTAATAGGTTAGAAAGGTCGGCAAGGTGGCAAGAGCAATCGCTATAATGAGCCACCCCATACCCAACACAGACGAGTCTCACTCAGTGCAAGTTATATTGCCTCAGAAGCAGCTGGGCCGTAAGTCTGACATGTAAGCCGCCTCTTCTACCCAGGAAGTACAAATGAGAGAGAACAATTTGTTAAAATAAATTGAGTCATGAAGAATGAGATGATCGATTGGAAACAATATTCGTGGTTTCCATGAGAGAAGTTAAAACTGATTCATTCTCATGTCCTGATGGCTAAGCTTTTGTAGTCCTATAAGTTATGGTTAAAGTCAACAGCCCTCCAACCACAACAACCATGCTTACTCATGCACAGAGAGACAAACATGCACAAACTCCAAGTTATGCTTTCACCTCTATTGTTGGCCTTCCTATGTACTTAGGAGTAGTATTAGGAGGAAAAGGGATTATTTAGCTTGGAACCTTTTGAATACATGTTGAATATGTTATTATTATGTTTTCAAATTTCGCGAATGAAACTGGGGGTTGCCAAGTTAAATTGAGCTATCAAAGCAAAATTTGCTACCCATTCAGGTATCTCTTCTGCTGCTCATACTCGCATAATGTGGCGCCAAAAGGGAAATTTATTGCATTTGTCTCGTGTGAAGCTGAGACTGATAACCCGGAGCTGGAACTGAAGCCAGGTGTTGACCTTCTTGGGCCTGTTGATGAAATATTTTTCGAGACATATGATAGATACGAGCCTGTTAATGAGCCTACACTGGACAATTGCTTCGTCTCTACTGTATGTACCATGTTTTTATCACTTGCATTTTTTTGGTTTTTTTTTTTTCTTTGTAAACTTTATTTCTTTTTTTTTGTTACTCATCATGTTTGCAATGGAATGGTAATGCCCAGTATTCGATATGTTGATGGTACTTGTGAATTGTTTGGACTTGTAAAACAAAAGTTAGGTTGAGCAAAGAAGCAAGCCAAATAACCCATATCCTTTTGCATTGCTGGCGCAATTATTATGAACTCCGAACCTTCATTGATGTGTCTTTTTTTTTGTTCAAGTAAAATTGAATAAAATGAGCTCTAGAACTTTCTCAAAATCTATAGAAGTGCCTCTTTTATATTTAGATATTTTTGTCACATTTTTTTAAGACATCTAATATGTATTCTGTATACAGAGTTATGATCCTACAACACACTTTGAGTCTACTGTGATGGACGTGCTCTCCATGTACACCTCTATAACTGGAAAGGTATATCCTTTTTTATTTATCTTTATTTTTCCCCTTCTATTTGAGAAATTGCTAGTCTCCTTACAAAGTTTGTAATATCAAATTATCAGTTACCCTGCAAAATATAGGAAAAATTACAGCCACAGACCAATTACCTATTCTACTTTCTGATTACAAGGCGAAAGTTACTCTGCATAACATAATCCTTGTTGAAGATAGTAATGTGGATAGCTGACATTTATCATGCTTCATGCTTAATCCATTGGGATTTCTTTGGATTTTTTGGTTTTATATGTAATTATTGAGTTCTGATGTTTGGCTCTATTTTTTTGCAGACTCTTGATCTGTCAGTTGACCTCAGTGCAGCTAGTGCTGCTGAAGAGTATTAATATTCTGAAATGCCCTGAAGATTTGATATTTTTATTTGATGGATGTTGTGTGGAGAAAAGGATCAATGAAATGGGTGTTACATACTCTAATTATAGAACCTTGTCATTCCAATATCTTTATTTTGGATCTTTCCTTTCTTTTTCCCATGTAATCCTTGTGCTTTGTACTGTAAAATTTAGATGTTGGTTGATACTAGGTTTAATGTGAGGTTTCTAAACTAAGATCTCTTCGTTAGTGTTTATGTTGGCATTTTACAAGAGAGTTTTGTCAGATTTTACATTGAATATCTTCCCTTTTTTTCTGTTCAAATAAAATTTCATCAGCGCAGAAGATGATAGGCTGAGTGTCAAAAAGATCAAACACTCCACAAAGTTTTGGGGAAAACTGTATTCTTGGGAATGAACTGAACAAGGATTCGTGAGTTCTAAGAAAATACGTGTTGACTTATCTATGACTATGAGCAGAGTAAAAGGTTGAAATACGAAAGAATGGATATAGGCGCGCAATTATTACGCTTCGGCTGATATTGCATGCGTTACAATTTATTGTCATACTTTGGGCAGATTAAGAGCTTTACATGATTAAAAAGCTCAGATACATATAATGAGAGCCAATCATTTTATTTTTTTTTCGTTCGGAAGAAAGTGGCCTGTGCTAGGCCTCCAATTGAAAATAAAACCGAGTCTGATCCAAGCATATATACTAGACCAAAATCTAAAAACCAAACCAACTAAACCTGACACAAACTGTTATGCTGTAAAGCAGCAAAACATATCTAAACCTAATAAAACCATAACTATTCAAACCCATAATTACTCAAGCTTAAAAACTAAACAATACACATCCACAGAAACAACACAGAACAAGCAGTTATACAGCACAAAACACAAGCAGAAATTAAAATCAAGACACAGAGACCCAGAAACAGTAAAACAAAGCTGCTTGCAGGAAAATTAGCCAGAGTCTTCATCTGTTGTACGCCCATCCCTTTGCTCTAGCTCCTGCCTAGCAACCAAATCTCTGAATCTACTTTCCATTTCTTCATTGAAACATGTCAGAAAATGAAGAATGCTAAGTATGTTGAAATACAACGTATGAGAAGCTAAACCTGGAGTGTCACTAAAAATTCTCCTGTTTCTCTCAAACCATTGTATCCAGCAGACTTCTGCTAATACGCATTTAGCATAATCTCTTTTAATAGAAGTCCAAAGAGCCTCCAGATTTGAGAAATCCAGAGAAATATTCTTGGCATTAAACATATTAAAACTAATCCAAAAGGGTCTAATATAGGGGCAGTTTATGAAGATGTGATCTACAGTTTCTTCATTAATGCAAAAATGACATTTGTTAGGCCCTATCCAGCGCTTTTTCCTAAGATTATCAAAGGTAAGAATCTTGTTATGCGAGCCAATCAATTATTAAACAATTATAGATAGGGTCTAATATAGGGGCAGTTTATGCGAGCCAATCATGTATTAAACTATTGACATACAAACAAAGGTTTCACATGACCCTATACAAAAAAGTTTGCTCTTTTTGTCAAAGGAAGCAGGTTAGAACTTAGAAGTGAACTTTGTTCCAGGCTTCGTATATTCATACTAGAACCATGAACAATTCCATGTACAAAAAGGCCGACCAATGTTACTCATTTTAAGATATTCTTCTCTTTAGATCATGCATTGTATGACAAAATGAGCCGTATCCACGCTTCTTCAATTTCACTATCTGGACACTTTTCCTGCAGTTATACACAAAATCAAAGGTTATACCGTCTCAGTCTGGTACTCACACAATGACTTGTTATTCCAATTTTTCCAAAGATGAAACGCCATTATATATTATGATTATCATCACATACTTGCGCAATGAGCCATTTGACTGATTTGATGAATGCAGATCTGTTGCGGTTGGATCTGGTGTTGACAATGTCTCACTTTCCGGTGCATTGCTACATAAGAGAATATCAATTGTCGAACGTATTAACGATAACAAAAATATTGTTCAAATATTGGTAATGACAGGGCCTATCTTTACTCAGGCCACTATCAATTTATAGTTAAAATCACATCAGAAAACAGTACCATAGAATAAAATAAATAAAAGACAAAAGCAAAGAAACTGAAAGTGTTTTGAAATCGGTCCTGACCAGTGTGCGTGAAGTACCAGTCAGTACCTGGAAAGTGCACTGACCTCAAATCCTCATCCACCAGCTTCTTCTTGAGTGATTTGAGTGCTGGAACAGCCAATGGCATATCATATTTTACTGGCATTTTAGATTTCTTTTCCCTCGCCCTGTAAAAATAATGGTATAATAATTTAAGAGGTCAAATTGTTCAGGGAAACAAATATAATAATAATTAACAAAAGCAAGTGTTGAGTTTGAGAGAAAATATGTAAGACAAGAAAAACTGACCTATCCCTTTTGATAATTTCACTGTACTCTAATTCTGCATCTTGTATCTAAAAAGTGGGAAAATTCATCTGAGATTGTTTATAAAGATTCCACGTCACTAAACAGTAGACAAATATGAACTTGCCATTGAAAGTTTCTGAAAGGGAACATGTGTAGATTATCTAATCACTCAGGAGTCAGGAAGATAGGTCAAACCATACATACACAAAAGGAAAACCAGCAGATAGAAATTCGATACAAACATTGCTCTTATCAGTCATAAACAATGAGAACTTAAAATTCTAGAGTAAAAACTAACCTCTGTAACAAAGGTATCACAGTTCCAAACATATGCTCCCTGAAAAATAACCACTGTAAATTAACAACTATAACAAAAAACCATCATGTGTACTCTGATTTTTTTTTCTTTCATGATATAAAAAAATGTCAATAGTGTGGGCCTATGATTCCTCAGGAAAGTACCAGGTATGATATTAGTATCAGTAGCTTTACATTTGGGTCCTCTATTTCCATGAGGCTAAACATGCATAATCAGAAAAACACCGAGGTCCAAATTGCAAAAATGCTGAATTTAAATAATTAAAAAGAAAAAACATCAGGACAAGAAAAGGTAACAGGAATGTATATATACCAACTGAAGTAATTCACTTTTCATAAAGATATCTGATGTGATGACTAAAACTGGAGAGCCAGCCTTTTTTAAAGATTCAACCTACAATTATTAACATGGAACAGTCAAAACCATAAGAGTAAGATTATAGATATGTTCTCTATAGTTTAGATAGGTTGTGAATAGACTTTAGTGCAATTTGAAAACTGATTGATCATCCATCAGCAGCAAGAAAAGTTAACTATTCAATTTTATCGACACTTGATCAGTGAGAAAACAGTTTCTTATACTGCACACAAATTCAACACAAACTATCTAAACTATAGAGAACATATCCATAATTTATTATTAGTCTTATTTTGTTTAATGTTTTGTCACATGTCATCATTACCAAATAATATTGGCTATTAACATAGGTACTAAACTTGGCAATGTCAATATCTTACTGGAGAGTTAGTCTGACTTAACTGAAGCAATTTTGATATCTCAATTATGCATTTAAAAATGATCAAAGGGAAACCAAAGAGGCAACACCCACCTCTCTTGATATCCAATCATCAGCTTCAATCCCTCCTGTGTAAATTATATCCACACTGAAATCAATTAAAAAGAAAAAGCCACCATCTTGAAATTTGAGCAACCAATCTATTTTTCTTTCACAGCATTGAAAAGAAAATTTGAACATGTAAGTCAAAATACCCAAAAACGTTTTCTTTGTTGGTGCGCCTGCCTGATTTGACAGCATCAAACACAGCCACCACCTTAAACTCTGCACCACCAGTCAAAACAATAAAAGAGAAGTTGGTTACTTAGCTCATGTTGCTTATTCTACTGGGTTCACTACATTTCTTCCATTAATTATTATTTTAGGAGAAGGAGCCCAACAAGAAGGAAGCAAATCTCAGCTGGTACAATCACGCTAAGTCCAATGCTTTATAAGCCTTGATAAGAACATGAACAAACCTTTGTCCTGACAGTGTATATAAGTGCAATTGCAGAGCAGAATCAAAGAAAACGTACCCCGAACTTCATTGTACATTACGAGATAATCTATTAGCTTGTCTCGAGCAGTGCTAAGCCTACCCGAAGTAAAGTCAGGCTTAAGTTTCTCCCACTGACCACATAGGTTGTATGCATCAACCAATACTACGAGCTCTCCAGTTTCCCACTCCTGTATTGAGCTAAATCAAATGTGCAAAAATTATTCCGTTACAACACTCAACCATCTCAAAACTAATCAAATTTGCAAAATTAATTCTGTTACAAGTTTTAACCATCTCATAACTTTCTTGAAGATCAATTTTCATGTCAAACCAAATTGTGTTGAACTTAATATTACTTTGCAAAACCCCACTTTTTTCCTGTAGGAGCAATTAAAATTTAACACAGAAGCCCTATATAAAATCATATAATATCCTATATCCCCTTTAAAACCACCTCTTACTTGTCTGTACAAAGTGGGGAATCGTATAAGCACCAGATGGCTAATTTTTAGTCCAATTTAGGCTAAAGGCAATTGTGCAAGTTTGTCAATATCTTTGTTGACGAAGAAAAAGATATTGAGGTCAAATTTGTCGATACACATCTTTTTCTTCCCCCTTCAAGGATAACAATATATTTGAACTTGATCCAATAACTATTTGAATACAATGAGGTTTTGTCGTCCAAAATGCTAAGCACAAAGATGACTAACAAATTCCATTGTAAGGTTTGATGTCAATACAATGAATAGTTTGAGCACAAAGATATCATTACATAAAGATAGCTGGTAATAGAAAATGTTAACAACAATGAAGACAAGCATATCGTAAACTAATTTTACATCATTACAAAATACTCCCTCAAATTTTGCCCTTTCGGTTTACCAGTTTTATTTTTGCTTTACTAATGAATAAGATTGATAATAAGCTGGCAATGAACAAGAAAAGGTTGTGAAAATTGCAAATGCATCAAATTAAGTATCATTACATCGGCAACTACCATTTTTCCCTACATGAATAAACCATTATATTCACATTGCAATTTTTTAAAAAAAAAGTCAACAGAAGTATGAATCTTATGTGAGAATTGAGCTAATAAGATGCAAGCATGAAAAACGAGCCTGACTTGTCAAAATTGGTGTCCTCTTCTCCTGGTTCTATTTTAAGGTCGGTTTCTTCAAGTTCACTGACACCCTTTTTTCTACGAAACCTTGTGACAGGTTTAGGTGTATTCATTGTAGCATTTCTCTGCTCCTATAATTAACCAAAAAAAAAAAAAAAAAAATAGATGAAATCAAATTAGTGTTCTCATGTAACTCGCCAGCACATACGATTGCATTACAGTGGCATGTTATTTTTTTGGTTGCATACATTTATGATGTAATGCTGAGTCGGAAATGAACAAAATAATGAACAAAGTCAATTACTGTAGTGAGAAAGAACTTCACCTTTAATTTGACGAACTTTAAGTTTTGCTTAACATTTGAAGTGATTCTTCTAGCAGTATTGTCAGCATCCTAGAGCAATAAACACGCAGACAGTCCATTAGTTGCTAATTAAAAGTTTCAACATGTCAACCTTTTCTTTCTTTCTTTTATCCCCAGTTGGTCGCATTGCTAACTTAGACGGATGTTTCGCTCGCTAGATTAAATTCATAGGATTCACACAAACAAAAACAAAAAGGTACCTTGTGGGTTTTAGGCTTGTGCTTCCTGTTGCTGGCCTCAACAACTGGATACAGCGAGTACGATGAGTACACTGCCGTTCTCATCTCATCTCATCTCTCCTCTCTCTTTCTTCTCAGTAGTGAGTGCACTAGTGGCTAGAAACCGAGCAATTACGGACCACCCGAATGCAACGGGTCGGAACCCCAAACAGCGATCAAGCGAATTGCTGACAGTGGGGTCCCATATCTTTGGTTCGTTTCAGACTTTACTTCTCGGAGTCTGAAAACAGAGAATCCGAATTTAAATTGTTGGTCATGCGGGTCAGCGGGTGCTATTTACGGACCTCATCCGAATAATTGGTTTGCTTTGTCTGGACTGGAACTCCATCCGCCCATCCGGGTTAAGATGCCTTACTCTCATTTCTCATCCGACCTGACCACTTTGTCAGCGCTTGATTTTTTTTTTTTTTTTTTCTTTTGGTCTTTTTCAAATTGAGAATTTTGGCAATAAATTTTATTAGCAAATTCTGTCCTGCGTACTTTTTTATTATATGGATCATTCATTGAAGTACTAATCAATTAAAACCATTAATTATTCATTTATAATTTATAAATGAATGTTTTAGATTTAGGTCCATGTAAAATAAAATATGCATGACATAATTTACCAATTTTATTTAATATAAAAGTTTTACTCAAGTTAAACTTTTTAATGAAAAACAAAGATATTTTGTTGATTTAATAAGTTGATTGTATATCAAATTTTGATGCAATTTGGGAATTATTTAATATTTTAAAATCCATTAAGCACAGGCACAACTCCTTGTCCGAATTTTTTTAATGTAGGAATGAAATTGATTAAAGTTACACAGTTAGGAAGGTGCCCCTGGAAGTTACGAAAATAGGAATGAAGTTTTTTATTTGCGTGCGGACATTGCATTCTCCCCTTAGCAGTGATTTGATGTCACACCCCACGTCGAGGCACCGACACACGGGGCGTGACGGTGGGACGGTATCTCCTGCATCCATCCGACGGCCCGTCAACCTACGTCGCAAGCACAAAGAAACAAACGGATGTCAGCTACAAAGCTCAGTAACCGGTTATTTAACGACGCAGCTTCTCTATATTAGTTGATAAAGCAATTTAAACATGACTGGATTAATCCACATAACAAATCATACATTTTACGGCGATAATCGGGTCTAGATTATTCATCTCATATCATATCACATAGTTCCCTAACCCGAGGGCAGGCAAAAGAGACTTATCTCTAACTCTGGGCAGGCGAAAAGGAACTGCAAATCCACATACACAAACAAATTCAGAATCCAGATTCTAAACCCGATATCCCGTAAAACATACCACATACGAGCATACACATGTAATCAAAATCAAGCGATAATCAAATCAAGCAATACGAAACTAATTATAGAGAAGTCCGGTTACCTGACTGAGCGATCCAGAAGCACAAGCAAATCAGGATGACTAAACTGCGACGTATAACTCAAATTTCAAATGGCCGACTATCCAAAGTCAAGACGGTATTTAAAGTTGACTGGGGAGAAAGAGGAAGAGAAATGGTATATGAAATGAACTGGAATGAGTCTAGGGTCTATTTGTAGTGGAGGTTTCTTAGTGGCTAAGAAGGTAAATATTAGATTACTTAATAACGAAGTAAGTAGATATTGATTGGTTGGTGGCCATTTTAGAGGATAATAATAATCATTTCTAAAAATATTGGAGCCTATTTATATAGATATTTATTTTTTGAAAATTATTTATATAAATATAGATTACTTAGTTATTAAAAATATGGATAAGATCAAACAGATATTTTCAAATGGATAAGCATGGATATTTTTCAAATAGGACCTTAGAATTTGAAGTATTGCAAACAGGTCCTAAAATTGAGGGATGTTACATTTGAATGCATTGATTTCTCTGGAAATCATACCAAACAAATGCACGTAAGAAGATCCTTCAAAAAAAAATTAAAAATATAGATATGGAATAACACAATTGCAATCATAACATTCGAAAAGGAAAAAAAAAAAAAAAAAGACAGTGGCATTCATAAACATCAATATACAACTCATTTTTTATAATACATGAAGAGTTCAAAGTCAGTCAGTGAGCTACAAATGCTCGTTAAAAAGTTTAGATATATGATTTTTATTATTATTATTTTTTGGTATTAAAAGTCCTTAGGGAAATTAGTAACCATCTAAAGTAAATACAAAGTTCCAATTAGCAATTACAAATCACTAGCAAAAATAACAAATCATAATTAAACTTGAAAGTAGAGAAAGTGTATCATGTATATCTAATAGGATACACTTAAGGAGGGAGAAGTTATCCTCCGTTTAGTCCAGCATAATGAGGAATAAGAAGACATATATAAAAATACTTAAAATAAGAAGTTAAAAGTCCAAAACACCCTTCGCATGTTAATCAAAATTTTCTTTGAGGCAAGCATGTTAATCAAAATTTTGCTTAATTAAGCTGAAATATAGAGAATTAGAATTAGTGAATTTTTATGCATAACAAAATTGATCAGCCAATCAAAATTTTCTTTGAGGCAAGCATGTTAATCAAAATTTTGCTTAATTAAGCTGAAATATAGAGAATTAGAATTAGTGAAATTTTATGCATAACAAAATTGATCAGCCATAACCTGTACAAAACATAATGGTTAAATAGTACTTCCAACATATTTGTATATTTAACAAATTAGTACAATGAAATGTAAGAATACAACTAGTTACGTGCGTCTTTCTATAGTTGTGAAACAAGCAAGAGCCAAGCTGTACCACAAGTGGTACCAACATCATCGCCAGTGAGCTAACAACACAAAAGAACCCTTTTGTTGATTTTAACAAACCTAGAGTATTAATTTAGAAAATGTTGTTAGTAGTAGTACATAATGAACAAAATTAGTAAATAATATGTTAAAAATAAGGATAGAATATGTTAATATTTGTTTGTAATTTATAAATGAACGTGAACATTGGATACCTTGAGACTGATATTTACCGTGTAATTGACAAAAATACTGCAAATTTATTACTTAATACTATTATATGCTTGTTTCCATACTATTTATTAGCTGTTCATATTTGAATATGACACACAGAGAGCATGCTATTAAATGAACAATAAGATCAAATTCAAAATATCACCTGATAGTTAGAATTGAAAATCAAATTCAACCATGCCTTCCACATAAAAAAAAAATATATACTTTTTTTATATAATAAATCATAAGTACAAAGGAGAATGCATTTGAAAGTGTGCACGGAAATCAAATTCGTGCATTCAGAGGTTGTCAAAGGAGAAGCATGATCGGCACGGAAAATCAAAACTCTATTCCTATTTTCGTAATTTCAAAGGCATCTTCCTAAAGTCGTCACTTTAATTAATTTAATTCCTACATTAAAAAATTTCAGCCACCAGGCTGGCATGTATTTGGCATAGTTGCGTTGATTTTTTTTTTTCCCACCGATAAAACATTGCAACTAATAATTTCTAAGAAACTGTATTAAAACCGTATATGTGCGATAACTAATGGGAGCCATTAATTCCCAACATATCAATCAATTAATTTAATTACACAATACCCATCAAGCAGCTCTATCCTTGCAGCGAAACTCTAGTTCCCACATTTGGGGTGTGATTCGTAATTTCGCACAATACATAAAACAGTGAAACTATTATGATTTGCTGTGCCTATAAGTAGATACTACCTGATGCTACACTTCTATTATTAGATTTTGTGTCATCATTATTTGTGCATTTTGATAATAACCACAACATGGCATATAAGCATTCTCTAGTAGTCATTGCTCTTCTGCTTCTATCCTTCACTACCATCATCAACTCTGCAACTGCAAGTATGACCCATAATATTAATATATATACACATATGATTGATATATACTCTGATTTTAATTAACATGAATTTGCAAATATAATATATCTATATATTTTTTTTTCATTGTGCACTTGTGCAGGGATGCAACCTGGTGAAGGGGAAGGTGAAGTTGGTTGCAACAACATCAAGTTGTGCTCAAAGAAAGCATGCGAGGATTACTGCGCCAGCATCGGAGGTTCATTTGCAAAATTGAACTGTATCATACCTCCGGCCGATCATGCGGAACGTGCCGATGGTCTCAAGTTCGGCAACTGCTGCTGCTCTAAATAAGTAATATATAAACATTTATTTTCCACTGGGTTGAACTGGAATGTTGTATTAATTATCACTGGTTATACTGATCTTCTACAAAAAATACAACCACTGGTTGTATGTAGTTGTGGAGTATTACGTAAATTAACATGCATCATGTTTCAATATATGTTGGTTTCTGTTTTTGTTGCTGGTTTGAAATAAAAAAGAAATCAGATTATTTTTATTTGAAGGAAGTGAATGAAAGTAGAAACTTCTTATCAATTAATTTGTTGGTGTTTGTGTTGTATCGCATTTCATATTGTCAGCGCCATACCATCATTCAATTTTTTTCCCAATTCTAAATGATTTGAAATTTTGATTTATTTATTTCATTTCAGTAAGTAATACTAGATAATAGATGCGATATTTGAACTATCCCGGGCAAATCAAATCGAATAAATTAATTCGTCAGAAATTTGTCGATCAAATAATTGGTATATTGACCGGTTAAAGCTTTTGATTAGAAAACAAACTATCAAATATCAATCATATATACCAGTTCTTACACCACGCCTATCTCAACAATAGAAACGATGTCTACAGTTCTAGACTTCTAGCCCTTTTGAATTTGACAATAAAAACAGGGTTAATTAGGTTTATGCCACTGTAAAAATTAAAAATTAGAAAAGTGTCATCACTAAATGGCAAATTATTTTTATGTCATCACTAAATAATAAAATTAGATTTATGCCATCGAATAATTAATTTGACCATTATACCCTTTTAAATATGTCATTATAAAAAATAAAATAAAAATATGCCACTATAAAAATAAGTAATTTTACGCCATCAACAAAAGAAATAAATATTTTAAAAAAAATTTAATTCAAAATTTCAAAATTTTTTTTTGGATAAGCTAGACAGTGACTGTCTAGTGGAAAATTTCAAATTTTAAAATTCGAAAATTTAAAGTTTGATATGCTGAAATTCAAATTTTTTTTAATTTCGAAAATTTTGAATTTGAAATTTCGAAATTTAAAATTTTTTAAAATCCAAAATTTGTAACTCTGAAATTTCCAAAATTTGAAATTTAAAATTTAATTCATGTCAATAAATTTTTTTTCATTTCTTAATGAGAAGATATTTTGGACATTTTTAAAAAGTTAGAGTGACATTTCTCTAATTTGAGTGGCATATCTCTAATTTTGGCCGAAAATAATGATATAAAACTAATTTAAACTATTTTTTGGTGGCATAATACTAATTTACAATTTTAAAATGGCATATCTCTAATTATCAATGTTTATTCCATAAAAAAAATTATATTAACATGTCATATCTCTTTAATATAAGGCGTCTGGAAGCAAAAGAAGATGTTTCTTTTTTCTTTAATAATGCAAGAAAATGTTATATTCCTCACTGATTCCTCACAGCTATGCGAAGCTGTTATCCAAAAAAAAAAAAAAAAAAAAAAAAACCCCTCCAAATAATAAAAAAAATGACAGGTATTTTTTATATTTGGCAATTGGGGTCCACTTAGGGAGGCATTTCAGGAAATCATAAGCTCAGAACAGTTCACTCTGAGGACGATATGAAATTTTAATTTTGGTGCCCACAGCCTGTCCATCAGGGCAAATTTGTATTTTATTTAGAGGTGCTTTGATCCAGTAATTTTCAGTTTCTCATGTAATGCCTCTTGTAACTTGACATATCAAATGAAAAAAGTAGTCTATTTTGATTTCTTTTGTGTGTGTGTGTGTGTGTGTGTGTGTGAAGAGGCGGAATGTTATATTTCATGTAAGAGAATCGAGTTTGATTATTTATCAAAGGACAAGAATTTATAAACATTTTGTTTATTGATTGTTAAATTATAACTTCTGATTGAAACGAAGTACTTGAAATCCAAGATTAGTGGAGTTAGGTACAAAATTTACAAAATTTCAGACCGCATAAAATCGTAGATGAAGAGATCCGTGCTCGTCGCTCATATTGTGACTAGTGACTTAGTGCGATCCACATTTTAATTAATTTTTTTCTGCTGACATGTGCAAATTGTAAAGTCAAACTTTTAGAAGTACCACTGTACCAGGCCTGGTTAATTTGACCAATGGAAATAATGGATTATAAAAAAGCAAGAAGAACATGTTTATTTGACACATCAATTCAGCAATCAGCTAGGAAGAAGTGGAAATTAAGAGATTGGAGGAAAGAAAGAAAGAAAGAAAGAAACAATTAATGTCGGTCAAAGGGGACAAATGTGTGTGTGTCACCGGCGGCAGTGGCTTCATTGGTTCGTGGCTGGTGCACTTCCTACTTGAGCAGGGTTACACCGTTCACGCCACCGTCATGGATCTCAGTTCAATACTCTCTCTCTCTCTCTCACACACACACACACACTTCCACATATCCACAAATGCAAGAACAAGAATTACCCTTTTATTATATATATGTGGTTCACTTCATTGGCATTTGTTTTGCTTGCTAAACCATACTGGTACAATTAGATTTGAATAAGATTTGTTAATCATATGACAAGTAAATGCAGACTTTCTAACAATAATGTAGACAGAGAGAGGATGGGAAATTTCACTAAAAAAAGGTTAGAAAACAAAATATATCCAATGTATAAAATAGAAGCATTCATTATTACATACTTCTAGCTGTTGCCCTATAGGGGATTAAAGTTAGTAAATATTAGTTCTAATGCGAATGCTAACTCAGTTGACCTCAAACTCGTTTGGCAATTGTAGGCTAACAAGTTAGGTTACTAACCTAAAAGTTAAGCTAATCTCATGCATGCCAAATGCCCCCATATTATTCAATAGATTGTATATCAAGATCAGAGTGATTTGATGTCAGTTGCAAGGAAATGTTTCTGTTTTTATCTATTTTTATTTAATATATTAAAGTTTCAAATTTGACATCACCATTCTCATTCTTTCAAATATTCCAGAAATAAGATTACTGTGATTGACTTTTTGCTGACAACATATGTATGTTGTACTACATCACAGAAAATGAGAATGAGACTAAGCACCTGATGGCAATGGACGGCGCAGCTGATCGAGTGAAGCTATTCCAGATGGACTTGCTGGACCCTTCCTCTGTGCTAGCACCAATCAAAGGCACACTGGGTGTCTTCCATCTTGCATCACCGCTGACAGCCGAAAAAGACCCCGAGGTAATTAAGTGATTCATCTCCTGTATCAATTAACCAAACTTAATCATGTCGTGACAGACTCGCCGGTTTTTGAACATTTACCCTTCCATCGGAAAAACTCAATTGAATCAAAATTGCATTGCACAAATTAAACAGCATATTCTAATGCTGGTACACACATTAAACAAGTCAAACTCAATGGTTTCTCTTATCATTTTTTGTTTGCACTTTACAGGACCTGCTTGTCAAACCAGCTGTGGAGGGAACACTTAAGGTGCTCCGAGCTGCCAAAGAATGCGGAGTCAAGCGTGTCGTTCTGACATCATCATCCTCAGCAATTGCTCCGAACCCTCACTGGCCAATTGATGCCGTACTAACAGAGGAATCATGGGCAGATGTCGACACCTTCAAGAAGCATAATGTATATCATTTTTCCCAATTTCGTAATGTGTCGTTATTTCAAAAATGCTTACAACTTTAATATGAATTTAATAATTATTTAACATAAATACAAAGGAAAAAAAAAATACACCCTACCTATGCACCTCCAACAGATATATAGATACGAGTTCATTTTCTTGGTGGAAAATAAAAAAAAAAACTACAAATTTAGAAACTTATTTACTGAGTAACTGACTAAGGGCTTTGGTGCTGTTCAAGGTGTGGTACCCTGTGTCGAAGATTCTGGCAGAGCAGGCGGCATGGAACTTCTCAGAGAAGGAAGGCTTGGATGTCGTTACAATTTGTCCTGGGTTGGTTCTTGGGCCCGTGCTCCCGCCTAAGGTGTATGGCAGCGTCCAACTGTTTATATATATTCTGAAAGGTTGCGAGTCAATTGAATTTTGTTGAAATTTTACCAATAATTTTTCAAGTTTCTGATTTCCTTAAATCTCGTTGGAATTGTGCAATACATCAGGCATCCAGGTTCCGATGGAATCTCTGTACATAGGTTGTGTTGATGTGAGGGATGTTGCCAAAGCTATGATACTGCTGCATGAGAACCCATCTGCTAAGGGTCGACACTTATGCGAGGAAGCAATCACCAGATTTTCTGATCTTGTCAATAAAATATGCGATCTGTATCCTGAATATCAAATTAAGAGGTGAGTACCTTCTTCTCCTTCTCTGAAAGTTTCAATACTTTTTCATTTAGCTTAATTAATTTGGTACTTCTTGGTATTTAGGATTGAGGAAGATAGACAACCTTGGCTGGTGCGAGCGGACAATCCTTCAAAGAAGTTAATGGATTTGGGTCTGGAATTTTCACCAATGGAGACTATTATCAAGGATACCGTCGACTCTTTGAAGAGCAAAGGATGCATATAATGATTTCATTCATTTGAAACAAATCTCCAGAAGCTCTTCATGGTACATTTTTTGGATAGTCTCTTCCGGGCTGTTAATTTGGTATCATAAATTTCTTTTTTCCAGTTTAGGGAGACAAAAAAAAAAGGTACAAAAAACTAGGGAAATAGAAGATAATAAAAATTGCTGAACAATTTCTTGGAACTCTTAGGTACAGGGGGTTTCCCAAAAAAATTTATAAATTGAGTCGTTTTCTTTTATCTTTTTATTGCAAATATGTCATTATCTTATTCTATTTTTTATTTTTATTCATTTCCTTTCTAGTAATTATGTTTTGTATTTAAGAAAACAGGAGTTATCGTGAAAATAATAACAACAGCGGCTCAGTAAATGAACGGTACAGATTAAACCACTCTCCAAATCACTGGATATGAACAGTATTTTATTAATAATTAGATTAATTTATTTTGTGGATGCTTTAAGTCCGATAATGTGACGCTCCAAATTAATGCATGCATATAAAAAAGTGTATAAAGAAGCTATATTACGTCTGAAGTCCATATTTCAGCCATTTCTGTTTTACATCATGATGTAGATTAATTAATGTTGGCCAAATATAATTTTTTATAGAAAATTGTCCAAAATTGATACCACTCAAATACAAGAATCATTTTGTCATGTTTGAAAATGAACTCCTAGATTAAACAGTTTTAATGGAAGTAGAGAGCCTTGTGCAAGTGCTATCAGATGTGGCTTATAATGGTGATTTTCTTAGCCATTATTCCATTAATTGTGTTAATGGGAGGAGATGCGTTGAGATAAAAACATATGTACAGTAAATTGTTGGATTCCTGTTGTATAAAACAGATTTTAAATTTCTGGTTTTGTATTACATAACTCTTATAATAAAATAAAAAATTAAATGCTGAAATTAATTATGCAGAAACTTCGAAATGTTCAAATTTCTAAACGGATGAATTTTATATGATTTAATAATACATACGTCTGAAATAGCTGATGTAGAATTGTTAAAAATCGAGAAAAATATTATCATTATGGATTTAAATAACCGGATTATAATGGACACGGAAAGAAAATTGGAATCTAAACCACCCAATATATACATTTATCATTTATTATGCTGTTTTGTTACCGCGCGTATTTGGCTCAATGAAGAAGACTACTCTTCGAAATCAGACAGCCATCGATCGAACTTCCCCTTATGTATTGACCGACGAGTCAAGTGCTAAGTGGAAGGTGGAAATATACATATACATCATAATTAATGTTTGATAGTGGCTGGAGGATTTTCATCTGTTACATGACCTCATATTAGGGCTAAAAGGAAATGAAATATGCAGCATAATTAAATTTGAAGATGTTAAAAATAAAACCGATATGAATAATTCATAACGTGTCTGCCATGTGTGCCTCATTCCTTATATCGTACTAAATTTTAAGTTAGCTATTCCATGTGGGACTAAATATTCACTTCAATACCGGATGCCACATGGACAATTATGGGCTTTAATTAAGATAATGAAAGAATATGCTTTCGGACCTTCAACCTTCAACAATTTCTCAATAGACTGCTATCAATGGCGACCCATCCGTTATATTTCTCAATGGATGATATCCCAAATGTTATTATTTAATAGACTATTGGACTTTGACCTATGCTAATTAAAACACAAAAATTTATTAAATGCTACATATTGTCTAAATTCTCTATGCATAGCATATCATAATGTAATTAGTCTACACGAAATAATTTTGCCTCTCAACATTGTTTGTAAATAAATTAAAATTATAATATATAAAGAGAGATTGGCTAAAATGCTTTGCAAAGTATAGAGTTCTTGTGCTTTGAACTTTTAGACCGTTGGATCGGATTCAAATTCAAGTTGAGATTGAATTTGATGGTTCAGATGAAGAGCGCTGATGCACTGAAGAGGCAAAATTTCTCCATTATTTGTTCCTTTTCCTTCCGCTTCGTCTAACTTTTAAAGCTAAAGCACCGACTGAAACTCTTCTAACATCTCTCCCATGGCAATCCTCTCTCAAGAAAAACCTAAGCGATCATCTCTCTCATCCACTTGATCAGCACCTAGGCTCACCGTCACGCACTCTCTGCCTCCTCTTCTCTTGACTGTCTCCGCCTCACCTGTCTTCGCTCCCTTCTCGTCCTCCCGTCTAAAATTGGAAAAAACCCTAGCTTACTCGTTCCGTGGTCAAGATCGACAGTAACATGTACCTATTTTTACCTCAAAATTATTTCATTTTTACATTTTTCTTTCTATTATTGCATAATCGTCTTATTTGGCAAAAAAAATCACGATTTGTGAAAGTATAGTATCAATTAACGATTTTCACTTGTAATTTCTTGTTTTTGAGGTAAATTTCTCAAATTTTAGTTATTTCTCCTTAATTATCTTTCAATCGAATTTTAGTTACTTCCCTTATCTGTTTCAAATATAGCTACTAAATTCTAGCACAACGAGGGACTGAACCAAAAAATAAAGTTACAAGATGGTAAATGCATGATATTTAGGATCAATTTTACTGATAAATTATTGTCTATTTAAGATTGGTTTACTACGTTACTTGTTTTCTAAACGATTTTCTGGTTAAAAATATGCCGGTATGTCCTAGTTGGTTATATGTTGGTAAGTCCTATGTTTTACTACATTACCTGTAATCGGTTTCAACCTAAAATAAGCTGGTAAAAAAAATCGTTAATCTAATTAGTTCTGAACCGTTCAAAAACAACAGTTTTTAAAAATTTGAAAAAAAATTTAAAAATTTCAAAAAAAATATAAAATTTGGTTTGCATAGAGATTTCAATAGGGAGATCGTATTGGATGGTTTGGATCGGTCATTTTGAACCAGATCTAAGAGTTTTGAGCGCGACTCACATACCATCTGGTGAGTCGCGACTCATCATAGCAGAATGCTAAGGGTATTTTCGTCCAACGGGAGTGAATTTTTAAATTTGAGGAGTGTAGAAAGCAATTCCTCATTACTACGGGAATTGCTTTCCTCACTCCTTGAATTGGAGATACACTCCCATTTTTTAAAAAATGACCAAAACAACCCTGATTTATTTATATCTGCAAAAATATGATGCAAGAATTTTGAGGGTATTCCAGTCATTAACATGAACTTTGGAGTGTATCACTAATTCGAGGGAGTGAGGAAAGCAATTCCCCATTACTACGTGTCCTGCTGACGTGCTTTTAGGAAACGGGAGCGGTTAAGCGGCCATTCCATAGTTCCATTCCTCGAAAAGTAAAACACAGTTGTGCTGAGATCCCATCAGAACCGTCCGATTAGGGACACTTGATGTGCTTATTATGACTCGCAGGACAGGACATCTGGACATGTTAGTGTTAGCCAAAATTTTGCCATAGCGCCACGAAGCAATTGGCGGGAACATTTCCCAATCTACCCGCCCTCTCCAGTTTCGTACCGACGGCTCAGATTTGCAGCGATCCTCTCCACGTTCCATCGCACAGATCTCAAAGCGTCACCCTAAGATAATAATAATAATAATAAGATTTCTTTCTTTCCCTCTTTCTTGTTCCCATTTTGTCTAATTGTCTCCCACAAGCCAAAAGCAAGCCAAGAGGCGAAAGAGAGGTTTTTGCTCATAGATCTGAGAAATCGCGAGATCGGGAGCTTCTCATCTAATCTTCACTCGATTCATCGAAAGGTTTCGTACTATTACTAATTTTTGTACTTTTGTTTTCCAAGCGAAAACACACATTGATTTTCCATTTAGGTCCGATTTTCTCATAATTTTTCTTTCCAGTTTCAATCAAGCAAATTCAACTAAAATCGAACAAATTCTTGTTTTCGTTGTCTAATTTTTCTCTATTTTATTTCCCCACTGTTAGGTACGTGTCCCAAAAAATGGAAGATCCGATGGTTATTGATACCGTCACTGAAAAAGCGCCTCAGAAGCAGCTCAAGAGAAAGAGACAGTCTCTTAGCTTAAACCTCTTAAATAACAAAGAAGCCTTGATATTGGAACATCACCGAGAATTGGAGGGCTTATTTGCATTTTATAAAGAGGTTTCGGGTTTGGTGGTAAATCTTGATAACCCGGTCAATACAAATTCATTCATTGCTGGTTTCTTGGAGGAGAGAGCTGTTTCCTTCTCTAAATTGGCTGGAGAGATATTCCAGAAGGTCAAAGACAAAGAAGGCATGAGCTTGGCGTCCGTCAAAAGCTCAGTACTTTTGTTGGGGCAGAGAGTTATGTATGGTACTTCTAAAGCTGATGCTGATGTATTAGAGGATGAATCTGATTCTTGTCTATGGTGCTGGGAGGTAAGAAGCAAAATGCATCATATTATCATGCTCTTTTTAGTTTTTGTCAATATCACTTAAAACTATCAAGTTATTAACCCCTCACTTTTTGTTGTGACATGTGTCACCTACCTTTATTAGCACAAGGGTAAAAATGTATGAAGTAATTCTGACAAAACGAGGGTAATGAGTAAGAAATATAGAAATAAGGTTAACATGTAATATTTTTACAATCTAAAGTGATTATTTGTGTTTCGTAATTATGACAAGTTGGTCTATTCATTCTGCAATTGTTTATTTTGAACTATCAGACAAGGGATCTGAAGCTGTTTCCTCTAAGTGTACGTGGGGTATTGAGTACAAGGCGACTGGCGAGGAAAAAGATTCATGAGAGGATATCTGCTCTTACTGGTAACACCTCTTTATTGGAAAATAATTGCACTTTATCGTTGAGATTTTAAATGCCTGAAGGCTTTGTTTATGTAAATGTTATTGGAAACTATAGGCAGAACTACCAAGATGAACTCAATTCACCTTGTGTTGTTTATTTCATTCCAATTACCACAGTACCTTTTTGTGGTGCTATTGTTTTTTGTTCCTTTTCAAGGCAACTTTGCTACAATATCAACATGTATAATGTGTCGTTTAATTACAAAAAATTGTTTCAAAAGTTTGTATGGAACATCAAATTGGCATGTATAAGTAAATAAATGGCCTGCAAATCAAATCATTGAAAATGTTTCTTGTATCTGACCTTTTATTTTACTAAAATGCAAGCAAAGTAGTGTTCCTTGGTCTTGGTTAATGAAGAGCAACAAACGTCATTTGGGCTTTCATGTAAATTGGGAAGGGATAATGTAAATGATTAAAGTTTAATATTTTGTAAAACAACATGTGTTCTGTGTGTTTTGTTTGCGTATACAATATTTCTCCTTTACCAGAGTATCTGGCACTATACATTTCACAGGAGAGTAGACATCTTCATCTTACATTTTGCACTAAATTTTGCTTCTGTTTTCGATTTTAGCAAATATGTCTGCATTGGAGAACTCAGAGGATGTCAACAGTCAAGTCAGAGCTTTATCAAATCTTGGCAAAGTACTTAACTTAGAGGGAATTCGGTCTTTGGTAGAGAAGTTGAAAGAAAAGAAGAGTTCTGAAATGTATAGAGACTAGCCCTCTTTTTGTCTAATCTTTTATTTGCTTTGAACCAAATGAAGCTTTTAATGTAATATACTCTTTTGGCAGGGCTGAGAAAGAGGCTAAACTGAAGGAAAAGGAACTGATAAAGGAAATGGAGAAAAATAAGAGGAATGCAGAGAAAGAAAAGTCCAAAATGGATCGCCAGATTCAGAAAGAAAAGATCAAGGCTGTAAGCTCCTCACCATATTAACGTCCTCTTTAGTTCATTCTCTCTTATAAAGTTAAGATAGCTTCTTTAAATATGGAACTGGATACTTGGGAAAATATTTATGCAATATATTGATTGGGATGCTAACTTTTCATTATATCCATTTTTCCATTTTGATATGGTTTCCAGTCCTTTACTAATATATGTATTCATTTTTGCTTTCAATATGGTTTCAATGCTGATCCTTTCATGTCAAGAATTTTGCTAAGCTTTCTTAAAAGAAAAAAAGAAAACATAAATATCGCTAAGAGGGAAAGCAGAAATACATAGGCAAAGTTCTCTATGTATCATTGTGCCTAATATGGCAATTTGAATGTTGTAATGAAGGACAAACTTATATTCAATTTATCATGTGGATATATAGTTTAGAGTCTCTTAACAAGTTATTTGTTCAAATGTATATGCCTCTTAATTTTTAAAATTCTTTTTCTTATGAAATTGAAGGAAAAGGAACAAAAGAGGATGCAAGAAGAGGCTGAAAAGGAAGCAAAACGACGCGAGAAAGAGGAAGCTGAGCTGAAAAGACAATTGAAAAAACAAGAAGAAGAGGCTGAAAGAGAACAAAAGAGGCGTGAGAAGGAAGAGGCCGAGTTAAAAAAACAACTTATATTAAAAAAACAAGCGAGTGTGATGGAGCGATTTCTGAGCAAGAGTAAAAAGCACAATAATGAGATGGAACATTCAAAGAATTGTTTATTAAAGAAGGAAGCTATGGATGAATCAACTCAGAAGACGGAGGTTGTTCTTGGTGCAGCCACATTATCTATGGATAGTGCCTTTTCTATAGGAGAAAACCTATCTTTGGATGATATTTGGAGGTTAGTTTTGTCCTTTTTCTATGGTTTCATCAACAATACTTGATTTTATGGGCATCATGTCAAAAAATTTCATTAGTTTAGCCAGATATAGTTGGTATATTTCATTAAATTTTGAAAAGTTTTCCTCATCTATTGATAAATAATGTTTTTATGCCTTTAAATTGATGATGAAATTAAGTTAAAAAGTACAAATTACTTTAACATGAAGAAACTGTAACTTTAAACACTGACAGCACTCACTCAAATAATTGAATTACAAGAATTGTGAATGTGTATGCTTTTATGTTGGAAATGTGGTCCATTTCATCAGACCTAACTACTGATTTTGCAATATTTAGGTCTCATGTTACTGGGTGGAAAAAGCTAATGTCTAACAGCAAACTGAATCGGTGGGGTTTTAGGCGCAAGCCCAAGACAAATGTGGTTAAAGAATTGAAGTTACTGGGAAGTGAGATTTTGGAGGGCATGGCATGCACAAAAATGGATACAACTGATCAGGGACAAGAGCAGCATTATAATAAAATTCTGGATGACATGAAAGCATCAATTTCTGATGAAGTAGACGTTCAGAGTAGCCATGTGTTGACAATCCGTACAGTGAAGAAGAAACTTTTACAGTTTGATAAAAGTTATAGACCGGCATATTATGGCACTTGGAGTAAAAAGAGGTAATTTTGTTTAGATCTTTATCGTGCCGATTTTTACTTCTACATTGTGACTTGGAACAATATTGACCACTGATAGATAGAACTATTTTGTTTTTTTTACAAATTACAAATGACCTACCATTATTTCTGACAAGCATATGCAAGTACTTGGGTGTTTTATTGATAAACTTCATCAATTTAAGAGTTCACTAATCTTAAATAACTCATACTTGAGCAATGCAGTTCAGTGATTGGGCCAAGACACCCTTTCAAGATGGATCCAGATCTGGACTATGAGGTGGATAGTGATGAGGAATGGGAAGAGGTTAATATTTAGGGAATTAGAAGAACTTTCTATTTGTTATATGTTGTCTGTTGATTCACTTATTAATTTGCAATTTAAAATTTAATTTAGGAGGATCCTGGTGAGAGCCTGTCTGACTGTGAGAAGGATAAGGAAGAGGAATTAGAGGAAGAAAATTCAAAGGCTGAAGAGGAAGACACTGAGGACAGCTTTTTTGTTCCTGATGGTTATCTGTCGGAAGATGAGGTAAATTTTGATTTCTGAAGCAAGTTTGTAATATAAAAATAATTGGAATTTGGTCCCAAGTACGTGTCATACTGGCCTGGTTTCTTATAGGCTATGTTTGGCAAGGAGCCGAACTAGCTAGTTCGGCGTTACCAAACATGGGCCGAACTAGAACAAGGCCTAGTTCGCCTTCTTGTTCTAGTTCTACCAAAACCATGGAATTAGAACTAGAACTAGAACAAGCCTTGTTCTAGTTCTTGTTCTAGTTCGGCCCATTTGCCAAACATACCCATAAAGTATTATCATTCATGTATTCAGTGGGAAAGTATTAATTTAAATGTGTTTTTTTTTGTTGGTGCTTTGGAGAAATCTAAGGATTGTTCTTTAATCTTTTGCTAATATAGATAGAAATTAGAAAGTGTTTTTCATTAATAATTTGATCTTTATTTGTGATTACACAAGTTTCTGAGGACTGTTTGGTGGTTGAAGATTTTCATTGGGTAACTGAGTTTGGAGGATATAACTAAAATAGTGAGGACCTAGTAGGATTGCTGTGTAAAGTGCTAGGTAAGCCAAGCAAATTGTTTTATTTTGATGGTCTATGAATATAATCCTGTTAGTTACTACAAGTAGATAAAGGCCTTCAAATAACTTGGGATATTTTGCCACTAGATTCATACTCTCTAAACATATTATGAATCAGAACAAGATTTTCCAAGTTAGTATTTTCCCTGTAGCTGAAGTTACATATATGAAAACTAAGGCTTTAGGGGTTGAAGTGTTGAACATTTTTGTATGTTCAAAATATACAGAGCTAGTGGACTGAACATATCCAATACATCCAATTGATTTGTTTGCAGGGAATTGAATCCAGATCCCAATCAACCGAAGAAGAAACTGCCGACTTAAACACCAAATCAGATTTTGAAAGTGAAGAAATTAAGGCTTTCTTTAAGCAACAAAAAGTGCTGCACAACCTGACTGAACAAGCCTTGAAAAAGAGCCAGCCTCTCATAATTTCCAACCTAAATCATGAGAAATTGGATCTGCTAAACCAAGGTCTGACTGGCATGGACAAGTGGGAACAGGTTTGCATGCAAGCACTTTGCCTGCGGGTTTGGCCTGGTGGTGCTGCTATTGACTTGCCTGTAATTCAAGGTGCAGCAGTTGAAGATGGAGTGGTTGCTGAGACAAATGGAAAGACTGTTGGTACACCATCAGCTTCTGTCGGGGCAACTATCTTGGATTCTGACATGCCTGAATTCGTAAGTTCTATTTTTCATGTATGCATCTGGAGGATAAGTCTTTCTAAGCCCCTTGGAAACTTGCACTCTTTTTGGCTAATTAATATTGTACCAATATTCTGCTTCCTTACATGTATTGCAACCAACTTGTGAAACATGTAATTTAAGCAGTTTCTAAATGGAGAAAGGGACAAAGGACTTCTTCTTCTATATTTGGTGTTGCAATATTCTGTCAAGGTGCATTGGAAAATGCCTGAAAGTGTCTGAAAGTTGCACCGACCACCTTATATTTGGTGTTGCATGTGCAATAAGTTAAAACAAGAATTTGATTTAATTTTAATATTTTTAGGTCCAATTGATCCAATCTTGCCCCCATGGGTTGAATAAGGTGGTTGATTTATTGCAACAAACATTCACAAGTGTTTCCAAGACACAACTGAGAAACAAAGTGCGTGAAATTTCGAAGTTTGTTGATAATCACTGGGAGGTAATTATTAAAATATTATTTTCTCTTTCATATTCATATGCTGACATGTTAGTGTATTGCAAATGTGTCGCGTCGTGTCAAACACGCGCGTGTTAGAGCTCGTGTCGTGTCGTGTCGTGTTGACACGAGTTAGTATTTTCAACGTGTCGTGTCGTGTCAAATGAAAAAATTGGTTAACACGACATGCATTATGACGACGTGTCGTGTTGTGTTGACACGACATGTTAAACGTGTCAAGTCATATTATAAGTTATTCATAAAAATCAGTAAAAATTATTTAAATAATTTTTAAATTAGAAAAATATAATAAATTGATGAAATTTCATATATTAAAATAAAAATTAATGATTGAATAAAAAGATTATGAATTAAAGTTATTAAATTTATAATATAAACACAATATAATTTCATAAATTCTAAATAATATTAATTTTTTGTAGTGTCAGCTCGTGTCACGTGTTAACTTGTGTCGTGTTAAAACGTGTCAATGTTTTGAAGTCTCCAACACGACAAGACTTTGACACGACACGCCGACACGAACGTGTCGTGCTAATTACATAAACGTGTTGTGTTGCGTCAACAGGCGTGCGTGTCATTTTGGAGAACACTATGACATGTATGCAGTCTTTTAATGTATTTGACCACTGGCTAAGTTTTCCATTTGAATCTTGCTTTTTATAGGTTAAGAAAGAGGTCTTGGATGCCCTTGGGTTACCGGCTACTTCTCCAGGTATCTTAATTATATATATACACACACAGACACTATATTTTACTAACATCATAAAAGTAGATGTACTGCTACTCTGCTAGGAGATCTAAAACTTGGAGAACACAATGACTTTATTTTATTTCAGTGACGGTCAAGTAGCAGGAGTTTCTACCTCTGTACTTTTGCCCAAAAAGTATCTTGATATTTGTTTATTTTTCTTTCATAGCAGGAGTTTCTACCTCTGTATTTTTGCCCAAAAAGTATCTTGAATTCTTGATATTTGTTTATTTTTCTTTCAAGACGATCTGGCTTACCACTTTTGCTTCTTTGTTTATAGAGAAAGCAGGAGGAAAGCCAAAAGGTATAGCACTATATTTCTCTAAGCGGTGCTTACCACCTGAAGGGAACCACATCAACATCTCTGAAACAGTACCCTTTTCATGTTCCAAATCTGAAGTCGTCCAAGACCAATCCAACAGCCAGCAATCTGACATCCAATCTCAGCCCTCAATATGATTTCACTTGTAACTCTTTGAAAATAATTATGTTGAATTATTTTGTGGTAGTTTTTGTTGTACATAGTGGGGCTTTCCAGTGTTGTCAAAGTTTGGTTGTGATTGATGGATATGCTGAAGGTCCGGTTATCCAAGAGGAGTTGATAGCGTATATGTATGTTTCTTTTGTTGTAGAAATCATAATAACTTTGTATCTGACCTAGTTTTTGTTGATCATCCTGACTCTCTTTTAAACATTACTAGATAAATAACTTTGCTATTTTCAGAAACATTGTGTAGTTGCTATCAGTATTTTATTCTGGCAATATTTCAGTGTACATGGTGCTTGAATAAGTGTGTATATACCAGTTTTATTCTGGCAATATTTCTACTATACATGGTGCTTGAATGTGTGTATATGCCAATTTTAATTTTTTTTTTTTGTTGAAATAGTATGTAGCAAAATCGCGATGTAGCTGTCCAATTGCATTTAAACTGGACTCCTGTAAGCGCTATAGTATATGAAACTCTAGTCATATTGTTACGGGGAAGCCAATAAACTGGGCAAGTGGCATGATTATTTCGGCCCCTTTCTATTTTAATGGCCATCGTAGTTTTATTTTATTTTAAAAATAGGGCCTTTATTTTATAAAAAAAATTGTAGTTTGCGAAAAATTGCAGAATTTTTTATGAAGAAAACTGCCAGTTTTGGCTTGAAGCTTGTAGTTTTTTTTATTTTACCTTGAGAGTTAAGTAGTGTTTGAGAAAGATCATATAGGAAGAAAAGAAGAGGTGGTTTTGGGTAAATCTCTCAAAAAAAAAAAAAAAAAATGTGCATTTTCATGAGCATGGGTTCTTGAAATTTAGTTTGTGGGACCTTCAGCAATTTTCGGGTTCCAATGTAATCAATTAATCTACATTTCTGATTATGCAAACTTGCTTCTTCAGGTATGATTTAAAGGTAAGTGATTAATCTACATTTCACGCGACGTGGCACCCAATTCTGAAAAGAAAAAGAAAAAAATCAACTAAGAAAGGAAAAACTAAGTTTCCGACAATTTAATCCCTAAGGCAAGCAGATGACACTCAATGTCAAAATTACGCCACGTTAACTTAAAGCAGTGAGTGCTTACTTCATGACTTCTCACATTAGTAATCATGATTATTAAAATAAATTCAAAGCAAAAGAGAAAACAAATGACTAACCCCGCTACCCATAATAAAACTTGTAGTTTTATTCAAATGGTCCTAGCTGTTGAAAACTTGAAATGGCTTATATTCAACAACTTACGTGGCCCAAACTTTAGATTGGTTTTTTTTTTTTTTTCCTAACTATAAAATTTTGTTAATATGATAATGGACGATGCCTCAAAATATCTTTACTTTTTTCTTTGCGCACAGGAAAATTGATCTATGCTGATTGTGTTTGTCGTATCATCGAAACTATATTTTTCCAATATAGGTATAACAGCGAGCCCGACAGTGTTTTTTTTTTTTTTGGCATGAAATTTCCCATATACATTTGTACAAGTCCTCAACCGTTAAGATTTCGTCTTTTATATTCCTATTTTGAACTAAATCTTTCTACCCTTATTCTCCTATAATTTCTCGTTCTTTGCCAAGTGGCTCTAAGAAAAGAAAATAATAATTGGCATGCCACAAAGCCGTTGATTTTCTACTAGTACCTTGTCTTTTATGCTTAATTTAGTATTTAGATTCAGTATATAATGAAGGCGAGAGAATAATTCAAAATGTGGTAGAGTAATAAATTAACAAAGCTAGTGCTCTGCTTCTGATTTGCACTCCCAAAATCTCCTGCTGCTCAGATGGCTTCTTCCTCCCTGAAAAGATGGTTGAGGCCAGAGGTAAATTTCTTTATGCACAATTTGGATTTTTAAAATTGTATATGCAAAATAATATAAGTTCTATATATTTAAGCCATATGTTCGCATGTAAATCATGTAAGCATTATAAAACTTGGTTGTAGCTACTCGTTTACTCCAATTGATAAGCTGTATAACTAAAGTGCTGTTAAATTATAAATATATTTAATATTTTTTTGCATGGCAATTGTGATCGATTAAATAATCGTTAACATGAGAAAAAAAATCTGTAAATATCGTCTATCTAGTATCAATAATAACGAACCATCTTTCAAAACATTAATTCGACCAATGATTAATCAAAATTCATTTAACTTTTTATACTGCATCCAATTTGATACACAACATATATATATATATATATATATCCAACAAATATAAAATTCATCTTAGACTTTTCTATTGGACAATCATTTGATATCGGTGGTCATAGTCGTAAAGTATATTTGTTATCAATAAAATATAATCTGGCTCTCTATACTTATTTTTTTTTCTAATAAAATGAAATATATGGTCCCTGTATTTTTTTTTAAATACACGAGCTGAATCATCTAGTTAGTTTCAAATATATATAAAAAAAAAATGTACTAGATAGTCGCTATCTAGAATGTCTAAAAAAAAAAATTTAAAGCAATATAAATTACTGTTATATCTCTGAATTCAAGTGCGTGGATCCTTAATTTAAGGTTTTTTAATTAAAAACTCTAATGATGGTGAGAACCAGTTCTTTGGTCTAGTGTCAAAGAGCAATGCATCTTAAGTGAAAGGCCGCAGGTTCGAAACTCGACTGAGGGTATTTTATAGACATTTAATTTAAAAATAAGTTGGGAGGAGACTTGACCCCCAATTTATCTTCACAAAAAAAAAAAAAAAACACTAATGATGATCGGTTTATAATATGACCCGCGCAGTCTATAATATAAGGTGCGACGATCGGTTTTTATATATTTTTTCTGCAGTACGATTTTGTTCTAGTTGATTTTTCGTTTTCAAAGGAGAATGCTTCAAATTGCATTATTCCTTGTTCTTTCGTCCTTCCAATCTTTTCAGGAATGTCAAACAAACCAAAACAAAGGATGTACTTGTTTGACTGCATCAATAACAAAATTTTGTTTTAATATAATTTGCCGTTTCTTTTCTTGTTTTGTTTTTGAATATGAAGGTGTACCCGCTCTTTGCGTCTGTTGGTGTTGCAGTTGGTATTTGCGGAATGCAATTAACCAGGAATATTACAGGCAATCCTGACGTGAGGTAAAACTTGTGCTCGATCAATTTACAACCCAATGAATTTGAAAAAAAAAATGACATTAATGCTCTAATGACTTGGGCATTAATGCATGGTACATAGCCTTTTTGTTTTTTTTTCTTCAACTGCCATTTTTCATAAAAATCAAGCAATTATTTCTCCCGCAAGGTGGTTGCTTGGACTATTTTCTGAAACGAAATTACAGGTTTCGGTTCTAGTTTATAGCTAGCTAACCGAATTTGTTATTTCTCAATCAACAAAAAACGAAAAGCACCAATAACGTATTTTGCAATTGTTGTAGGGTCACCAAAGAAAAAAGAGGAGCGGGAGTATTAGATAATTTTGCGGAGGGGCAGAAATATAAAGATCATGGTGTAAGGAAATATGTCCTTACAAAGAAGCCAGAGATCATGCCATCTGTCAACCACTTCTTCTCAAAACCAGAGTAGAATGTCTCCAAAATTATTATTATTATTTTTTTTTGAATTTGAAGCAGGTTGCTCTAAACTTAAAATAATAATTATACCATTAGTCAAGCTCTGAATTCTCAACTCCATCTTACTTGACGGAGTACACTGCCTATGAGAAAAGGGGAAAAAACAAAAGTAGACTCTACCATTGTATTTTAGAGCTTTGTATTTATCGATTTGAAGTGGTGCATGTATGTATTACATTTTTATCATGTATGTGCTAATTATTAATATTTCATTAAGATGTGCAAATGTTCAATTTTTTTTTATTTGCATTATTTATCTATTTTTATATTAATTCTTAAGACTCTGTGTTTATCCTGATCTGAACGGTCAATTGAATATACTGGTACAAAACCATAAGATATAGGGGTATTTCATGCTTAAAAAAAAAGTACAATTTTGCATGCACTCCATTTTCTGAGCATATCTAATGTATACCTAACTTTTCCAAGGGAATATCTAATGTTTTCCTTTACTTCGTGAATATTACCTGCTTCGCGGTGAATATACTGTTCCCGAAAAAAAAAAATATCGCAGCTCTTTATGTCATCCCTTGCTATTGCTAAACAGAAAGTGAACACATAAAATAGATAAGATCAACATATATAGTGATCAAAGTGAACACATACAAACAAATAAGTTCAATGAAAATAAGTTAATCGTGCATATAAAACTCTAAACAAAAGATATCAATACTTATTTGTTTGTAAGTGTTCACTTTGATAGTCTATATGTTTATTTTGTCGGTTTTATGTGTTCATTTTAAGTGTTTAACTATGATAAGGAATGGTAAAACTACACGTGTCAGTTATTATTTCTTATAAAAAATGTGCTCAAATAGTCAAATTGTACTAGAGAAATAGATTAAATCTATTCGTTAGTTCGGCCCATGGGCCTAATGAAATAATAATAACACGTTTCCACCTGGACATTTATGGTCTTAACCCAAGAAATAACCTCAATTTTGTGTCAAACCTCCAAATGCTTCTTTTACTGCCAACCCCCAAAATTTTCAGAAAATTTATCACATGTTTGCTAGTATAGTTGTAGCAAGGCGCTACGACTTTGATAGAACATAGTCTTTAAAAAAGGAACTAATTTTAGTACTCAGAAGCACCACAAATAAATTCATATGATGTAAAATGTATTTTGTCAATCTGTATTCGTCTGAACTTCATAAAATATGGTGGAATTTGTGTGATTTTTATTATATTATCCTTCAAAAAAAATTTTCGTGGTAGCTACATCGTTGGAGAATATTCTAATAAAAAAGAGAGAAATAAATAAATGAAAGAACTGGATGGGTACTTGAGCAAAAGAGCACGCGGTGTTCATTTTCCTTGGTTCAACGCTGCTTACATGGGTCCACGAAGACCAGGTCTACACAAAAGAGGTCTCTCGAGAAAAGAGAGGCTCTCTCTTCTCTCTCTTCTTCGGTTCAGACAGTGTCTCTTTCTTCCTCAACTCAAGTCGAGCGACTCAACAAAACAAATCTTCGCTTTCTAATTTCTAAACCAAAGCTTCAATCGATCAAAGGTACATAAAAGCAAACCTTCTCTTTTTCCACCCCTTATTACAACAAATTTCTTCCCTTTATTCCATCTGTTCTGTTCTTCATACTTTTTTTGACTTTTCTTCAGCTTTGACTTTACCAACTTGCCTCCTTTTCTGTTCATCTTTACCTAATCCTCCCTTAAGATTATTGTTTTTTTTTTCCTGCTTTTGAACCAGCAACCTCGCCGATTTTTAGATTGTTAATCCTAGATTTGAATTTTGGTTTTTGAAAAGAGAGTTTAAGCAATTTCCTTTGGTCGGAATTCACCAAAATTGATTCTTCGTAGAATTAGAAACCTCTAGAAAGGCCGATTTTTGCATTAAGGAAAAACTTTAGAAAGTAGTGTTGTGAGCTCCATATGCCCAAAATCAAAATTAACAAAGGGTCTTTCTGAGGAAGTTTGTTTGGTTGGCAGGTTGAAATTAGGTTTTACAGTTGCCTCCTTTTCAGTGCATATCTGAGCATTTCTTATGTTGTTTGGTGTCCAATTTGGTCCTCTTTAACAATCTGTCTATAATTATCTTGTATTTTTTCTTAAATTTCAGCTATTTTCCAACCCATATTTAGGGCCGCCGAAGCATTTCTCTCCAAATTACAAAATTGGTGCAGAAAAGGGACAAATTAGCCATTTTTTTCTAGCTCGAATGAACTAATTTTGGATTTCGCTACCGACAATTTCAATTATGGTTCTCAATCATCCACCCAATCAGAAAATTCTCTTGAGCAAGCACAGATTACTAGTCTGACGATCGTGGCTCCTCTGACGAAGCATTTTTGGCTGTATATAAATAAAGGTAAAGCCAGTTTCAGTTTCCCCTTTTGGTAATCATTAAAAAGGATGATAAACAAATTTCTACGCTTCCCCAAGAAGAACTCCAAGTCTGGTGAAAAAGACTCGACATTACCGAGCTCTTCTTCTAATGTGAGAAATGCCGAACGAAACTCCACACAAAGCACCTCGGTGCCTTCCTTCTCCAACCCCTATGCGGATAGGAACCCCCAAATTGCACCCAGCTCAAGAGTGAATGGTGGGTCTGCTTCCCCTCCATTCGAACCCTTACCAAGCTTCAAGGATGTGCCGAGCTCAGAAAAACAGAACCTCTTTATAAAAAAACTGAATCTCTGTTGTGTCACTTTCGATTTCACTGACCCAACTAAGAATTTGAAAGAGAAGGAAATAAAGAGGCAAACTTTGCTAGAATTGGTCGATTATGTCACCTCGGCCAACAGCAAATTTCCTGAAATTGTAATGCAAGAGATCGCCAAAATGGTGTCTGCAAACATATTTCGGTCGTTCACTACCGCCCCAAGAGAGAACAAGGTGCTAGAGGCATTCGATTTAGAAGAGGAAGAACCTGTCATGGACCCCGCATGGTCTCACCTACAGATTGTGTATGAGCTATTCCTCCGTTTCGTGCAGTCGTCGGAGACTGATGCAAAATTGGCAAAACGGTATGTCGACACCACTTTTGTTGTCAAGCTACTTGATCTCTTTGACTCAGAAGACCCACGAGAGAGGGAGTACCTAAAAATGATCTTGCACCGGGTTTATGGGAAGTTCATGGTTCATCGGCCATTTATTAGAAAAGCCATCAATAACATATTTTACCAATTCATTTATGAGACTGAGAAGCACAATGGGATTGCAGAATTGTTGGAAATTCTCGGTAGCATAATAAATGGTTTTGCATTGCCATTGAAGGAGGAACACAAGCTATTTTTGGTAAGAGCACTGATACCACTTCATAAGCCGAAGAGCATCTCAATGTACCACCAGCAGTTGAGCTATTGCATCACCCAATTTGTGGAGAAAGATTGCAAATTGTCTGATACAGTGATAAGGGGGCTGCTGAAGTATTGGCCAGTGACAAATAGTGCCAAGGAGGTGATGTTTTTGGGAGAACTGGAGGAGATACTGGAGGCTACACAGCCAGCTGAATTCCAGAAGTGCATGGTCCCACTCTTTAGGCAGATCGCCAGGTGTTTGAGTAGCTCACATTTTCAGGTATTTTCTGTAAACATTCATTTGTAAATTTATTTTTCCAATTCATTTTGTGGTGAATGGTACTGTTGTCCTTGAAACTGATGTCGGTGTAGCTTACTGTACACAGCACTTGCCAGGTCCTTATTTTATACAGTGATTATTGCTGAATTGGTAATTTTCTTCTGTTATTTTCATTTTCCTATTGCAGAAAATTATGGGATCATGTACACAATAACTTAAGTTGAATTTTTTTTTTTCCCTATCGGAGTTCTTTATATTTTTAATGGAATTTGGTGTGTTCCTCTTTTGGAAGGAAACTGAGTTTAGAGAACTGAAAATATGATATCGACATATCGTTGAAAGATACCAAATAGGGTTTGTGTAAATTTTTGGGGTTTGGATATAATTGGTCCATTGCATTCAGTGACGAACTCCAAATAGGGGCATATTTGGTAATATTTATATCGTTTTTCTTTTAAAAATCTAATGTAACAAGTATAATAGTGAGAATGGTTCCTATGCTTAATTTTTAAATAAGTAAAGTAAGTGATATACCTTTATTTTTTGCCTATGCTTAATAGATCCTTGGATGCACCACTGATTGCACTTTATAATCAAACATAATTGACTCGATGAAACTCATATTGTAAGCCTACCAAGCTTAGGATTATAACTTCAATGAAGAGTTGCAATTTTCTGCCTTTTCATCAACATCCAGCTGGTATATAGGGCTCTGACAGTTAGGCACCACTTCCCAAATAAATAACAAAGTTCCCTGGGAGATGAGCTCAACTGGGCTTTCTTTCTGATTTGTGCATGGAACTTTAAGCACCTAACCCCACCTCAACCCCCACACCCACACACACACAACTTAACACACAGCCACAAAAAAAGACCCAAAAATAATGATGAAACTGGTAGTAGAATTCACAGTTGGTCCACACCATTAACTGACATACTCAGCTGATCAGAACAATACCGAATTCTGATGCTCTGCACAAATATAGCAAACATTATATGAGTTATCAGAGTATCGAATTGTGGATTGAACACCATATTAGTCTTGATATATATTGATGAACAAAGATGCACGTCACTCAAAGAAAGAGGGCTTCTTCTCTCCAACTATAGACTTGTTTCTTCAAACAGATCTGTTGCAAGTATGTAATGCAATATTATCTATCTTTTCATGTAGGTTGCTGAGAGAGCACTATTTCTTTGGAACAATGACCACATAGAATCCCTGATTAAGCAACATTACAAGGTGATTGTCCCGATTATCCTACCAGCACTGGAGAGAAACTCATCCAGCCACTGGAACCAAGCAGTGCAAAGTCTCTCAGTGAATGTAAGAAGGATCCTTCATGACCATGACCCTGACTTCTTTGCCGAGTGCTCCAGGAGGTACCAGGAGGAGAGGGAACGGGATAAGACGATCAAGGCGAAGCAGGAGGCGAACTGGAGACGATTAGAGGATATTGCCTCTGCCAAGGCTACCAGCGGGGAGGCTGTGCTTGTCAGGAAGGGAGTGTTTCTCGGTGCTCCTTCTTCTTAGATCTTAGAAGATGATTTCATGGGTACTTGAACTATTCTTTTTTGAGTCGTGGATGTCTCATTGCTCAATATACTTCTGCTTGTAGTATTTTAGTCCATTTTTTTTTTTTTTTTGGGGGGAGGGGGGGGGGGGGTGGGGGCGGGGGGGGGGGGGGGGGTGAGGGAGGGGTGGGATGTGGTGGGGGAGTGGCGGTGGTGGTGCCAGTGTTATTTTAATTAAATGGGTATATAATTTTTGCATATTTACACCTTTGTTGTCCCATTACCATTTTCCTTAGCTTCATTGGTGGTTCTTAAATTTCTATCTTATGAGCCTTTTCCTTACTTTTTGCCCTTTGGAATATTGGCTAGTATGTTATTTATGCCCCAAAAAATTTGGTTATTTGTTCCTTTATCTGTGTACATCCCCTTAACCTGCGCATGTCTATTTTTCACTTGGGAATTTCTATGAGAGGTTTCTGCTTAGAAATCCTAAAATCATGTTTAGTTTTGTATGTTCATTGCATGAAGTTGCCACTTAATTATACACAAGGAATTGTTTGCTAGAATACCCCTGGTACCAAAGCTTGTTGGTTTTTCATTTGACTATTTTTTTTTTTGATTGTCTTAAAACTTTTGTACACTACTTCTGGAGCACATGGTATATGCTAAAAATTGTGAAAACAGTTCCTTTTATGCCTTTCTAGGAAGTTTCTTTGCTTTAAGAATAGGCATAGGATATGAAACCAAAGAACTTAAAATTTTAATTTCTAGTTGTTTGTGCATTCAAACTTCAGTCCTTTTCGTTGCATGTAGGATCCCTTGAGCCCTTATGAAGCTTCTTTGATAACCAAAAGCCTCATTTGCTGTAGTTTCTTAAATATGTAGTTATTTTGTTTTTCTTTGCCAAAATCAGCAAGCTTTCAGCTTTTTGTGGCATCTATTTTACCAATCTTATATAATCTTTCCTTTTTTTTCCTTTTCCTCTCTCATTTTTGTAGAATGAGTGGTAATAGATTCTTTTCTCATGTATCGTGTTTGTTGGTCACGTATTATTATTATTTTTTCTGAAGGGGTGTGAACTTTTCAAGTTTTCTGTTGCAAATCCTCCAGAGTTTGTACAAATACAAAAATACCCTTCTTGGTTCACTCAGTCTCTCTCTCTCTCAAGAATAGAGAGGAGCAATTTGATGAGCTAATTCTTATGATTCTGTTGATGAGTTAAATCTTATGGTTCTGTTTTCTTTACTAGGTAATGAAAATTGGAGATTGTACAGGGATTGAGGTGTAAATAGGAAGGTACATGGAAGGTATGCACAAACTAGAAACATTGGAGAGACTTTGGGGGCACTCTGCAAAGGTACTATACTAGCATGCAAGCACAGTTGCGCAGGTGACTTGATTTGTAAAACTTCATGTATGCAAGATGAGTTGGCTTAGTGCAAATAATAGACTGGTGGTGATATGGCTTTTATCCATTGCCTTTCTCAGATATTTGTATAAGTACCTAACTTTATTATAAGCTGTTTTTTTGTTTGAAATGAAACGCTGCTGGTTTTAGTGAATGAGAACTCATTTTCGGGGTGAATGTCAAATGGTTTGATTGGTTGTAAATTCGGCATGTATGTTTCGAAATATGAAACACCTAATAATATACACACTAATAAAGATATTAATCATTCCTTGGAAGTTGGAACCTTTCAAAAGTCAATTATTAAATGGTAGTGGATGTCATGCATTGTATCGACATGGCATGACTCTGTTTTTCTGAGATAAATTTTTTATGGTTGAAAACAAATGATAACATTTTTTTTATGGTTGAAAAACAAATGCATTGTACCGAGATGGCATGATTCTTTTTTTCTGAGATAAATTTGTTATGGTTGGAAAACAAATGATAAACTTGCTTATGTTTCTTTCTTTGGTTTCAATCTTCTTCTACGTATTAAAAGCAGCACAGGTTCCAAATCAAATGTACGCGTCTATTTGTACACTAATAGTTAAGGGGCAGAGGTAGCGGATATTAGGTTCTGAATCTTGGATCTACAGGAGTATTTACTGGCTTACTGCTAAGCTGATTCTTAATTAAATCCAGATCGTTTGTTCAATTTTTTGGTCGGCACATTTGTTTTGCTGATTTCATTTAGGCGATTTAGCAATCTGTGGCATATACCGACCACAATAATGCACAATAATGCAGATGCTCTCTCTTATATTCAAAGATTAAATGGGGGGAGAATAATATATAAATAATTTCATCATGTTGACTTGGTAGTCCGGAAGACGCAAAGAAACATCCCTTAAGTTTTTATGTTTTATCACGACATGATATCTCCCCTTTTTAACAAAAAATAATGAACAGAAGTCGTAGCTTGCTCGGGTACTTGAGCGCATTTGTTTGATCTGCCAAAATTCTATATTCTTGTATTTTATGGTTCTGCCACTGTTGCATTCTGTTGTTGGATTCATCTGCATTATATATATCCTCGTCAACACAACTCGCCCAAATTTATATATAGACAGATAAGGAGATCATTCAGCATTCCATTTTGACAATATCCAAACTCTTTATTATTTTTTTTTATACTAGCAGGTTCATCGGATAACTTTTGTCCTCGACTCGTCAGTCCAAGGACACATATAATCAGTGCGTAGAAGGTCACGATATGTAAAGTTTGTCTAATTAAAATTTTTATAAATATTTATATTTTTTATTTATACATGATTTATAATTATTTTGTACATACTTTCTACTTGTTTCACTGGAATAATGAGTTGCCGGATCGAAATAGTCCCCGTGAAAAAGAATCATTCCCTTCTTTTCAGTAGAAACCATTCTTTTAATTTGTATTTTTTCTATTGTTTACAATTAACTTTTCTCGTATATTAGTAAACGCAATAAAGTATGTTGATTGTTGATAATGTTTATTAAGATTTTTTTAAATATGTTGGAAATTTCATAGTATCAAATAGTTAGAATTAATTATTAAAAAACCTCAAATCCTGGATGTTGGAATTGTCTAGGCGCGTTCTGTGTTTTATGGGATGAACCGTACCTACATTTTCTTACTATGTTGGATTCGTGGGCCCTTTCTTCAGAGGTTTGCCATCATTAATTATTATGGGCCGCACTCTATTTTTGGGAAGAGCTATCTTGGGTTTTTGACGCGTATCACCCGCTGGAATTGGTGTAGTGAGCTGCTCCTTCTTCATTATTTTATTTATATTTATATAGACATCGTGGTGGGCTATGGTTTCTCAGATTTCTGCCTTTTTACTATGTGCCGCATGTGCCGTGACTTCCTGTGGGATTGGTCTACCTTGGTTTTTGTTTTCTCTTTACTGTGTGCCGTGGTGTGGCGGATATTTTAACTGACATCCCAAGAAAATGACATCTCGTGCCATCCTTTCTCGCGTCGCTCAATATTCAGCCCAAGTCCAATACTCCTACGCTCCTTTCTTTCTTCTCTCGCATCACTCGTCCCTCTCTTCTTCACGCTTTCCTCTCACCGATCTCCTCTTCTCTTCGCACCCTCCCTTCACCTCTCCTCTCCCCTTTGCGTCCTCCCTTACCTCTCCTCTGTTCTCCTCCCATTTATTCTTTATCTTCTATTATTTCTTCATATAAGCACTGTCATTTCTAGTAAAAATCAGAGAGTATATATTATACACAAAGAAGTATGTAAGATGCATTAAGGGAGCATCAAATATGTTTTAATTAATCTTTTATTATGAAAGTACGTAATTTGTGATAAAGAAGTATCTAAATATTACTAAGAGAGTATATAAGACTCATTAAGGGAGTGTCAAAGAAGTTTTTATTTATTTTTTATTATGGAAGTATGTAATTTGTGATAAGGGAGTAACTAATTATTTTTAAGTAAGTATGTAAGCGAGCGTCAAATATATTTTCATTTATCTTTTGCTATAGAAGTACGTAATTTGTGATAAAGGAGTAACTAATTAAAGGTAAGAGAGTATGTAAGATCCATTAAGGGAGTGTTAAAAATATTTTCAATTATATTTTATTATGGAAGTACGAAATTTACATTAAGGGGTAACTAATTATTTTTAAGAAAGTATGTAAGATTCATTAAGGAAGTGTCAAATATATTTTCAATTATGAATTTACCTCTAAGAAATATTTAATTCGTCTCACGAGAGTAATTATATCTACGTAATGGAGTATCTTATTATATTATAACATAAGAGATTATATTTTTTTACTAAAGGGAGTATCTATTTTGACTTAAGAGAGTATTTATTATGAATTAAGAGATATATTAAATTGTTATATGCAAAGGAGTACGAAAAAAAATGAAGATCAAGAACAAAAGAAGGAAGAAGAATGACGGTAAGAGAGAGCGACATGGAAAACGAAGAGAGAGCGAGAGTTGAAGGGGATAGCGACAGGGAGAGATGAGAGCGGAAGGGGAGAGCGAAAGGGAGGGAGGCGCTGGACTTATGGGCTTGCGCTGAAGATGGGCTTTGGCGCTGGGATGTCGCAGGATGTCGCAAATCTGGGATGTCGCATATCAGTTCCGGTGGTGTGGTGGCCTTCACTGATTCGTAGGTTTGGTCGGCAATGCCCTTTATTGTATGTGCTACTGCTGTTGCTAGTCTGCCCCTATGCAGTGCTATTTTCTAAGCCCATTTGAGGTTTACTATAAATGCTCTTTTGGATGTGGTCCGAACGATTTGCATCGGATGGTCTTACTCTTGCTTCGTGTAATCCGCCCTTCTCTCCATCTGCATTGCATCATTTCCTTATTTTTTGGGAGTGCTATATTCAATATCATTCTCCCAGCCTTCTTCTCCACCCGCTGCTGTTGCTCTGTTGTATTGTTGTCCAAAATTAATTTCCTATTACTTCTTTTGATTTTTATCCAAAATTATTTACTCTATTGATCGTTCTGTCCAACCAAAATTTTTCTCTTATTGTAGTTCTTCTTCTATTCTCTGTAATCACCACCTCTAAATATATCAAAAGAAAGGTGATTTAAAGAGAGAATACTTAAATCCTAGTCTTTTCTTTCAATGGGAACAAAGAATAGACGAGAAATGTTCTTTTGAGTCTTTGGACATTTCTTCAGAAAATGGGAAAGTACGTTCATTGCTACAAGAATTGAGTGGCTAGCCACTAGGCAGTAGGTAAGCATTTTCTTATTCTTGGCATAAATTTCTATTGGATTTGGGTCTTTTGGATAATATACCTGGCATATGTCAATTGATGTCATGTTTTGTAGGCTCGTCAATTTACTTCATCATTTTCAGTGAGTGATTTTTCTTACAACAGAGTGGAAAGCAAAATTTGCAAAATAGTGGTTGATGAACTCACTTACCAACAATGAGAAAAGCTATTATTAAGGTCATGTGTTAATTTCACTCTGTAACTTACTAGCAAATTAAGCAGCCTTTGGTCCTCTGCTTTGGCCAGCCTTGCAAAACTTCCCCAAATATAGATGAATTGGTTAAGTGTACAACGTGCTTCCTTTTTCCATTTTGCAAGAAATCAGTATGTTTCTTCATAAGGGATCAACTCCTCCAGTTGTAGACTTCCATAGGAATTGTGGCGACACTCAGTTGCGTCCAATTCATTGGGATCTGTTGGATGCTCTTGGTAAATAGTAGGTTAGGTCTAAATTATTTCTTTAATATTGGACGGTGTAGATTAAATTAATTATATGTTATTTAATATAAAGTAATCTACATATGATGCTGAGAATATTCTGAAGATTATTTAACTGAACCGACAGCAAAAAGAAGGAGAACATGTTAAAAAATCCAGCAAAAAAGTGCACATGATTTTTTTAGATTTTAAACACACATAGCTTTGATGAAAAAAAATTCGATTTTCTCTTATGACTCTATAATGAGAAGTTTACTAATTGGTACATTTATTACAGGTTGCAAAGCGTGATGGTCATTTTTGGCCTCTGAGAAAGATTGTAAGGTCTGAAATCTTCTTCTAGATATTTTAATATTTTGGATATATATTTAGGAGAATATTATTTTAAAAAAAAAAACATCAATTGTAATTTAGTGGAGAATACAGGATATGATTTGCATTATTGACATGCGCGCAATAATTGCTGATTTAGAAAGGAAATCACGACGTACTTTTCCAATATCTCATATTATCTACCATATTTTAATATAACTGGTACTTACTGTTTAATTTTATTCAATTTTTTTTTATTTGTAGTTGATCAATGAATTTAATGGAAATAGATAATTATGAAAACTGATATAGTTGAATATTTATATGATTTTCTTTGTAGTCCCAGCATACCTAACGATGTCTTTCTTTACCATTTCAGGCAGGGTGGCATTTCAGTACCAAAACCAAGGGATGCCTCAAGGTAAGGTACTTTATTTTTTTATAGTTAGCTAGATTGTATAGTCAGAAGTTCTTCCTCTTATTTCTTCTTTCATTGCTACTATTGCTTTATTGGAAGTACAAGTAGGATTCATAACTGTGACTGATTCATGCTGAGGGGCCTTCTAACAATAGGATGGTAATCTTATTTCTATTTTAATTTGTCTATTTATTTATTTTTTTTATGCATCCACGTGCTTTTCCGACCTAAAATGTCCATAACGAGGTTTAGTTGGCACTACCTTTCCTGCTAATTACAAACTTAGTAATGTTGAAAAGGCACCTGCCACCTTTTAATGTCTTTCATTATTTTATTAATTTGTTTTTGTGTTTGGATTTCTTATTCTCATTCTTATACTTTGTCCTTCTTTGGGTACTATCGCAAAGAAGTAAAGACCTTTTCCTACTATTTTCAGCCGAAAAAAAGAGAAATATATATTTGAAAAATACTAAAGAATTGTATTGAAGCTGTTACAGGTAAAAATTGGTGCAATGTTCTATATTCAGGTTGATATTTTTAACTATGCAATTGAGATATCAGTTTGCATTACCAAGTTTAAGAATTCTTTTCTAAGATATCCAACTTCAATAAAATGATATCTCAAATTGATCAGGTCATTTAGGCCTAAGCTACTTGAAGAGAAAGCAGTATACTGAGAAATCATCTCCCAAAGCAAACAATCGGATATGTAGGTACACATTTTGATATTAAATTTTTCTTCTTTTTGTTCTAGCTGCTATTTTATGATGCTTCTATAGAGTTGTCCAATAAGGTAATGTATAATATAATTGAACTTGGTATCTATGGTATATATTTATTGATTTCCAATATCAATTGCGGACTTCAGGGACAAAAATAATTGAGCTTGCTATTAGTTGTTCTCTCCTCTATGATAAATGTGCAATTTTAATATTAATTTAGAGGTACGAAACACTTGTAGGAAAGGGATTCAGAAAGGTCAATCACCTGCATGTTTTTCTAGGAGTTTCATGAATACTACATGTAAATCCTTTGTCTGAAAATTTTAGGAAAAAAACATAGCAAACTTATCAACCTGTCCGCTATGACATTTTCGTGTAACTGTATACAGGCCAAATGGTAATTAACCCATTCTGAGCAATAAAATGTTTCTAACTGATTTCATGTTTACCATATTGCAATTCAAAGTATTGCCTCTTCAATTGCATTTATCACTTATAGTTTAGCAATAATGTTTATTATGAGGATGAATATGACTAGATCTTTACCTCTTGCAGTAACGAAACAAATACCTATGAAGCCACGATATTATGGACAATACTACATTCCAACATTTGGTGAATGATTACGTAAAAATTTAGTTAATGATACGCATTTGTTTTGCAGACATCACATCAATGTATAATAGATTTATAATCAGTTTGCATGTTCCACCTTCTGAACATATATAATTGTATTTGGAAACGAGCTGATTTGCTTTATTTGAAGGAACAAGGTTTGTGAGAGACGGCTGTTGTCAAAAGTACTACTCATTTAATCTCTCTCTGTTGGTTTTATTCTTCCGTTATACATTTACCATATAAGGATCTGAATAAAAAGAAAATAGATTTCAACCAGTAATTAGGGAGAACTAGCCCATTCACATAAATCAATTAGGGGGGGGGGGGGGGGCATGTCTGGCATTATGTTCATGTCTTTCAGCTCATTCGTCGTGCAGATAAAAGAGTGATTATCTAATAACTGATTACGTCCTCACAATTACCTAGACTTGTAGACCGAGTTAAAACCTTGGAAACACATGGATTACTGACGTGGCGGAGCCACATCTATGAAATCTAGTTACGTACAGAAGATGGATGTTATCAATATGAAACGAAAAAAAGAAGCTTTCAGGACATCAACAGAAAGTATGAATAGGCTGGTACAATTCTCGCAGAAGCATTATTTGAACTAGAATATTTATGTGGCAGTGAAAGGCTACTTTTTGTTAACATATAAAACAAGTGCAATGTGAGTATTTGAATTTTGACGGATAAAAAAGAGCAATTGCATCTATATATTCTTTGCAAATCTCTCTTAATATAAGACGACTTTTAAACTAGGTGATTTGTTTCTCAAAAAAATTGCTATATAGCATACAAAGGATTCTCCTACAGATTTTATCTGCATTGTAATTAAAAGTAATGCGAGATTTGAAGTTAATTTTTTTGGACAAATCATTATTATGGGGCAGCTTTCTGTGATTTTTTTTTTTTGTAAATTTATTGGAGATAAATTTCAAAATATTTCCAATTTTTTCAGTATATATGTTGGAAGGAAGCCATGTGTGCTACTTTGAATATTCTTATTTGGATGTTGAGTAATATACTAATATCTAATCACGACTATTCATTTCTATAGTTTTGTAATGAATTGTAGTTTTTCAAAAATTCCCTAAAATTTTTGTTTTTAGGTCACATTGAATATTTGTGCTTGCCATTTCACTAATGACTACCCTAGAAGGTACTACTACTAGGAGCATCTAGTATCCAGATAGCTAAATCGTGCAGTTAAATCTCAAACAAAAGAACAGTACTGGTACGCATATCAATAAAAGCACAACTCAGCAGTTAATTGGTACCATGTTTCTCCTATTAAATGTCAAAAGCTTTAAAAATTTACATGGAAGGAAGTGAGACAAGCCGTTGGGTTAAATCGAAGTAGTTTCTTTTTGTTTTTTAAAATAAATTGGAACAATATATATCTTTCATGACATCAAAGAACTTAATGACTCAACTGCAAGATTCCAATTGGATCGTTGAAGATCTAAATATCCAGGGAACACAATCTGAAAAATGGCGTTTCTTCTATTAATATTATAATATTATTATATCTGCGCCTGCACTGTGAAAGAGACGCATTGAATTCGGGCACAGAGAGTCAGAGAATTCATTTGTGGCAACTTAAGAGTGGACCTCTCACCTCTGGACCCCTTTTCCATTCTTTTCATTTATAAAATTGCTAGTTTGCTACTTATAAGCTAACAAGTCTTTTTCAATGACGTAAGGATTTAATTATCTTTTTGTTAACGATAAAAAAAAAATGACACTGGCCATGGAATTTAAATGGAATAAATTTATCCAATCATTTTTGTCTTTTAGCTTGCAGAACTATAAATAAATCACTAAATAATCCAATCAACTGAATGACAAACCAAACCAAATAAATTTGAATTTTAACACGATTTATTTGATTAAATTGAATTGGTATAAAAATTTTATTTACAAACAATTAATAACACGTTTACTTGATACTTTATGTATTAATATATGTGTTTAATATTGCAGTATTCATATATTAACTTACTTTTCGATTCGTTTGATTTGGTCGGTTTATTTGATTTTTAATTGCAATATCCAAACAGTAAAGTCAATTAAATTCAAACAAGGTTAACCATTTTGAACACTTAAATTACTGAATTTGTCATTGTGATAGAATTTACTTCTGTGAATAAAGATCGGTTTCATAATTTGTTCCCATCCATCATCACTTCATCAGTCATTTCATATACCGGAAATATTCTGTTTATCTTCTCGTACTATTTTATTACATTGTGTGTGTGTGTGATTTTTTTTTTTTTTTTGGAACGATAAAATTAATTCAAAGAGCTAGTGATGTAGTCTTATTCTTTCTTATCATTACAACCGGAAATATTCTGTGTGCATTCTTTTACTTATTAGTTAATTCTATGTTGCTGAATGCTCAGAATATATTTTTATCATTGTGCATTTGCTAATATCCTATTATAAGGAGACATAGACGTTCGGAATGACAATTTTTTTCGCCTAACATGCAAAAGTTCCAGACAAGATGGAGACAGTAGTTCTTTAATTATGCGTGAAGAGCAACAAAATTTTTTTTAATTAAGTGAAAGGCCGTAGGCATGCATTAAAAGAAAATATTATAAATTTGATTACAGAGTTGCAACTTTCATCTTAAGGAAGTATTACAAATTATAATTTGAAGCTTGTAATTTTTTTTTTAATCAAAGAAGACTCAAGACTCCTACTTTGTACTACAAATGCGATTTTCATATTAAATATATAAATGTGGATTCCATTTGATTTTTTTTTTTTGAAAAATCACTTATATATCTAAATTTTTGTACAGTATTAGAACCCCTGATAGGACTTCATGGATGAATTAATGAGTCCAGGACAAGAAGACCCCGAGTGAAAATATGTTCTTTTTTTTTTTTTTTACAAAAATGGGTAGACATATTTTCTATCAATTAATAACAGCACACAAAACATTTTTGGCATTGCGTTCAATTTTAATACTTTCATCTACTGTCAGGATAACTTATATCTTTGTTAAAGAATTCTAAGTACATGCCATGTACTCAAGTTCAAATGTGAAGGAGCTTCGAGCCGAAAGAAATAAATTAAATTAAAATAACAATAAGAAGAGCATGTGGACCCCGCTTTTTTCTAGATATCATTCCTTCCATGGGGTCCGGATGAGAATCAAGTCCATATCCCCACCTACTTCTGTATCATAATTGTTCATCTGACACAAAAAAATTGCTTAATATTTTTTTAAAGTTTAGCTTAATACTTTTTTGCACAACATGTCACGGCTATTTTTTTTTTTTTTTCCGGATGTTACACTCTCTCGTCCTAAGCTACTTAAGACGCTAAGGTGTAACTAATTAAGCCAGATTTTTTTGTTAATTATCAAACAGACAAATTCCAACTATCACTTACACACAATTGAACAGTAGTAAACCACATATTTATTATTTGTCAAGCCCTATTCACAAAAAGACATAAACTTACAAATGTTACTAGTTTCTGCTAGTACCTTGCTTATCTTACAGTTTATTCTAGCTATTAAACCTATCATACAAATTATTATTGTTTGTTCTATAGTTCTCTCTCATAACAAAGTGCCAGGGGATCATCACACAAAGACAATAGCAACAAGTTACATATCCTCACGCTTCCTCTTGCGAGAGGGGCGTGGGCTCCGAAACCATTCCGTCACTTGGATTTGACGGACCAGGAAACTCAAAATACAAATATACAAATATTTCGGGAAGTGCCTCCAAACTGATGAGGAAAGTGGCATCGCATTCTAGACTTGGCACACAGACTTTGAATTTAAGAAACGAATACTCGATCGTCACGATAGCTGGCCTGGACAAACTACTCGTTTCCTGGAACCCCCCAAGTTAATGAGGCACAAGCAAAACAAATAGCGGATGAGAATAATATATATCTCAGTGCGGATTTTAGTTCCAGTTACACGATTCTTTATATGAATCCAAATATTGGGACTAATATCCAAATAATTCAATAATGAATTTCAAAATTTAAATCCGAAGGTAATTGGATAAAAAATTCATACCGACGGCACCAGACGGAATGGGCCGACTACTAGCATGCTGCAAATATGCAATATGCAACAGAAACAAATCAAGCATAACCAAGCAAACTTATTCACAGAATAACATACACTCTAGTTCTCAAGGCCTACAAAACAGAGAGAACTTTTCCCAAATCCATTGGTTATTTTACCATATGGCACAAAACAGGCAGAGGGAATCCCAGTAATAATAGCGCTAGTACTCTGGCTGGGTCGATGGCCAAACCGAATAACACCGGTTGTGTGAGTTATAAAACAGAGAGTTATGCTATGCTGACTGAGTTTTATATGGTTTCATTTCCAAATCAAATCCGTCTATCATTTGATAAAATGATATCAAATTCCTTGAAACCATTCCAATTCTCTTCAAGTCTGAATTTCCAATTCATTTGTCAAGCGAATATTCAAGCTCAGACTTAGCAAAATATTTCAAATCAAATGGATGTTTAATTCAACATGTAAGTTTATCATTTCAGGGCTTCTATTGGCTATATGCACAAATAGAAAGCAATTCCAAAAGATATTTCAACATGCTATGCATGAATTTAAAATTACCGACTGTCCTGATTCTAATAAAGATTCCGTGTAATTCGCACCTTCAAAGTTAACTTGGGTGGAGCCTCCGCTAGTTGATCTTGTTCATAGTTACAGATCAAGATCCGTTACTATTAACTTAACGGTATTTTTATAGACCGTTGGTTAACTAACGCTTAGGAAGTGCCGGTTCAAACTAACTAGTTGACCTATAATTTGGTTCCAAGTCCAATAGTTCTTAATCCATTTATTTGCTTAATTAACAGAATCATTTTCTTTTTATTTTAGTTACTTGCCCAATCGTCAAACAGATTATAGGAGTTGCTTAATTAAATCACAATCATAATCATAATTATATTCAAGAATTATCAAATAATAATCACATCGAAACCAGAATCAGTCTCAACAGATATAAACATAATTTATTTAAATCAAGCAACATTAAATAACAAGAAATCAGATAATAGCAAGTAACAAATCAGATTCAAATAAGACATAACAGTAATTAGTTATTTGGTGGGATCAGATAGTCTGATTTATTTTCTTTTTATTGCCACAGTATCCGTTCATCTATTCAGACATATTTTCATCATTTCCCTATTAAATAATCCGACAATAATCAAGCTCAACAGATTCGCGATTAATTAAACTCTAATTAAATCCGAAAGTCTAATTGTAAGTGCACTTAATTTAATTTCAGCTGAAACAGAATCAAGCCCAACAAGGAGCAGGCTCGAAGGAATTGAATTCCGGCCCAGCAAACCTTTTTTTTTCTTTCGGCCCAACCTAAAATCCAGCCCAAAACAAAATCCATGCGGCAAACTTGACTGAACTCAGTCAGCCTGACCCAGCTGATTGAGTCGGTCGTAACAGGTCCGACACAAGCCAGTCGGATTCGTATCCGACCCGATAAATCCAATTCTCAACCAGATCCGACATCCGATAGTTCAAACTTTCACAAAAGCCCAGAATTTAGTCTTAGGCCCTTAATTCTCGCACAAGTGCCTAGAAACTTTTATATATCCAACCTATGTCACAAATAAGCCCTCGAAAATTTACAAAAAAGTCTTCAGAAAATATTTTTTCCTTACAAATTCATCCCTGAGCACACGATATTCACCAGAGAAGGTACCAGACTTCACTCCACTATACCAGTGACTGGTATAGTAGCACAATCACAACTATATGTCTTTTACAAATATGAGTATGCACTCTACATGCTTCTCAATCATAACCAATGCACAGAGTTTTATAATTTCACCATGACATGCACTGTTTCACAGATTAAGCACTAATATGCAAAAACTGATTCTTTTGCAACTTAAATAGCTTCTGACATGCACAAGTCCACATAGAATTATCAATTTCAAGTCTAAACTCCATGTATATGCCTGAGATGTAACATATATGCATTAATTTACAGAAATCCATGTCACTCAGACCCTAATTGACCCCTGTTAGATCTAAACATAGCCTCAATGCATAGTTTAACCCCAACAACTAGCCCTAAGCATGAATATATGCACAGTTTCACTTAATAGCTCTGATATTCCACAAGAAATGCGTCTGTCATCTATTACTTGCAATTATATAACAGAATCTAACCTTAAAAAGTCAGTAAAGCCAACTACATGCTGAAATACATAAAATCACCTATGCAACTGACAAATTATCACTTTCTATTTATTTAAATGAACTGTCCTTACGTAACAGTTCCTCAAATCCAATATACATGCTTCCTTAAGTCCACAAACACATTTAACAACTCATTTATGCACATGAATGCAAACATAAGCCTTCATTCACCACTGTTATGTATGATATTGCATCACTCACATTTAAATGCATCTCAACAGTTATTAACAAGCATGAGCTTAACACAATTAGTTATTAAAACACACATCCCAGCTATCAGAGACTATATATATGCTTGCTTCTAATGCATTTACATGATTATATCACTCTATTTCTAATTTTCATGCACTAGTCCTCCACTGACTTGCATATGAGCACTAACATGCATATGAGCCTACACAATTATGTCAAAAGCACTTAAAATTACTGCCATATGCATCACACTCATGACAGCCAACACAAAAAAAAAAAATGAATTCATTAATTTGCATATGCAACTAAGACATATTCTAAATGACTTGCATATCCTCAGTTCCATTCATTCCCTTCTCTAAGCACAGTTATTATTATGCATCAAATCTACTCAAGAGATATGCATATAGACTAACAGATCAAATTTCAGTTTATCACCTCACACAAAGGCTATTGTGACAGATTCAACAAGCAATTATTATTCAGTGCTCTTAATAATTATCTAAAATGAACCTTAAACTCATTTCCAGTCCCAACATTCAACTAAGCATAATATCTATGCTAATAGTAATACTTAAGCATTTAGCACACACAAGAGATTATAGGAATAATTAATTTGCTAGATATAGACAGAGCTTATACCTTCCTCTGAGCTTCGAGAATTTTTTCTCAAAAATTCCAACACAACCAAAGCAAGTACCAGAGTCAAGCTAATCAAGAAGAGAGCCAATTCCATACACTAATGTGCCCTAACAGAAACGAGCTCACGGTTTAGAACATAACCAAATTCAACCTAATAACTCAAAGAAATCGATAGAGATTAGAGAAATACTACCTCCCTGAGCTTCCTCTTCCTCGTTAATTTCTGCCCCAATTGAACCCTAACTCAAATCCCCTTTTTAAATAGAACTTACCTCACACAGCAGACAAGAGAGAAGAGAAAGAGAGAGAGATAGAGTTTAGAAGAGGAATGTCACGACAAAACTTGCAATTACGGCTCAACAGCCGCCATCGATCGAAGAGGAGATGAGATGACCTCCTCGTGCCAACACAACGCCACATTGAGAGGTGCCAACCTCTGGTTGGGCAAGCCAGAGGCAGCCTCACACTCGACTAATCACATCGCAACACACACACACACATGCACAGAGGGGAAGCCACGCCACTATGGCTCGGAGAGAAAAGAAAGAGAGAGGCGAGAGTTTCACCAAGTCAGAAGAGAAGACGAGGTGGAAGGAGAAAGCTCCTTTCGTCTCATTTTTTTTATTAAAATTTTTTTCAGATCCTCTGTGGCGCTTACTATGCAGTCTTTGGTGTAACAAGTTTCTGACAATCATTTTTGTAAATTAGCTATTTCACTAATTAAATTAATTTGATCGATTCAGAAGTCTGATTATTGTGGCAATCATACAGAAAATATCAATAATTTTCATAGAACATTTCTATATTCTCAAATCAGAGATCCCATCAAATTTTACTGTTATTAAATTAAATTATTTAATTTCTTGATCATATAATTCATGATTAATACTAATAATGATTATTCAAACAGATTAAGGACTTGGTTTATCAATTAACGGTCACTAGTCTTACACCAGGTATCTCGATACTTGAAATCATTTCACATACTGGGAAACAATTGAGGGGAAAAAAATTATAAATAGTCAAGATTTCTACTAGGTGCTCTAAACGTTTGAAAAATATTTTTTGTGAAAATAACATATATACTATTAAAAAAATCAAATTGTTTCAAATTTCCCATGAAGTTATAGCTCCTGTTATTGATTATGAAGTCTAACAGTTGGATGATATTCTAATTTGCAATTTGCCTGTCGCTAATAATAAGAAGTGTATTTAATTGAAATTGTTATCTATTATTTCTCACATTTGATTCTTATGAATTTTACTGTATCTTTAATTAATTTACAATTTACATATATAAACAATTATCTGTCCTAGATGGATGAGTATTTCGCTTGTTCAATATGATCATTTGAAGATAATAAACCAATTGAAAATTTTCTTATTTCACATCATCATGAATTGTATTCCACAAGTATCTATCGTACTTAGTATTCAGTGACCAAATATTTTTTTTATTTACTACTAATTTAATTGTGATATTTTTTTTATTGTGTAATAAACATGGTTAATTATTTGAAGTACGCAAGTCATTTTTGGTATAAATCGATAGGATTGAAGCCAGTTCCTTTATAAAAATTTCCAACTTTAATCCAATTATATAGAGTCCACCATAAGAAGAAAAGAGAAATTATAAAAATAAGCAATTGAGTGGAAAAGTAATTGCTTAATTTTTTTTAATAAATAACTTGTTGATGTAATCTAACAGAACAATGGGTACTTTTTATTTTTAGGAATTAGTGTGTTCATGTTGAATTCTTCAAGTTAAATGACAAAAAAATATATTGTTCATGTTGAATCCTTCAAGTTAAATGAAAAAAAATATATACATATATATTCTTATCCGATTCTGTAAGACTGATGAATACACGTAATTTGTACACGTTTGAAGGGCTCTTTAGACATTTGGCATCTATAAACAGACTAGCCTTGAGCGCTTGCCAGTTGTATTGTTGCAATGCTTAGTAGAACATTCTTCTTTCCAATTTCTTAAGCATTTATGAGTGTAGAACATTCTATTTTTGTAGTTGTCATTGGAAAAGATTTGTGAGAAACTTGAGGATATGTACATAAATTTCCGATTATCTGATATTTAAAGAAAGAGATCCCTGTCTCTGTTATCCTCGTCTTTTCTTATACGGAAGCTTTCCTCTTTATCCTCTCTCTCTCTCTCTCTCTCTCTCTCTCTCTCTCTCTAGATAGCTTTTTTCCGTGCTCCATTTTCCTCTTTATCAGAACAACTCGGAAGTAAAAAAAAAGAACCATGAACCAAGGCCAGGTTGGGAGGAGTTTATCCTTGAGAGGCTCTCTTAAATCCCTTGAGGCTGATATACACCATGCCAATTCTCTGTAAGTGGTTACCCTCTTTAGTCTTTACAATATTTAAGACAAAAAAAGTTAGTCTTTGTGCACTAGATATATGCAAAAAAGTGCCTTAAGGCAGTTCTGTCTCAAGGGAAAGTTTCACATGGATCCCTGAAGAGACAAGGAATATCAACCACACCCCTACAAACACACAGAAAAACCCATGTACTCATAATAATTCCAATGTACCTCTCCTTTTTCCCTGGTTATGATTTTGCAAATGTTCTGCTTGGCACATCCAATGAAATTAGGAGAGAAGCTCCATGTGATGGTGTGTTTAATGTTTTAGGGGATGGTGGTGTATGAAATCATTGTTAATTTTCTGTGGCTTTTATGATATTCACATGTTTCATGGCAGCATGATGTGTTTAATTGATGTAGGAGAGAGGAACAGAGAGATTTGGTGTAATTCTTAGGAAAATAATAGGAGGCTGCTGAAATTTTTTTTAAAAAAAATATTGGTCCCTTTCACGAATTCCTTTTCTAGGCTTAGCATTGTTGTTTTATTACATTGACATGAACATTGAGACACTAACATCTTCCTGAATGTGCTATTATCAGACCTCTACAACAACTTCTACTTTGGGTAAAGTATTAAATACGAGTTCAACCCAACAAAAAGGAAGATCTAAGTAAGAAAAAATAAATTGATTTTGGTTGTGACCTGTGACACCTTTTTTCTCAACGGGGTGGAATTTGGTGTAAATAGTCAGATTGTTTAATAAAATGGTGAAATTGGGTGGAATAGATTGAAAAGTGGAATTGCAGTCATAGTTGGGAACTTTGTGCATAGGCCTTTCTCTCTATTTCACTGGCATGGAATAATCCAATTCAATGGGAAAAGAGAAAGGGCGTGGCGTGGGGTTAGCCAATTCCATAAAATGGGTTGGATAGTATTGAAAAAATTCTGCTGCAGTTGGAATTCGGTCCTGTTCCACTTCCCTGAATGGAGTTGGAATAGGATGGATTAATGCAGTGTAGAAATATTCAAGAACAAAAATGCATATTTAAATGTTGTTGCCTGTTCAACTACAAGAAACTTTAGATGGGATTTGCAAATAAGACAAAGTAAAGGGTGTTATTGAAAAATTCATTTTTTTTTTTTTTTTGAAAAAAGGCCATTGGGCCCGTTTCTATTACTAGAAAATCTCAAAATTTAATAGGATTCAACTTTTTTCTCATGGAATCTCTTGACTCACTTTTAGTCTCTCTTGATCTCTGTACCATTTTAGGGCAGATGCGGTACAAAGAGCATATGGTGGTGCCGGTGTACAAATGAGGCTATCACAGAACCCATGGGCACCAGTGTTTCTTTATTTAATGAAATTGATAGATTGTGGGTGCTTTTTTACTCTCCCTAGCTACTTCAGCCTCTTTCAGATCCTCATTGGCAAGGTACTGAAAATTTACTTATTCAACTGAGCAAAACAAACCTCGAAAAATATGAAATGTCCTCTGATTCTGTATCTATTTCTTTTGAATTTAATTGATAAGATATCTAAATTAAAATACCACTCCATGAGTATATTTGCATGCTTGTTTTTAGTGATGAGGCTATTTTGGACAGTATTCAATAGAAGATATTTCAGGGTGTTTGATATTTTTAGGTTTAACAGGGGTACATATCAGTTTCCCTTTTTGAAGAATGCACTTTAAATTCTCTTTCCATACACAGGTTTTTGTTGAAGGGGAGAGCTCTGTATCTACTTTTGAGAAGAGAGCCAGTGTTAGAGATTTTTATGGTACATTATCTATGTTATGATCAATTCATGTGCTTTAAAGAAAACGACATTTTATTCGTTTCTGGTCCCCCAAGTACCTTTTTTTGACTGATAACCTTAAATTCTTGCAGCTATAATTTACCCTTACTTGCAACAACTGGAGAGCAGCTTGTCTGAAAAGGAAACTGTCAAAGAAAAAGGCAGGTCCAGGGAAATTGTAGGTAGGAACCGGGGAGATGAATCAAAGAAGATCATGCTAGAAAAGGATCGGGAGAGAGACGATGAATGTGGTATCTGCATGGAGATCTGTACAAAAATGGTGCTCCCCAGCTGTAGCCATGAGATGTGTATTAAATGCTATCGTGACTGGTATGTTACTGTTTTTAGTTTTTACCCCTTAAGACTGGTCGTATATTGGAAAACATCTTTTTTCGAACTTGTGTTGAATGTGGGCTCTAAAGTCTAAACCACAGGCAAATATCAAGTATAACCCAACAATTTTTAAAATTTCATGCCTGAGACTGACCATGCAAAATCCTGTAATGCACCTTGTTGCTATTATTTATCTGTAAAATTATCATAGCTCTTTCCTCTCATCTTGTCTCTACGATGACAGGGAATAATTGATTGGTAGATTGTGTATAATTGAAAAATTACAGAAAACATTTTGGTTAACTTCCAGATGCTTTACAGGGTGATGCATGACATCTCAATTTGTCAGGGTATAACTAGTTTTTTGTAGAGGAGCACTATATTTTTCCTAGATTTTACAAAACCAGGCTACTTGTACCGGTTGTCATGTTCGGCTGGTACTCACTGATACTAGTTTAATCCTGAAAATGTCACAAAATTGTAGGTACATGAGATCACAATCATGCCCCTTTTGTCGTGGAAGCCTCAAGAGAGTCCGTTCCCGGGACCTTTGGGTGCTTACTAGTGATTCTGATGTCGTCGACCCTGTGACTTTAGAGAGGGAGAATGTGAATCACTTTTACAATTACATTGATAGCCTACCTCTTGTTGTCCCAGACAAAGTCTTTGTTTTTTACTATGACTATTACCTGGTATGATGTGAAGATGTGCATATCAAGGAGAGGGTACAGAAAAGCCGTACGCCGTGCGCATATATATTATAGGTTTTCAGTTAGGGAAAAGGCAATCGTCATTTGCATTATTTATTGTCATGCATGTATGTTATAGGTTGTAATTAGCGAAAGGCCGATCATCATTTGCATTATTTGTTGTCGCAAAGAGGTTGGTACTTTCATGTACATAAATTTATTGTTTATGAAAACATGTACATTGTATTACAGTTCATATATAATGGTAAAAAACTCTTTGTCAATATTCTCCGAAAAAAAGTAAATTCATCCGTTAAATTTTATTGCGGTCCTCTCTTGAACTTTACTCGTCTATTTTAAACACAATTAAATTTCAGTGGAATTAGATATTAATTGTTCATCTTCTTCCTAGTTTCCTATTATTTTTTATGAGTATTAGTCTTCTTTTCTTATTATTTTTTATATAAAAAAAAGCTAATACGAGCTTTGAACTTATCAAGGTGGTTCGAGTTTATTCTAACTTCATCAGTTTTTGACACCGAATCCGATCTTTCGAACCGACTGATTTCATACTTTATTCCTGTTGATATTTTGTATGGTCGAGTTCTCTTAATAAATTGAGGTTGTCAAATTATGAAGGGTTTAAAAGTTTATTTTAGTGTAAAATTTTCATCAATCTTTTAATTACTTAACTTTTCACTAAATTATTAAAGAGTTTATTAATTTGTTATACAAGTGTATCACTCATCTCAGCTCAGGCTTAAAACTATTTGGTTTTGTTACTTAATCACAATGTATGTAAAACTTTAACTAGGACAAATTAACAAATTCTCAAATAATAAAAAGGAAAAAATACAACATAGAAATCATTGGTCTGAAAAATGGGGAAATGATAACAGTGTCAAAATAGGCCTGAAATAGTGGGGAAATAAAAAAAAAAAAAGTCAAAATAAAATTATTTCGTTACATCTCTTGATTTCCTACAAAGCACACGGTTATCTCTCTATTTCCCTTCATCCGCTGTTCCAAGCAAAACACCCAAGGATGGGCGCATATACCCATGTCTGAAAAACAAATCTGACACGATCCGGTACATCCCCTCTGTCAAGTGGACCCCATCCCAGTTAACATACCTTGCCGGGTCCGGGCACGCCTTTGACACCGCCGGTGACCCGCAAGTGGCAAACAAGTCAAAATTCAACTCTCCACCTCCCGACCCGCAACAAGTTTTGTATGGTTCAGTGAACCCGTATCTTTTCGGGTTTTGCATGACCACACGGTGAGCCGCAGAGTAGTCAGCATAGGAGATTACAGAATGGGGGTAAGCCTTGCGAAGTGCTTGAATCCTTGTTAGGAGGAGAGAGTTATGTGCAGAGCTCTGTTTGTTGACCTTTAATGAGCAATTTAATGCGTCTCTGTCTGAGGAAGGAGTGAGGCTCAGTGACAGTGGTAGGCATCCAGTTAATGGGAGGCCTTGAACTATGATGTACTTGGCACCTCTCTTTAGCAATCCCTACAATACAAAAGAGCACAAGATAATTTATCCATCCATCTGAAAATGCCTTGATGGATATCAACTTTCCATTTCACCACAAAAGATGGGTTGGACGGACCACAACAGGTACCTTTATAGTGCATACTGATATAAGTGGTTTAACCTGGTATTTTAGTGCTAAAGGCTTTCTTACCAGAAATTATGATAACGAAGTTGAAGATTCAGAATAAAATGCAAGGAAAAACTAGTTACTTTTTTTTTTTTAAAAAAAAAAAAAACTTTTTTCTTCCTGTAAATTTGAAAAGTGGGCTTCAGTTGTACCCTTTTTATTTTCTACAGATCTATCACATTTCACTTAAAAGAAGGTCAATTTAAGTACACAGTAATTTGTTTTCGTTTATAACCTACAAATTTAGAAATTGTGCTCCCTATTAGCTAATCAGTATTGTTTGAAGTTTTGAAAAACACTGACATGAAAAATTAGAATGATGAATCAGGACAAGAGGGAGTAATACCTCGAGAAAATTGTTGACATTGTTCACTGCGAGACCTCGCATTTGATCCGGTAACAGAGTCGATGACATGACACTATATGCATAATCATTTGCTCCGATTTCTCCAACCCAAAACAATGTTTTCTCCATGTCAGGAGCCCCACCTTTCTCCTTGAAGAACTTATCAAACCACCCCAACTCTGTCATGATAGATACTGGAACAATATCGATTGAAATATTGTGCTTGGCATAGAATTCATACTCAATTGCAGTCGAACCAGCTACTGCAAAATTGGCTCCATGTGAGAAGTCGGAGTTACGGGAGAGGTAAGGGGGCAAGAAAGGTAACGAAAGAGTGTTGGCAAGGAAATCAATTACTAGACGGCCATCGGAGTAGCGGTTTGTTGAGCGGTGAAAGAATGTGGTGCCATATGGGGGACTTGAAACATACCCAAAGGAGTAGGGGCCGGTTGTGGAATGCGTGTTCCCGGTGTCGGTGAATGAATCACCGAATGCATAGATTTTGGTGAAGCGCCGGGTTGAAGGGAAACCAGGTTTTGGTTTAGGGTTTGTAGGGAGAGAGTGTGAGGTGAGAAGTATTAGGAGAAGTGTGAGAGGGAAGAGCATATAAGAACTCTTGGCCATTTTTTTTGTCTTGGGTCTGAGACTCTGAGTTTAGGTGATGGATGAATGCAAGCAAGCAGATCAAGCAACGGTAGTTAATATAGGCGGTTCCTTTATTTTCATTTAAAGCATCTGGAGAAGTTAGCTAGAAATGTGGGGATATGAATTTTGTATTGGTGAGCAGTATAATCGACTGACAAAATAACATGATAAATATGACTTTTTTTTAGTTTAGACTAGAAATTATAGATTTTGGACTTTATTATTCACTGGCGGATCTAACCACTAATTAATTAAATAGTGCTAGCACTGAAATTTTACTTCTCATTTCTTTTGGAAAATGAATACCAAGTTTTGTACAGTACTTATCTTTAAGAGAAGCAACCTTCTGCCTCTTTTTCTCGGTGAGAATTGAATGTTACTAATTTAGACAGTAATTTTCGTAAGTTAAATGAACAATTTCATCATCACACATCCAGGAAATCATACTTCATTGTTAGATTAATCAAAGATCGAAGTAGTTACAAATTCTAACTGATGCAGGACAATGTATATATGAATGTTGCATCATTATAGAAGGACCGATTATAAGTCCATAGAGCAAATTGTGCAGATAAAGTTCAGTAGTTTCGAGTTTCGACGGATCATTTGGCTTACAAATTTTGTAGAACAAATTATGTTCAAATTATTCATCAACACTAAGAGGCGGTGCCTAGATCCCTTCATCAATTCAAAACCTAATTTTTGAAGTTCCTAGATCATAAGATTGAATTGCCGTTAAATTTTTTTAACTTAACTATGACATTTAAACATCCAAAATTTATTTTATAAATTAAGGGGCAATTTTTTGTGCGCACTGGTAAAACCAATTTAAATAATTTACTTGGTGATAGTCTGTGAATGTCCTTTCTGAGTTCTGACCATTTGACTGGTATCTGTTCCCACTGTTTGAGATAAAAAAAAAAAAAAAAAAAAAAAACAGCAGTCAAGTTTGAAACTTGCAACGTCTCGTTCTCACAAAAAAAAAAAAAAAATGATGTTTCGATTTTTTAAGCATTTCTCTGCATGTGTTACAGGTGTCACAAAATTCTAAATTTTATGGAATTTCAGATAAGCTCAAGGTTTTACTAATTCAAAATAAATTTTTTTCAGAATTTTGAAAATTAATCTTTATTTATTACTGGCAAGAGAAGAAAGATATTCTTTTGTTTATAGAATCGACAGAAAAATTCTTTTTCCTGACCCATATATACCAATATTAAATTCAGGCTACTAGTTTTAAAATTTTGTAAATTTAATAAATTTTGCCGGTGTGGCGCTTTGCCACCCAACCCTAAAAAAAAAACACTTTGTAACTCAAATTGAAATTATTTTTATTGAATTGATATCTCATTTTTCATCACAAAATTGCTTGACTGGTCCCGAGGTAGAGGAGTGCGTAGTAGTATTATTATTGTTTTTTATTTGAGGAAAGTGATCGCAGTCATGTATGTGGAGTTGAGAATGAGAGTAAATGAATTAAAATATTTCTATGACAAAAATTATGAACTGTTTCTATTGTAAATCATGAGATAGGCTAAAATCAGTCGCGACTGACGGATGAGACCGTCAGCTACGATTTAAATCTCAATTTTCGAGATTCTAACAGTCAATCCGAACCGTTCAATGTGTTCTCCATATTGAAATCTCATTGGAGACGAAATTTTATATTTTTCTGAATTTTTTTAGTATTTGTTTGGTATTTTACAAAATTCTTGATCTAAACAATTCTGGACCCTTCAATAACTATGATTTTTAAAATTCTCAAAAAAATAGTAAATAAAATCAGAAAAATGTAAAATTTGGTCTCCAATGAGATTTCAATATGGAGAACACATTGAACGGTTCAGATTAGCCATTAAAACCGCAAAAATTGAGATATAATCGCAGCTGACGGGTCCATCCGTCAGTCGTGGCTGATTTTAGCCTATCTCAAACATTGAGATACTGACCTTGGAAATCAACATTAGAAGCTTTCAGTTTGTCAGTGGTTTATAACAAAATTCTTGCAGGGAATTTGCAACAGAGAACTGGACCGGAAGGGAATTGGGGAAAAGATTTAAACTAGTTCAGTTGTATATACCACAAAGATTTTACAAGTCCCACTAGAAACTGAAGCAATACAATTTTACTGGCTGATTTTCCAGCTGAGCTGCCAATTGAATATAATTCGTAGAAATCACGTAGAAAGCAATGGTGAACTGCATGCATATATATAATAAATGCACTGGAAGACTCAGACACTCAGTAGCGGTAGTAGTTGGGGCCAGGTTAACTGCCGACAGTAAGAATAAATATCCTTGTTCTTTTTCTTTTTCTTTTTTTTAAAATTTTATTAATTTCAACTTTTTAATTTAGTATAATTGTCCATTGCGTAACGGAGCGACCTGTTTAATTTCACCAACCAAATAAATATATGGATCTTTATTAAAAAAAAAATGTACATATGTATAGTCCTAAAAATGAAAATTTCCACTTATACAATTTCAGAAAGAGACTTGAACCTTCTAGTGAGATCTTTTTTCATTATATTTTTATTCTATGTAAAAATTCTAGAAAATATTTAACTCATGTACTTGTTTGAGATAGAGACGTTTTTTCAATTGATCTCCTCGTCAGAAAAATGGAGAGAATGTGATTGACCGCACCAATATTCCATATTTCGGTGTTGCAATAATTGACAGTTACTACTTCTAGGGGTGACGGGGCATTGAATTTTGGGACTAACAAGCGCGGTGTAAATGAATTCAAAAGGATTCTTCCTTTCCGTCTTAAATTTGAAACCCGCAGCCATAAAAAACGGTTGCCTGAACAACAAATTAGGAGCCGCTTTCTGTCAGAGACCATGAACACAGTCTGCCTCAAGGGATATAAAACAGCGGATCCCGAGATGAATTCTGTGAAAGTGAAAAATATTTTCTTGTCCCCTATATATATATTTTTTCTTTTATAAGGCAAACCCGTAATTTGATGATAAATTTTCAATTCAATTCAAATATTATTATGATTTAAAAGTAAATTTATAAATATCTTTGTTGAATGCATTAAAAGAAATAGATAATATAAATCAAATTTCATACAACTTGAGTATTATTTGTTTGATGGAGCATTAAGGTCGTGACGTTTAACCTATCTAAAGTTCAAGGAACTTGATAGATGATAGAATATGCATTGATTACATTTGCGTTCTATGAATTGTCCGAGTTTAGTTGCTAGCTAATGCATTGAAAAAGACACAAAAAAATAAAATAAAATAAAAATAAAAAAAGACAAAAATGTACACTCATTATGTAACTATAATGTTTTTAGTGGACTGTCGCAGAATTGTGCGGGGTTATGAGTAATATTATTTGAGTTTGCGTGTAAAACCAATATTAGAAGATTGCAAAATTCATATAGTGGGGAAAAGAACATGAATTTTGTGCCATTTGTAATGAACTAATAATGTAAATGTTATCTCGATTGTTTCATTCGGAAGACTACTACTATACGTTAAGCTTCCAAAGCTTCTAAATTTTCGGGTTTGGAATGGTTCAAAAATAGAAAAGATTATTATTTTGGCACGTTTTGGCATTGAAGTATTAGTGAATTTGGTTTCTCTAATTTATGGATATTTCGTTTAAATTTTTCGGTGCTTCCTACTATTTTTGGTGATTTTTCAAAGTTTTTGCTCATTTGGAGGTTTCTGATTGGTCCAGATCAGCAAGGGTGGTGACGTGGCAGTTGACATCAGCGCCACAGTGGAGATGGAAGGGTCCAGCAAGGGAGGTTAACTGTGGCAGGTTTCTGACAGGAGACAGAGAATTTGGTCATAGGATGTGATGCGGCTGAGCAAGAGAAGAGTGGGATAGTTCCTATTGGGCTACCCTGTTATTGTTTCTGGGCCTCGTTTCCGGACTTTATGCTTGGCATGCTGGGCTTGGAAGTAGGCTTCATGGATCTTATTATTTATCTCTTTACTTGCGTTGAGTTATTATGTAATGATGTTGAAGAGATTTTCCTTACAATCTTAAACAAAGTCCTTTTATCATTACATTTTTTTTCCTTTATTTCTCATAAGATCGGTACATAGGTGCGTGTATGTAATATCCTAAAAAGTCGAGTATTTCATTGTCAGTGGACACAAATTCATGGGCTGCGCCACAAAATACTGCTACTGAATACACACTTTCGCCGTGGTTTCCATTTGTGAATCTCAATTTCATTCAGTATTTACCATGACAAATTATCTCAATGAGTGTTACATATACAAGTTCCTATCATTATAAACTCATCATAAGAACCACACATGAGCCTAAATTACTTATTACAAGTTATCAAATACAAGATTCAAATTCAGTATCAATGTTTAGGTTTCTTTATTTTACATACAAATTCTCTTATGCTCTCCACAAAGACCTGAAACAAGGGGAAACTTCAGTTGGTAAATTGAAAATAAAATCTCAAGTCGTATGTAGGTTCTCAATTGGACTACTCAGTTTTTATGACATATGACTTTTATGGACATACAGTAATCAGGTTACATCTAAACAACATATTTCTACTTTTATTTCTTCGACTTTACACCTACTTGAAGTCTAGTATGTCAGGTACTAAATTAACATGCAATGCAGTTTATATACCAGAGACTATGCAGAGGCTATGGCACACTGGTTGGCTCATCTGTGTTTGTAATTTTAACATAATGACAAACCTATATGATCATAATCACAACATAACTGCCATGCAACTCCACACTGGTGGTTGACAATGGCTTTGGCATTTTTATACAACAGACCCCTGGTTTCCATTTTTTTTTACTTAAAATGCCTGGTCAAATGCAAATCAAACATCTGTCAAAATAAAATACAAATTTATGAAGATCAATTCAGTAAAGCAAGTTCCTAAAAGCAGTATACTCTTGACATTTTCCTAGATAGTCCTTACTCTGCTAAATAATTATTTTACGGTCTATTGGGGTATTTTAGTACCAACCTTACCTAGTTACCTGATACTCCATGACTACCACTGAACAACAGGAACTAAGTTACTGTCATCAAATATAAATATACATACATTTATCCTAATCAAGTACCTACACCTTAGTAGTCAGAGCAATATTTCAAGCAACAAAAAGCCACCAGTTTTATAACAGATAAGAACTGTATACATTTCAAGAAAAATAGGACAAATAGCAAGCAAAAAAAATTTAAAATGTAGGCGGTGTATACATTCTCTTTATCTTACACAGTGCATACATGCTCTGTGTGTAATAATCAAAACTACGAACTTATCTAGACAGCAAGCAATTGCCTGTATGACAAACAAGCAAAAAATTCAACAAGCAATATTTTTCTTTTTTTTTGCAATTTAGACCCTCATTTTATTAGATTTCAAATACCAAAATCAGTACAGATCATACAAGCTAGCTGAACTAAGTGTCAACTAAGAAAGGACCAGAGCCAACATCAAACAGTAATTCAAGTAGTTCTTGCTAAGAATAACTGAGCAGTAAATGAAGCATGATCTCTAAATTTTAATAGCTCAAACTCTAAGTTCCCAAATCAGTTAAGATGAGAGCACCTGAGGAAGGGGTCATAAAATTGTATCATACTTCCTAAACATCGCGGCATAGTCCAGAAAATTTCCAGATTGGCGAATAAAATAACACAATACACTACCTGATGATAGTTGATGTTAAAAAAAAAAAAAAAGGTGAGCATATCTTTAGGTGCACCTTTTATTGACCGATTTTCCTTCGATGATCCCACATATCTTCTTCATCAGGCCCTTCTCGTTAGAGTTGATTCCGCCCTCTACTCTTTCTAGTTTAAAATTTTTAAATGTTAGTCTTTTTCTTTTCCACTTTGAGTTTGAGCTGCCATCTCTTCTAGTGTGCTCTGTCTTTGCCAAAACTCCACAAATAGCTTTGTCACTCTACTGCTGACCCACGAAGCACAAACTGAACTACCTCCACCAATTGCCGATGTTGTCAGCCTTGCACTTGAGATGCGGCTCTGGTAGTTCGCTCGATCTTTCTGCCGGGACAACCTTGCAGTGGTTTGGCGAAGCACTTGTTGCTGCCAAAGAGAGGAGAAAGTTGTGTCGCTATGAAAACTAAGGAAGATGGATCTCTATGGGTTCCTCCGGCAGTGAATAGCACAGAGGTACAACCCAGAAGCTGAAGGTCGACAGCCCCCTACTAGTACACCTACTTGCATCGCAGCAAAATCACAACAGCTCCCAATTAGAAGCAAATTCACTAAAATACCAAATGAACACTAAAATTCCGAGAACCCCTTAGATACCAGCAAACACCACAATTACTTCTGCAGTTCTGCAATCCATTTCCTCACTCTTGCAGTTCCAGTCTTGCGCAAGCTTTTGCTGCGAGTCTTGAACTAAAACCCATATTTGGACCTGCACAGAACCCATATTTGGACCTGCACAGATACGCACCCCTTTGCCTATTTCCTAGTTAAATTGTTCCCCCAAACCGAGCAAATTAAAGAAGCCCAATAAAGCAAGAGATGAAATGCTAACCACCTTTAGAAAGTGACAAATAACATCACAAAATGCACAAGTCAGAATGCATCCGTCCCCTACATATTAAATTATTCCTAGTTAAATTGTTATGGCATGTTAATCATAAAAAGAATTCCATCTTTCTTTGAGGACTCGAGCTGATTCGCGTTTATATTGTCGGATCAAAGTCATAAAATAGATTTAATAGTGAAGATATTTGTAGAATCCTAATATCATAAAATGGAACCCTCTTCATCACTAAAAGGACGATGTTCCAAAATATATTGCAAACCCTTTTTTTTTGGATGGCGTACACCACGCCGACAGTTATTCATTATAAAAGTTATATACAAGAGACTACACACGTAAAAGAAAGTAAAACAAAAAAGGAAAAATTGAAACCTATATATAGGCTATGTAACAAAGAAAGGAAAAAAAAAGACATAAGAAAACAAAAGGCCAGCTAAAACTAATCCGAGAAGCTCTATACCGACGGAGAGACAACTTTCCAGGAGACTTTCACCCTCAAGTTCAAAATCTGCATGAGCCACATCCTCAAATTTCTAGGCATATGCTTCGACCAGAAATCCACACAAGCTGACAAGCACAAATTATGAACCCTGTTCAAAATCAATAATAGTTTGAACTACTTTTCCGTTTATATTGACATCTAATAGGCTCTTTTCAACAGCGTTTTTTACATCAACAAAAATTCCCAAAACATAACAAAATAGCAGTTACATAATTTATTTGCAATTTTGGAGAGAAACACCCATATCTAACCACTTCAATTCAAGTCGTTGCATATCTGTCTTGCAGCAGCCTCTTCTTTTTCCATAGCCAACTTTTCTTTTCTGAACTTGCTAAATTTAGGTGTCAACTTCACAGCTCTCTCTTGAGACTTTCTTTTTATACAAGACAAGCGGGCCTTTTCTTCGGCTGATTTCCTTAGACCCTCTTCAAGTTCTCTAAGCTCATTCTCATATTCTAACTTACATGCAGTAAGCTCATTTCTTCTTTCTTCAGCTGCATGCAACTTCACCTCCATGTCCTCGAGCAGCTGTTTTATTCTAAGCAGATCTTGCTCATTCATATTTTCCTCCTCTTGTTTCTCAGCAATTTTGGTGATGCTATTACATGCAGAGATGCATGTAAGTTGCATGCGATCTATTTGTTGATTTATGTCTTGAAGAGCAGAAATCATACCTGAAATAAATTAAACGAAATTGTTACCTTCATAATTAAAAAGGAAAACAATTCATCTTATTTAACATCTGAATTTTCTGATTCATTACTAATCACTAGAAAAAAAAAAAGAAAAGTAACACTGAAATTTGAAGGCCAAATAGTTGCTCATAATAATGCAGTGTTATAAACCGGTGGAATAAACTTATTGGATTGGCAATGCAACTGAACCGGCTGCAAACAAGTTGTGCAAGTGGTTTTGCATAAAACCTGAATCAAAATTTTCAATTAACCAGATAAAATTCGATATCTTCACTGGGGATGCCATTTTCCATCAAATTAACTCAAGTATTTATATATCCTTTTTTTAAAATTTTTATAACAATTATGATTGATAGCTTATCATTGTTGCCTAGCTTGTTGGCACAGCCATAAATAGTACTATCCAACCTTTTGATTCTAGTTTCTAAATTTACTTTAATTTGAATGCAAGGAAGTCCAACAAGTTGGTCTGCTGGCCTGGTGAGCATTTCTTGTGAGCTAGACTTGATAAAATCAGTGTTTTTAATATCATACCGGCACCCCTACCGGCCAGGTGGACAAAATCCGGTATTTTCTGAAATTCCTGGTATTTTTGTCTCACAATACCGGATACCGATGTTTCGGTCACTCTTCCGGTTCCGGTCAGAATTTTCCGGTATCCACAGTATTAAAAACACAGGATAAAATGACAGATTCATTAATAGCAACATTGCAAGAGTAGAAAGGGTACCTCTTCCTATGAAGTCATGACCTTCTTGACTAATGAGAAAATGAACCAACTCCTTCAGCCTTTCAAACAAAGCAGTTTCTTGACAAACAGTGGTGAATTCCTTTGATAAAATCAAATCTAATTCCTCTAATGAGGCTTTTATCTCACTAGATCTTGCAACGGGCTCAACAGATGCTCGCTCATTTGTAGTTCGAGAAAGAGAATTTACAAAGGCCAACAGCTCCTCTTCATCAGGTTCAACCTCTATGGATCTCAAAATAGAATCAATATCTGGGCTACCTCCGGCTATGTTGTGAAGGGACGAAGATGGATTTTCATTGGGGTCCATCAGACAAGTATAGTTTCTGTCAGTTTCTCTTTGCTTGCTTATGGAATGGGGAATAAGTTCCTTTCTCGTCAAAAAAAACCAAATCATTGGAAGTATCACCTTTACTCGGAGCGATCTTCTGAGACAAATCATGCATTAATGTAAAGATTTAACAAGGCTAGTTAATTATATATAAGGAAAAACAACAATGAACTAATTTACCTTGCACACACTTGGAGTGGGCGAGGATTGCCTGGCTTTCTTTTTAGCTGGTTGTCTCTTTTCTGGTCGAGTAAAAGATTTACTACGAGCTCTCTTCACGATTTTAGCCAAGGGGAGTTCTATAGAGTAAAAAAATAAATCATGAGAAAACATTAAATCAGATGGTTTCTTACTGTAGCATTCCTTTCAAGGCTAAAGGTTCTCCCAAGAACAATAGAAGTTTAGTTATCAGAGAGAAATGTCTAATCAGAGTAATTATGTATCAATATATTATTTTTTGTTTTTTTTTTCTATGAGGGAATGTTTACCCAAATAATTATCAACTTCATCTCTTGAAATAGTAAAGAAAGAAAGGGAACTTTCACAGTTTCACTCTAAAATTAAAGGCACTTAGGCACTTCATTCAGTCCACTTACTTTTCCTCTTATTTGATGTCTTTAAAATTCCTACATCACATAGCCTTATTGACTTCATAGGCAACTGACTTTGAGAAGTGAACAGAAGCCGGTCCTTGAGGTCCGAAATTTGATCCCGAAAGGTTGATTTGACATAATCCATCCACCATAAATCAAATTCATTGGTTGTACGAGAAGAAGGGGTTAAAGCTTTGTGGGAATACTGTTCATGCAACATTGCATTTACTTCTTCAACTCGCTTGATGTCATCAAAGCTTTTAGAAGGTACACGGTATTCATGGAAGAACCAGTCTAGCAACAGGAATGGAACACCTTGGTTCAGTCCAAACTGCCGAGCTACACAATTTGGAAAATAATACTCAACTCCAGAGTGTGTGTTTGTAACGCCCACTGAATGTGAGGCCGACATGAAGCCCTGCTGAACAAAGAAACTTACACCATACAGTTGCATGATTAGACCAGTCTAAAATTCCAAATTTAAACCAACTGGGGCCAAAAATTCGTTTTGCAAAAGGAGCATAGTATTCATCTGGACGATCCTTTAAGTTGTAAAAGAAGCTGAAGTTCTCAACAAAGTCCTCATTGTTCAATTTACCCCATTTGGGGAGGCAATACAACAGCTGAGCACCATAGTTGGGAGGAGATGGCGGCAACAGCAACTCATCCAGGCGCACCAGCTCAGGAAAATAAGCATATAGCCAAATTTGGTAAATCCATATAGGCCCGCCAGCATTGGCAAACTCATACTTCTTATCCTCACTATTCAAGTGTAGTATGACATCTGAGATAGCTCTATACAGCTCTCCCAGAACAAACTGCCCAAGGGCTAACTTTCTGCCCTGTGCCAAGAAAACAGCCAACCCTAGATATTGGTGAACAATCACTCTATCAGGGGAACAAGCAATGAACCGGCAAATCCAGTACCACAGAAAGGCCACATGCTCCTTGAACTGAACTGGACCGTCCTTTGCATTGAATTACTTAACAAAGGCAGTGTAATCTCGAGAATCCTTAATATCATCATTGAAAAGTGAGATGTCAACATCCATGGCTGCATTGACCGAGCACCCATCAGGCCTGAGCCCCGCAATGGCTGCCAGGTCAAACAGAGTTGGAGTCACCATGCCGTATTGGAGATGAAGAGAGTTGGAAGCAGTTGACCAGAAGCAGAGTGAAGCTCCAATCAGGTACGGATGGGGTTTCAATGAGAAATCACGGGACATTTCAATAATGTCATAGATGCCAATCTCCCTCCATTCATCAGCCATCTGGCATTGTATCCTGTCCAACCATTCTTTGTACAGTTTGTGGCAAACTGGCCACGACCTTAGAGGCCGACTATCAGGGACGTGCCAGCTGGATATATTGATTGAAGGTTGGTTGAAGAGCAATGAAGTTTTGGTCAGTATTGAATTTGTCAAGTTTGCATCTTTTGTTGATTTCAGAATTGGACCTAGTATGAAAGAACTGGTGTTTGAGTTAGGAGAAGGGATTAGTATGTTCAGGTTGACTATGTTAGAAGATTCTAGATTGAGCAACTTCTCTTTGACTGAGTTTGTGTAATCCATGTCAAGAAGTTTCTCTGGAGCAGAGAGCAAGGATGACAGCTCGCCTCTTGTCGACTCACAGTCTGCAGTGGCACTAACCTGTTGAGTCAGACAGTATGTTATAGGTATAAGTATAATGCACATTATTCAAATAATGACAAAACATCAACAGTATGAGAAAGTTTAATATGCACTATAGTGCATAGGGAGTTCTATACACCGCGGACTTTTTCGGGGGCATTTTTGTAAATTGACAAATCTAATTTAACCAATCTAATCTACATATTGAAATCTCATAGCAAACCAAATTTTACAATTTTTCAGATTTTATTACTATTTTTTTCGATTTTTTTAAAACCTGCCATTTTTTGAATTTGTAAATAGTAGTTTGTTTCCAAAAATGGCAGGTTTAAAAAATTCGAAAAAAATAGTAATAAAATCTAAAAAATTATAAAATTTGGTTTCCTATGAGATTTCAATATGTAGATTAGATTGGTTAAATTAGATTTGTCAATTTACAAAAATGCCCCCAAAAAAGTCCGCGGTGTATAGAACTCCCTATGCACTATAGTGCATATTAAACTTTCTCCAACAGTATATAGTAATTCTGCAGTAGAACATAAGGGTGTTATGTTCTATTTGCTGAACAAGTGCTTGCTGAGGGACAAGTCCTTTCTGTTTCTCCATATTATTTTTCACTTCTCTTTTATTCTAAATAGTTTAGTTTGCATTTTTTTTTCTCAATCTTACTTTACTTACAATGACTGATTTTGAAAGATTTAGAAATGATTTTGTGGATGTCTAAATTTATTCAACTTTTACACCTCTTCTAGGAAAGTTTAGGAGAAGTCAAGAGAACTATAGTTAAGCTTGAAGTTTCCCATACTTTCCCTGTATGAAATACCAAAAATTTTACCCAACAGATGGTGTCAATTACTAAAAACTTCACTTCACTGGTGAGTGAGACAACAATTCTAAAAATTTTAAAAGACATAATTTCATGTCTAAAAACAGAGATTATTTTGCGCATGCTACTAATATGATACAAGAATTGAGAACCCAATGCAAGGCAGGTACATATAGTAAGGTCAATATTTACGATGGTAGCTGTTAGGCTTAACTAAACCTTAAGCTGGCTTAAATCAAGTTAAACACAATAATTGTCAAAAGAGATAAACACCACATGTACTTAATTAACCGGGCATGCATATAACAAGTACCAAGATCTATTTATAGGTTATGGACCCAAACTGAGCATACACATAGAAACTTATTGTATCCATCAGGAGGAAATTGGCACAAAATAAAAAATGATTGGAGCAGTACAATGCTAATTCCAAATCTCACAAGTGATTTAACAAAACCTAGTTTTTCTTTTTTTTGGGTTGGGGGGGAGGGGTGGGTTAATGCACATTCAACAACAGGATCTAGCTTCATGACACGTATAAACAAAAGGGTTAATAGAGAAAGTTATTGCATGTATGCTAAAAGAAAGCAGCTTCCTGCAAAACTGGCAGAAAATTTTTTACCTGGAAGCACCATACAAATAGTCAAGGAGCTTAAATTGATGAGCACAAAACTAAACAAGCAACTCAAATTGATGAGCACAGATGAAGAACTACGTACAGAGAAAGGAAATTAGAAGAAAGAAGAGTACCTCATTAGTTACATCATTTTCCACCGTTTTAATGTTTCTGTTCATTGCCTCCTGAAAGAAATCAAGAATTATTTTCTAAAAAAAAAAAAACCAAATGTACAATTTAAGCACGAAAACAGCCATTCCAACCGTCTCTACAAAGATTGAAGAATTACCTCATTAGTTACATCATTTCCCACCGTCTCTACGATCGTGTTCAATGCTGCCTGGAAAAAGATTGAGAATTATTTTCTAAAAAGAATGTAAAATTTAAGCACGAAATCAGTCATTCCAACAAGATATTCATGAAAAAAGAAAATTGAATGAAAGAATAATACCTCATTAGTTACGTCATTTCCCACTGTCTCTATGATTGTGTTCGTTGCCACCTCCTGAAAGAAAATTGAGAATTCTTTTCTATAACAACAACAACTAAATGAATAATAATAGAACCTCATTAGTTGCATCATTTCCCACCTTCTCTATTATTCTGTTCATTCCCTCCTGGAAAATAAATTGAGAATTACTGTCTAAAAAAGAGGACCAAATTCATGAGAAAGAAAATCGGAAGAAAGAAGAATATCTCATTAGTTACATCATTTCCTGCCGTCTCTATGACTCTGTTCATAGACTCCTGTAAAGATTGAGAATTATTTTCTTAAAAAACTACCAAATGAATATATTCAAAAACAACAATTCCAATAAGAAATTCATGAGAAAGGAAATCAGAAGGAAAAGTAGTACCTCAATAGTAGCATCATTTCCCACCGTCTCTCAGACTCTGTTCATAGCCTCCTCCTGAAAAAAAAAAGGAAAAAAAATCGGAGAATATAATTTTGTAAAAAACAACCAAACGCATATTTTATATATATAAAAAAAATTGAAGACATTTCACGTACGTACCTGAGCGTTAAGAATGGCATTAGCAAGAAGTGTGTAATTTTTATTCTCGATCAGGTCCCAGTCGTCTCCGTGGAAATTCAAGAGGTTCTTCAAAACCTGACTGATGAGCTCCTCGGCAAACCCCAAATCTCTCACTGCATGCATCGCCGCTTGTGCTTCGGTGGTTTTCCACCCCATTGCGAAACCCTTGGTTTCGAATCAATCAATAAAATTCACTGAACGAAATTCACTGGGTTCAGGGTTTTAGCAATATTGTATTGGTGGAGTTGGAAGTTGGTACTTGCTTGGAACCATGGCCTAAAATGGAAAGCGAACGGTCGGAGTAGGTTAATGCGCGCGTTTTAATTGATATGGATCAATCAGTCGGTTCAATATTTTATAATAAACAAAGTTGGATGCATACCCTCAAAATTCCTCAATTTGAAAACTTTCTTCCTAATCTTTAAATATATATAAATATTTATTTTTTAATTCTTTCAATTAAAATTATTTACTCTCATAAACTTATTATGTTGATAAATTTAATATCAAAATCAATTTTATAATGTCCTAACAGTCACCTCTCACTACATAGAGGTACGCATAACTATTTCTTCCAATTTGTTAGCCTGTACGTACTATTTACCATCCGAAATAATTTTTTAATACTTAAACTGAATGTTTTATATTTAAGGAAGTTTAGGATTTTCGTTATTATTGTTCTAATATGGTCAAGTTTGCAACTTACAGCGTGTTTGGTTTTGGGAAAAAGGATGGAAAGGAAGGAAAAATATAAAAAGGAAAGGAACGGAAAATGATGGAATGGAAAATTATTTACATCAATTTGTTTGGATAATTATTGGAAGGAAAGGAAAATAATTACCCTTCTTTTATTTCTCATGTTTGGATGATTAAATTAAAAGGAGGTAAAAATATGACTAGTTAATTACAAATGACCATTTTGACCTTGTTATCAAGGAATTGACTTTTGCTAGTACCGATTAGTGGTACTAAAATATAAGAGGACTCTGTATTGTAATTTATAATTAAAACCAATCTACGATTCCCCGAATGATTAATTGGGTACTGTAATGTGTTCTTTATAATAAGGCATGCACCATGAGAATATCATTTGGATGTTGACTTTTTTTTTTTTAATATATCACGGGTCATGCTCAATACCTTTTTCATTAATAGGTACGGACTGGTACAAAGCATACCAGTAGGCAATTGTACTACCAGATATATTACATCTGATAATAAGCATCACATTAAGTTCAAAACATAAAAACTCTTTGCAAATAAACCCTCAAACTTAATCTTATTACAAATTATTACTTATCTTATTAAAACTGGTAAAAACTAATATTATCTGAGTAGGAAAAATAATCTTGAATCAACTTGTAGCCTCCCATGCCTTCTGAATAAACTTGTAGCCTCTCATGCCTTGTTTTTGCCATTATCTTCAGGACCTAACATATAGTACACAATAGTAAATTAGTATTCACTAAACCATGGCTCTGTAAGCCTCCATATATGTTGAAGAAGTGTACTGGCCTTAGGTCTTAGTACAAGGCAAGCAAACTAATACAACAAATAACTGAACTTATTAAAAAGCATCTACGGCAAGCAAACTGGTACAACAAATTTTGCAAAGAAATCCTTCATTTTATTACACATTATAACTGAACTTATTAAAAATAGAAAAAAACTAATGTCATCATATCATTTGAGTAAAAACTAATTACCTAGGTAGTATGCGCATGAGATAATCCTTTCTTTTTTCCAAAGGACACCCTAGCAATGCTTCAACCTCAACAGAATTGTTAATCAAGAAACGATAAGCAATCATTTCCATGTCAGGATTAAGATTTAAAGCAAGGATCACATCCCAAATTTCTGTTGCAGGCACTGCAAGTTGTGAATTATGTGCCTTCACAATTGCCTCTGTAGACTTCATGATATACTCACCTATTCCTTGAATTCCATTCATTATTTCTGCTTGGATTTCTTCCTTTGTGACTTTGCCTTTGTGCTTCTTCCTTCCATCCGGGGAACTCAAGTTGTCATCATCAAGATCTTGATGTGTTGCTTCATTCCTTGATATTAAGCGATCAATCTCCGATATGACATCACCCTCTGGTTGGTTGTCCTCTTGTGCCAGTCGCTGCATCATTTCTTCAGGTGATTCAGAACCGTCCCCATTAGCCCTATTCTTTCCTTCCACGATATCTAGGTGCATCCAAAGAAGAAACTTTTGCTCGTATATGTGTACCATCAATAGCCCCAAGACAATCCTATTATATTATTATATTTACTTAAAATCACAATCTAATTGAACTTTATACAGCTTATGTAAATTGACTAAATTCAGATTTTGACTATTACCTTGAAATAAGGAAAATATTTGCGATTTGATGAAACTTGGACAGGAACTCGAGAACCATCAGGTTGGTGAAAGTAAGATCCTCCCAACATAATTACTGATTTTAAAACTTTGTGAAAGTGCCTGCAATTGGTCTCTCCAGAGCGACGAAAGAAAAAACATATGGGACGGTTTCTAACATTATGACCCAAAATATAGAGGAACTTAGCAACTTGCTCCTCAATTGAAGCTTGTCGGGTTGGTCTAAGGCTCCCTTCAGTTTCTAATTTCTTACATAAATCTAGAAAAGCCCTGGGACCCATCCTAATGACTTCACGTGTTCTAGGACTAGTCAAGATTTGATACAATAATTCTTGACGCACTGCTGCTCTCTCTTTTCTTACTTCTCGAGAAGGTTGATTATCAGTACTTAGTTCTAGCATAAACCAATATACTAATAAACAATATACTTGCACTAGAGCCATTAAATGCAAATGATGTATGAGGATGCGCAATCGTCTCTTTTCAAGTGATTTTGAAGACCTCATTTCAAATTACCTATAGTGATAAAAAATTATACAAGTACTAATCAAATTAATAAAAATTCTTATTCTTATTAATTTCATAAAAAATATAGATGATTCAATATGATTAAATATCTTAAATTTTTAACATTGATATATACTATAAGTTTAGAGAGTTTTCTTTTTCCCCTCTATAAGATGGAAGAAGGTTATAGATAAAGAATACTGGCACATATGAAATGCACAGCAACATAGTCAATACAGGTAAAAAAAAAAACAGATTATTGAATAGCACTTCCTTGATGTTATAGAAGAACTGCTTGTATAACATCCTACAAATACATCTGCACCTAGAAATTAGAATAGTATCTATTACATCCTACAAATACAGTATATTGATTAAAGTTTTCTCCCTCATTGAAAACAACGAAAGTTTTCTTCTGACAATTCATTTCATGATACAACAAACAATTCACTTTTTTTTTTTTCCATACAACCAGTTTTTTATCTTAGAGTGGACATAAGCAAAGACATTTTTAATATATACATCACTGCTTGTCAGTTTCTTTTCTTTTATGTGCAACTAAGAAATCTTAAAAATTTTATGTGAAGTACAAACCTGATAATCAGAAGTTAAACTTCTTCAGAAAGATGCTCCAACTCCTTGTACTGTGTGCCTATATAAGATCACATGAGAAAAAAGATTAAAAACTTGATGACTAATGTTGAAAATACAGGAAGCATTAAGTACTTATTTGAGTTGTTATCTTTGGTCAGGTTTGCTTTGAAATAGCTTGTTAAAGGCACTGGTACATGCGTACACCACTGGAAACAACCTTGTACCAGATGTGAAACAGCCTTGTCTTTGCCTTTATCTCATTACTAATTTGAAATAAACCACCAGAACAAAAATTGTGGTACAATTGTGCTGTAATGAAAACCAAATTCTAAGGAAACGTAAAGAAAAACCTTAACAGTTGAAATTGTACTGTAAAGAAAACCAAATTCCAAATACAGAACAACACTACTGGTTGTGCTAGAATCTACTAATTGCTAGAACAAAAGGTGCTAGAAGAAGCATGAAAAGTGAAAATCAACATTCAAATCAAAATCAAAAGTGAAAAATGAAAATTACCAGAGCAAAGCAAACCCTAGCTGTTGGAAGAGGCAAAAAGGTGCGCATATTTATTGGAGTCGACGGCAATTTCTTGCGCGGAGAGGAATTGCGCGCCAAATCTTCAATAATCTCTGGCTCAGATCGCGCGCCAAATCTTCAATAATCTTCTATCTGGCTCAGATCGCGGCAAATAGAGAAGGAATTGCGCCAAAAATGGAGAAATCGCGAGGGCATCGTGGTCCAGCGAAAATTTTTCGATAATCTCCGATTTTCTTTCTCTTCTGTTACACCCCGAATTGGGGGGGAAGATTTTAGCGTAGGAAGGAAAAAAATTGAAGGAAAGAGATTTCCGTCGGTTAAGTTTTTAACTTCGTAAAAATGAGAAACCAAACGGGGTAAATCGGAAATTTCCCTTCCCTTCCGATATTTCCCCTTCTTTTTCCGAAAACCAAACAGGCCGTTAATCTCTTGTCTTTTCACTACGGCAGAACCGAACCAGCCCCTTAATACCCCTTATAACCTACGACCCACCAAGGCTCGTAACAATATATGCTTTAAATGCTAATATATTTCTCTTCAAAATAGTTTGGCATCATTTGCTAACCTATCATTTAAAAAAACAATAGCGTCATTAGCACTTCCTGAATTAGTACCGTTTTATTTAAACAATCTTATATTTTGCTACTATAAACAAAATTTTAGACCATTCTGACATTTCGTTATTATATATTCACTACTATAAAGAAAATTTAAAGGAGCAAGTTTAATGTTGTAAATGGACCCCAAAAAAAAAAGTTTAATGTTGTAAGTGACACTAAATCAACGTTCATTACATATATATATATAGAGAGAGAGGTTGGCTAATGTGTCATCGATGGCACAGAGAGGTCTGTGCCATAGAGTTATTTTTCAAGATTTAAAATTCAAATGCTCAATCCGAACCTTTCAAGTTATTAACCATATTAAAATACACTTGGAGATCAAATTTTATATTTTTTCAAATTTTTTTACTATTTATTATGATATTTTTAAAAAACGTTATAATTGGAGTATTTCAGACCCTCCAATTTGAACATATCAAAATAAATAGAAAAAAAATTCAAAAAAATATAAAATTTAGTCTCCAATAGTATTTCAATATGGTGATCAATTTGAACGGTTTGGATTGACTGATTGAATTTCGGATCTTAAAAAAATGACTCAAAAAAGACATCTATGGCATTGCCATCTATGGCACTTTAGCCCACCTCTAATATATATATATATATAGAGAAAGAGAGAGAATGGCTAACGTGCCATAGATGGCACGGAGGGTCCCATGCCATAGAGTCGTTTTTCGAGATCTAAAATTCAAATGCTCAATCCGAACTGTTTAAGTTATTCACCATATTAAAATATTCTTGGAGACCAAATTTTACATTTTTTCGAATTTTTCTGCTATTTAATATGATATTTTCTGCTATTCGTGTGATCTGTTAATTTGAACTTTAAGAATGCTAAAATTTTCCAAATACGTGGTTTGGTTTTGCAGTAATTCTAAATGATAAAATTTGCAACATGCTTCTTTAATAAATGAAATCACAAGAGCACCTTCTCGATCAAAGTATTTCAAATCTCAAAATGGGACATATTTTGTCCGCATATTGAAGTAAATAAATTTTTTCTGAGTTTTCGAAAGAAAGAAGAAAGAAGGAAAGAAAGATCCTTTTGAGTGTTCGTTGAAAGAGAAATGGTTCTCAATTCTAACATTTATTTCTGGAAACTAAATTTAGTGTCGTGCGGCACTGTGCGGTGCGGAAATCCGAACCATCCAAATTAAATCCAATGATTATGGATGTCCCGTGCATAAAATCAAATTGTAGGGCCCGAAAAAATCTAACCGTCAAGATCAAATCGCACGGTTCGGATTGGTGGGCGGCACCGGATAGGGAATCTTATTTCCGAGAGTGGGAGAAAGAGATCGACGGAGGAAACAACTCACAAACGCTATTTATTACTTTAGGAAAGTATATTATATGGAAAAAAAATTAGTGGTCTCGGGAGTTGAGAAAGTTCACTCGTCTATTAAATTTAAAAGTTGCTGATGGATGAATCACGTTCGTTAATCAGATTGCATCCGACGATGGATAAGAATAAGAATAAGGAATTTTTTGAATCTCATGCCAATTCTTATTATTATCCAAATTCTATGATTTTGTTAGTATAAGAATAAGGGTCCAAATTTCTTATTCTTATGTTGTTTGGGTTGCACAAAAATAAGAAATTTAGAGTATCTTTATTAATTTCTGCTTAAAATCCTCATACAATATTAATACTCATTATATAGAGTATTTTCTAATATGGTAACAACTAGAAATATAACAACTCTTGTAAACTAAGAAAAGATGCATAAAAATAAGAAAAGATACATAATATCAAATAATATCTAATAATTCTGATTTAATGAAAACTAGAATCTAAATTATAATCTATTATATTATTTCCTTAAATGACCGGTAACATATATACACTACACCAGAAAATATTTTTAGCACCGCCACAATAAAACCGGTTTTTAAAAAATCCGGTTCTATAAATATTCAGTGGCAATTTCGATATTGTCAGAATTTTTTTTAAGACCGATTTTTTAAAAAAACCGGTCCTATAGAGTTCTCAAAAATCATCCGAAATTTCTATTTTTTTCGGACTGGTTTTTATAAAAAAACCGGTCTTAAAAACATACTTTTTAAGACCGATTTTTTATAAAAACCGGTCCTATGGAGATCAAAAAATAAATCGAAAATTCAGTTTTTATTAGGACCGGTTTTTTTTAAAAAGTATGTTTTTAAGACCGATTTTTTATAAAAAAACCGGTCCTAATAAAAACTGAATTTTTTCTTTTTTTCCGGTGACTTTTTAAGACCGATTTTTTATAAAAAACTGGTCTTAAAAATTGACAGATTTTTCCTTTTATCTCCTTCCCTCATTGATTGTTCTGTCCACACATTCAATTATCTCCGCCCCTCCTCTTCGAGCCCCTCTCTGCCCCATCCTCTCCAAACCGAGCCCCTCTCTCCCTCTCTACTCGACCCCACCTGTGCTTCTATTTTCGTTGTTCTCTCTCCAGCCCCACGCTTCCACCTTGACGCCTTCTCCTCTAAAACCACCGCATCTTTCGGCACAGCTGCCGAATCGGCTGCACAAAACTTGGGGTCGGAGAGGAAGGCTTTGGCTGTCCAGCGCAGCCTTGCTACCTTCAAGCAGGATGCTTCCCACATGATGCTCCGCCTCAAGTCTCTCATGGATTTCAAGGTTCCCCCCTTTCTTTCTCATCTCAATTTTTGAGCCCAACGCCAAACCTCAAGTCTCTATTGGAAATCAATTATATTTTTCGATGGTTTTAGTAGTTTCTAGTTGCTATCTAATTTACATAGATAATTTTACATTAGTTAAAGTAGCAAAAGGAAAAAAAAATAATTAACAGAAGTTTTTTCTTTAGCAAAAAAACATGGAGGCACAAAGTGATGGAAGTGTACTCTCTGTAGTGGAAAGCGTTGGAAGTGGAGATACAGTAGCAAGAAGGATTCAGGAGCTTGAGAGTTGAGTCCCAACTAGACAAGGCCCAAAGTGTCATTATCTCTCTACACCATAACAGAGCTCACTGATGCGAGACAAGGTACTTTGTCGAATTTTTTAGTTTTTCAATTTTCTTTTTTTCTTCTTGATCTCATTTTTCATTCTCTATGGACTTTAGGGCATATTGATGAGACTGTTGGTTTGCTTCTATTGCTAGTTTTGGGAGTCCAGATGTCCAGTGGATATTTGATGAGGTATTACTATGTATCTTGATATAAACATTCTAGCTGTGCTTCTATTGCAGTCTTATTAATGTGATTTTCATTTTATTCTTAGCTTGTTGCTATAAAGGAGACTGGATTCCATTATAAAGATAAAACTCCCCCCCATTCTATTCTCTGATTTCAGGGTTGAATCTTAACTACAATTATTTATTTTTGAATGTAGCTGTATCATCGATCCTGAAGATTGGTTAGTTGGACCATCTGTGCCGTCCAACTTTGCTCCAAACATTATTCAAAAGATATTGAATGAGCTTACTCCAAGCGATGTCAGGTGAAACTTAGTAAATTTTTTTATACATGATAATAAGTTTAATAAAGGAATTCGAGAACTAAGAGTGAATTACAATCATCTTGATATATTGGTGCAAACTATATTAATTGTTGTTGAAGTGCTGAATTGAATGTGTCAGTTATGAGCTATTTTAGTTTGCAAATTTATTCTGTGTTGTGCCATTGTTATTGTACGATTCAATTATCTCCATTGTAGTTTTCTATAGATGAGATTTTCTGTCAATCTTTCACTTCAGTTCACTCTAATTCAAAAATTGGATGCAGTGTTGAATATTGCATGAATATTATGGCTAGCAAAAATGGAGCTAGCCCAAAAATAATTTTTTTTTTAATTATTGATTTTTAAGACCGGTTTTTAACTAAAAACAGATCTTAAAAATAGTATTAAGACCGGTTTTTAACTTTAAAAACCGGTCTTAATAATTAGTAAAATTCGGAAAAAACAGAACCATCTTTAAGATCGGTTTTTTACAAAAAATCGGTCTTAATGTTATGTTTTTTAAGACCGATTTTTTGTAAAAAATCGATCTTAAAGATGCGCATTCTTTTTTTGATCTGCTTCTGTCTGATTTTTAGCACCGCCTTTTTAATACCGGTTTCTTATATATTTTTAACACCACATATTATTAGCACCACATCCAAACCGGTCTTAAAGACCATTAAATAACAGGTCTTAAAAATAAAAAGTGGCGTAGTGATAAAACAAAAAATATATAATAAAGCATCATCTAAAATGCCAAAAGCATTACAAAATTAACAACAAAATAATTTACTTGTATTTATTGAGAGTTCTACCTAAACATACCCACTTCAAGTTCAAGTCATGGCATACCTGTTCTGCGGGAGCCTTTTCTTCATCCAAAGCCAACTTCTCTTTTCTCAACTTGCGAAACATAATTGCCAAGTTTTCAGCTTTTTCTTCAGCTTTTATTTTAATAGAAGAAGACCGGTCCTCTTTTATGGCAATTTCATCTAGTTCTTCGTCAATTTTTCTAATCTTCTCCTCATATTCTAACTTCTGTGTGGTAAGCTCTTTTCTTCTCTCTTTAGTTGCACGCAACTCCACCTCCTTGTCCTCAAGCAGCCTTTCAACTTTAAGCAGGTCTCGCTCATTTGCATTTTCCTCCTCTCGCATCTCTTGTTTCTCAGTAATTTCAGTAATGCTCTTACATGCAGAGATGCACTCAAGTTGCAATTTTATTTGTTCATTTATCTTATGATGAAGAGTAGATAACATATCTAAAAAAGTTAAACAATTGTTACCTTCACAATAAAAGGGAAAACAAAATTCATCTTATATTTAACATCTGAATCTTCCGGTTCATTATCAATCACCAGAGAATAATTATGTAACTCTGAAATTTAAGGGCTAAATAGTTCCCTTAATAATCAATGCAGTGTTATGAAACAGTAGTAAGGTTATTGGCTTGGCATTGCAACTGAAACAGCTGCAAACAAGTTGTACCAGTGATATTGCATACACAATAAACCTGAATCATCTTTGTAATAAACCAGAAAGTTTGATATCTTCAAATTGAAAAGTGGTTAGAACTTTCACCATAGCAGGGTTATTATTTTCAGGTTAAAGAGTAGCAAGTTCGGCATGAGAAAGCATTTATTGATGTAGACTGGACTGGGATGCAATCTTCCATTTACTATAACTCAAGTATTTATATAGATCAGTAAGATATAATTGTTGGTACAGCCTATATTGTTTTTTCAACCTCGATTAATTCTAGTTTTTAAATTTACTTTAATTGGAAAGCAAGGGGTATAACAAGGTTTAGAGCGCTTCTTGACTAGATTACAGTTTTGTTATGGCAACATTGCAAGAGTAGGAAGTTTACCTCTTCCAATGAAGTCATGACCTTCTTGACTAATGAGAAATTGAACCAACTCCTCCAGCCTTTCAAATGAAGCAGTTTCTTGACAAACAGTGGTGAATTCCTTTGCCAAAATCAGTTCTAACAGTTCTTCAAATGAGGCTTTTATTTTACTAGATGTTCCCGCCAAGTCAATAGAAGCCCTTTTATTTGCAGTTTCAGCAAGGGAATTCACAAATGCCAACAGTCCCTCATCATCAGGTTCAACCTCAATTGATCTCAAAATGAAATCAATGTCTGGATCATCTATGGCCATGTTGTGATTGGACGAAGATGGGTTTTCTGTTGGGTCCATCAGACATAGGTGGTTTCTATCGGGAGATTCTCTCTGATCGCTGCTTTTGAAACGAAGAATAAGTTCTTTTTCTTGTCAATAAAACCGAATCCTTGGAAGCATCACCTATACTTGAGTCAATCTTCTGAGACAATCCATGCATTAACAATGTTATATAATGATTTAATAAGATTGGTTAACGATAACGGAAATTACCAATGCACACATGTATACCTTAGTCACATTTGAAAGAGTGGGTGAGGGTCGCTTGGCTTTCTTTTTCGGTGGTTCTCTATCTTCTGGTTGAATTGAGCAATTACCACAAGCTGCATTCATAATTTTAACCAAGGAAAATTCTAAATAGAAAAAAATAGTCATCAGAAGCAAGCATTAAACCAGTAGGGTCTCTTAGTGTAGCATTATTTTAAAGGCTAAAGGTTTTCCCAAGAATCAATAGATGTTTGGATATCAGAGGAAAAATTTTAATAGAGTACTTAACTAATTATGTAACTTAGTAACTATAAATTATCTTTATTGTTTGAGGGGATATTTACCCAAATTACTATCATTTATCCCTTTAAATGGTAAATAGTGAAGTAGAATTTCACTAAAAAGGTAAGGCACTAATAATTAACTAATTATGTAACTATATATTATTGATTTTTTTATTGTTTGAGGGGATATTTACCCAAATTACTATCATTTATCCATTTAAATAGTAAATAGTGAAGTAGAATTTCACTAAATAGTTAAGGCACTTGATTCAGTTTGCTTACCTTTCTTCTTCTTTGTTTTTTTTGTGACCCCCCACATCACATGACCTTAATGACTTAATAAGCAATTGACTTTGAGAAGTGACCAGAAGCCGGCACTTGAGGTCCGAAATTTGAGACCGAAAGGTTGATTTGACATAATCCATCCACCATAAATCAAATTCCTTGGTAGTACAAGGAGAAGTGCTAAAAGCTTCGTGAGAATACCTTTCATCCGACATTGCATTTACTAGTTCAGCTTGCTTGATGTCATCCAAGCTTTTAAAAGGTGCACTGTAATCATTGAAGATCCAGTATAGCAACAGGAACGGAACACCTTGGGTCAGGCCAAATTGTCGAGCTACACAATTTGGAAAATAGTACAAAACTCCAGGCTGTGTACATTTGCCACGCCCCTTGAATTTAAGCCCAACATGAAGTCCTGCCGAACAAAGAAACGTGCGCCATATAGCTGCAAGATTAGACCACTCTAATGTTTCTGACCTAAACCAACTGGGGCCAAAAAGTCGTTTTGCAAAAGGAGCATGGTATTCAGCTGGCCGACTCTTCAAGTTGTAGAAGAAGCTGAAGTTTTCAACAAAGTCCTCATTCTTCAATGTATTCCATTTGGGGCAGCAATACAACAGCCGACTACCATAGTTGGGAGGAGATGGTGCCAACAGAGTCTCATCCAGGTGCACCAGCTCAGGGAAATATGCATAAAGCCAAATTTGGTAAATCCATAAAGGCCCGCCAGCATTGGCAAACTCATAACTCTTATCCTTTCTATTCAAGTGTAATATGACATCTGAGATACCTCTATACAGCTCTCCCAGAACAAACTGGCCTAGGGCTAACTTTCTGTGCTGTGCCAAGCAAACTGCCAACCCTAGATATTGTTGAACAATCTTTCTAGAAGGGGAACAAGTAAGGAACCGGCAAATCCAGTACCACAGGAAGGCCACATGCTCCTTGAACTGAACTGGACCATCCTTTGCATTGAATTTCTTAATAAAGGTAGTGTAATCAAGAGAATCCTTATTATCTTCATTGAAAAGTGAGATGTCAACATCCATGGCTGCATTGACCGAGCACCCATCAGGTCTGAGCCCAGCAATGGCTGCCAGGTCAAACAGTGTTGGAGTAACCATGCCGCATCGAAGATGAAGAGAGTTGGAAGCAGTTGACCAGAAGCAGAGTGAAGCTCCAATCAGGTACGGATAGGGTTTCAATGAGAAATCACGGGACATTTCGATAATGTCATAGATGCCAATCTCTCTCCATTCATCAGCCTTGTGGGGTTGTATCCTGTCCAGCCATTCTGTGTACAGTTTGTTGGAAACTGGCCATAACCTTAGAGGCTTACTATCAGGGACGTGCCAGCTGGATATATTGATTGAAGGTTGGTTGAAGAACAGCGGTGTTTCGGTAAGTATTGAATTTGTCATGTTTGCGTCTTTGCTTGTTTTCTGAATTGGACCTAGTATGAAAGAACTAGTCGTTGAGTTAGGTGAAGGGATTAGTATGTTCAGGTTGGCCTGGTTTGAATATTCTATATTGAACAACTTTTCTTTTGCTGAGCTTGTGTTTTCCATTGCAAGAAGCTTTTCTGAAGCAGAGAGCAGGGACAGAAGCTTGCCCCTTGTCAACTCAGAGTCTGCAGGGGCACTAACCTGTTGAGCCAGAGAGTATGTTATAGCCATTATTCAAATGCATAAGCATAATTACAATAGTGACAAAACAATAACAGTATACAGTACTCATAACTCATAAGGTTAACCATTTCTATATCAAATGTAGAAAAATAATTTGTAGTCAAACATACAACGATTATGATGGTAAGATAAATGGACTAGCGACCATAGAATGTCGTATATATTATATTAAATATAGCCCTTATTTTTTGTGTCAAAACATTCAGGTAGTAAGAAAAAGATCTTCACATATGTACATATAATTGTATATATCTCCACATAAAAAGACAGAAAGAGATCACATATAGGTACCTATATGAAATTCTTCAATCAACAAGATTAATTTCTTGAGTAGGATTAAGTACTAAACTCTTAAGTAGTAAATACCTCTACATGAAATTCTTTCATCAGCCCAACGCTAGTTGTAACTGATTTAATCAAGCCTTTCTTAAATGTGCACTATACTAGGTTGATAAGCAGCTGAAAAGTTCTGGCCTTCTGGGACTCCATTCATAACATGACACTGAAGTGCACAAATTAATTTGCCTTCTTTAATTAACTAGCAAACAAATGACTGGTTCCTCTATAAAAATTTAAGCAAGTCCAAAGAACAGTCAACTTTGTAACTGTTCTAGTTTAGTTAATGTCAACTCACACTGTTTGAAAATGTTCCACAAATGTAAATTTATAAATTAAAGAATCTGAAGAAATATCAATTTGGAACAAATATAACATCATGACATGAATATAATTTATGCAGTTTGAATGAATTATGTACTGAACTAAGCCTGATTAACAACATATGTGTGTGTGTGTGTGTGTGTGTTGTGAATATAATTTATGCAGTTTGAATGAATTATGTAATGAACTAAGGGCCGCTCGCTCTTGTGTGGCTTCATCGGGAAACCTGTGCGCTCATGTGTGTGTGCGTGCACGCCTGCCATGCCAAAGCATGTTGGCCAAGAATTGGGATGTATTTTATTTACTTTTTCTGAAGTTAAGACTGTAAGACTAAACTGATCCCAAGCTGGCTAAAATCAACTTATAAAATAATGATAAAAAAAGATAAAAGCAACATATACATAATTAACAAGGCACGCATGTTGAAACCATTGTCAGTGTTCATTAAATTCAGGAGGAAATTGGCACAAAATAACAAAATTTTAGAGCAGCACATACTGCTAATTCTGAATTTCACAATTAATTAAATAAAAACCTAAAACTCATTTCTCTCTTTTAAGGGGATTAATGCATTCAACAACAGGAACTCACAGCATTTTTTAGGGGATTAATGCAATCAACAATAGGAGCTCATCAATTAATAGAGGGAAAGGCGACGACCAAAGAAAGGAGAGTACCTCATCAATTGCATCACTTCTCACCGTCTCTCTCACTCTCACCATAGCCTTCTCCTGAAAACAAAAACAAAAAAAACAAAAATTGAGAATATTATTATATAAACAACAAAAAACGAAACAGCAATTCGCAAACAGAGAGAGCGAGAGGGATTTTTGACCTGAGCAACACAAATGGCTTCAGCAAGAAGTCTGTAGTTTCCCTCCTCGATTGGCTCCCAGTCGTCTCCGTGTAAAAGCAAGAGCTCCTTCAAAACTTGAGAGGTGAGCTCCTTCTCCTTGGGAAACATTTCTTCCATTGCATGCAGGGCCGCTTGCTCTTTCCTGCTTTTCCCTTTCCGCCCCATGCTCCCATCGGGAAACCCTTGATTAGTTGATTTGATTTCGATTCAAGCAAGAAACAATGGACGAGAAAGCTCTGGGTTCAGGGTTTTAGTCTTAGAGTTAGAGCAATGGAGTCCCGAGTTCCTATCAAATGCCCCAAAATGGAAAGCTGTTCAGCGGTTGAGAGCAAAACACTCCTCTTTTGAAAGTGAAAAAAAAAAAATCAAAATACTCTGAATTAAAAATATTTTAGTTTTGAAAGAAGGGCGTTAGTCCCGAGTATTTATTTATCTTGATTTCACTCGCACAAGTTCATTCTGAATCTGACGTGACAAACTGGCAATTCAATATTTAGATAAATCAATTAACCAATTTAATATTCTATATTAAATTCATATTTGACCAGTCAAATAAAATTTTATTTTATGTATCGATCAATTAATTTAATATTTTATTATATCCAGCAGAATTTGCCTTTGGAAAAAGGCCCTTGCCTTTGTAATGTCTATCAGTCCATGCGCCATTCCCCACTTTTACTGGCATGTTCTCAAAAAAAAAAAAAAAAAATTCCCCCCTTTTCATTAGCTTTGCTTCGTAAACAAAACATGAAAACCAAACTTCATATGTTAAAAAACAAAACTTTTATTTATCGATTTCTTTTCTTTTATTGGCTTCTCTCGAGGTATTTGCTTTTTTTTTTTTTGGGAGGGGGGGGGGGTGTTGTGACAATACTAAAATTTTGAGTTAAACTTTTTTTATATATTTTTTAAAATGCCATAGTTAAATTAAATTTGCATTTTATTTTATGTATAAATAATTACAAATAAATCACATGATTATTTAAAAAAAAATTCAGCAAAAAATAATAATATTATATTTCATCCCTTACTATAAATTTTTAAAATCATGGTTACCATAAAAATTTTATTATGTAATATTGTAAATTCAAAATGAAAGCACATCAAAAATATTATATTTTCATGCTATAAAATAAGTTTTGCATTTCTTATTTCATTTATACCATAGTGGGGATTATCTTGGATGTATTTTGCATATCTCCCCACACACTCTCTCCAACATCAAACCAAATACATCAATTTTTCTCTCTCCCTCTCTCCCGCGCAGTTTATTTTTTCACCATGGAGAACACCGGATCCGTATCCTCTACTGCGCGGCACCCATCTCCATGATGGTTGGGATGAAAAGTGCGGCCCCATACCACGCAGCAGATGATCTGAATTTGGAGAACACCACCCATCCCTCATTCCCTCTTCATTTACTCTTTCTTCTTTCTCCAAATCGGACCCAAAAAGGCCAGCAACGAAAAATAGGAAAAGAATTAGAGAAAATTCGAGAAAAATGATAAATGATCAGTGGAGGAGTAGGAGATGACATGCAATCTGATCTTTTTCGATTTTGAGTAATTTTTATGTAAGTTTTCTATTTTACTTTATTTATTTCGGTTTTTGTCAAATATAATAGATGATAATGGTAAATAATGGATTAAATAGTTTTTTGTGTGAATAAATCTTGCATGCATGTTACCTTCTTTATATTTCGAAAATTTTCTAAGATTTTTGGTGAAAAATAGTTGTGAATGTTTTGTTTGAATGCTAATTAGGATTTTTATGGATTTTCAACGATGCTTGTATATATTTTGTAACTTCCATGTAATTTTTATTGTATGAATATAACTACTTAGAGTACAAATAGTGATTTAAAATCAAATTTAGGTATGAAAAATTAGTTTGGATGAATTTAATTAATTTTCAGATTTTTGTTGTGAGTTTTTAGTGATTTTTAAAAGTAAATATAGTATGCATGTAAACTAAAATCAATGAAAACTATTTTTATGGTTATTATGGTTAAAAAAATATAATAATAAGTGAATTTTGAGAAAAAAAAATATTGCATCATCGTAGTTCATATTTATAAATTGCATATGATAATAGCTTAGGAAATAAATTTGTAACTCATAATAGCTTGCATGCATAAATACTTTATGATGGAACATTAACTAAAGTTCGTTTTGGAGTAGAAAGGCGACAGAAAGGCGATTTCCTCTTATTCAAATCCTAATCAATTTTAGCCCAAAAATTCCCAAATAAGTAGTTTAGATCTTGATTTTCACACAAAAATCACACCAAATTCTACATTTTCTCTACGATTTGGGCTAGGTTTTGATGCTAGCCCAGCCCATGTCGAGCTTGGTGACGTCATCAATGGCGGAACCCTACTTGCAGTTTATGGGACCACAAATCCATGCGGATCGACGAGATCTGGTGCAACTCCAATATTGGAAACGAGTCAACTCCACAGAGCCACAACCCGATCGAAGATCAGTCGTTACAGCGAAGATTGCAAAGATCCGTGCACATTCAACACAAACCTCTCCGATTTGTTTACGCTGCGCAGAGAAAGGACACCTGGCAGTAGAATGCCCTAATTGAGGACTGGAAGTGCGACCGTATGAGGACTGGAAGTATCTGATCGAAGCACCGCCAGATTGGCTCTAACCAGCTTTGGCAAGGCAGAGAATCAAATTGGAAAATCAAGAGGTACGAATTTACCCTTGGGATCCAGCAATTGACGCTAGTGCTCAGCTTATCTCAATGTGGGTTAGGGTTTACAATTTCCCTATCAAACTGTGGCACTTCTCTGAATTCCAAACCCTATTTGGCAAATAGGGAGGGGTTGTATTGGAATTAGACCCAATAACAGCTGAACATATGGATTTCAGATTTTGAAAGCAAACTACTATTTAGAATATTCCAAAAATGTCATGTTTTAAAAAATTCGAAATAAATAGTAATAAAATTTTAAAAATTGTAAATTTTGGTTTGTTAGGAGATTTCAATATGTAGATTAGATTGTTTAAATTAGATTTGTCAATTTGCAAAAATTCCGATAGAAAAGACTACGATGTATAGATAGGTCTGTGCACCATAGTGCATATTAAACTTCCTCCTTTCAGTATCACAAATTCACAACCAGAAACCTTTTCCCAGACCTCAAGTGCTCTAATATATATGAACAGCAAATCAGTCCAACTATATTTTTGATTCAACAGTGACAGCTCATTAAGAAGTGGCCCGAGCAATTTCACACTGCACCATGTCATCACTTGTGTTTCTTCGCCAAACCAAATTAGAGAAAAGCATAGTTAACATCAATGGACTTAAACAAGAACATCCAAACATTATTGCACTGCGCGCAAATGTATAAGACAAAAGCGCTTTGTCCACACACACACATAAAGCATCGTACAAACTTTTAAAAAGAAGATAACCAACCTTTGTTTGGAGAATCATAATAAATTCAAAGGTGAAATGATAAATAATTAATGTAGAATTAATTCTTCATAATAATCAACGTCCGAACTCCATAGTCAACATTGCCTTCACTTCCAAACTGTGGTAAGAAGTCATTTCCAACTCTTGATTGGTTGAGGGATCACCGAGTAGGTTCTCTATCTCGTTGTGATTATTCTGCAACCAAGGATGCTTCATGTTTTTTCTCAACATATCAACTTATCAAGACCTTCAGCAATTTCTCTCATTTCAGGCCTCTTTTCTCCTTCTATGTTCAAACATTCTCTCGCTAATTTAGCAACCTCGTTGATCAGATTCATATTCTCTTCTTGCAGAATTTTATCATCCAAAAGTTCCTCGAGCTTGTTCTCCTTCATAGCCAACAAAAAGGCTGACGAGAGACTTCTATCGTCAGGACCATCCATGTAGAATGCTTTCTTACGAGTTAGGAGCTCTAAAAGAACTACACCAAAGCTATAAACATCACTTTTGACTGTCAGTTGTCCTGTTTGTACATATTCGGGATCTAAGTAGCCACGGGTCCCTTGCACAAGGGTCACAAACTGATCTTTGTCCCGTGGTGCAAAAACCGAAGCCCCAAAATCGGACACTTTGACCATAAAATTCTCATCCAAAAGTATGTTGGACGATTTTATATCACGGTGGACAATAGGAGGAAATGCCCATGAATGCAAATAAGTAAGTGCTTCTGCAGCCTCATGAGCAATCCTTAAGCGAGTGCTTAAGGGAATATATGTGTGAGGCACACTTAACATGAATAAGGTCAAAAAGAGTTCCTTTCGGAATAAGTTCGTACACCAAGATAGGAATTTCTACCTCTAGACAATAGCCTAAAATTCGAACAATATTTTTATGATTTATTTGTGAAAGGATAAGAATCTCTTTATCGAATTCTTTCTTTTGCCTCTCATCAATTGTCTTGCATATTTTGATCGCTACAACTTCATTATTTACAAGAGTTCCTTTGTATACCATACCATTTCCCCCTTGTCCTAGCACATTCTTTGCATTAAAATTGTCGGTTGCCACTTTCAGTTCTTCTTCTTTGAATATTGTAAACGAAATCAATCCCTGCTTAGACTTCAATTCTTGAAGCAACAACTGACCACCATACTCATGAAAGTACTTCTCCTTGATTGATGCAATTTGTCTTCTTTCGTGTAACAAATACAGTACAGAGCTCAAAATTAATACAGCTACAATGCACACACTAATACCTGCAATAATTAAGAGATACGTAATAGTTAAGGAAAGAAATATCAGTTCAATTAATTAAGTTAATTTGTCAAAGTTAAATAAACAATACGATGAAATAGTAAATAATGTTTTGAAAATTGATGCCCAATTAATAGTTAGAAATTGATGATTGCATCTCTGTTGACATGTTCTTGCAAACTAAGTTGAATGGCGACAAAACAAAGAAAAGTGTTCCTTTTCATAATCTCTGGTAAGAGTTTCTTATTAATCGCCTCTTCTAGTAGAAAATTCAATATTTTTTTGTGTTTGCATATGTTCGAGATACTTGATTGTTCCTCTGATATTTGTTGTTTGTAATAAGACCCTAAGAAATCAAGCAATATGGCTACCTAGTTGTTAACTATACCAATAAAAATTGGGCATTTTGTCTAGAGTTGAGGGAGCAACTGTAATAAAAATCAACCAAAATTTCTAATGCGGTCTTGTTAAAGTCAGCTTGTACTACCAGAGATGACAAATAATGAAGTTTTAGATCTATATATTTTTACCAAACGAAACAGAACACAAAATACCAAATTCTATTCTCAGCGTACATGCATGAGAAATAATAGTAACGTATGCTTAGCATTCTTCATTTGTTGATTTAAGAATATCTTGTTTAGCCTTTTATTTCTTTCTTTCAATTTCATGATTGAATGAGTCTCTCTAGCAATTCTCAATCGATCTGAATAGAAAGTAGAGAGGAGGAAAGTCAAGGGCATTTCTGTCTTAAATTTTGGAAATTAAATTTTCAGAATTATTATATTATTTAAATTAGCCAAAAGGGTAAATAGCAATAGTAACCATGATTTAAGAGGTATATGACTAATATTAAAGAATAGAAAGATATATGACTAATTAGAGAAAATTTGAAGGGTATACGGCTGAAGGGGAGAGTACGAGAGAAAGAAGAGTGCGTGCAGCATGTGAGAGAAAAATGAAAGCGCAACAGAGTTGTTTCATATGCTTGGTGAGTTTGGAAGAGACCATATTTCTATTTCCTTTATTAATTTTTGTAATTTTCACCAGTCATTAGAGCGAAAGGATCTGGTATGGAGCATTTAAATTAACAATCAATCAGAACCGTTTGATCAAAATTAATCCAAAGGCTGCTGATTTGTGACAGTTAGGGGTAACTAATTTCAGTGTGGCAGGGGAACCTTACTCAAACATCAATTATATCAGCAAAAAATAACGGTAACAAGCTATATTTATACAAGAAATAACGGTAATTACCTACAACCAGCTTAACCCACAGCGCCATTTTTTGGTCATTGTAACAAGCTCCATTGCTGTTACCATTCCCATGATTCCCGTTAGGACATGAACATGTGAATGATCCTGGTGTATTCGTACAAATCCCAGAACATGTTGATTTATTTTGACACTCATCTATGTCTGCAAAAAATAAATGATAAAAGAGATCAAAACAATGACGAACTAGTTATAGATAGTGCTTCAGTTGATATTTGAATATATATTTCAGTGTGAGAGTGTTCAGTTCGAGAATTAGGCAAATACATGTCGTGTCCTTGAAATTCGGCAGCCAAGACAAATTAAACACCAACAGTGACTCAGTAACAAACAATCCATACAACGCACGTACTCATGTAATTTTTCTAAATTATATATAAATATTTTTTATGTTAAATTTAAAACGCCTCCTGAACTTGAACATATATATTAACATTGTGAGAAAATAATAAATAGAATAGAATTCATATCTGGTGTAGTAATATACTGGGTGGACAGAATCTGATTTGTTTAAAACAACTTAAAATACTGTCGCTCCTTTAAAATTGTCTTATTGATTGCGTCAATAATCCGAATTGGCACATCCACGGACCTCCTAGGATGGAAGTGGACCGATAATGAAATTTTCACCGTGTCCTCTACGTACAGAGCACTTCTGACTGCAGAGAAGACAAGATCTCCCTTAATGCACTAATGGAATCTCAAAATCCCAGCAAGCTTAAAAGTCTTCTTATTCCTCTTAAGCTCGAATAGGCTCTCGACACACGGACACAACAACAATTACTAAAAAGAGGAATAGCTTTACAACCGGGATGTGCGCTATGTCGTGATAGTTGCCTAGAAACAACAAAACACATTAATTTTCTTTGAATGCCCTTTCGCTCTCCAAATTTGGACTTTGTTACCGACTTACCGTCTATTCGACCACCTACGGGTGAAGATTTGACAGACATTATGCTACAGCTTTTTCCTACACAAACGCTTGGGCTCTGGGGACTCTGGTATTAATTGTGACAGATTGGATTTTCTTGGAAGCTTCCTCCTACTCCAAGTTTTGCTAGTTTTCTCCCCCCAGCCCGGCTACCTTTTTTCTTTTCTTCTTTTTCCTAGTCATAGTCAGCCTCTGACTAGTATGTCTAAAAAATAAAAAACAATCCGAATTGGCGAATCATCTCAATTGCGCCACTCCATACAGTATATATATTTGTACAGATGATACTAACTCGGCTTATATTTTTAGAATCGAAGTTTTGTTTCCATAAGAAACTATGCATGCTAACCTAGTTGTACAAATTTCAATAATTTTCGGAAAAACTTTTGAGCTTATAAGATAAACCACATGAGACTGAACCTTTGACTTCTCAAAATCAATCGAAGTTTCGGCTACTCTTGGACTACGTACTGTATCATGTATCTTCGAGGCAAAAATTATGATTGTACTAATTGCAGGATCTAGCAAACCCTTCTAAAGCCAAAAAGTGTAAATTAAAGTCAAGTTCAGTAAATTGCAATCGAAACCAATTCACTCGGAAAATTTTAGATATATCAAATTAACTAAATTTTTTCTTGATCCAAGGGGTCAGTTCTTTCTTTATTTATACCATTCACGGAATTAACAGACTTTTGAATTAATATTATTTGTATATATATATAGAAAATACATTCTTAACTAACCATGTAATTAAGCGTAATTCTTCAAATTAAAGCTAGTAAGTTAATAGTAACGTATTACTGTTTGTAATAAGCATTGTAATATACCATTGCAGCCACCAAGAAGATAGGGGTTTCCTTCATACCCCTTGTCACAGTTGCAGGAATAGCCTTGACCATTGGTGGAGTCGATGCATTTGCTATTGTTGCTAACACCATGGTTCAAAAAATCGGCCGATTCCGATTCGAATCGGCTGAATCGGATCGGAATCGGCGGAGGCCGAGCCGATTTTAGGTGGTTTGGGGCGGAATCGGGTCGACATCTTCAAAAACCGCCATTAATGGTGGTTTCCACCAACGGATTGAGGAGAAGGGGTGTGGGGAACGCGACCTGAGGTGTCTAGAGGCGAGAGAGACGCTTGAGAGCTCGGGAAAGGGGTAGGAGGAGGGTGGCGTCCCTCTGATGGGTTGTTCAGCGATTTTTTTTTTTAATGCAATGCAAAGGTGAGGTGACGGGAAAAGGAAAATGGGTCTGAGGAAGAAAGGTCCGAACTGGACCTCTCCAGTTATGTATTTTTTGGACTTTGGACCGCTCCGATTTTCATGAATTGAAAAATAATTTTAAACAAAACTATGCTTGATTAAAAAAATGATCCAAAGTATAGAAAAATTGTAAATTTTTTTTTTCTAAGATTCTAACTGAGACATTAAGGTGTTTTAACCAATGTTTGCATATCAAAAAAATTTTATTAATAAAAAAATATTTTAATTATTTTCAAAATGGCGTTCCAGTTAATTTGAGAACCTAAATGGCGTTCCAGTTAATTTGAGGTTCCAATCAGACCAATAAATATCTCTTGCAGTACTGTTGTAACACTGCCAAGAAATGGGGTTTTGAATCCGAACTTGGGCCTGGGACAATGAGATATTCAGCACTTCCACGTTATACAAAAATAACTTGTAGCTACCATATATCATCAGTCATGGTGCAGTTGAGCTCGAATATTTCAGAGAGGGCACACCTGCGGTTAATTCCAAAGGGATAGGGAATATCAACATCCCCACGCGCTGTTTGGCAATTGAGTGGTTGTTGTGCCTGAGAAAGTAGTGGATGGAGAACTAATAACAATTGTATTGGGATTAAGTGGAATACAAGAAGCCAAGCCATTATCTCTGCTCGGTGGTTTTGTGAAAATTTTGTGTTTTGTGTTATTTCATTCTTCTGCCAGTTGACATGAGCCGTACCGTATGTTTATAGCAAAGTGATATGGTAAAGCAACATCAAGAGTCAAGGTCTGTGACATTGACCTGTGGAATTAATTGGTTGTGAATTTGTGATATCGATCACTGGAAAACCATGAGCCTGACTTCAGCAATATTAGGCATAGAGATAAATTAACCGGAAAGTTTCATTTAGCTGATTTATTTCTTTTTGACTTATTCTTTTGCTTGCCTTTTTTTTTCGGTTAAAATATCAAACATTTGACATTGGAGTAGTAGAGTACCCTAACTGAACGTTTTGGGTAGGTGGGACTACTACAACAAATTATTCATGAATAATGTAAATCTAATAAGAGTTAGATATACCGTTATGGAAGAATCGAATATGCCAGACTTCGATCTCGTAGGCGATACCGCAAGCCACCACCATTACGCATCTGCTACGCATTGCGTTCGTCTCTCTCCGTATGCGGCCGATGCACTACGACCTCAAGTTAGGATTTAGTACCACCATTCACGATTCCAAGTGTCCGGAATATCGTGCTTCTCTTTCATGCTTGGAAATCCATCAAGTAATGGAGGAGAAGAGTCCCTCTCTCTCTCAGATCTCTCTTAGGTTCTGGATCTTTGAGGACGGAATATCTAAGTAACAAAATTCTAGATCTAAGTATATAAAGTATCTGTCGATTACAGAACTAAACAGGCGCTGTTCTAGTTCCGCGACCCAGCGGGTCGCTAGACGCTAAAGGGCCGCTGGAAATCCCAGAACTTCTCCGTAATCCAACACTGACAATAGCTCTTCTGCGTAAGACATGATATAATAGATAAAACAAGGAATTGTTCAACGATGATTAAAAAAATACGGTTAAATTAAACAGCAGATATAATTATATACATAAATATGCTGATATACAACTTGTTCTTCTAGTAGCGTACGTGACCAGATCACCTGATCCAAAGATAATGTCACACTCCGAGCTAATTATTTTTTTTTTTGGGTATATATATAGAACTTAACAGTCGTCATATAATTAATGAGCATCATTAATTAAAATAGTGAATTCTCAGATATATATAAAATTTCAGTCCATGGGAACAACTCAAACAAAACATTAATCATTCATAAAAAGCTCAGATATATATAAAATTTCAGTCCATGGGAACAACTCAAACAAAACATTAATCATTCATAAAAAGCAAAACATCTAATTATTAATAAAAAGCTTCTAATTAACGGCTTGTATATATGCAGCTCTAGCTAATAGCAAACACCCTTATTCCTTATGGACCTATGTAAATTAAAATGGAGGTGGATATAATTTTTAAACTTAGTAGGAATAATCTCGTCTTCCAACTTCTGAAAGTCGAAAGAAGATACAATTCAAAATATTAATATTTTTAAGTAATTGAATAACTCAACTTGATGTAGTAGCAAACAATCAACTTGTTCTAATCAATAAATAAATAATTCTAAAGTAAATTTTTTTTCAGAGATCATTGAACTTTGTATGTAATCTGATTTTGATCACTAAACTTTAATTTGTCTTTTCAATATCACTGAACTTTCAAATTGTCCAAAAATGGTCCCTCCGTTAGAACTCAGTAACAATTCCATCTTATCTACGTTATCTCTCACGTTTCTATCTTTTCTCCCTTCTTCTCTGACAAATCTGTTTGGATCTATCACAAAGCGCACGGAAGCCTCCATTTTTCTTTCGCTTTCGTGCCTCTCCACTCGATCTATAACACAGATGTAGCCAAAAACGATACCCTTTCTCTCACTAATGAGGAAGGTCGAACGAAACAAAGTGCCTGACTGGCTGACTCTCTCCTTTCCTCTCCCCTTCATCCTCTCTGGTTTTGCTTTGTACAAGAATCAAACTTTTGTACGTTTTGTATTTTTATGTGCAGGAGTACCAATATTCACTTTTTCGGCCTTTACTGGATGACTGAATCAGTGTCAGATGTTTATGTACCAATAAACCCAATACTATTATACGAGTGGCTTTTATCCTTTTATTTGAAGCCTAATTAAACAATTAATGATTAAAGAAGATTGGTCATCTTGGATTATATATAATTTCATTGTTTGGGTTTAGGTGGTAGTGCGGGTTAATTTGAGCTAATTGAGGCATAATTTTGTTGAAATGAACTTCATGATTTTTGCTTAATTGGTCGTTTTGATTTTTGAACAATCAGCAACATAATCCATGATTGCATAAATTTATTATTTTGTTTCCTTTTCATCTCGATGAAACCTTGTTCCAGGATGGCTAATGCATTACCAAAAACACATTCCTGAAGGTATTGTGCAATTTTGCAAATTGTTTATCAAATTTCTTTTAGATTGTTATTTGGCTAACCATTTAGGTTTTTTTTTCGACTTTCATGTAAAACCAGAAGATGAAGCAGAGGGTAATGAAGAAGACACAGAGCAAATCGATGTGATAGAATAAGATAAATAGAAAATGTAGGGAGGAGAACAGTTTCTAAGGAAGACTTTATGTAAGAAATCCAGGGAGGAGAAAAGTTTTAAAGCTCCAGTAAGTGAGACGAGAGAGAGGGTATCGTCTTTGGCCGGATCTGTGTTAGAGATCGAGTAGAGAGGCACCAGAGCGAAGGAAAAATGGAGGTGGAACTGTGGAAGTGAGCTTTGTGATAGATCCAAATAGATTTGTCGGAGAAGAAGGGAGAAAAAGATAGAAGCGTGAGAGATAACGTTGATTAGACGGAATCGTTACTGAGCTCTAACAGAGTGACCATTTTTGGATAACTTAAAGATTAGTGGTCTTGGGAGGTCAAATTTAAAGTTTATTGACAAAAAAAAATCAGATTACATACTAATTTCAGTGACCTCCGAAAAAATATACTCATAATTCTACTTCATGTAAAATTCTCAAAGTCAAACTGATTTTCATCATAATAAAGTGTTAGTCAAATTTTAGTCAAATATAAATAATTTTCCTGACGTATATATAAATCATTTATTAATAATCAATAATTCAACATATAAAACTTTCTAAAAAGATTTTTTTTTCTTTCTTTATTCTTCAATTTCTAATATAATATGGCGATCTAATTTTGGTGCTGTTTCATGAATTTGTTGACAATTTGTCAAATTGTGCATGTATTTGTGTAAAAAACTTTAGTTCTTGTTTTATCGAAATATTATTTATTTTATTTAGTTTTCATGAACTTGATGCCGGTTTATATATAGATCTGTTGATATTTAACATCATAGTCCTTCAATAATTTTCTATGAACAATATACAGATGTATAGTGTACCGAGTTGACTTCAATGTATAGTACGGATATTTCAATTCGCAACACAAAAATCATATGGAATCTGCTGCAAAAATAAAAAGAATCAAAGGAGATCCATGTGCACAGTTTTTAGATCAGGTTAGATCCGGTGTGGCAACTTCTCAAATTTTTGTGTGTGGTTAGTCCCATCCAAATCTATTTTAGTATGCAACACAAGAAATTATACAACATACATGCAAAAAAAAAAAAAAAATCCAGCGCCATCATGGCATATAAGTATTAATTTTTTTTTTGTTTTGTATTTTACAATTCCATCCAATTTCTTTCTTACTTTTTAGCCCGTCTATTTTCTTTTATTACATAATCGATAATCTTCAAAAATTTTAGATCTTTTATTTAATTATTTATAAGCATTCCAAATCATTTTACATGATATTTTATGAAAATTTTTAGCAAATTAGAAGAAATTCAATGATATATTTTTTATTTTATTTTATAATTTTTTCCAACTAATTTAAATTGATGTCATTTCTTTATATTTTGGTATCCAAAAAAATTATTACAAACTTTGCTTAATACATCTTCATAATACTATTATTGATTATAGTTATATTATGTTAATGTATTTTTCTATACAATATATTAATTGGAATAAACTATAAAAGATTCAAATGATATAATTTTTCTATGTTGAATTAAAAAAAATCTATATATTCCTTACTCTTTTTGGGTTTTTTGCAATTTTTTTCATATTGTTTTTGGATTAAATGTTATGAATATTCTTACAAAAGAGTCAAATCACGGAACCAATATCAGTCATGCTCAACTAATTTTAGTCCGTTTCATGGCAAGATAAAAAAAAAAAAAAAGAAACAATAAAAGGAAAAACAGTCCGTTTAGACGGTTTTGATAAGGAATACTAGTAAGTTGTAACATTGTAATGTGGGTCCCATATCAGTATTTATAAATAAAAATCCATGGGAGTCCGGATACCAATTTTTTAGTGAACTCGACACGGCAATTTAAAATTTACAAAATATATTCATGGCTGTTTTTTTTTTTAGCTAAATTTTGGTGTGGCGGGCAGTAATAGTGCACTAAAATGACCCGATTCATCAACGTACTTATAATTGGTAGCAAATAAATTTTCTCTAAATCGTTCTGTCCCTCTGTAATTTTATCGCGCATGAGAAAAAAAAATTTCCTTCATTGCGTCTCTTCTTTTGCTGGTCGGAACCGCCTGCCCCTTTATTCCTCCTTTCCATTTCTTCTCCTTCTCCTATGGGCCACGGGCCACCCCTAGCTTTGGACAGACGGCCAGTATGGCCCCGCGCCCCCGCCTACTCCCTCAGTTCCTCATCTTCTCCGACTTATGGGTTGTTGAACCAAAACCCTAGATCTGCTCTAGGCCAAATTTCATGTCGATGCATGGCCTATGGTGCATCTCCAGTCTTTAGTGAGTCTTCAACTCTGTTTTTGTTATTTCTATTATTAATTTATGTTCCTAATAGCCTAATACTACAATGAAATTGGTCAATTTTTTCAGCTAAATGATTGAAATCTAGCGAAAGCTACAGTTCATTGTTTGTCCTTGATATCTCTTATTTATATATACATTTTGACCATACTTAGCATCGAAATAACACTCAAACCAATGATATATTTACTGTACTTTTGAATTATATTTGTCAAAATTGGATACTGCCGTGGAATTTGACTTATCTTGTAGAAATTTGGTGGATTAGACACAATAATTGCACAAAAGGGAGAATTTTTGGGAAGGAAATGACTAAATGAAATTCACGGCATTGTAGAGCTCTTCCTAAACTTTCCAACGATCTTTGAATCACCTCAATCGGAGTCTGGATGAAGAAATTATGGTCAAAATACTATCAGTGCTCAATTCTGGAATTTTGGTCCGAAATTCTCTGATTTCGGACCGAAATTTCCAGATTTCGGTCCGAAATCCATGTATGGAAAGTGAAATTTTGGCAAGTCCAGAGAAAGAAATGAAAAGGAGACGCGTTTTCTTGACCTAGCCTGCCTCCCAAGTCTCTCCCTTGACCATATATACACGAAATAACAGAAAGGAAAGGACCCCACCTTTCATAACATAATTTTCACCTTTTCCACCACCGTTCTCACGCCGAAAGGCGTAAAATTCCACCTCTCGCAGCGGAGCACGACCATGGCAGAAATCTTAGAGCGATTCTGGATGCGGCAGCGATAGAACCAATCCAACCACGATTCCAGAGCCTTGCAAACAGGAGTTTAGCAGAATTACTTAGTTGTATCTATTTTTCTCTCTTTGCTTGTATTGAATATGGAGTTTGTATCTTATTTTTCTTGCATGTTAGACTAATTTCTTATGTCTTAGGGCTAGGTAGTAGTTTAGTTTAGTATTTGTGATGACTTGATGGATTTATTTATGCTATGTGATTTGTTTTGTTGTGAATTAATTGTTATGCTTAATTTGATTAATTGATTGCTTGATGTTTATCTATGGATGAACCGCGGCATTTATAGGGCTTTAAACTAGAACAACCATTTAATTTATTAAGTATTTGGGGTAAGCCAAACGCTCGAAAGAGGAGGTTAGTTCACGACCGAAAGGTGTAGCTTCTAAACGATCCGAAAAGATTTAGATACCCCTGGAAATCCAACTTAACAAACTTAAGTGACTAAATTTCAACACGAAAGTCTAGGACTAGTTTACTTACGCGGTGAAAATCGAGTTCCAAATCAAATCCAAAGCAAAATTGCGACGGCTGAGGATAGGACTTAGGTCTGGTCGACAAGTAACCTTCACAAAACATTGTATAAAAATATCAAGTCAAAACAGAGAGTTTAGAGTACTTTTCGGCACGAAATATATATAAATTTCGGTCCGAAATTTATATATTTTGGTCCGAAATTTTTGGTATTACATGTGAAAACACGTGATAACAGCGCTTAAGAGCTAAACTAAATGAACCCAAAACCTTAGGATATTCATTTGCATCCGTTTGAGTCCAGAAAACCTTGAAAATCAATCAAAAATAATTTAGTTACTTACATCTTTAGATTTAATCATCCAAAATTCCATAAAAATTAATTCTCTAGCTTTCGTGAGAAAGTAAAATCTAGTAATTAATTGTACCGTCTCTTGAGTTTGACCCTTAGCTTTACCAGAACGACTAGTGAGGTAAAACAAAGTATAAATTTATTTGATACCGGGTTTAAAGCCTTCATCAGTCCTTTTTATTTGTTCGAGTTTTTTGTTTCTTTGCTACAATCCTAACTTTTAAATTTAATAGTATAACGATCTTTCTGGTAAAGGAGATTTAAGTGTACTGGTAAGAAAAAGTAAGAATAGACGGGACAGATTTAAGAAAAAAGGATCAATTTTATATTTTTATTAGAATGATTTTTTATTACATTTTCTGTACAGTGGTTGTGCTTAAATTATGATCTAGATATATAACAATAGTCAAGAACTTTTCAGATACATTAGCTAATTCGATTTGGACACAGAGAGGTCCTCAGTTCTTGAATTGAGATCATCTAGAGGTGTTATAGGTGACTGGATAAAATTGAGGTGTTAACCGTGTTATAGTTGTTCCTCTTTTTCCAACTTATCATCAGTGCTAATTGTCTAATTTTTAGTTTAGCATACTTGATAAATTGATAAAATTATATTCTTGATTTCAATATTGTATATAAAATATGTGTCAATGTGTGTATTTTCCCCAATTTGATGGTGCAGCATACTTTTATTGATGTGCCTATATTTTTTAATTTAATGCGCACCATATTTGTATACATATTTAATAACATCTGGACTATAATATATGTATAGATATTTATATAAGGTATAAATTGTCCTAAATTTTCTGACGACTGTATTTATGGTTTAATTGGGATGCTAGATGTGACATTAATTGCAGTATATAATTTTAATTTGGGCGTTACCTATTTGTATGCCAGAGTGTAACGGTTCCATTTTATTTGTATATCTCATTTAAATTCATGGGTATTTATTTCTAAGATTTGCATTACTGAATGTGGAGGGCCTCAGCGCATTAAATTTTTTTCAAAGACATTCAAATTTGTAATTACTGCAGAATGATTGCTGCTTAATTGGGTTATTATTATTATTCTTATGTCTATATATATGATATTTTGTGAGATCATTTTTTGTGTACCTTGGCAATTTTCTTTTTTATTACCTATATTCTGTCCTCTCAGGGGTATTTGTGCTACTGTTTTCGTGAATTCCAGCTTTCTAATAAAACATACAATATCTGAACTAAATTTTTTTTTTTTTAATTTGTAGGTTACAATGTCTACTGTTCTCTCGATAGCGAAAATAACAAACATAATTCAAGGAGTTCTTCATTGCCATGTACTAAATATTTGGGAAGCTCGATATTTGAGGATTGAGGATATTGTTTATTGCATAGGTTTAGGATCAACTATTGCTCTTTATCAGAAAAATTCACTTTTACTATTTTTGCAAATTTAATCATCTGGCTGTGCTGCAGTACATAGTCAGTGTTGTGAGGTCTGAACTCTGACCTAATGATTTCCCTATGTTTGGTTTCTACGCAGGGATATTCGATCGTATTCATAACTATTTTTTGTTTCTATATTAATTCCTTTGATTTTTTTCTGAGTTAGGCATAGACAAGTCATGCTTGAGGCATATAACCAACAATGCGATGAGGCATCAAAGATATTCGCAGAGTACGAAAGACGCCTTCATCAATTTGTCAACAAAGCAAGAGATGTGCGTAGCCTAAGCACTGGCACATCTGTGGACACCAGTGACAATCTCCAATCACCAATTCAGAAACCACCTCCCTACTTTACAATCAATGGTGGTAACAAATTCTCTGATGATCTCTTTCTCACGGAGACTTCTTCAGAGATAAATGTCAGAAAGGCATGTGACATATAGGATAACATTTTTTCCTTCCAAAAAAATACTAAAAATATAAAATTTAGTCTATAACGAGATTTCAATATGGAGAACATATTGAACGGTTCGGATCGATTGTAAGAATCTTGAAAATTGAGATTTCATCGTAGCTCAGTTATGGCTGATTTTAGTCTACCTCATATTTTGCAACATCTAATTTTATTACTTGATAAGGAGCATTTTGTGGGTCATTTGCACAAACAGAGAAAAACTGAAAAACAATATATTAAAAGCGATGCTAAAGTGTATTTATTACTGCTACAAATTTTTTTTATTTATTTAATTACAATCTCAACATAAAATAGTACACAACAATTATTAAATATAAACAATATAACATATTACATTGTTCCCGTAAGGAGAACTCAAATTTTATACATAATTCTTCACAAATTCTAAACAAAAAAATATATATACATTTTTTATTCTTACTGACTCAAATATCGAGCGAAGCTCGATTAACCCCTCTAGTATATATATATAGAGAAAGAGAATGGATAAAATACACTAATGTGTACGGATCGTCTCCGTACACATGAGTCGTTTTTCAAAATAAAAAATTCAAATAGTCAATCCAAACCGTTCAAGTTGTTTTTCATATTGAAAAACTCTTGCAGACCAAATTTTACATTTTTTCAAATTTTTTTGCTATATATATGTGGCAGAATTATGGGATTTAATTTGTCTCCAAATTATATACTGTCCAAAGTTTAGCATATGGCTTATGATGTATTAATTAATAGTCACTTAACAATAAACTAGATGATAACAATACTTGTAACAATCTTGAACGTTCATTCCTTGCAAGAAAAAAAAATGTCAAACCAGAAGCATAATCCAAAAATAAACAAATACAGCCTAGCTGTTCTTGCCCCGATTAAAATGAGCCACAAATCAATCCATGAAACAACCTTATATTAACAACCCAAAATGTCCTTATTCACCTCCTGCCATAGATCATCTCTACATTTGGTCCTCAGATACATTCATCTCACACACAAGAAATCTTTTGACGACACGCCATGGCAGGAACCCGTCCACTCGTCTCCATCCTCCTCCTTGCTCTTTTGATGCTGGTGGCAATTGTCGCAGTGTCTGGAGATGATTCCGGATCATCTATCACCACTCCTGTTGCACAGGGCCCAGTGGGAGACTACGAAGGTGCCGATACTCCAGAGGACTCTGTTGTTGCTGATGATGCCGAGGCTCCTGATGCCGCCTCCCTCGGTGCCCCTGAAAATTCTGGCGCCACCGGCGAAGCCACGAGCGAATCCTCAACTGGGAAAACAACGACCAGTTCTTCTTCTAGTACTGTCGGGATGGCCAGCATTGCTATTGCTGCTACTGGCGCCGCCCTTGTCAGCTGCCTTGTGATCTAAGCGTCCAAGCGTGTATCCAGTGAAATGTAGGTGGTGGATGTCCGTCTTTTTACACTGGGGACAATTTAATTGGGTTTATTTATTGTATAGTGTTCATAAGATTGAGATGAATTGAGATTACGGACTACTCTTTATGTAATTAATTAATAATTCAGAATTTTATACCAATGATTTATATTAAAGAAAAAGGATCTTTCAGAACAAAGAATTTGTTGATTTTGTGGTTTGATAAATGATAACCGGGAAGTTTAAGCGTGTTGTTGTCACCTAATTACTGATAATATTATTAATCTTAATCGTTGATAAAAATCAGCTAAATTAAGTACGATGAAATAAGCCATGTTTTCGTTTTACAGGCCTATATTACGAATACACACTGAAGCGTTAGTTGGGTCTAAATTCTGATCCAATAAACTTTTCAGGCCCATTCTCTTTGTCAAGTTTTTCAGATCCAATAAACTTTTCAGGCTAAAACTGAACAAAAACTTTGTAAGAACAGAGGAGAGTTTTGTAAATTTCTCTAACCACATCCATCAATCCTAAAAAAAAAAAAAAAAAAATAGAAAATAATAAAATGAGCTGGAGCTCGCTGCCATGGCCGTTCAATAAAGGAAGAAATGGCGGCGATTTGACCAATGAGAGAAGCGGAAAAGAACTTGAAGATGAAGAGTTCGGGATCACAGATTCTCTTCTCGATTTCGTGAAGACCTTTACGATCGACACTTTCAAATCCTATCCCCTCAATCAAGGTACTCTCTTTCGCTGAATTGAGTTGCATACCTGTTCTGTTCTATTTTGTGTGTGTGTGTGTTTTTCAATCTCTTTCGTTTGGTTTCCGTTCGTGCTAATTCGGTAGGTGATCCGACGGCTGAGAGCCATCGGACTGGAGGTGCAAATGTACGGACGGATCTGACGCAGTGGCAAGAGCAGCATGCTGTTCACATTTTATCCAAAGCTAAGGTTGTATTTACAAATACTTTAATTTGAAAAGTATAACTTCTCAAGCTAAGGTTTATTTATTTCATTTCAGAATGAAATTGTTGATGACTTGTAATTGTACAAATAGTAAGGCCTTTCTTAAAATCTGATAATAGTTCTCTTTTATTTTGTGAAGGAAATTTCAAAGCTTAGATATGATTTGTGTCCCCGGCATATGAAGGACAAGGAATTCTGGACTATTTATTTTCTTCTGGTTAAAACCCATATTGCTCCGTAAGTGCTATATTATATTTCTTAATTCTTATTTTAAAAGAAAAGGAAACTGGAATACAAATCATTTGCTTTGTTTAATTAAAATTTTAAATTATCGTAGCTGAATATTAAGGGTTATAATAATTACTTTTGTTTTCTTCAAAAAAAGAAAGAGAAAAGAGAAAGAAAGGAATCACTTTGCTTCTCTTTATTTGAGCCCTTTGTTAGTTAAATACTTAAATCTTATAATATATATATATATATATATAGAAAAATTGATTCACAATTTCCAATGATTTGATATCTGGAATTACCTAGTTGTCACACAGCACATGTCCAGGGGTCTAGTTGAACAAAAATGTTGACTGGCCTGGTTGAATGCTACTTGCCAAAGTGCATGATCCAGCTTCAGGGTACCCTTTTTTGAAAAATAGTTAACAGTAGGGTTGCATTTCGGACATGATTTTTACCTGGAAAATATCAATCTTTTCTATAACTAATAGGAAGTATTTGCATGTCTGTTTTGCTAAAAAAGTAAAATTTTTCATCTTGTTCTATAAATACCAATCCAATTTCCAAACACCTCATATAAAACCAGTACTATTTAGTCACAAATAATTCGGTTAACTTACTGTGACAAGTTGTTTCTTCTTTTTAAATGAAGAATTGTTATAATTAACTATATCTCTCTTAACTTGGTTTCCCCTTTTTAGTCAAGATAAAAGACAATATTGATCTGTTTCTTTCTTAGATATGAGATACGTGCAATACAAAAGGCAAAACTCAAAAGTATGGACACAAGTGGTGAGATTTCCCAAAAGAAGGCTGTAATTGAGGTAGAGATGATGGAATCAAACAATGGTACCAGTTCAACTGGTGATTTGGATGATGAAATCAACAGAGATTGAATTTAGGCAGCTGTTACATAATCATCTGGTACTGCAATACAACTGTCTAGACATCGCTAATTCAATTTCTGTCATGTTGCCTTGAATGATCCCTATTTCCAGCGTGGAATTTTAGGATTGTTCCAGGCTGAACTACAACATTTACAAGAGAAGTGAAGATTAGTTTTTGCAGTTTTCATGAATGATGTTGGGTCTATCTGTCCTATTCATTTCATTTTAGTTTAGTCTCGTTGGGTCTATTTTATTTTGTTTAGTTTTTTGGGGCTGATTAAAAATGTAAATGCCCGTGAGGAGGAACCCTTGTATATATTGATCGGCTTTGCTGTAAGAACAGACCAACAGACAAGCAATGAATGAAAGCTGTTCCATTTTTCTTTTCTTTGTTTAGAGCTTTTTATCCCAAACAAGTTAGAGTAGATTAGAAATGACATCCTGGCGCTGATCATTTCTTGTATATATGGCCAAGTTTTTTAAGGCTAAACCTATCGCAAGCATCCGGGTTTGAATCCTGAACTTTTTAGAAGTCAATCCAGTGCTCTTTATCCTTTCTTTATTGTTTTACCAAATTTCTCTTTAATGCTGTAGTTTTGCTTAATTTTATTCTAATTCGACCAATTAGTAATATGGTATTGATCATTGCTGTAATTAAATTAAAATTCTATATACAAAATTATATTTACAATCATTAGTGTAAACAAAATTATGTTAGAATTCATGAGCATAAGCAAAATAAAACGTAGTGAATTATAATGAATAGAATTAAATTTGTGCTCATTAATATAAATAAATTTAAGGGATTTTTTACTGTAATTAAAAATTAAAACGAAATTTTATTCATCAAAAAAGTAAGTAATCAATTACAAACAACATCAGTTCAAACTATATGTTTAAACGCTGCTTTTATTATCACTTAAAGTTTTAAACTAATATTTTTTTCATTAGTGCCTAAAAACAAAATTAATACGTGTGTAATGGCTACAAACAAAATTATTTTTTCTCACCTTATGACTTAAAACATAATTACATACCATAATTCTGAAAACAAAATTTAAGATAGCGACTGACGTCCATAAACAAATAAATGACCGGTGCTAAATTTGATTTTGAGGGCCATCTCGAAATTAATTTCTTTAAGCAGTGATCTCAGCACAAAAACCCCACAAGTATGGTTCAATTTGTCCCCTATAAGAATTAAGTCCACCGTATATTTGTAATTAGTTATATATATCTTTGTTACGTGATAAATTTGGTATAGCTGTGGAAACTATTGAAAGGATTGCGTTATGCTCTCTACAAGCTAGTGTGATATTACCTAATATCTCTCGATAATGCTAGTAATATTTAAATTTGGTATGGTTCTGGGAACTAGGTCATAAGATTTTGATTACACTCTCTCTATTGGATAAAATGCTGTGATGCAACATTCTTAGCTATACCTAGAATTTCTCCAACTATTTTTAAGTTCACAATTGCTATGGAAACCCATACAGCTAATGAGAAGAACTTTGATTGCCGATTGTGTTAGCAAAGATAATCTTCAAATTACTTATTTCCTCGAGGACACTCTTATATTTAGTAACGCCATGCTTCAATTCAGCTTCCAATACTGCATTAAGAAGGAAAATAAAAAAACCAAACGAATTCAGCACATCCACTAAAGCATGCTTGTAACTGTGGATGCATTGGTGAATGGTTGCAATTATTTTCGGGATGTACCAGTAATGGGTGTACCGAACAGTGATGCTTTGGTACATTACTACTGTACCATTTCCACATCAGTGCATCATGGTTTCCACACGAACCATTAGATCAAACACCAGAGAAGGACCGTCCTGTTCTATTTGCAATTTGTTGGGCCACATAGTTTACACACTTGTGCCATCACTTATATGGCAGAAAATGAAGACTCCCAAAGTACAAACTGGGATTTTGGTTTGAAAGAACCAATTTCTTTCAGAAAAAAATGAACATAATTCAATTACCAGAACAGGCTCTGAGAATTTCGTCAAGGATCTCTGCAATATAATCAGTTGTAGAATTCTGCAACATGTTGATCTTTAGTTCTAGATTCAACATTTCTTTCTCTAGTGCCTCTTTCTCCTCTACTAATGAGGCCATCTCTTTGCTATCTTCAATCACAGTGGCTTGAAATTGAGCGCATTCATCAGTGAATTTATCCCTATATAGTTAGGCCAATAGGAACCCATAATTACTGTAAACCACTTAACATGTAAAAGCCATCTTGGAAGAGAGATAAACCAGAATAGGAATATATATTGCAGAGAGAAAACAAAAAATTACATCTTATCTGAGGATGTCCTTTTGTTTTCAACAAGATTTGACTTGAGTAATTTAATCTTGGTCTCCAGTAATTCCAATGATGCTGCTTCTGTACCTTTATACAATGAGGCAAATATCATTTTTAGTTACTGGACTGCAACTCTCATATATTTCTTGAGCTTGATGATGAGATGAGAAGAGATATAATAGAATTAATTTACCAGACAATTGGAGCAATCCACTGAGTTCAAATTCAGAAAGTGAGACCAACTTTGTTAATTGGCACTCTGTTGCGAGGAGGTCCTTTTGGACATGAGAGTGCTTAACAATTTCAGAGTCAATTTCCCTAGTTTTCTGGATATTCTGCTCGATCTCTTCATTAACCTAGGATCACATCAAGAGATGGGGTAGGAATAAAAAAGGAGAATGAAATCAAAGTTCGTGAGTGTGCGAACTGTGAAGGTGAGCTGAACCTGATCGAGCATGTCCTTGAGAGAAGAGATCTGGAGGAGGATCGCCGATGAATCCTCCATCGCTGTCGCCGTCTGCAATTAATCGGAACCAAGCAAAATAGATGCAAAAAGGCGGGAAGCCGAGATGACTACTGATAACAAAAATTAATAAAATTCAAGCTGTATTCTTTTGTAGAGACTTTTAGAGATGCGATTCCAGTAGGACTGAGTCGGCTCAGTCGGGTTGGGTTTGGTTGGGTTAGTCTCCGTGAGCGTGACTTCACTTCAATATAATAATCAAAATAAAAAAAATATATGTGGCCTAAATATTATTCAGTCTATAAAATATTAAAATCACTGTTTTTATACAAAGAAAAAAAGTACTTATGTTTAAAAATTATGCATAACCCACTATTTTGTATACAAGAACAAGTGAATTATATTGGACAAATTTTAGAAAATATTTTGAACAATAATTAGCGGATCGTAATTTTAAATATTTTAAAAAACAATAATTTTGTTGTTTTAATAGGAAATTAGTTACTATCTACCATCTCTACGTGATCACGCATCATCCTGTACAATCGCGTTTGTATTTGTTCACTTTATTCAATTATGAGTTAAATTTTATTTTTTGTATTGTTGTTCAGATTTTTATATGCATATTCAACTTATTTTTATTGAACTTATTTGTTTGTATATGTTCATTTTGATTATTTAAATGTTCACTTTTTCTGTTTTATATGTTCACTTTGTTCAAACAATGACAAAACTGTACATTGCAGTTGTCATTTCTGGTTTCTATAATGTGTAAAAACAAACAAGCAGAGGGGCCACATGAGAAATGTGGATTGAGGCCTTGTCAGTTGTCGGCCCAAAAAATGAAAATGAAAGCAGAAAGCCTCATTTTACCATCAGAGAATGGAGGACAGGAGGAGACGGGAGACCTGTCACCTGGACCGTTTTCATTGGGAGCTTGCTACCAGTACCAGTACCGGGGCAGAGGGCAGAGGCCAGGAGAAGACTGGTGAAGTGGTGAGTGTATTTTACTCTAGTTAGTATTTGCTGATTAATTTATTGTGTAACTCAAAACACCATGCTACACAAATATGGAATCTCCCCAGCCACTTAATTGTTTGCTCCCGTACAAACAAGAAATCCATAAAATTTCTACAGCACAAAGCTTATAATTAACAGGCTAGTCTTTTGCTCTATTTACAACAGAAACAATGTAGAGCATACGTTTTCTTCTTCTCCTCTTCACCAATTCTGCACCCAACTCAGATATTTTGTTTTCGATTTCTCAGTAGTTTCTTTTATATATGTAATGATTGAAGTTTGAGGGTTTAATCGACAAAATTGGTTTTGTTACTTAACAAAATCAGCTATTATATACTACTAATAATGATATCCCAGATTTCTCAATTGTCTCAAACTTTTGATAGAAGCAACCATAGTTTTACAATAGTTGCATATATAGGAATCAGGCTGCTATGCACTTGATATTTATGTCCTGCAACTGCAATCCTTAATTTGCACATTGCTGATCCGGCTATGATGCTACAATGAGAGGTCAATATCATTCGGTGAACTTAAATATTGTAAATCCAGGTACCGCAGGTTGTATTTGTAAATTTAAATTACTCAAAGTCATTAGATCGCAAAGCAATTAGGATAGTTAGGCAATAATTATACATTGATAGGAGCACAAATACAAAATATTTAGCAAAAGTAACATTTATTTATTTGTCTTTTCTGTCATATTCAATTTCCTCTACACACAAGCACACAGTGAAAATATTGATGCTCGGATCACTTGCAGCACCTGTACAGCATTGCCACCTGCATTGGCTCGTTACAAGTCGGGCAGCGCATGTCTCCCTTGATCAATGCAGGATTGCCGACAATCTCGAGTTCGTGGCAGTGCTTCTCCTGCTTGTTAGTCACACCTTTCAGCCATTCACAGATCACCTGAAGGAAGTTCACTCTGTTGGCTTCACGTTTCCACTGCTCCAATTTTGAAGATATTAGTTTCAGGCCGCTGATGAAAACACTGCCTCTGAAGACGAGAATATGGTCAGCGTTGCCGATGGCAACCCACGAATCACGGCTTTTGTCGAAGGTAAGCAAGGAAGATGCCCATGACAGGAATCCTTCAGAGACTTCACTGACATCATGTGAACCAAAATGCACCACATATTTCTGGATGCGCTCCCAGAACACTGTCGACCTTGAGTACTCAAAACTGTGCCCCAGTTTAGCCTCTCTAAAAGCCTTCAGAGTTGCTTCCACAGTTTCCTTGTGATGAGTGTTCCTTCCAACATATGCTGTCTCTACCTTGATATTCGCTGCCTGGGTAACGGTTGTAAGTAGCTGAACCATACCTTTGCACCACTCGATGTCATCCCCTCCATACAGGCAAACATATTGATCCTTGCTCTTCACCTATAATAAGTTTTTGGAAAGTGGCTTGTAAGCGAAATTTACAACAATAAATAATAGTTGGTGACAATACATATTCTTTGAAACCTACCAATTGATATAATGTAGTTTCAACCTGTTGACAAAAATAAGTTTCTGAATGAGATTGCTTGATACATACCCATTGAGATACTGTAGCATCAATCTGTACAAGCAGGAATTGCATTCCTGTGGAGATTTTTGTAAGCAACTGGATCTCGTGCTCAGGAGTGAAAGGGAATGCTTCTTCACCATACAAGTGTAGCATTAGAAGTGCGTTTTGGCGAACCACTTGTCCCCTTTCATCCAGCACCACCAGCATAGGCTTCCCAGTGAATCCCCAATCCTTCTGAAGCAAGTGAACCAAACCACGATTCACTTGCAGTACTGCCTCATATGTCAGTGTGTACCATGGCATTTTGGAGATGATTGCATTGTACCTATTCTCGTCGATCACAGTCTTCTTATCAGCAATGGGAACCCACACAATTTCGTAGCCAAATCTAGTGTGGGTATTGTTGTAAAAGCGTTCCAGGAATGTCAACTCATCTTGGAAGGTTTCAGTTGCAAAACTGGAATAGAGGATCAGCACTTTTCTGTCCTGGAAGAAGCGTAGGGAGGTTGATACCTTTGTTCCAGGGTTGTAGAGGATCTTGCTATCAATGCTGGAGCTGATGAAATAGTAAAGAATTTCTATGTTGCTTGCAGGCGGAAATCTCAGGAATCCGAGAAGTTCTTGATAGTCTGCTGTTACTCTTATTTCCTCTGTGAAAATACAAGTTAACTCAATATAATTCCTCTATATGTTTGTGATAATTAAAGTGCAATATCTGTTAAAGTAATTATCACTACACTTCTGCATCTTTTCAGTGGAATTGAATTGTAGATCTGAAGTTGAATGAGTAAATTCTTTCTTAGGGCTTAATTTCTAAGAAGTAAGAACTTCCCATGAAACATTCTTGGTGTTTTATTTGAGAAAAATCTTATGCTGAAGAACTATATCTGAATGCACACGGTTTAAGCTTGGTGCAGAGAATGGAATCAGGAAGGGTTGTGAAGCAAATTGCAAGCAGTAAATTGACAAATTAAAATTATATAAACTGCCAATTTACGTGTTTAACTGGTTTTCATTGTTGTGTTTTTGTCACAGTACACACCTTCACGCTTACGGTAGATAGTAATGCGAGTAGTAAGCTGCTCATAGTAATATCTAATCTTCTGGGTAGAAACAGCCAGTTCTGACTTTTCATTTAGGCTTAAAGTATACCTGAGTTTAGGAAAATTTAAAAAAAAAAAGGTGTATTAGATGTAGCATAGCCTCAATATTTATTTAAAAGAAAAATAATGATAGTTGAATGCATTTTTTATTTTTTCGGAAATGGATTGGTTGTAATTCTCTTTGAAGCACATAGACTTCGCTAACAGATGAAACAAACATGAGTACTGATGCTAAAAAGAAAATTATTGACAACTTACCCACTGCAAAGGTCGCTGATGGTAAAACCACAGTGGATTACAGTTTTAAACATCCAGTATATAATTTCATTAATCCTGATTTCTGAGAGAATGTTGTTCCAAGAACGGAATCCCTTGAGCTCAATGATGTAGTAGACAGTACCAAGCAGAGTGTTTATGATGTCCTTGATAACTGCTGTCTGAGATTTTAGAGTGTTCTCATTCTCTAGTGTGCCGGTGATTTGCTTCAGTAGCACCAACGAGCTGACGAATCTGTCGCTCTTATTTGTGTACTGGTTCACGGTCACCATGAAATCTCCATAGCGGATTGCAAAGGCAGCAAGCACAAGCACTATTTTGGCATCTGGAGAATAGTTGGAGAGCAAACCCAGCAGTGAATTAGCCCTTTCATGGGCAGTGCCTTTTTCAGGGCAATCATACGATATCTGCATCCAAATATTTTTTCCTTAGTACAGGAGAACCTAAGAGACAATTCCAATGATAATATACGGTGCAAACACAACCACCGTGACAGTAAGACTTGTTCAATAAAAACAATTTTTTATATAATTCTTAATAGCCACCTCGCAAGTGATTTTGTGGATAAGCTGGCTCAGACCAGGAATCAATGTGCTTGTTCTCTGTTGCAATTCTTGGAAATCAAACCTGAAGGTCTTCTGAGTCGATTCGGCTTCTGACTTATCCTAAAATGACAGAAGGAATCATTGTTAGTATTATAAAATTATTGAAGTGGTTCTTATTGTGGAGAGGCATTCGGCAGAGAGAAGTCTCAGTTGCTAGATTTCTGGTAAAATGTGACAGCATCAGTCCTTTGGTAAAAGTTACTTTTAATAAAAGAAAATTGAGAGAAAAGACCCTTTTCACATTGGTACAGGTACAGAGTTGATACCTAGAGAAATTGTCTATATTTCAAGTTGTTAAGTTTTTTTTTTTTTATCAACATAAACATTAATTATTCATCAATCTACTTAGATGTTCGTGAAAATAAACTTTATATATATATTCACTTTTAACCTTTCACATTGAAAACGAGTAATAAAATAGATGGCACCGTTCGTCTTGTATTGGGGAATGCTTGGGTGCAACATATTAAGGGAAGTTAATTGTCTTATGACCAACAACAATCCAACTCTTGTTATGATGAGCAAAAGCATGCTGATAATCAGACAATTGATCAATTTTATATTGTATCAACAAATTTAATAGGAACATTCTTTTTTTTTTTTGAAGGCCAGCAAAATGCTGACAATTTTCCATTAATAAAAAAAATTACAAAAATATAACAACACAATTCAAAACGAGTACCAGAATATACTGGTACAACACCACAAACTAATGGCATAACACTATTGTTTACACCCAATATACCACGCACTAGTACCGACTCATCTAACCAAATCCAAACCATAACCTGCCCAAGCACCTACGAGCCGCTCTCAAAGAATGCAATCTTGCGAAACACAAAACCTGCCTTATTCAAGCACAGATTTGGAGCCGTCCTTATGGTGATGTAGAACAACTCTGCCGACAAGACCAGAAACAGGGAGGAGCATCAACGGCTCTGCTCCCACTACATCACCTAGCACCAAGGCTAAGCTCAGATTTGGAGTGGAGCTTTCACGGTACACTGCCCCATCAGCAGAATAACACCTCAACTGTGCATCGACAACAGCCGCCCTGCATCACGCCTCGGCTGTGCACACACTTGGTCGCACCGCATCTTGGTTCCACACCCACGTCGGTCATCCCGCATTGCACCTCGACTACGCACCTACACGCTGCACCGCATCTTGACTGCGTACCTCGGCTGCACACCTCAACTACGACCACTCGGAAGGCCAGACCACACCTCAGCTACGACAACTCGCGGCCAAATCGTAGCACCCACGACTCTAAATCGTAGTTGTGCACCAATCGCAATATAGCCGATGTCCCATGCCACCACACCAACGGAACTCGCTGATTCTACGGCCGCACTTATAAGAGAAAGGAGCAAAAGGAGGAACGAAAGGAAAAAAAAAAAAAAAGGGTGGCGGGGGGAGGCTGGCAGCGGCGTTTGAGGGAGAAGGTTTCTGTTTTTAGAATCGTTTTTTTTTTTTTTCCGAAAGAGCGAAGGGGTTAGGTCCCTCAACTCGCGATGTCAAAAAATCTATTTGCTTTTCCCTCAATAGGAACATTCTTTTGATTTTTGATAATTTCTACTGTTTATTGTTAAAGTACTGTACCCAAATAGATGGACTGAATTTCCTTGATCACGTTTCATGCTAATGTATAAATTCAATTTACATTATTACGATGAATTTGAAATATATAGATAACTTAATTTTAATTACCTTGACAATGTCCTCGACAAGTTGAAGAAGAGGCCCGACATCAAGGTTGATGGATGCTGAACCATTGTAGCCGGCCGAGATAACCTGTCTCTGCATGTTTGTCTCGGTCGAGTAGTTACGCCAAACTGCTGAGAGGGAGGTGTCAGAGTTGACACTGATCTGGTTGCCAAGTACGGCCTTGCACACCATGCTACTTTTCAGGGGGTGGTATTTGATGGCAGCACGGTGTGGTAGGTTGCATGGGACACTGGTCAAGGAGATGGAAGCCATTGATCAATTAATGTTATACAAAGTGTACCACTCTCAGGCAGTGAGGAGCAGAGGAGGATGAATATTTTCTGTTGGTGTTTTTTGTTGTGGGTAGGATACTGGTTCGAGGTGCTATTAATAATAGTTTCTGTCTACTCAAACGTGTTTCACATGGTTTCTTAACTGCATCCAAGTTTGTGATTCCGACAAAATAGAAAGATTTGTATGCAGTTAACAACCACTTGGTTAAAATCGCACAAATTTGGTTCAAAAAATGGCTCGAACTTGGTTAAAATTGAGTCAAAGGTGTTTCGTGTTGCCATAAAAGAAACTGAAACGATCCCTATGTAAAAGTCTTCCACTTGATTTAAATTGCTCCTATTTACATATTATGCGTACTTATGTTCATTTATTTATAGATCTAGTCATCGCATTCATATTTGCTAGGACAGTGCACTCGAAACTCTTTGAAAATTAATGAATCATAATACCTTCAAATCATCACATAAATCCGAAATAGAAAATTAGAAAATACATTGGAAAGAGTTGCGAACTATGCGCCTTTCTTTTTTTTTTTTTTAAAAAAAAAAAACCTTATATGAAGCGATCCGTACACTTTTTGTTTTGAACCGGCATGTTAATTGAATTTAACTAAACCGGCCTTAATTTAAGAAATTGCGAGGAATGCAAAATAAAAAACAAGAGACAGAATATAGCTTATATTCTGGATCTTCTTGACCTTCTGCCACGATAAATTTTTTAAGACTGATATCAATACAAGATTGAGAAGCCTCCAAATTGCAGATGTTTGACCCCAAAATTTTTAGGAAAATTTAGTTAAATATTGTTAATGACCATTTTAATTGTCTCTACAAGAACAAGTCCAGTAAGCAGAGTGAAATATAATTAATCAAATTCTTTAATTTTATATTGATAAATTGTATCTGAGATGAATTGTTCCAAATATGTTTATTTAACTTGCCATAATGCATTGCATATATCAATTTAATATTCACAGTTTTTTATGAAATAATAATTAAGGTTGCATATATTGACCTCTCTAGTTTAGAATCCGGTCAACATTGGTGGTCCAAAAGAATTTGGTATGCTACAAATGTTAGAAATAATAGAATCCAAAAATAAAAAAAAACACAAAGTATTGATATTCCTCTTGGACGTAGCTAACTAAAAATTATATAGAGAAATTATAATATCAGGCTGACCACCCTTGCGTCAAAAAAAATAAATAAATAAACTAAAGTTCCTTCGCCGCTTCTCAATTCTCAACCAAGAAAAACAAAATATTGATATTCCTCTTGGACGGTAGTTTTCCAACCGTAGAAATGAATGGAGAGGATGAAGCCACTCTAGAGTCTTAATCACCTAAACATGTGAAAAAAATCTGATGGTTACCTTATGATATTATTTTCGTGTATTCCATATTCAATCCTTCGTTATGCAGCTTTTAGCATAGTAATTTTACATATTACTAACAGGTAAATCTCCAAAACTACTTAATGGAAAACAAATTTCATTGAATAATAAAATTTCCGTTTAAAAGTCACGTCATTAAAATATATGTTATAAAAAGTAGAAAGTAACTAACTTTCAATGCTAAACACAAAGGTGTGTTTGGCACCGGTTGGAATAAGTTTTTGAATAAGCTTTTCTCTCTTCTCTCTCCTCTCTCCTCTTATTCACTTTTGTTCCAACAAATAGGTGTAATTAAAATAAGGAGTTGCATAAGCTCTTATTCGGAATAAAATTTATTCAAAACGTGTTTGGTTTCAGCCCGAATAAGCCTTATTCAACCCATAACAAACACACCTTATAGGGAAATAACGCCCAATCAAGCATAATTCCCTTTCTACAATCATAATAACTTTAGCTCCTTATCGAAAATAACTCCACTAGACCAACCTAGTCTACCACTTATTTGTTTGCATTCAATTCTGAAACTTGTTACAAATGCTTTAATTCATTCAAAAAATAATAATTTAATAAACTAAGTCAACGTAGAACTAATTTAGTGACAGCTGTACATCTATTTTGTCTGGTACATTCATTTTGATACAATTAAAAATAGAGGAGGGTTCTAGTGTTAGAGATATGTCCTAGAAGCCAATCGTCAGATGGCTATTATATTAGTTTATATTATTGATGATGTTTGATCATTTGTTCCTTGATTTATTTATTGACAGATCATTCAGGTTGAGGATCTGAATTGTGGATTTCTGTGTTTCATTTATAATTAAATGACAATAATAAATTTAAATTGTCCATAATCTTGATAATTAACAAGGAACATTAATTATCACATAAGATTAGTATGCAAGTTAAGTGATGATTAAGTTATACAAATCATAGGTAAGGAGTTACCAACTTAATTGCATATGTGTATGTTATAGAATATAGTACGGGACATAATCCAATGAAATAAATATATGGATTGTATTAAGTGTCATTATTTATTTCATATGAGTTTGATTATAAGTTTGAGATGGTTCAACTTTTTCACATGAGAATAGGTTCAATAAATATCGTCTAACGTTGATTCCTGATAGGAGCTACTATACGGACTTTATTTATGTTCTCTTGAATTGTGCGGGAAAAAGTTATTCATCAAGAAAATCGTATGTCCCTCATTAATTTATTTAATGAGTAATGATATCTGTTTGGGCCTCTTGATGGAGATAAATTGTTTGCTAGCAACTTTATACAATTATCTTTAGATCAAGAAATGTATAATTTGCAAGAATGACACATTCCTATCTTAGATTATATAAAGATATCATGTGACATAAGAATCAAAACAGGAAAATACTTTTATTTCTTATGCAGGATTGAAATATTGTAGCAGTACAATATTTATGTGAATTAGGAATTATAACGTGTTGCTAGATACCGCTTATGATTATTGGAAATAAATAGCGATTTATTTTCCATGACCAATATAACATAAATCTTCAAAGGGTCACACAAATAGATAACTAACCTTACAGTGTATTATTTATTTATTCACAGCAGTGAGTTCTGTGAAAATATGATAAGTTGATTAATTAATTATATACCGTTGTGAACCGTTATAATTAATTCAGTCAAAGGGATCATATAGAAATAAATTAATGCATTAGATAATCCCTAAATAATTATCAATATGTTGATAATTAATTTTGTTCAACATATTTTAATTAATATGAGCTATTGGACCTTTTAATTAATTGGTTAATTAAAAATCCGAATTGGGGTCAATTGAAAGAGCAATAAAAAGATAGGAGTAATAGGCCAAAGCATCATGTGGCATAGCCCACATGAGCCCATGATGGGGGCGGCTAGGGAGGGGCAAAATTGTCATTTGTAATTTGGAGAGAGTGCTAGAGCTTGTGGTATATAAATAGAGGTTCACATGATGAAACCCTATCCTCTATACCTCTCTCTCCTTCCTTCTCTCTTTGGCCGCCACCTATAGCCAAGGAAGAGCTTCTTCCTCTTCTTCCTTGCTCTCTCCACCTTTCTCTCTAGCTCATGTGTTGAGCATCCCCTTCATCCATTAAATTAGTTAGTAGAAAGAAGGGTTTGATAAGATATTAGCCTTGGTCTCAAGTTGCTAGCACAACTTCTAGACTAAGGTTAATATCTTGGTGGACTCGAGGTCAACCTAGGAGGTGAAGGAATAAAGAAGGAGGCACGCCACCAACTTCTAGTGCATTGGAATCATCTTCTATTTACAATAATAGAAGAGGTACAATTTCCTACAACTTTCTCTCTTATGGATGTGTGCTTGAAAGTTTAAACTAGATCCTACTTGTGTGTTCTTGTTAATTGAAGTTAATTAGTAGCTAAAATTTAAAATTGAGCACCCAAGTAAACTTTCTAACATCTAGTGCCCAAAATTTCATTGCCCCAAATGCTCTAACATTCATTTTTTGGTTACTTTTTTAAAATATAAAACTCAAAATTAGAATCCAAACCATTCATCTTATTCGATATAACGTGTGATGCATTTTCATATAAGTTTTATAAATTTTGAAGTTTATTTGATACTTGATCAAGAGGCTAAAATATGAACATATTAGAATTAATCTATCATATTTAACTAGATTCGTTCAATATTCAATCTCTTGATCAAGTATCAAATAAACTTCAAAATTTATAAAGCTTATATGAAAATGGATCGCTCGTTATATCGAATAGGATCAACGGTTTAGATTTGAAGTTTAGATTTTTATATTTTGAAAAAGTAATTAAAAATTGAGTTTTGGAGCATTAAAATTGTGGGCACCGGAACACTCCTCTTAAAAATAATGTTTAAACCAAAAAATAAATTTCTTTTATATCATTTAAATAGAGAAGTGTCAAATTTGGGCCAATATAAATATCATTCAGTTTTTCAATAAAAAATTCAAAATATAATTGAAGTTTTTGCTATTTTATGTATAACAAATCAAAGTCTAATTAATTCAAATCTGTTGCACGTCTTCTAAAAAATAACGGGACATCATATATTAAGCCTGATATTTTTATTTTGAAAGATTGTACAGCGTCAATCTGATATATACTCAACTAAACAGTAATGTTTTATTTTAAATAATGAGAATTAAGTCCTCCAATTTATATTAATAACGAATGATTACCAAGTGAGGTGACAAGCTGAATGCAAGTGGAGCATTACTCCATCCCTACAACTGAACTTTTAATGTCAAAGATGCAAAATTTTTATATTTTATTATTTTTTATTCTCTGTTTAAAATTAATGGAGTTGGGAAGCATATTAGTGCGCGCATTACTTACCTTTTCAGTCAACAAGTCATATTTTAATTGAAAAATCATTGGGAGTACCTTGACAGCCTCTGTCCAGCATTTTGGGGAGAAAAACAAAATCATAGGGCCACGTTCTCACGTCTTTCTCGAGTCTAATCGAAGAAAAGACAACCGAGAAACACTTCGGACGCATCACGCATATCGTACGATTATATTTTATATATATATGTAGGTGTTCATTGGCAATAAATGTAGAACTGCGTAACGTACCAAAATGCATAGTGTGTACCAGTTTGAACCAGATATGATGAAAGTATTGCCTAATCCCTACATTTATTAGAAACCACATATACGGGTTGGTATGTTTGGCACAGCGACGAACAAAGCTGTTCGCGAACTAGGGATATTCGCGTGAATCAAACTTGCGCCGAATAACAACTAGGGGTATTCGCACGCGTGTTCTGGGTTCTAGCGAAATGGGGAATACGCGAACAGTGGGCGGCGAACTGGGAAATGCATTTTTAATTGGGTTGTTCGTGGGGGATTTTGCCAAACATACCCAAAGAGTATTAGTACAAATCAATTGCAATGTATCATTTCTGGTATATTCTATTATGGATTGGACAACTTGATTATTACTACCTAGCCAGTTTATTTTACCGCTTTTAGACTTGTGTATTCTCTTTTATTTTGGCTAACTACTTTTTTTTTTTATTATTATCAGGTAATGAAAGAATAGTAAAAAAGGACAAGCAAAAAGGTTAGGAACAAAACAGTGAAGAAGAGAGTTATACTTGTTCATTAGACTTGTAATGGAAATACACTTTGGCTAAAGGATGTAACACTTTGTTTAATCATAGATGTTTAATTGTTGTAATGGAAATGCACTTTGGATGATGTAATGCTTGAGTGCTTGTAATGTTGGAGTTGTCCCAGAAGTCAACAGTTTAATGATTTAAATATTAGTTTATGTTATTGATGATATTTAATCATTTGTTTCTAGAGTTTATTATTGATAGATCATTCAGGTTGAGTATCTGAATTGTAGATCTCTGTTGATCATTCATTAAAATGACAATAATAAATCTAAAATGTCCATAATCTTGATAATTAATAAGAAATATTAATTATCATATAAGATTAGTATGCAAGTTAAGTGATGATTAATTTCTACAAATCATAGGTAAGGAGTTGCCAACTTAATTGCATATGTGTATGTTATCGGAACATAGTACATGACATGATCCAATGAAATAAATATATGGATTGTGTTGTGTGTCATTATTTATTTCATATGAGTTTGATTCTAAGTTTGAGATGTTCAACTTTTCCACATGAGAATAGGTTCTATAAATATCGTCTACCGTTGATTCCTGATAAGAGCTGCTATATGGACTTTATTATGTTCTCTTGAATTGTGCGGGAAAAAATTGTTCATAAAAAAAATCGTATGTCCCTCATTAGTATACCTAGTGAGTGATGATATCTGTTGGACGCCCCTTGATAGAGTTGGATCCTATGCATGCAAACTAGACGATCATCTCTAAGATCAAGAAATGTATAATCTGCAAGAATGACACATTCCTATCTTGGATTATACAGTAATATCATGTGACATAAAAATCAAAACAAGAAAATACTTTATTTCTTATGCAGGATTGAAATACTGTAGTTGTACAGTGTTTATTTATGTTAATTGGGAATCATAACGTGTTACTAGATACCGCTTATGATTATTGGAAATAAATAGCGATTTAATTTTCATGACCAACATGACATAAATCCTCGAGGATCACACGAATTAAAGGCTTTTAATCAACAATGCATTAATATTAGTTTACTTGCATTGGAAAATACAATATATAATATGTTGATTAATTAATTATATACCGTTGCGAACCGTTATAATTAATTATTTCAAGTGGATCATATGAAACTAATTAATATAAAGTTTAATTCTATAATAATTATCAAATAGTTGATAATTAATTTTGTTCAACACATTTAATATGATTATAGGAATTATATTAAATAAATGGGCTATATTTTGATTACCCGATATGAGTCCAATTTAAATACAATTAAAGGAGAGTATTAAAGGAAATTCAAGATCAATTAATATGTGCTTGGAAGCCCATATTAAGGCCCACCACGTTCTAACATGGAGTAGTCCCCAAGGGTTAGGTATGGATGGCTATATAAGGACCACAATTTGAAAGAAGCAAAATCTAGTTTTTCTTCTCTCTTTTTCTCCTCTCTAGCCGCCACCTTCTCCTCTCCCATGGAGCAATTAGTTGCTGCCATGGAGAGCTCTTTTAAATGTATTTTGTAGGTGCTCATGAGTTGAGTAATAGCCACCTCTCTTAGATATCGATTTGGATTAGGCGATTTTACATGTTTCGCTAGCACGAAATCTTGTGAAGTTGATTAATCTTTTAGTGGACCTTAGAAAAGAGAAGAAGAGAAGGAGACGAACACGCCACCGCCTCCTATGCCATGGTCGCATATCTTCGTTACTATATGAAGAGATGTTAAATGCTTATTCTCTTCTCTCTTGTGTGTGCTAAAAAAACTATTACTAGATCTTCTTGTGTTTGTGTGCTTGTTAATGATTATTAAATGCAATAAAAATTAAAATTGCATATAGGAAACAATTTCTAACATGTAATGGATGTTTATAGATGGTACTAACTACGTACCGGTCATCGAAAATCCCAAAACCAAGTCCCCTGCATAATGCATATATTCAATGAACCAAGTGAACTGTTATATCATAGAACATTTACACAAAAAGTAACCTAAATAGGCTACTGTTTCATTATATGAATCAATTTTCTTTTGTACAAATAAACTGTTGACACATAGAAAAAACTTCTTATTACTATCCCTTGTCTCTAATTTTTTTAATTACATAGAAACGGGTTCTAATTACTAATCCCTTGACAATTTGCTTTGCTACTAATCCCTTGTACATAAGCTGCTAATAGCACCCTCCTACTTATTTTATTTGGTGTTGTCTTGACATTTGAGCATGATACATCAAACATCCCCTTATCTTGTTGTTCCTTTGAAGCTCGAACTACAGCACCTATATAAACACAGAGTTGAAAATTTAGTACTGAGAATGCCAATTTCTTCATTGGATCTACTGTCAACACTATTAACTTTTACTATTGAATCGAAGGATGGAACTATTGTCAACACTAATGCCAATTTCTTTAGTTCCTTGCTTATATTAGTACCTTTGCTTTTAGTCCATCTGACGGAGGCACTGATGTGAATAATTCATTGTCAAACATCCTTTACAGAAGCAAGTTCAGTTGATCTTATTTTGTTATTTTTTTTCTTTATAAGTTTCTATAGAAGTCCTTTTAACAATAGACATTTTGGTTATAGTGGGATGGTTCAAACATCCTTTAACATCCTTTAACTATGGTGCATTGCGATGTATTGAGACTTTTGTAAAGAATGTTTGAATCCTTTAACATCCAACAGTGTGTACCAAGTTATTAATTTAAAAGAAAAATGAAAATCAGATTAATTGGATCCTTGAATTCTTTTTTCAGAAACTTGTTTCCTTTTTTCTTTTTGGAAACAAGTAGGACCAAAAAAATTAATCCTACCACTCTCATTTACGGAAAGCAAAATCATGTTTAGGTTAAAAAAAATATATAATAAGCTAATTAAAGGTCCACAAAACTTGTAATTCACCACTAAATTTTATTTATATTTAATTCGTCTTTGGATCTAACAAAAATTATTTTTTTAAAATTGAATTCAGCTACTATTAACACCTTCTATAAATGTTGATGCAACTTTCTTTCTATAAGCCGTTGACAAAGGGTTGGAGTAAACTTAATTATTTATTTATGCAGAAAATGAAGTTACCATTCATTTAATGCTCTAGTACCGATGCGGTAAATCTGATTATTTCTTCTAAATTACAGAAATATCCACTACAGAGTTTGTAATAATAGATCTAAAAATTGGATTCATATAGAGGTGAAATGTGCTTCCCATTTTCTGACAATCGCCCCTTCTTTTTTAATTCTCAAGTTCCCTCAATTTGGACAATTTTGGTTTTTGGATAACATCCAGTGCTTCTAAAGTATTTTAACAGAAGTCAAACTTTGATTGATTGCATCTTTCTGCATTAGAATAGTCCATCAAGAGATGCCTGTGTTACATTAATAATATTTTATAATTTAGAATTTGGATACAGATTTCTAAATAGAAATCTAACTCGTGAATAGTCGGGAACTCGTGATGCACGTCTTTAGAGCAGATTTTGTAAACACCACTTATTTTTAGTCCCCAATATTAATGTTTTTTAGCTATATAAACGTAATGCTATGACGTGTTGTGTAGTTGTAGTGTTACACACATGTATTTGATAGAGAATACCAACGGTACTCACTCTCATAAAAGAAGGGGACAAAAGAATACATATCACACAAAAATAACATATATGCGATCCACAAGAGTCATCTTAGGTGAAAATAATCGAACGCGCGCTCTCTTTCTCAGTAATTCAAGTTACATAGAAAATTCAAGAACATTTTCCTACAATAAGTGCAAATTGTACTTGATAATTTGAGATGTGAATTAGGACCTTTAAGAATCAACTCGATAAAGCCTAGTCATCACTAGTCATGACCAAGACTTAATTCTCATGAAAACGAATCATGTACAAAATTATACAACGAAAACCTGCAAATCCGATCGACCATCCAGTTCCACCTCCACCTATATTTGTAACTCTTAAGTTTCTTTAATCGGGGCTAATAATTGTCATCCCCATCATTCCCCAAGCAGTTAGGAATATTTTTTTTTTGTCTCTCATCCCATCATCTCCTGACAGTTAAACACGTATTTTTTTAGAATGTGATTAATTAATTAATCCAGCGCTCATCCAGGGGATGAGAAATCATCCTCTCATCCCCATCCCATCTTTTCTTTTCTGGTCTCTGATGTATGATTTTCGTACTCAATTTTCAACCAGATTAAACCCTAAAATTATATTCAAATGCCTGTGTTTTAATCATTTTCTGCTAGTTTAGGTTGTAGAAAGGTCCAGCTGTAGCCCGGCAAGATTGTTTTGCAGGTTCAGCATTTATTCGGCGTGGAGAACAGAGAGAACAACAAGCGGGAAGTGCTCAGACAACTTGGAACGGACCGCCCGAACAACAGAACGGTCCGCCCTGACCAGAGGAGATCAGTCCAGACGGACTCAGCCAGATTTCAGACGGACTGCGCCTGACCAGGCTGGAACGGTCCGCCCCAGACTCAGAACGGGCAGTTCCAGCTATCTTTGGACTGCTGAAAATAGAGGACTATGTTTGTCAAGTCGATTTCCTCTATTTTCGACCTTCCAGAAGCACTTCTCCCACGATTGAAGCCACCATTGCCTCATTATAAAAGCTCTGTCATGTCTCCAATCCAGAGAGAGTTCAATTTTTTCGAGTTTAGCCAACTTCTAGACTTAACCAAGAAGACAGCCTGCCGAGACGAACAACTGCATCTGGAACTACCCGTTCCAGAGCCAGGACGGTCCGCCCCAGACAGGACAGAGCACAGAATCGTGGAGATTTCGAGCACGCATTGTTGTAACTTGATTTTTCTCTTTCTATGTATTTGTATTTGATGAAACATGCTTGTTCTTGCATGGATTTGTTAGAGTAGAGTAGTTTAGGGGCTATGATCTGAGAACCTTTCTCTAGTTGCTTGTTTTTTATTTGAATCCTTAATTAATTAGTTAAATTAAGTTATGTTCTGCTTCTTGTGCTTTGAATTTCTATTTAATTGCTTAAGTTGTTTCTGTTTGATCTGATTGCCTCGTTAAACAATAGCCTAGTTTAACTGTTTGGATTAAAATCAATCACAGCCACGTTAACTTAATAATTTTACTGTTTGGTAGGCGATATCCGGAAGGATTAAACCAGACCTTAATCAATTAGGGTTTAACTTGAAATCGAAAGATTAAAAGTTTACCAAGATCCGAGAAGTAGACTAGAACAACTAAACCAAGAAACGGAAGTTAAAATTTAGGCGTTCTAGGAATTAAATAATTAAACTTAATAGCTTGACCTGAACGGGAGTTAGAGTACAAGTCTATATGTTAAGTATTATCTAATATCGCATAAAAACATTTGATTAATAATTAAAATTCATGACAAAACAAGTATCAGTCAATCGGAACGGACCGTTCCATAGGTCAGAACGGACCGCTCGGAAGGGGGAGTCTGGCCTGGAACGGCCTGTTCCGATCGACTGACAGAGTCAAGAACGGACCGTTCCAGAAATGGAACGGACCGTTCCAGAAATGGAACGGACCGTTCCAACTTTGACAGTTAGAGAATTGTTTGAGGATCTAAACCCCTAGTTTTCATCAATTTGACTATCTTCTGTTGATTTAGAAATTGACGATTTAGGAATTGAACTTTACTTTATCACTTTTATTTATTTACTGTTGAAACTGTTTGCTACCTTTGAATTGTTTATTACTTAAGAACTTAGTTTAATTTGAATTGTTAAACTTAGATATCGAATAGTCCGTCCCCGAGATTCGACCCTTAAACTGTACTGCAAACGAATTAGCATCGGTAATTAAGGATTTAATTTGACCCGTACGCACAGAACCGATCAGTCTCCTCTCCTGTTTCATCCAGCGCTGACCTCATCCTCATTCTCTCCTTTGGATCGCTGACCTCTCCCCAACTAGAACAATTAGCTTACCAACTAGAACAATTAGTTTCAGAACTAGAACAATTACATATATTAAGTAGAACAATTAGTTTCAAAACTAGAACATTTAATATATTAACTAGAATAATTACTTATATTAATTAGAATAATTACATAATTATCTAGAACAATTAGTATTGAGAACTAGAACAATTAGAGGGAAGGTCACTAATTTGCTAATTGTTCTAGTTGGTAAGCTAACTGTTTTAGTTGGCCTCTGGATGCTGGAAAATTTTTCCACCTGAAAAAAAAACATCTTTGGAATGAAAATGCAGGTAATAAAGGAATGAAAATGCAGGGAAGGAAGGAGGGGAGTACGCTGGATTAATTGCATTTCAAAAAAAAGGAAAGAGGGGATGAGGATGATGGGGATGATAGACTCGACTTTCTTATTAATGAAGACGCGTTAGATAATTAATGAAGATCTGGAGATGATGGGATGATGGAATCTATGGGATGATGGAAAGGAATTCCGATTTCTTTATTATGCGTCAGGTTTCTAATAAAACATGAAACATATAAGAACTTCCCCTTTTTTTTGACAACTTTCTTGGGTTTCATACTTATAGAAGAACTGGATACGAATTGCAATTTATTTTTTAATATTTATTATTATTATTATTATTATTATTATTATTATTATTATTATTTGCATAATGAAGTTTGCTATTATATGAAAATTCTGGTCCATGCAAATTCTGCATCCTACAAAGATATTTTTTTTTAAAAGAACAAAGAAAGCCAGAATTGAGATGTATCCTTCAAAAAATTTCAATAATAAAATACTCTTTTTAAAAATGAGATTGTCCTATTATTAACTTTTAAAAAATTATCTTATAAAGTAACTTGTATTAATTTATATAGTGTCCTTCCTATAGCATGTCTAAATTATATAATGCAATTTAATGATCATAAAGTAACATATTTTATTACTCGAAAGAAATTGAATGACTTAATTAGTGTACAAAATAATAAAACAGAGGGAGTCTCAATTTCAATGTCTTATAATTAAGAAGGATAAGAAAGTGATTGAGGTAATTGTGTTGGGAAATGCATGTCATTGTCATAACAACAAAGGACACTTGTTAGTTGATGTAAAGACGAAAGGGACATTGACTGTACTCACACACAGAGACACCCCCAAAAACGAGTAGGAAATAAAGAATATGACAGTAGGGGACGGGACGGGGGGATAATTAAACGTTAACGTTGATGGAATTTTAGAAAGTGCCAAATATGAAATCAGATGCGCTATGAAGCTATTACCTATATATGGATTATTTAGGCAAAAAACCATTCGGAACCTCTCGAACTTTGCGGACTTCAATTATTAGAGATTTTCTTTTCGTTAATGTTTGAGTCGTTTATTTCATACTAGCAAACGTACCAACTCGAATGGGTGGGTAAATTACAAATGAGAAAATTTTACATATGTATTTTATTTTCAAAATATGTATTGTATTTTTCAAAATGAAAAATAATTATTGTTTTAATAAAGTTTTTTATATTTGTCGTGCTCTTTTAAAACATAGTACACAATCAATTCAATAATAGTTTTTTTTTTCTATTTTGATGAGTGTACAACAAGCGAAAATTTTTTTTTATTAAAAGTGAAGAGCTTGTAAATTTATATCTATCACTAAACGATCAATGACTAAGATTGTATAGAGTAAATAATTATTTACACCATTTGTCTAATTATTTTTTAGCACTTAGAAACGTGCTTTTGTAGTAGGGATAGGGATAAAAAAGTTTAGATAAAAAATATAATTATAGATTATATAACTAGTTAAAACGTATCTAAAAAAGAATCCAGTAATAAAAGCAGGTGGCTCTATGGCCACTTATGTCTTATGCAAAGAAAAAATATATGCAAGAAAAATGTATATGTTATCAGTATTGATCCGAAATGGTGTGAGACAATCTGGATCTGTGTTAGGAGTCTCTGAAAGTAGAAAAAAGAAAGGAAAAATTAGAAAGAACCGTGAAATGTAGATGAGACCAACTCAGCCATTCATTAGTAATCCAGAGCCGATATTGTGGAGAATATAAAAATATTTTGTAAAGAATACGTACACTCAATTAACAAGTATATTTTAGTTATCTCTTGGTGTTCCATCAATGAGAGAGAGTGCCAAATCAATTCCCAATCTTGGACAGATGGATTAATTATTAACCAGGACACCAAGTTCGGAAAAATAATTAAAATGTTAAATTGATTGATTTTGACGGGAAGATCTGAACCATGATTTTACGGATTTATTGAAAAATTCGAATGGTGTTAGTTCTTTTGAGCCTTCCGGTTCACATTGTTATGGCTCAATTCCACTCTAAAAATTCAGCCTCTGCTTTGTTTACCTATGATACACAAAACGCTTTTTCCAATCAATACTACAGCAACAACAACAACAATAATAAACTGTGTAGTAGGCAATGGGCTATGTATACCTTTCTAAATAAATACTCTTGGATAAACAAAATCAATACAATGTCCTTCGTGTAGTATGCAAATTCAAATTAAATTATAAAAAATGAAATTCCAAATCACAATTCTCCTATAAAATGTAAAATTAAATCGTTAGACTATAGATTGTTATTCCAAATTCCGATCGGTGAAGTTTTAGTTTTTTAAAAGACTAATCTGCAACTTGTGCATGGTACACGTGTGTTCCCTCCTAAAACAAATGTTGTTATTACTGGGAACTCAGGAAATTGATTGAGGTAATTCTATTGAAAAGGAGAGGAAGGGAGGATGATGCATTTAAATTGGATTCATAATAACAAACGATTCTTAATCTAAAAAAATAATAAAATAAATTTTTTGGTTAATTTGTGGAGGAAAGGGACATTGGCTGTGCCCGTAATGCGAAGATGACAGCAGGTGTGTGACTGGAGGCCACGTTAACGGTTAACATTGAAGAAATCTTAGAAAAATCCAAACATTTATATATGGAGATTTAGAACAAAAAAAAAAAAAGAAGCATATTCCTTTCAGTCGAATAACGAAAAAAAAAATAAAAATACCACCATGTTCTATTGCAGAGCCTGCCACCATTTTAGGAAAATGAGATCACATGGGTATGAACCATGAATTAAATATAAAAATTGTTCCTACTTTATTCAAAATTTCTTTGTAATAATTTAATCTGGTTATTTTAGAATAAACGGTATAAATAAAATCTAGATCAATAAAATTATTTAGAACAGAGAAATAATGATTTTAGTAATTAAACCGGTGCTTTGTGGCTACTTATTTCGAAAAAAAAAAATATGTGAAACAATATATATACATATGCTATCAGTATTGAATATTGATCTTAGTCTGATCTGGACAGACAATCTGGACATTTATAGGAGTGTTAAAAAAAAGAGAAAACGAAAAAAAAAATGTAGAAGGAAAGGAAAGGAAACTCCCTTGAATCTAAAGCAATCAGTTAAATGGCTAGGATTTTGTACATCTTAAGCAATCATTTAAATTGATTGATTTTGTTTTCCACAACGTTGTGTGAAACAGAAACGAAATAAATATTGATTGATTTTGACCCGCAGATCTGAACCCCGATTTCTAGAATTTTGAAAAGAACAAAACAAAAGATGATAGTTCTTTGTTTACATGTGATACACAAACGTTTTTCTTTATTGCAATTCACAAAATAATACCGAATACAAGTATACAACATACTAGACATAAATCATTAACGATTTCAATGAGCATTTTTGCGTTTATCAAATGTAAACAAAGAACTATCATCTTTTGTTTTTTAAGGAAAAAAAAAGAAGAGTAAACACTGCTTAGAGCTGAGAGGGAATTTGATATGGCACGTAAATTAGCTGTTGGCACAGAAATTTAATTAAATTAAATAAAAAAATGTTCGTGATGCTACTCATCGGCATCTTCGTCTTCAGGCGGGGTCTTTCAGAAATACTAACCAAATTAAACAAGCAGTGGTGCTATTTTTCGAACTTATCCCTTTTAATTGATCAATTCCTTCTAATTTTTAAAGTAATATAGAAGTAAACCTGAAAATTAAAGTAAAATATTTCATGGAAAAAATATACGAGTCAAACTAAATACAGATAGAAAAGATTTTTAATTAGAAGAAAAAGAAACTTAATCATTTATTAAAGGGGCATTGGATTTAGAATTCACATCCTCTGCTGTGCGGCACGGGCCGCACTTTTCATTCCAATCGTCCGATCTAATCTGGACAGTCCCTAAATAATACTAGATTGATAGGTCCGAAAAAATGTAACTGTCCAGATCAGATCGGACGGTTCGGATAGAAGTGCTGCCCGTGCCGCACGGCAGAGGATACGGATCATTGGATTCATGCCACCTCAAAGTTGTTTGAATTTTTTTTTTTTTTTTTTTTTTTTTTGGTGCTTGAAAAGAACGTGAAATTGTCGGATGTCACATAATATTTTTATGAGACAGGATAGTCTAGTTGTTGGAATTTTTTATTTGCTTGAAAAGAACGTGGAATTGTTGGAGCCTTGAGCCCTACATGCTAACACGCAGGCAACACGGATGCAGCAGCAGCACACTCCTTCAGTCTTTGGGTTTCGAGCCTTCGACGTACTGGATCCCACCACAACTGTATGAATGGCATTCCAATTTTCCAATATCTTAACTTCATTTTTCAAATTTAAGTATCTAATAGGATCCTTGAGCTATATTTCGTACCCACGACCTATGCTACTAAATCAAAATTTGATTCTCATATAAACGGATACAAACTTAGCCTTAGGTAATTCAATTTAAATCAGATAATCTACATCAACCCATGTCTTCAAACTTTAAAGAAATGATTTTGTTTTTTTTTTCTATAACTACAAATATAGAAGAGATAAGCTTGATGGACTTTTAGGACTAAAGGTATTAAACGTCATTTAGAATTGTTCTTAAACTCAGATATGAGAGGTAATTAAAAAAAAAAAAAAAGTCAGAGCCTTTTGTCCCAAACAAGTTAGGGTAGGCTAGAAATGACATCCCGATCCTGGTCATTTTTTGTATATATGGCTGAGTTTTTATTCTGGCTCGCCAAGCCTATCGCAAACATGCGGGCTTAAACCCTGGACCTCTTAGAAAAGAGTCCAGTGCTCTTACCACCTGAGCTACTAGACCACATGTAGATATGAGAGGTAATTAAGGTCAATAATTAGAAACAACTGTTTAGGCTAAATAAGTAAAAATAATTGCCTCGATTTTCGTTACTATAATGTTCACACAGCTTGAGTAACTAGATTAAAAAACAAAATATACCAAAAAGACCAATTCCCTACTATCAAAATAACTTTTTTATCCATTTCCATCAATGCATTCATAAGTTTTCTAATTTCATTTCATAGTTTTCATATCGCTTTTGTGAGGTTATGACATAATGCAAGATAGTGTGGATTTCGAAAGTATAAAGATATGTCTAAACAAAAAAAAAACCCTAATATATAAAATTTTCTGTAAAAGAAGAAAACCTGAGGTTCAAATTCAAGCGAGAAAGTTTAATATGCACCGTAGTGCATAGGGTTTTCTATGCACCATGGACTTTTTCGAAGGTGTTTTTGTAAATTGACAAATCTATTTAACCAATCTAATCTATATATTGAAATCTCACATTAAATCAAATTTTACAATTTTTGAGATTTTATTAATATTTTTTTAATTTTAAAACATGTTATTATTGGAAATTACAAACTACTATTTACAACATTCCAAAAATGACAGGTATTAAAAAATTCGACTAAAATGGTAATAAATTTTTAAAAATAGTAAAATTTGGTTTGTTATGAGATTTCAATATGTAGATTAGATTGGTTAAATTAGATTTGTTAATTTACAAAAATACTCCTGAAAAAAGTCCGCATAGAGAGTTCCATGCACTATGGTGCATATTAAACTTTCTCGATTCAAGCCTAGCAATGCTGCTCCGTCTAGCCATGCATATGTGCAAAGTGCAAACTCATACAAGTAGTGTCACAAACTCCAGGCAGTTTCTCTAGCTAAAAGAATTAAAAATGGAAACCAAATGCTTGCATAAATATCAAATAATGAAACTGGACGCATGGGTTGCAGTGTTTTTTTTTTTTTTTTAGAAAACTTGACAGTGGCTGTCAAGGAAAAAGTAAAAAACAGAAGAAAATAAAAGGAAGAAAAAGAAAGGATCCTAACTTAAGACTCAGCCATCTCTAAAGTAACTCTTAAGTACAAAACCTCAGAAAACAAGAGCTTTCCGCCATTATCGAATGAGCAACGACATCCTGGCTCTTGTGTATTCCTCTGAAAAGCCTGTTATTGCGCTCCATCCAAATTGCGTAAAGGGTCGTTGCAAAGTAAACCTTGGAGGTGCTGCTGTGACTGTCTTGTGCAAGGTTAGCCATCATCGAGTCCTTGATTGTGGCCTTAGAATAAATTGAGGGGCAGAACCGTCGAATTGCAGGAGTAGAAGAGATTCGTGCAATGAAAGGACATTCAAAGAAAATGTGCAAAGCCGTCTCCACATCAGAATTTCCACACAGGCTACAGCCCACTGGTACCGACATCTTTCTCCTGAGGAGCTGTTCTTGGGTTGATAACTTATCTTGTGCCAGCAGAACTAGAAATAGCTTAACAGTAGGTGGCACTTTAAGCTTCCAAAAAGAAAAGCAAGCAAATCTGGTCGTGCCAGCCAAGATTAAGGCTTTGTAAGTTGAGGCCACCGAAAAATTTCCATGAGTAGTCCACTTCCAAGCAAGGCGATCAATGCTCCTGCTCAGAACAATTCCATCCAGTGATGCCTTGTAAGCTGTTTGCAATTCAGTGAGGGGGGAAGTAAAAATGGAGTGCCACTGATCCTTTGCAACAGCCAACGTCAGACTAGATTTTGAGGGTTTGTGAGCCGTTGGCAAGTAAAAAGAGAAAGAGCTTCCTGCCCAAGTGTCGTACCAGAATAGCGTTGCTCTTCCATCCCCAACAGTCTAGGGCCTGTTCTGCTTCTTCGCCGAGACACTGTTTGCCAATCTTGGTCAGCCATGTCGTCCGTGTGTGATGGAATAGTGTCGACATTCTGGCTATATTTTATTTACGTATTATAGCAATAATGATGTCATTTAGTGGCTATCTTGAGGATTAGATTATCAGAGAAACTAATTCTGCATTTATAAGTGATTAAATTATATTTAAAGTTTATGATTTGAATGTAATTTGAATAATTATTGATCTATGTGGTATTTTAAATTCAAATAACAATTCATAAAGTATGAAATTAATTTGGATAGAAATACGATACAATTTATGAATTTGTAAGCAATTTATATAATAATATGTATCATTCATAAACTTTGTCATTACCATTTAATTGGACAATTAATCCAAAAAGGTTGTTTACAATATATAACAATATCATTACGTACAGAAAAAACGACAAAAAAAATGATCATCTCCAAAATAAAAGTAACATACATCAGATATACATAACGAACGACATATGGTTATTGTTAATCAACAGTAACATGTACAATCGAATACCTTTTCAAAGAAAACAGAAAACTATATCTACAGTATGTACAAATACAATGAAACCTACAAAATAACAAGCCTCAGAAAATGGTTTGGATATCTTCACGCATGTCTCGTGGCTCGAAGCCTGGAATTGCAATTACGAAACCTTTTCCTGTCCACCTTCCAAATTGAACGTACCATGTAGGCCAAGCAAAATCAGCATGTTTTGTATTTGGTCAAATTTTTAGGCTGCACGAAACAAGCAACAAGAGAAATAAGAATTTAATAGCCATTTTCAGTTGCAGGTATCTAAATGCTACAAACAAGCAGGACTCGAGCAGATTAAGCTTCATTGCTAAAGAATATCATTTATCTCACTTGGAAAAGCAAAAATAAAATAAATAAAAAAATAAAAAAGAAAGTAAAGTGAACTAAAACATAATTGTTTTCTTTCTGTTGAAGGCCAAAGAATGAAATTGCCACATACACTGTTTTCACTAGCATTGTCTTGACTATCTTCTGTTGATTCTGAATATAGTGTGTCCCTGGAATGAGATAATCCCTCGAGAATACCAAGAATATAATTGTAGATGCTGAAATTAAAAGCACAAACTTTAATAACTAATTGAAGTACGATCATTTAAATAAAATAATAATATCACTAATGCATTTAACAGAAAATCTCCAACAAGGCAACAACCACGGATTGCTAAAAAGAGAGGTTTGGAACAGCAATGTTGCAATCCCGGATCTCATCTTCTTACCAATACCATGAACCTGTCAGTATTGGCAAGGTCCATGCTATCCCAATGCTGGTCTAATATGCTAAGTTACCTCTTTTCTTTTCCTTTGGGGTTTGATTTGTGTTAAATTAGGGTGCTAAACAAAGGCATTTTTTCGAGTCTCTAAACCAATTTAAATCTATAAACATCAGAAAAAGCTTCAAGAAGCATTTATCCATGTAACAAATTGTGGAACATAACTATCTTGTTTTTAATTCCATTACCTCAAGCGATGTCTATTACATGTTGAAAAGAAGGCAACAAGACCATTCAAGATGCTCCTAACTGCACGGAAAACCTGCCAAGCAAAAAAATATGAATTTTCCATCACTATAATTGAACTCAAAAGCAATTACATCCTGAGGTTTCACCACTTACTTGAGAGAAAAGATCATTCCAGAGACGTTTCAGAACTGAGGCTTCATAAGCGACCCCAGTTGCAGTAGCTTTTGATGCAGAAGCAACTTGAAACATAGAAAATATGTATGACCCAATTTCAATCAACATGTAATACATGTCGAGGAAGATTGCAGAGACCAAATTTGATAGCATGAAAACCACACGATAAGGTAGCGACATTACTTCCCCAAGGATCCAAAGTATTGGACTTAGGATGTAAGAAGCTGCAAATCAATGAAATAGTGAAAAATTAGATACTACCTTTTACAAAATTTAAAATATGTATATCATGCAGATTATATCAGAATTTTAACCTCTTCTGCTAAATATGGTTACTTTGCGAGTGTTATTTTACATATATTCAAACAGTTATCATGCATTTTTGCATCAAGAGATCCATCAATAACTCAATACGATACAAAGATTGGAACTCAAAGAGAAACCGATAAGAACTTTTAAGGAACATGGCCACAAAAGGAAAATATATGTGCATATATCACAAAAATAATTTTCTACAAATGTTCCATATATAACTTTGTATTTACATGTGTATGCAATTGAAACTTTCAATGTGCATATAAGCCCACTTGAAGCAATCACATTTTCCAAATTTGCCATTTCCATCAAGAATTAATGGGCAAAAGACCAGGTTGGGAACCACACCGAATTCAATTACTTTAAAATATTTGTACCATATACCCCTGTGATCCTGATGTCTGCTCATAAGATTCCACATCTGATACTAGAAATCTTGCAAATACGTTAATGTAGATATGTTGTTGTTTTATAGAACTTTAAGTTTTGTTTTAATTTTACTCTGGACAAAATTTATATTTGATGAATTTGTAATATTGTCAAAAGGGAAAGACCTTAAACCCAGTTGGATATAAAGGTGGTACAGCATTTCTGAGAGAAGTGACAAAATATGCATCCTACAATGAGAGAACTGAAATACACAAGAGGTGAAGCTAAGTTACCAATACTCAGCACTGTGCTAAGCACCAACTCGAATGGCCATATGATAAACTCCAATAAGCCCGTGACCACACTCCATGAAGTTCCCAATACTAGCCATATTGATGAACCGATATACTTCATTGTATCACCCAGTATGTTCCATACAGGACGAACAAACTCCAAAATCTCCATAAGGGGACCCACAACTGGTTGAGTCAAAACACTAAAAAATGATCTAACAGATCGCATCACCTGAAGGGCCCACTTGACAGCCTGCTCGAAATTGTGCAAGAAAAGCATTGTGCCCAAGTATTGGATCCTAGATATCATCTCCCAATTCTCTATCCACTCAAAAAATGGCCCGAAGAGTTTAGACAGGGTGGCATTCATCAGCGGCACATGTTTATAAAGGTCATAAAATCCAATTAATACTGTTATGATAGACATTACCACATAGAGAAACCTTGCTAATGGACACATCCATGGACGGTACATCTTGCAAAAGAGAGGATATGACTGGAGAAACATGACCCATGAAGGAAGGCCATACTCTAACAGAGTTAGCAGCCTCAAATCTGACATTATTACCTCCCTCAGCTTAAGTGGGAGATCATGGTCATCAAATTTGAATAATACAAAAGCGTTTCTGTAAGAGGTTGCTTCACAAGATGGATTTGAGGTATCGCTGTCACTACTCGAGGATGCTAGAGATCTCGGTGTGCTCACAATTTCACTGTATGATTCTTTATCTTCCGTCATTATCTTTCGCCTCTTGTAGGGCCCCGAGGAAGGAGGTGGTGTGTAATTCAACTGCTCCTTAAGTGTACTTCCAACAAGACAAGAGCTAAATTCAGAACTGTCACTGCAACAGCCAGAGCTATCAGCAGGCGCATCATAAAACACATCCCCTGAAAGGGAAGTTTCAAGTATATAATTAGCCACCTGATCTATTTAATTTGTAGAAATAGGAAGGTTAATCTAAAAATGGTTACCTTTAGGGCACATGCTGTCCAAGTACTCTTGTAACATTCGGAGCTCGCTGAAACTCCCAGGAAACCATGAAGAAAGCGAGGTTGAAGCCTGTTCTATGCTATCAAATTCCCATCTCCTCAAAATTTTCACCTCCAATGCCATCGACGTGTCAGTCTACCATAAAATTGATAGGATCAAATCAATAACAAACAATAATGATATATTACTGACCACATATGCCATGTTTCTCCAAGGAAATGACTTCCTGGACCTTAGCTAAAGAGAACATTGCATCCTTAAGAATTCCCCATACACTCCAAAATTTGTATATTTCAATCTAAAAATAATTTTCTTATTTTCTTTTTCTTCCTTATTTCTTTGGAAAAAAAAGTGTTTTGTACCACTTAATTATATTGATGCTAACAAAAAGGAGGTTACTAAGTTTTAATTTATTAGATCCCATCAAAAGACTTCTCTCTCTATGCTCAGTATCTCCTCTTTGTGCCATTCATTTGAATATGCACATTACATTAGACCCTCAAACAAAGCAATACCCAGTTGCAATCATGCAAAGCATATGCCATTTTAGAGGACAAACAGTAACTTGTCCCTAATTATTATTATTATTATTACTACTATTTTTTTATTTTTATAAAATTCAACTTAACCTTTTGATTCTTTGATTTGTTCCCCTAACATATACTTACAACATTAAGTTCATAAATGAAATCCTAAAATATTTAGTTTTCCTTTGCTGTTAATTTGCATGATTTCTCTTAACTGTGAATTCTATGCTCTGGTACCAGAACCATGACATAAGAAATAGGATTTTCTACAGTAGAGTCCTAGGTTTAGGTCATAGTTTTAACTCACAGGTGAATGCAAGAAGAATGCAACCTCTTACAGAAATGCTTTTGTAAATGCAGTACAAATATAAATACAAATTATCAAGTTGCAGTAGAAAAGATAAAATAACTTTTATAGTAGTGTCCTAGGTTTTCTTTGTAATACTTGCATATATTAAGATAAGAAGAATGCAAATTACTAATATATAAATGCCACATATTATACAGTGCTAATATTAGTGGTTTTATTTGGTTTAAATTAGGTTCCGTTATCCTTTAATTTTTTTCCTTTCTTTCTTGGTTGGGACTTCTTTTACATTATGTATTATGTAAGTTTTGTGGATTTGCCAAGGCTAAAGTTTTGTTGGCAAGTGGTCAGTCATGAACCTTGGTATTTCATTAATTATAATTTAAAAAAGGATTTAATTCTTTTCTTTAGGAACAAAACAGTATATCATTTTATGAAGGTTACAAATGAATAATCAATAAAAAATTTGGAAGCCTTCATATTAATCAATAAAAAAATTCAACATCTGAATATATCCAGATCCTAGAAACCAAACACTGTTGTCAAAGTTGTCAATCAAGTTGTTGTCAATAAGACAAATTCTCCTAATTTGGTGTGTACCAATTCACTTAAGTTCAGAGTACCATCTGATAAAATAAGCCACTTAGAATTATATACTTTATGATTCAGTATACTGCTTATGATTTTTTGGTCATGCTCAAAAGTAATGATTTTCAAAAAACTCAATGAGCATTTTCTCTATTATATGTTGCTGACAAGAGAAGCTAAAAAATATATAAGCAAATATACAACAACTTCTACCTGAAGCTCATTCAGGTAGTTGATGCCACGCACATTAACCCACTCAACCTCGAAGACAATAAAACCATATAATGTGCGATGAAGCTCTTTGTTCAGCATGCGTGGGTCCTTTAGCTTCTCGACAGGAAGAAGTGCACCTTTTTGTTGCATGGCAGCATCAATTAGAGAATACCACCTTGACTGTTGGTTGTTGTTTCTCATAGGAGTAGGCCTGGAAGTGCTCGGGCCATTGAGTCTTTTTGCACTGTCACATCTCCTTCTTCGAGTTTTTGAGTTTGCAAAAGGAGAACTTCTCGACTGAAAAGGAAATAATTGAATTTAGCAAAATGGAAATTGGAAAGTGATGAGTTATAAAAGTGGCATGTACCATATTAAACCGTTCAAGAAGGTTAAATGATTCAGAGCGGCATTAAGGCATGATGATGGTGTGAGGTTCATAGTAAAGGAATTATACTGGGGCATCCCACTAAATTATCTTGTATTTTAAAAATATATTTTCCAATTTAATGGAAAAGGGTATGACATGTTCTACAAGAAAGGAAAAAATAGAACATTAACTTAAGCAGGAGCATGCCCAAACCACAGTGACCTCTTGAACAGTCCAGATAAGACGGTTAAACATGAGCACAATGACAATATATAAATAAATAAATAATCAAAGGAAAAAATAATGCATCGACAGATCAATTATTTCACGATGACAATGTCATATCCTACTATCATGCATACCAGTTCCAGACTTGTCTATACAACTTCAAAATCCAATACTGACATTCTCACTAAAATAATCTTCACACATAGATAAATTGTCCCAAGAATGCTTGAACCTTGGGACTTCAGCTATATTATTATTTCACCTTGATAATTCAAGGTCAAGATTATAGACAATTTATTACTTAAAGCAATGGTATGCTATCTTTCTTTTTCCGTGTATATTATTTGGTAATGCAGCACAAAAAAAAAAAAAAAAAAAACCCTTAAAAGAATGAGATGCAATAGATCCATCAGGTTTATAATAATAATTATTTATAGTGAGCTGATGGAACTTGCACATGAAGCAGGATCCTTTATAACACCACAGAATTATCTGTACTTGTAACTAAGTGAATGGTTGCTTGGTGTCTATGGAATACACCAATAGCTGACCTGAAAGAGTACTGAAATTCCCTTAATAAATCTACAATAGTTTGCTTTGTCATGTTAAATCATATGGAATGAGAAATGTTTAACTCCATTTTATCAACCAAACCAATGTGGACAATGGCAAATTATGCAGGGAGAGGAAGGGAGGGGGTTTCGTCAGACTGATGATTCCTCAGTACTACAATTTTGGTTAGAATTCTGTTTAGTCCCTTCCAAAATCTTGATTTAAATGATGGCAGGTAGTCTTCTGACAACTTTACAAGGAAGATCCTCAATTTCGTCAGATTTAATTTTGAAGAAGAGAAATTATAATTTCCTTCAAGACCTTTCTTATTATTAGTATATTCATTAGTCCAAATATTTTGGGTGGGTGCAGGTTTGCAAAGACAACCCTGATTCTTAATTGTCAAATGGGTGAATACCAATTACTAAGCAAGATCGAACAAATTAAAGTAATTACCTTAGTGACCATCAATTGCCATAAATGAGCTGGCCTGATATCCTCATCAACAAGCCAAGGTCTATTATCAACCAAAAAATACAACTTCTGGAGGCTCGGTGTCAAGAAAATACTCAGCCTAGAGAGGTACGACTGCAGATCCCTGCAAAGAAAATAAAGCAAAAACTACATCAGTGTCATGCCACTTAAAAATGGAGTACCGAATTTGTTCCTGAATTTAGTCATCTTATTTCCTCATTTATCATAGAAGAATAAATGAAGTAGAGATAGTCATCCCTGCAAAGAGAATGGCTAACATAGGGAACTTCAAAGAAGCAATTGCACAAACCCCAATTAACAGTACACTTGCAACTTAAAACCAGTAAACAGAAAACCCTTCCTTCCATAAGTCCTTAAGTAACAAATTAGCAGTAAAAAATGGAATTGAATTCACCAACTGAGAGAAGTGAGCAGAAGAGGAGACGAGAAGTGCGTACCCGATTTGTAAATTGGTTAGAGGAAAGAAATTCCGATCGAGAGTACTAGAGCTGCCTCTCATTGCCGATGCTCTGATTAAGGAAAATAACAATAATAGACAGCAACTCCAATTTCCAAAAATAAAGAGTGATTTGATGTTGATATATTATAGTATTATACCTGGATTGGAATGAAGAAAATCATCCGACAATAAGGCGCGAGAATGTCCTTGGGATAAAATCAATGAATAGCAAGAAAGGGAGGCTGGAGGCGAGAGAAGAAATCCTCCCAAAAGTTAGTTAGTTGTCTCTGACAAAACACAAACTCTCCAGAAATGGAAATGGAGGTGGTGTCATGTAATTGTAGTGGATCTTTACTTAGCTTCAAAGTAATTCGCTGCCAAGAAGAAAGATGGAAAGAGCGACCGAGTAAAAGCCAATCGATTTAATTGAGAAAATTCTAATTTGTTGTAAATGGGCCACAACGGACCCAACGGGCAAGGGCTCAAGACCGAATCGTGAAGCCCACTCTTGAGGCTCATCTTTTTATAATAACTTTCTCAAAATGTTAAATTTGAAATTGATTACTGTAATCTGCAATTTTGCCATCGCTAGTCATCGCTAAACAGAAAGTGAACACATAAAATAGACAAGGTGAACATATATAGTGATCAAAATGAACACATGCAAGCCTATAAGAAATGTATATGCCCACGCATATTAAAATGAACATTATATTGTCCAAGCATATTAAAATGTATCAAACCTTATATGTCCCTTTACCTTGCTAGTCAGACTCCCTGCCCTCTGTGGACTAGGTAGTTAATAGCTCTTATTGGATTATTTTTGGGCTAAAGATCCATTCCTGATCAGTTTGGACCTCATTCTGATGGATCATTTCAGGTCAAGATAACCCATCTGGACAAGCACTAAAAAAGGTAATAATCCAGCATTTATAGTTTGATATTGCTTGTGATTAAGGCATTGTATTATATGGTAATTATCATAAATAAAACGTGGCTATCAAGGTAATATCTAGGTAGAGTTGTGTAATAGATATAGTGTCTATTATGAGTGGTTAATTAATGGAAACATTGTCTAATTATGATGGTTAGTTATGGTAATGTTTGAAGGTCAAGTTTAGGATTTTCTTTTAAGCATGGCTCTTCTATTTAAATGGGTTGGTCCCCAGGAGACCAGTATGATGAAATTAGACATGCATACATGTGTTGATAGCAGTCCTAAGTCTATTTCTACCTCTCTCCATCGGTTTTAAAAATAGAACCCTAATTTGATTAGGCTAAGGGCTTAAGACGCCCACTTTCGTGCCTCGACATCTTGTGGTCCACAGACTTTTTTGGGCCAAGTTTGTTAGTGGGCTAGATTTCTTGGGCCCATGGCCTACTGGTCCCAATCAATGCTCAAATTCTAAGATCTTATAAACGGCCGACATTAAAGAATTGCTCATGCTATTTGTCGCATATTTGACAAAAAAAAATGTACTTCATCAAATATATAGGGCTGCAAACGCAATTTGTCGCATATTTGACAAAAAAAAAAAAATGTACTTGATCAAATATATAGGGCTGCAAACGCAACTTCGTTTAACCGTTGATCGTTTTGTTTCGTCCCATTCAAAACAGTTAATGAAACTATTTTTCTATTTCGTTTATTAAATGAAACGGTTAACAAAACTGACCTCTTTCGTTTTGTTTATTTTCATTTAACCGTTTTATATCATTTTTATCCATTTTTAATGTCTTTTTTAAGTATTTATAAAAAAATTTTGATGAACCGGGAATACTGTAGTATCAAATCGGTTAGTTATGCATGCAAAATAGAAAAACATGTATAAAAATTAATAAGCAAATCGAGCATAATTACATGTTTTGGGCATTTCAAAATAGGAAAACATGTATAAAAATTAATTGTCAGTTAATTGATCGTTATGATCGTTTCGGTTCTTTTGAAACGAAATGGTTAACGCAAATTAATTTTTGTTTTGTGCCATAAACGAAACAATAAACGAAAATGAATTATTCCGTGCTTGTTTTTGTTGCGTTTGCAGCCCTATATATATATATATATATATATATATATATATATATATATATATATATATATAAAGAGTTTTGCTATGGTGAGTTGCAACTCACGAGAGGGTCCGTGAGTTGCGATCAAAACTCCTAGATCTAGTTCAAAATGACCGATGCAAACTGTCCAATATGATCTCCCTATTGAAATCTCCATATAGACCAAATTTTATATTTTTCCAAAATTTTTAAGTATTTTTTTGAAATTTTAGAAAACCGTTAATCTAATTAGTTCTGAACTGTTCAAAAACAACAGTTTTTAAAAATCCGAAAAACTACTTAAAAATTTCGAAAAAATGTAAAATTTGGTCTGCATGGAGATTTCAATAGGGAGATCATAATGGACAGTTTGGATCGGTCATTTTGAACAAAACCTTAGAGTTTTGATCGCAACTCATGGACCCTCTCGTGAGTTGCAACTCACTATAGCAAAACTCTATATTATATATATATATAATCCTAAAACACCTCAATTCGCCTTAGGAACAGTAACATTTCTCTATTTCCGCGCCAATTATCTGGAGCGCTCATTTGGTTTAGACAGTTGGATTTGCGTACAGATTCCGCCTTCTGAGTTTACAACCAATGCTTGCTGAACCTCCTCAACCTTTCCTATTGGAGACCTTTGCCTGTCTTCTCCGCTGCTTTCTCCTCCCAAGCTCTCTCCTCCCGCTCCGCCGCCGCTCGCGCCGACTCTTTATTTTGGTCTGAGGTTCTCTCTCGCCATCACCACCTCCTACCGTCTCTCCACTCCCTCTATCAAGCCTCCACCTCCCTCCGGCCGTTGCCTCTCTCACCTCTTCGCTCCAGAGAACTCGTCAGGACCTCGCCACACCCCGAGCTGTGCTCAAAACTCTCACAATCCAGCTTAAGAACCTTCTCGCAACGGCCGATCTGTTACACCATTCTGAGAGGTTGCTGAAGCTTACCTCGAGGCTGAGGGATGAGAGATTGGATCTGGCCAGAGCATCTGAGCTGCATAGAGAGATGAGGGTTTTGTATGAGGAGAGTTGTCTGGAATCGAAGCAGTGGATGAACATATGAGAAGCTTGCGAGAAGCAATCGACAAGCTGAGAGCAGAAGCTGCTGAGAGAGACATGGATGGATCCAATCAGAACGATATCTGGATAGGTCTACAGGTTAGTGGTTACTGTGATACTTGAGAATTTCTCACTCTTTGCTTCCTGTTAAGTTAGAAGGATTTAGTAAAAGGACAGTAACCACTACCATTCCTTAATAAACAGCTAACTTTTCTGTGTTGTTTGTGGCCTGGGTTTATATGATTTAGCAAATGAATGCAGAATGGCAGCTGTTTGAAAAAACTATTTGTAAGAGCTTGCAAATAATAAAGGTCAGTACTAGTCTGAAGTTTTGCTTGAGAAAAAAAAAATCATTTTTCAGTGAATTGGCACCAACAGGTGAATATATTTACCAGTGCTGATAGTGGTGTTGCGTAGTATATCAATATATACAGGCAAAATTCATGTAATTGCAGCCTTTTATTTTGGCCATTAAAAATGGTCACATGACCAATAAGAACGTCAAAATCAGGTTTCCTATTTAGCGATTATTAATTATCAAAGGGGAGTACAGTAGAAGCATACTCTTATTCCAAAAAATAAAGACCAACCATGTAGTTGATTATATGGTCGATTCCATATGATATGGCTGAAAGCACCTGTAATTATTGTATGCAACCAATCACTCTTGAAGTTATCCATTGATATTTGTGCAATTATAAAAGGATTAGTCATGTAATCAATATAGGTGAAATCAACTAAAACTTAAAGAGACGTGTAAATATTAAAAGTTCCAAACCATAAAATGCTTCCTCATGAATAAGGGATCCACAGTCCCCATAGAATGAAAACTGCATCGTTTGCTCCTATTAACAGTAAAAGACTGAAATTTCTAATACTCAATGATCATAAACTATTCCTTTCAGAATGGTGAATCGTCAATGCTCGTCTGGTCTCCAGGCAGTTGCTGATGTGGCAGTTGTGATCGAAGCTTTAGAAGCTAAGGTTAAAGACTTTGACGAATCTATTGGCTTTAGCTGCTCAAATTCGTCTGCTATGGACAAAAGAGGTTGAAAAAAAGACAGGAAAGGAGGGGAGGGAATTTGAACATATGTAGGTTAGGAGTAAAATTTTTTTCGTTTACATTATGTGTGGAAACTGTCACATTTGTAACAAATTGAATTAATTTTTGCCTTGCTTTTTCAGGATTTCTTGAGTTCATATTTAAGAGTCTGGGCTATGTTGGTTTTGGATTGCCACTTGGTTTATTCAGGTTATTTATTCATCCTTCCAATTTATTTATGTGTTTTTTGGTATATTTTTTTTTTACAAAGTATGCTTTGGAGACTGAGGGGTTCTTTTCTATACATCTTCATCTATATGTTCTTTGTTTGTTATTAAGTTTAAATTTTTCATTGTTTACCCAGAAGAGGTCGAATGTAAAATTCATATACTTTATTGAAAGAGGATGGCCAACAAGAAAAAAAGCATGGCTTTCCGCTATATTTTTATCAAAATCAGTTAATTTGTGTAGCTGTTTTGGTTCTTATTTTCTCTCCTTTTTCATCCTTTTCTTTTTGAAATATTGAATTTTGAGGTAATAAGTGTGGCGGCTAACATCGACACTGGACTTGATTTTGTTTTTCAGGTGTGAATCGGGGACCATTTAGTCCCCGGAAAATGTTGCCAGTTTACTGTCACTACGTGATAATAAAAGCCTTTTTTTTTTTGAAACAAGTAGGAACAAAGCCTACCACTTCCATTTATCAGAAGCAAAAGATTACAAGAAAAGAACAAAACAAAGTCAAAGAAAAAGGTGTGTTATGGCACTGGTACCAGTGCATAACCGCTATCTAACCCTAAAAGAATTAGTCTATAACAACAACCAAAACTAGTTATTATATCTACCACACATATTCCTTAGTGCCTTTTGTTGGTTGGCTGGCCTGCAAAGATTAGACATGTGCTATTTGCCAATGATATTTGCAAATTACTATATATTTTTAATTAAAGATTTTTCTACATTGATATGTGGATTGATTCTATATTAAAAAGTTGAATATATACAATAAGATTTGCTGCGTTCTGTTGCACAACAGATGTTAGTTGAAGAAACTAAAATAAATTCAATTTGGTTAAGATTTGTTGCCTAGAGTTACCCTGAGGTTTATTCTGAAGTATTTTCTTCTTATTAAATGTGGTTCACAGAAGGTGTTGTGTACCTGGACCTTGAGGTTTTAAGTTTTTTATCTGAAGATCTAAAAATTGAATGAATATAGTGAGACGAAATGATATACCCTCAGATGCTTGAGGCACTATTGGTACCACAAATCATATAAATAAGTTTGCGAGCCTGATAAGGCAATTTCTTGCATTGAAAACTTTTCTTATTATCAAGTCTTGAAATAAAATGCAAATATTTTTTAAATTAGTTCTAAGAGTTGCCATGTTTTTATTGGAAAATATATTTTTTATGTGTTAAGTGAAGAAGAAACTTAAAAGTGTGTTTATCAGGCTATTATAAATATGTTTCAGACAGGTGCAAGTCATACCAAATGCAGCTGCTTCGAGTTTTTTTATTTTCAAAAATGTTGTAGGAGAATTAGAAAAAGTACTTATATTTAACATGGGGTAGCTACTGGCACTATTCAAATTAATTTAATTATTAATTGGCAACTACTGTGGATGATGGAATTAGCGGGCGACAATATGATTTATTTTTGCTGAAAAAATTAATAATAGCTTTACTGTTCACTCGAATTTTGAGAATAATTATAAATGTTAGAGTTATGTCCAATAAGTCAATCATTATATGGCTACTTCTATGGTTTATATTATTGATGATATTTGATCATTTGTTCTTTGATTTATTTGTTGACAGATCATTCAGGTTGAGGATCTGAATTATAGATTTCTGTAGTTCATTTATAATTAAATAATAATAATAAATCTAAAAGGTCTAAAATCTTGATAATTAACAAGGAACGTTAATTATCGGATAAGATTAGTATGCAAGTTAAGTAATGATTAAGTTCTACAAATCATAGATAAGGAGTTGCCAACTTAATTGCATATGTATATATTGTAGAACATAGTACAGGACATGATCCAATTAAATAAATATATGGATTGTGTTATGTGTCATTATTTATTTCATTTCAGTTTGATTCTAAGTTTGAGATGGTTCAGCTTTTCCACATGAGGATAGGTTTTATAAATATCGTCTAACGTTGATTCCTGATAAAGGCTGCTATACGGACTTTATTTATGCTCTTTTGAATTGTGCGGGGAAAAACTGTTCATCAAGCAAACCGTATGTCCCCTCATTAATTTACTTAGCGAGCGATGATATCTGTTTGGGTCCCTTCTACCTCAGGTATATTTGTCATTAAAACCCTTTTCGCTACCTCTAGCACAGACTGAATATTTTATACTGGTTCGTGTGCTCACATTTGTCGAAATGTGCAGGCACTAAAGAATAGGAGGCGGCTCGAGAAAGGCGAAATTTAACTCCTCGTCGGTAACGGCACGTGCGTCTCCGCTATGGCCGTTGGAAACATAGAGCTTACTTTGCCTTCTGGTTTTGTTTTGGAACTCAAGAATGTTAAGTAGTTACATGTATCACTCGAAACATTATTTCTATCTCATGTTTAGACTTGAATGGATTTGATGTTGTAATAAAGAACAAGTGTTTGACTTTGTTTCGTGATGATGTTCGTTATTATGTTGCGCATTTATTTAATGGTCTTTATATGCTTGATTCTAGCGAACATTTTTTAGTGTTGAACGTGACAGTAGAAAACATAAGATTTCACATGAAAGTTCAACTTTAATGTGGCATTGCCGCTTAGATCATATCAACGAGAAACACATCAAGATATTACAAACCGTTGGTCTCTTGGATCAATTCACTTTCGAGCCAATTGACACATACGAATCATGTTTGATGGGAAAGATGACCAAAACGTCTTTTACCAACAAAGATACAAGGGCAAGTGGCTTATTAGAACTCGTGCATACCGATGTATGTGGACCTATGAGCATTTACGCACGAGGAGATTATTCATATTTCATCACTTTCACCGATAATCATAGTAGATACATGTATATCTACTTGATGCGGCACAATTCCGAATCCTTCGAAAAGTTTAAGGAGTTCAAGAATGAAGTTGAGAACCAACTCAATCGAAAGATCAAAGTCTTGCGTTTCGATCGAGGTGGTGAGTACTTGAGCCATGAATTTGGTGATTATCTAAAAGAGTGTGGAATCGTTTCACAACTCACTCCACCGGGAACACCACAATGGAATAATGTATCCGAAATAAGGAATCGAACTTTGCTAGACATGGTTCGATCGATGATGAACCAAGCCGACTTGCCTAAATTATTTTGGGATTTTGCATTAGAAAACGCAGCTTTTACATTAAACCGTATTCCATCAAAGTCCGTTGAAAAGACAATTTATGAGCTTTTGTTTGGTCGAAAACCAAGAATGTCGTTTCTCAAAATTTGAGATTGTGAAGCTTATATGAAAAGGCTAATGAGCGATAAGCTTGGATCCAAATCGGACAAGTGTCATTTCGTGGGATATCCGAAGGAAACTAACGGTTACTGCTTCTACAACCGCAATGAGAACAAGATAGTTGTTGCTCGTTATGGTGTGTTCTTGAAAAATGAGTTTATCTCAAGAAAAAGTAGTAGGAGTAATGCGGTTATTGAAGAAATTCATTAACCACCGCAAGATGTATCTCAAGTAGGCAATCTAGCGATTCCTAATGTGGTGTCAAACGAGGTTGTAACCGAACATGTTCCACAAGCCGTTGTGGAAGAGGTTCAAGATGCCTCAAATGAGGACTCAAACGTATCGCGAGTCGATAGTGCTCAAGAGACTCAAACTTTTGAGGACCAAGAACTAATTTCACAAGCCGTTGTGGAAGAAATTTAAAAAACCTCAACCCCAAGCACCAATCTTACGAAGGTTAACGAGAGAAAGTCGTCCATCCGAAAGGTACTTGAATTTGCACGATGTTCTCGTCATTGCGAATGACGAACTTTTGACCATAAAGGATATGAAAGATAAACCCGACTCCTAGGAATGGCTTAAAACCATGGAATCCGAAATACAATCCATGTATGAAAACAAGGTATGGACATTGGTTGACCTTCCTGACGGAGTAAAACCCGTTGAGAACAAGTGGATCTTTAAGAGAAAGGTCGACATGGATGGCAACTTGACCATTTACAAAGCACGACTAGTTGCGAAAGGTTACAAGCAAGTTCATGGTATTGACTATGAAGAAACATTCTCGCCCGTCGTCATGTTTAAGTCAATTCGGATCTTGTTAGCAATTGCCGCATTCTATTACTATGAGATATGACAAATAGATGTCAAAACCGTCTTCCTAAATGGCAATTTGGAGGAGAATGTGTATATGACACAACCCGAGTGTTTTGAGGATCCAAAGTATGCTAACAAAGTATGCAAGTTTCAAAGGTTCATTTATGGATTGAAGCAAGTATCGAGAGGAGTTGGAACAAGCGCTTTGATGAAGAGGTCATGAAATTAAACTTCATTCAAAGTAAGAAGGAACCTTGTGTTTACAAGAGAATTAGTGGGAGCGTGGTTGTGTTTCTTGTTCTATATGTTGATGATATACTCTTGATCGGAAATGATATCCCCGAGTTGAATGCAGTTAATGATTCATTGAAAAAGGTGTTCTCAATGAAAGACTTGGGCGAAGCCGCCTAAATTCTAAAAATCAAGATCTATCGAGATAGATCAAGAAGGTTGTTAGGCTTGAGCCAAGATGCATATATTGACAAAGTGTTGGAAAAACACAACATGGCTAGTTCCAAGAAGGGTTACTTGCGTATGTCACATGGTATATTCTTGAGTAAGACTCAATGTTCGACGACTGATACAGATAGAGATTACGTGAAGCAGTTTAAGTATCAATCTGTAGTCGGTTCGATCATGTATGCCATGCTATGCACTCGTCCCGACGTGACACATCCAATTAGTGTGACTAGTCGATACCAAGCTAACCCTGGTATACCACATTGGACCGTAGTCAAGAATATCCTCAAGTATCTCAAGAGAATAAATGATAGCATTCTCGTGTATGGTGGAGACCAAGAGCTCGTTGTAAGCGGTTACACCGATGCTAGTTTCCAAACCGATCGAGATGATGCGAAGTCACAGTTCGGCTTCGTATTTTTGCTCAATGGTGGAGCCGTGAGTTGGAAAAGTTCCAAACAGGATACCACGCCCGATTCCGTCACCGAAGCAGAATACTTAGCGGCTGGTGAAGCAGCGAAAAAAGGCGTTTGGATCAAGGAATTCTTGACCGAGCTGGAAGTGGTTCCAAGCATCTCAGATCCAGTGGATCTCTACTGCGATAACACGGGAGCCATAACTCAGTCCAAGAAGTCTAGGTCTCACCAGAAAACCAAGCACATTCTACGACGATTCCATCTTATCCGTCAGTTTGTGAATGATTGATGGATCAAGGTTAAGAAGATGGACGGTGCCGCGAACACAGCGGACCTTCTGACAAAGCCTCTATCTCGAGCCGCACATGAGTTGCATGTTGCATCCATAGGGATTAGGCGTATGTCTGAGTGGCTTTGAGTTGTATCTTTTTATCTTTTGAGACTTTAGTATAAGACATGTATATTTTGGATATTACATTGAGTACTATGCACTGGCTAGAAGTCATTGTTGATTGACTCTAGATCAAGTGGTAGATTGTTAGAGTTATGTCCTAAAAGCCAATCATTATATGGCTTATGTTATTGATGATATTTGATCATTTGTTCCTTGATTTATTTGTTGACAGATCATTCAGGTTGAGGATTTGAATTGTAGATATCTATAGTTCATTTATAATTAAATCACAATAATAAATCTAAAAGGTCCATAATCTTGATAATTAATAAGAAATATTAATTATCGGATGAGATTAGTATGCAAGTTAAGTGATGATTAAGTTCTACAAATTATAGGTAAAAAGTTGCCAACTTAATTGCATATGTATATGTTGTGGAACATAGTACAGGACATGATCCAATGAAATAAATATATGGATTGTGTTATGTGTCATTATTTATTTCATTTGAGTTTTATTTTCAGTTTGAGATGGTTCAGGTTTTCCACATGATGATAGGTTTTATAAATATCGTCTAACGTTGATTCCTGATAAAGGCTGCTATACGGACTTTATTTATGCTCTTTTGAATTGTGCGGGGAAAAACTGTTCATCAAGAAAACCGTATGTCCCCTCATTAATTTACTTAGTGAGCGATGATATCTGTTTGGGTCCCTTGATGGAGATAGATTGTTTGCTAGCAACTTGATACAATTATCTCTAGATCAAGAAACGTATAATCTGCAAGAATGACACGTTCCTATGTTGGATTATAAGATGATATCATGTGACATAAGAATCAGACAAGGAAATACTATTATTTCTTATGCAGGATTGAGATATTTTAGCAGTACACTATTTATGCGAATTGGGAATCGTAACGTATTGCTAGATACCGCTTATGATTATTGGAATTAAATATCGATTTAATTCCATGGCCAACATAACATAAATTTTCAAAGGATCACACAAATAGGACTTTAATCACACGGTGCATTATTTATTTATTCGCAGCAGTGTATTGCGAAAATATGATAAGTTGATTAATTAATTATATACCGTTGCGAACCGTTATAATTAATTAAGTCAAGAAGATCATATAGAAATAAATTAACGCATTTGCTAATCCCAAAATAATTATTAATAAGTTAATAATTAATTTTGTTCAACACAATTTAATTATAGGAATTAAATAGAGCTTATGGACCTTTATTTAATTAGTAAATTAATGGTCCGATTTGAGTACAAGAGAAAGGTCTATTAATTAATTGAATTAGTGGACATTTAACACACCATAAAATGGGCTGGATAGCCCATATAGAGACTGCCCTAATAGGGGTAAAAAGGTCCCTAAAGTTTGTGGAGTGGTTGGTCTATAAAAAGAGGTCATTTGGAGAGAGAAATCATAGCCACCATAGTCTTCTCTCTTCTTCTTCCTCCTAGAACGAAAATGAGAGGGAAAATTTCAGAATTTTTATTTCTTTCTCTTACTTTTAATCCACCTCAAATGCTCATGCGTTGAGCCTTCTCCCTTCTCCATTAATTAAACTAGTTAATTGAAAGAAGTAGAAAAGAGAAAACCTTAGGGGTTAGTTGCTCTTCTCTTTCTTGCTAGTACAAGTTGAAAGAGGAGGTGATTAAACTTCTAGGTGGACTCGAGGCGGCCGCCGGCAATTTGGTGGTGAAGGAGAGCACGCCACCGACTTCCACGCATCGGATCGGGCCTTCTTGTTACGAAATAAGAAGAGGTAAAATCGATTCTTCTCTTCAAATGTGATGTGTTGATGCCTGAACAAGATCTATCGAGGTCTTTGTTATTTAGATGGTTATAATTAATGGTAATTAACAAGAAAATTTGAAAAACGTGAACTTTCTAACAATAAAAAATTTGAAATTTTAAAAATGGCAGTGTAGGATCGGCATCCGGGTTGTCGATTCTACAAATTGCTTGGATCGGCAAATGCAATGTCGATCCAAACAAAAAATTGGATTCGGCAAAATTCTTGAAGGGCAAAAAGCTTTTCACATTTTTTAATTTACAATTTTGTGATTACAAATTAAACATAATTTAAACATCTATCATAAAAATATAAGTATATAATTAAATTATACATGTTAAATATATAATATTGTATATGTATATAATTAAATTATGAATGTTACATACATAATATTGTATATGTGTATAATACTTATTTTATATATGTATATTATGTATCATATATTTTATATATTAAATATATATTATTATTGTATATAATTAAAATAAATGATACATAATATATATGTATAAAACTATTCAACATGCATAATTTAAGATGTAAAAGATTTTTAATGTATATATAAATATACATATATATAAGATTTTTTATATACATACAAATATGTATGTGTAAAATTAAATGCAAATAAAAGTATTAAACATGTCATACTATAAATTATATTTAATTCTATACATATATTATATTTATAATTATATATATTTGTATGTATATTTAATGTATATAAATTTTTTTTATATATTTATATTTACATTTAATGTATAACAAAAAGAATTATTGGACTATATTGTAAAAATAATAATTTTAGGGTCATCGGCGAAAAATTAAATATATTTTTATTGAACTTTTTCGTCGATGACCCTGAAATTATTATTTTTACAAAATAGTCCAATAAAATTTTTTTTATTAGACATTAAATGCAGATATTAATATATAAAATATTTTTAATGTAGATATTGTATATAATTAAAATATATGAGATATAATATATACATATTATTGTACATAATATGTACATATATTTATATGTATATTAATTTATACATTAAAAATATTTTATATATTTATATTTACATTTAATGTATAATAAAAAAATTTTATTAGACTATATTGTAAAAAATAATAATTTTAGGGTCATCGGCGAATAAATTCAATAAAAATATATTTAATTTTTTCGCCGATGACCCTAAAATTATTATTTTTACAATATAGTCCAATAAATTTTTTGGTCATACATTAAATGTATATATAAATATATAAAAGATTTTTTATATACATTAAATATACATACAAATATATATAATTATAAATATAATATATGTATAAAATTAAATATAATTTATAGTATGACATGTTTAATACTTTTATTTGTATTTAATTTTACATATACATATTGGTATGTATATAAAAAATCTTATATATATGTATATTTATTTATACATTAAAAATCTTTTATATCTTAAATTATGCATGTTGAATAGTTTTATACATATATATTATGTATCATTTATTTTAATTATATACAATAATATGTATAACTATTCAATATGCATAATTTAATTATATACAATAATAATATATATTTAATATATAAAATATATGTATAAAATAAGTATTATACACAAATACAATGTTATGTATTTAACATGCATAATTTAATTATATACTTATATTTTTATAATTGATGTTTAAATTATGTTTAATTTGTAATCACAAATTATATATTTTGTAATAACAAACATTTTGAGGGCTAAAAAGCAAAATTGTAAATTGAAAAATGTTAAAAGCTTTTTGCCGTCCTAGAATTTTGCCGAATCCATTTTTTTGTTTGGATCGGCATTCCATTTGCCGATCCAAGCAATTTGTAGAATCGGCAACCCGGATGCCGATCCTACACTGTTATTTTTAAAATTTCGAATTTTTTATAATTATTCTCGAAATTCGATTGAACAGTAAAGCTATTATTAATTTTTTCGATTATTTTTGTTCCTCTTGGCCCAAACATCTCTGGCATGTAGCCACACCTTTTTTTTCTTTTCAGTCTTTATAAAAGGAAAGTTTTTGTTGTTAGATAAATTAATATGTGTGATTTAATTTTTTGTTCGTAAGCTCGCTAGGGAGCAAAAGCAAAATTAAAGAATACTGACAAGAAACAACAAATGCAAATTTCCAACTCGTAAAAGCTAGAGGATTTTCTTTCACTGAGGTTTAAGCCTGCAACTCAATTTTTTTGAACTTCCATGCACAACTCTGGGAAGCCCTTGTATGCAATTGTCCACAGGATTAATATACGTCAAGTATCAAGTTTGGTAATTAAATCTTCACTTACACACTCTTGAGTGAGCATGTTGAATTCATCGGATGAGATCTGGTAAATGTAATTTGGATAGCTTGCAGTATGGAATTTCTTGTAATACCGAAAGATTCTGTCTGTATATTGAATGAAACCTGAAATGAACTTTCACAAGAAAGAACAGTTTTATTTTTAAATAGAAACTCCAACACCCACTGAAATACTACGCTATGAAAGCTGGGAGAAATGCTTCAAGAGAAACCACACATGAATACAATTATTCTAGATGGAGTAAATTTTTCTTTTGTTATCTTTTTATATTTAATAAGTATACACATCCCACAACAGTCTTGGTTCCTGCAACGTCTTCTGATTATTATGGTAGGTCAGATTTATTAACCTTTGTTTATATAAAAGCTATACTAAAATTTATGCTAAACAAGGCATGTGTTAATTTGCAGCTACAAAGTGAAAGACATGGTTTTGATGAGATGAGTCCATCTCATAAGGATTACTTATCAGAGGTGATGATCTTCATTCAGGTGTAGCTTTCTGCAATTCTAGCATAGATTTACAATACTACTGTCGTTTATAATGGTATGTTGTTGTCTATTTAGAAAGAGAATAGCCACGTCATGTTGAATTTGTTTATTCAAAATAGACAACAACATACTGTCATTCAACATGACTTAGCGCTTAATCATGTTATATTGTCATGATATTTCTTATTTGAATAAACTTTTACTTAAAAATGTGCAAAATTAGGTTGTCCTTTTTCTATCTATCCTCTTGATTCAATATGCATCGGAATAGCCACGTCATGTTGAATTTGCTATAGATATAGCTAGTTATGTTACCTTATTTGAATATTTGATTATGCAATGAATAAAATTTTATTAGTTTTTGCTAGTTTGTGTTTCTCCAAGCATAAAAAAGTTTAGAACATGTGAAATTGTTGACCCAAAAATAGCTTTTAGACAGAAATATTTACTTAAACATCTTTATGCGTGCATAAAAATAGCATTAATATTTGAATTGTGAATTAGTTCATAAAACCGATCGGTCATATTATGTAACAGAAATTTTAGTAAATATCTTGAAATTGATGTATCTAATGCAAAGCAAACGTTTTTATATATACATACAGACTGTTCTGCAAAACTAAAACTCTGTTTTTTTCTCAAAAAAAGAAAGGAAAAAAAGAAAACAATTTTTTAACTAATTTGATTAGAAGAGAAAACTGAAAATAACCGGCTTCAAAGAGGTAATAATGTATTCAACTTATACATAAGTTAGATTAAAAAAATTAAATTAAATTTATTCAAGAAAATTAAAAGAAATGTAAGGGAATAACGCCCGGTTTCAGCAATACAGGATGTCTGGTCCAAAAGTTTATCATGAGTAAATGAATTAAAATTGAAATAAATCTTTTGCAGGACCATAAATTTCTGACGAGGCGCAAGGGGGATGAATTGGTAGGCAAATTGCTCCACAAGGGCTTTTTATTTATCCTCAAAGTTGGATTTCAGGTGGTACTGGCAGCTGTCAGCTTAGACGCTACGGGTTTTCATAAACTATAGTCCAGAAAAACTGGAGGAATAATATTATCTTAAAAATATTTTTGACGATTTAAATACTTATAAATATACAGTAAATTGAAAAATAACAAATCTGTGCAAAATAATAGAAGTTTGATCACTATGAAATTAAGTAATTACCTATTAGAGGTGTCATGAAGGAATTATTGGAGGATTAATAATTTAATATAATGTAACAACATAAATTCACTACTTGAGTACCGAAAAAAATAAAATAAATTAGGGCTAATATAAAACAAAATTTATTAAAATTTTAAAGGTTTTAAGTTTTGTTGCAACACTAAGATTATTCTCATGCAAGTATATTTCTAATTGTTATCTAAATAAATTATTAAAGAGATTGAATGTAGTAAGATAGATAGATAGATAGATAGATAGATAGATAGATATATATATATATATATATATATATATATATATATAGTTTTGCTATGGTGAGTTGCAACTCACCAAAGGATCGGTGAGTCGCTCTCAAAACTGCTAAATCTAGTTCAAAATGACCGATCCAAACCATCTAATACGATCTCCCTATTGAAATCTCCATGCAGGCCAAATTTTACATTTTTTCGAAATTTTTAAGTATTTTTTTGAAATTTTAGAAAATCGTTAATCTAATTAATTCTGAACCGTTCAAAAACAGCAGTTTTTAAAAATCCGAAAAAAATACTTAAAAATTTTAAAAAAATATAAAATTTGGTCTGCATGGAGATTTCAATAGACAGATCATATTGGACGGTTTGGATCGGTCATTTTGAACTAGATCTAGGAGCTTTGAGCGCGACTCACCGACCCTCTGGTGAGTCGCGACTCACCATAGCAAAACTCTATATATATATATATAACGTAGTCCAGTATTTAACAATTTCACATCTTATAATTAAAATTAGCATGATCCAGATCCAGATGTAATCCATAGTCATTAATTTTTTTTTTTATATTTCAGCCAGATGCGTATTACTAAAAATGGAAGTACCTAAAGAATTTTCTAAGCTCCAAGTCCACGGAACTCATCTTTGGTTTTATATTAAAATAAAAAGGTGAGGCTGTCAATTAACAACTCGATACACTGAAGCTCTTGAAGAAGTGGTCGTAGCCGAACCTATGTCATTGATGGAGGAAAAAATATCTCATTACAAATATATGAAGCTACAGATGTGGAGCCAAATCATCAAAAAGAAAAATATTGTCATAAAGTGAACAGTGACACAAAAGTCTAATAATTTAGGGTTAAACGCATGTCTAGAAATTCGAATAATATCAACAAAATTCAAAAGTATTTGATAATTCTGACATTTGTCTTAAACATTTATTACCGCAAAATGAGCAATAGTAAAAACTTCAAACAAAAAAAAAAATGCTATATTTGTAACAGAAAAAAAAAGGACAATCAATGACTTCAGCAAAAGAAATACACGTTGGCAAAAAAATTTCTATAAAAGAATGGTAATTGATAATGTCATGTCATCAACTCGTTGTGTTAATTAGTGCTATCATTATAGATTTACATGAAAGCTAACACGAAATTTAATTTTATTTTCTAAAATAGAGTTTAATGAAATTTTGAGTGTATATGAAAGAAATTAATGAAGTCAAAATGAAAAGTTCAAGAATAAAATAAACTTTAATCGGCCTCCAAAGTGGTTTCCGATATAGTAGAATAATGAGCTCGTATTATTTCTTCCCGGTTCAAGTTTCATTAGGGGAATCTTTGTTGAATATTTTAAGTGGATATTTTTTCGAAAAATAAATTATTTAAACAACATCTGATTTTTTTTGTCAAAGACTCTGATCTTTTATCTTGAATTAACATCTAGATCACACATCAATCAGATTATACAAATTAAATAGTTCATAATTGATATAACAATTTATTTCCACTCCATCGAGTGAAATTATTCCGATCTTTTCAGAGGTGCTTTTGTAAGTAATATAAATAGGTATGAGCCTCTTGCTACGGAAATCCTCGATATCACTTTTTGATAGGCGTACCAATTATTGTATCCTTAAACAATTAAACTATTCATTGTAATTGAAGCCAGTGTTTTTAATATCCTATCGGTTAATGGAAAATTTTCAATTATATCGTGTATCAAAACTGTGACCGAAATATCGGTATTTGATATTAAGAGAAGAAAATACCGAAAAAATTTGCAAAATTACCAGATTTAGGCAATTAGCCGGGAGGGGTAGTGAAAACATTGATTGAAGCCTTATCGTAGCACTTCTTTGTTAGGTGGGTGCAAACAACTTGAACGCACATTATGGCTTAGTAGATAAGCATGACAGGCGTAATTTAAAGTATCCACTACGTTTATTTATTTATGTGGAACTTACAATTTTTGTTGGTGCAAATTGAACAACAAATCGGATAATATGAAAAATGTCAAAGCAATAAAAAGAATAGAAGGAACAAAGTTACCCAAATCGCGCTAGGCGTTGTACATAAGCGTATTCTGTCTCAACGTGCAACAAGAACCGCAACAAGATAATTTGAAGTTGTCACCTTTTAGGGCACAACCATGAAGGTGACTGATGAAAACCTCCAAAAATATATCCAGCAGAATAACAAAATCAAGATTTGGAATATCAAATATTATCAAGAGGAATATGACAAATTGGACAAGCTGAATAACTTTGGGTGTGTATCTATTATCAATGAGATGTGCTGTTTATATAGCAAATTAATTAACGGCTAATACAGCCTTAATCCATTCAACATTTATTATTATTTTATTATTCCAATTAAATTCTCTAGCAAGGAACGGTAAACATTGATGAGAATTTAGATCTGGTGCCGCGCGGCATCCGTGTAGCGCACCTCTCAGGCTGTCTGATCTATGATGGGTGGTCCGTGAATTTCACCAGATTGTAAGGCCCGAAAAAAATTGACCGTTGAGATCAAATCAGACAGCCCGAGAGGTGCGCTACACGGGATCCGGGTCCACATTGATGATGAATATAGACATTAATGGGCCAAATATATAAACGGTAAAAATATTTATTGGGTATAGAAATGGTCTCCAACGGAAAAATTAATTAAAATAGGATTAAAGAAATGATATGGAACAATTCAACAGAACGACAGTATATTTAAATATATTGATTAAATAGATATTGCAAAACCGAAACTTGATGGAAATAAATTTCATAATTTGATATTTATCTATATTGATCAAACGAATATGATTTAATGAATTTTGAGTTTTCTAAATTATATTTCCAACAATTCCCACAAAACTCAAAATTTACCAAATGAGAATGACTCACAAATTAGGGATTTTATATAACCAAATGATAAATTTTAAAGAAACAAAATTGAATTTCATACAATCGGATGATAAAACAAATAGATGGATATTTATATTGCGCATAGTTTACAAACTTTGAACTTCACTTAGTGTCGATGGATTAAATTTGGAGGAGACAGAGAGAACTTATGTCTTGAACTCGTTCCTTGAACCCAAATTACACCATCACACGCGCAATATGGAGTCAGTCATCACGGGGTGCGCATTAATGGCCATACGCAAATAACTTGGATTTTTCATGAGAGTCTTAAGGGCTTACAATTTGGTCGTATACAGATTCACATCGCGGGGTGGGCACTGCGGCCGTATACAGACACTCATATAGGTGAGTCCCTACCAAGGATGTGTGCAGATTCACATCCCACAGAAATTACCGATTTGATCCTCATTAAGAGCATTGCTCGAGCTAAGGTGCTCATCCTTAACATCTACATAAAGCACACTCACCATAGGGATGAGGCTAGAGTCAATGCTCCAAAATTGTGTGCTAAGTGACCAACTTACAGCTTGTTATTACCCACTGAATCTCTTTCTAGGAGACCCTTTCGGAGATTGGATTGCCACCGCAAGAGACCTATTAGGGCATAAACCCATCCCCTCGATGAATATAGAACCTAAGTTCTTTAGACAATCATTTTATTATTTTCTGATATATATTATTTTTTTTTCATTTTTGATATATTTCTTTATTTATTTTTGTCTTTAATAATTCAATTCATATTTGAATTCAATTGCTGCTCTATTTTTTACATTAATTTTGATTCGTGGGATTGGTAATAAGTGCAGCTGATAATAATTCTTTTGGTCATCTGGTTGCAGCAAATTTATTACCATATAATATGGTTTATTCAAACATTCTCAATGTATGATTATTTGTTTACCTATTTGATAATGTTCATGATTTATTCGATCTTACATAAAGGATCTTATCATTTTTTTTGGTTCATATTTTTTCTTTTATAAATTTATATAGGGATGAAATGAAGTTGTTACTGGATTTTATAATAACTTTATCAATAATTGATCAAGTATAAATGTTTTGAATAATAATTACAAATCGGGAGATTTAATTGATTTTATTAGTAAGATTTTTATTTTCTATTATTGATTTTATTAATAAGATTTTATTTACTATTATATCAATAATTTCCACTTTCGTTCCTAACACAATTACATTGATTTATTTGGAAGTTAAGCGAAAACTTCATTATCAATATTTATAATCTCATGTCATGACATAGAATTAGTTTCATATTTCAATAAACTATAAGCCCCCACATTTTTTCCTCTTAATTTCTCAGAAGGTTTTTTTTTTTTCTTCCGTATATATATAATAACAATGGTTATGTTGACCAATTAAATGGAGTATAGCAACTATTGGCTATTCTTCATTTCAATGATAATAAAATTTAATTGTTAATATGATAATAAATCCATGGTAATTAATAAGAATTAAAAGGTGGCCAGCCTTTTAATGCTTATATAAAACACCAATATACCTTAATAAATAATAAATTGAGTTGCATTTTATTTATTTATTTATTATTATTATTATTATTATTATTATTTTATTTTATTTTATTTAATAGTTTAGTTAGTATTACTGATATTTATATGAATAAATTTTATGAAATTTATTTTTGATAGTTCTTATATATTTTGGATAATAAATTCAAGATTTATTTACTAATAATTTTTTTCTGCATTTCTCTTATTTACAAAGGAAATTTATAGCAATTTTATGATATGATAGTACTATTTTCAGTTATAATTTATGGTAAAAATAATTAGAATTTATTATGATTTAAAAAAGGTAATATTTGATTCAATAGATCATGATATCTTGATTTTTTTTTCAATGCAATTTATATTGTTTATTTTACAATTAAATTCTGGCAATTCATTTCGGCTCAATATACAACACATAAATGAATTGATTGATTTTTCAGTTATTCATTTACTCATCAATTTAATGGATTCATTAAGATAATTAATTTTCTCATAACCTATATTCATGACCTATTTAATGGATCAAATATGAGCTGTGTTATCCATACCGGAAACTATCCTTTTCAATGATAAAACTGATAAGCTCATAATTATAATTCATTTATTGATTGATTCAATAAAATTTCTCATTAACATTGAAGCAATTTGCACATTGCAATTTTTTTTTATTGTTGCAATAATTAAATTTAATAATTCCATAACAATTAAATTGTTTTATTTGTAGATGATTTTTAATTTTGATTCAACACAAATTTCACAAATAAGATTTGGATTCATATTTAATTGTTGAATAGAACTAAATACAGATTAATTTTCAATAATCAGTAGATATTATTATAATATTCATGTTTGGATTCATGGTTAAAGATCAATATTCTTTTTGAATAATCCATCAGAAACATATAGATATCCAACTTTATTTGCATGAAAAACTGATTTATATCTTAACAAAGATTCATCAATCAAATCACCTTTACAAAAGGGAACATATCACACATCCTAGTAAATTCGTAAATTTCTATTTTCGAGTATTAATTTTAAATTGGCATTTCCAACATCTAACACATTAATAGATGTTTCATTTTTTTTTTGTCACATTTCCTCGACTTATAATGTGGTAGGAAGAAAATTGAAATCTATTGACACTTACAAGTGTATGAACACCATTGTTTAACCACTAATCTTATTGTTGTTATTATTATTATTATTATTATTATTATTATTATTATTATTTTAATAATAATTGTCTTAGAATATATTGATACTATCTTAAATAGTACATATGTTTTTTTTTTTTTAAATTCGTGAGGTAGATTATTTATTAGTTTATTATATATAGTATTTTAGAGAATAGAAGAAGATTGATAAAATATAACTTCATTGTTAATTAACGCTAATATGAAATCATAGATTTTTATTTTCTTTGTAATTAATCAAGTCTCAGGAATATTCAATCAAATATCGTTATAGGCTCACATAAGATATTACTTGAATTAAAATAACCTTTGCCAAGTAAATTTATTCGGCTAAATCATTATATAATTAAAAAAGGGATTAAACTAATTCTGCAAGTAAATTCAAAATTCTAACATTAAAATTCACAAAAGTCTAATATTGACAGTTTATAATAACCGTGATTATTAAATTTGATATTTAGAATAATGTATTTTTTTGAAAACAGAGGCTATAGATCAAACAGAATTTTAATTTCCTTGCAATTAGATAATTTTCTAATTCAAACAGTATGCAATTTAATTTCAGCACAAAATTTTTCCCAACTAAAATATAATTAAGCATTTAGTATTATCTGAATAAGAAATACGCTTAAGATTGTTGGTGCAAATTGAACAACAAATCGGATAATATGAAAAATGTCAAAGGAATAAAAAGAATAGAAGGAACAAAGTTACCCGAATCGCGCTAGGCACTGTCCTTAAACGTATTCCGTCTCAACGTGCTACAAGAATCGCAACCAAGATAATTCGGGATTGTCATCTTTTAGGGCACGACTATGAAGGTGACTGATGAAACCCTCCAAAAATATATCTAGCAGAATAACAAAATCGAGATTTGGAATATCAAATACAATCAAGAGGAATATGAGAAATTGGACAAGCTGTATAACTTTTTGTGTGTATCTATTATCAACGAGATGAGCTGTTTATATAGCAAATTAGTTAACGGCTAATACAGCCTTAATCCATTCAACATTTATTATTATCAATCCAATTAAATTCTCTAGCAAGGAACTAACATTGATGATGAATATAGAAATTAATGGGCCAAATATATAAACGATAAAAATATTTATTGGGTATAGAAATGGTCTCCAACGGAAAAATTAATAAAAATAGGATTAAAGAAATGATATGGACCAATTCAACTGAACGACATATAAATATATTGATTAAATAGATATTGCAAAACTGAAACTTGATGGAAATAAATTTCATAATTTGATATTTATCTATATTGATCAAACGAATATGATTTAATGAATTTTGAGTTTTCCAAACTATATTTCCAACAATTTTGTACGTAAAAATCTTATAAGTTGTTATATTTGGGATTGAACTTTCTTTTGTCTAAAGTTATAAATAATAATTAATATTTATAATAATGTGAATAAATAAGAACTTCATTCTATTTTGTATCATAGGTGGAATGCAAATGTTAATTTTTGTGATCTCATGACTTCAAATGCGGCTTCATATGTGGAGTGAAATGTTAATTTTTGTAATTTCAAAATTACATGATATGTGACTAAATCATTTAAAATTGTCAACATATGTTCATATAGAGTGTGAATACATTTTATATGCATTAAATATTACTATAATACAATAATTCAAATAAGTGTGATCTTAATGTTATTTTTTTTTATCATATATAGAGTGCAAATATTATATTGTGTAATCTCAAGACTTCATGTGTGGCTAGAATCACTTAAAATATCGATAGGAGCTCATACTAAGCTTCAAATGTATTTGGATGCTTTAAAAAAGATATATCATTCAATAAGTCGAAGAAATAAGATTTAAATATATTTTTTATATCATACGGTAAGCTTTGAACATACTATTTTTTTCCGCACTAAATGGATATATTTTTCAAATAATATTATTAATAATTTGGTGACCTGATAAAAATTTTAAATAAGATAGTGTGTTTTAATTTCATCGTTTGTATGGTGTAATTATTTTCGTCTTCTAATTTTTCCATTATAGTTTCATTATCACTTTAAGTTTGTATACTTGAACTTCGTAGTTACAACTTACAAATCAGGCAGAATGTCCCCTTTCTTTGAAAATTTGTTGGGCTTGACTTTTATTTTCGGTTCATTATTAACCTAATTGTATATTAGATAATTAATCAAATTAGTGGAGAAAATTATATAAAGAACAACGTCAAGGTTCAAATTAAAAATATCGTCTAATATATAAGAAACATAACCTCTGTAATTGAGGAAAAGAATATTACACCAAAGGTAATGAGATGTGGGCAGGTGGCCAGGAACTCAAATCTAGTGCCGCGCGGCACCGTGCAGCGTGCAATTTGAGCCGTCCAGATTAAATCCAATGATGATGGGTGCCCCGTGCATGTAACCAGATTGTAAGGCCCGAAAAAATCTAACCGTCGAGATCAGATCGAACGGCTCGAATTGCTGAGCGGCACGGTGCCGCGCGGCACGGGATAAGGATCCAGGTGGCCAGTGGCCACGTATTTGAGAAGAAGAGCAGCCGAACGCCCGAACGTGACTTTGTGTACGGAACTTAATTTATTATTATTATTTTTTGGGTCATGCTACGGTGGACACCAAAATTTTTACAAAATGTTGAGCCGTAAATCACAGCCGTACAAAATTAAAGGGGTAAAATCGGTATATCCTACCTCTTTCCGTCTCTCCGTCTCTGTCCGTCTCTGTCCGTCGAGCACTGAAAAAAAATTAAAAGATTTTATCGGAGAAGATCGGAACCAAAATCGCTTTCTAAAATAGAAATCAAAATTCAGTTTTCCATGCATTCTTCCTCCTTTCTTCCTCCTCTCTTCTTGAGGTAGATCCAGAGTGTCCGATTACAGATAGTTCTATTTTTTTTATTAGTGATTTTCACTTGGTTTTCGATTAAAGTCACTTGATTTTCACTGCTCCTGTCTTCCTCCTCTCTCCCTCCGCCTCTAGGGTTTCTCTCCATAGCCGCTCTCCTTCATCTCCTTTCACGCACCTACTTCTCCTGTACTAGGGAAAATAGAAGCAATCTCACCATGTACTTTCTCTATTGTTTAAATTCAGTTGTATTCTAGATAAGACAAAACCCGATTTATAGAAGCAATCTCCACTAAGCCTCTGATTTTTGCTGCGCTAGATGAGAAAGTGCTTCAAAATGGAAATGAGTTAAAGGAGAGATTCAGTCTCCATACACGGCTCCAACACTATTTCTAAGTTATTTTTTTACTAATACTTTTTTTTGTTTTTGTTTTGATACAAATTATGGGGACTATGGAACGAGATGGATATTTTATTCAATTTAATTACAGCCTGATGTCTCCTCTAGGGACACTGTTATTTCAAAAAAACAGTTATGAATATACCTGTACCAATTGGAATGAGAGGTGCTTTGTTTTTCCCTTTGCAACATTATCAATTGTAGTCCAGCAAGCTTATAAGCAAGTAGTGAAAAAAAATTGTGATTGAAATTCAGATTTGACCTAATTGCTTTATTTACATCTCTGGTTGAGACCAATATAGGTGAACCTATTTGACCTTGCTTTCTTTTTCTTATATGGTTTTAAAATTTGTTATACTCTTTTCTGTGACAGTGTATAGGAAAGAGGTACCAACATATACACCACCTCTGTATTGGAAAGAATCACCGCCAGTGAAAATGAAGCTTTTGAGTTTTTCAATAATTATGCCAAGAGAAAAGGGTTTAGCGTGAGGAACAGTATCATTAAGAGAGATAAAACAAATGCAGCGATCAAATTTCGTCGGTTTTATTGCAGTAGACATGACTTTCGAGAGAAGAAGCATATCGACAAGCCAAACAGAAAAAGACAGCACACATTGCTCACTCGATGCGGCTGCCCAGTCAAGTTCTGTGTTAAACTAGACAAACAAACCGGTATGTGGTGGGTGCAGGATTTCATTGATTTAGCGGCTGTTGATGCCTCGCCTTTTCTTCGATCCCATTGTTTCATTAATGAAGCTCAAAAGTTAGAGATATCTTCTAAGCGAGCTTCGGGCATTCGGAATTGTCAGATACTAGATTATGATGCGCGATGCAGAGGAGGTTACCAGAATCGTGGTTACCAAGAGAAGAACTTGTACAACTTCAGTACTGTGCATGAGCGGTCCAGATTTCTCGAAGATGATGTAGATTCAATCATAAGGTATATATAATACATGATGAAGGTTCAGGTTAATCCATTTCAAGTTTTGGTCAATCAGAGTGGACATTTCTGTCTATTTGGAAACATCAAAGGTTCAGGTTTCATTTGGTATTCTTAATTATATTTCTGTAGCACACACAACGTAAGTATGTTCATATTATAGAGACTTCAGTATTTGCTTTATAAACATAACCTTTTTTTACCCACCCTACTTCACTTTCTAACAGAACAAAAAAAATAAATTAAATGCAGTTTGGACACGTGAATCAACACTACATCTAATTAATACAACTTGACCAACACTAATTCTTCAAATTGAAATAATATATCTGAAATCTATTTCTTTGTAACAGGAAGTCCAGAAGGGGAATTGGTTGACGGGAAGGAGGCTAGAAGCAGATGCTGGTAATGCTGGGATATACATATTTTTTTGGGATCTTCTCGCTTATTCTCTTTTATATCTTGATTCTACATCTATTTCAATAAAAATCGAAATTGATAAGTGATAAAGCTATTCCTGACCAGATTTGGATGCAGCAGCTGGTAGATGAAGGAATCAGTGTCACAATAAGATTTTACAATTTTTAATAAGTGATTTTACAAGCAGTGTCTTTTTACTTTGGTTGGTTTGTAATAATAAGATCTGGTGGGGATCTTTTCGTAATAATGTTTGCTTCCTAATGAGCTGGGAAGATACTGGGAAGCTAATAAGGTGTATATCGTGTGATGTGCTTTATGTGCTTCTACTGTATGCAGCTTTAAGTATAGAGTAGAAGTGCACTGGTACGGATGTGGTACCAGTGCAGTTTGTGTTTGTTTGGTTGCTTTGTTTGTAAACTCTTTAATTTGGATATGACAATGCGTGGTAATATTTCTCCAAATAAATATTTTGATTTGTAAACTCTTTAATGTGCGTGGGAAAAAGAGGAGGAGAATGCATCTTTTGATTTGGATCTAATAAATCAAGCCTGCTAAATACTTATCTTTGTGCTAAATATTTCCTGCTAGTTTATACACAGTAATATATCTAGCCTAAAAACAAAGATAAGGTATGAAAAGATCAAAAGATAGTAAACGTGTAACATGTTTAATTAAACAATGGTCACGTTTAATTAATTACCATCTAGATTATAATTTGCCTTTTATACAACAATAATTAACAAATTTAATTACCTTCTATATGACAAATATAAGAGATTGGTTTCCAAATTCCCATTGGATCAGAAACACAATTTGTATCTAGCAATATGACTATTGATTTGGATCTAATATTCCATATCCAATTTGTATAATTTCATATGCAATTTGATTCCAATATCCGTGTAAGTACACGCATGTGGTATTTTGCATTTGCTATATGCATATGATATGCACATTCATATTTCACCAATTTATTGCGTATTCCATATGTCACCTTGATTAATAATTTGACTACAATCCCAAATTATTATAATCCAATGAACAAAATTAAAACAAATTTAAATCCGAAAATTTAGAATGTTATAATTTCAAATTTCAAATGGATTTTTAATTTTCTTTATTAAAAAAAATGACAAAGGAGTTCAGCTGGTCTGTTTGTTCATGTTTAAAAGTCGAATGCTTTAATTTCAAATGGATTTTCTTTTTTCTTTTTTTAAATAAAAAACGAAAAGAACCCATATGGACTATTCATTTCTATTTTTTTAACAAAATGACAAAGCGAGTTCAGCTGGTATGTTCATTCATGTTTAAAAGTCCAATACTTTAATTTCAAATAGATTTTTTTTCTTTTTTTTTAAATAAAAAACGAAAAGAATCCATATGGACTATTCATTTCCTTTTTTTTTTAACAAAATGACAAAGCGAGTTTCTGTTCGTTCATGTTTAAAAGTCGACTGCTTTAATTTCAAATAGATATTCTTTTTTCTTTTTTTTTTTAAATAAAAAACCAAAAGAATCCATATGGACTATTCATTTCTATTTTTTTTAGCAAAATGACAAAGCGAGTTCAGCTGGTCTGTTCATTCTTGTTTAAAAGTTGAATGCTTTAATTTCAAATGGATTTTCTTTTTTTTTTAAATAAAAAAGGTAAAGAATCCATATGGACTATTCATTTTTATTTTTTTAACAAGATGACAAAGCGAGTTCAGCTGGTCTTTTCTTTCATATTTAAAAAGTCGAATGTTTTAATTTCAAATGGATTTTCTTTTTTTTTAAATAAAAAACGAAAAGAATCCGTATGGACTATTGATTTCTTTTTTTTTAAAAAAAATGACAAATTGAGTTCAGCTGGTCTGTTCATTAATGTTTAAAAGTCGAATGCTTTAATTTCAAATGGATTTTCTTTTTCTTTTTTTAATAAAAAAACAAAAAAGAATCCATATGGACTATTCATTTCTTTTTTTTTAACAAAATGACAAAGTTAGTTCAGCTGGTCTGTTCGTTCATGTTATAAAAGTGTAATGCTTTAATTTCAAATATATTTTCTTTTTTCTTTTTTTTAAAATAAAAAACAAAAAGAATCCATATGGACTATTCATTTTTTTTTAACAAAATGACAAAACGAGTTCAGTTGGTCTGTTCATTAATGTTTAAAAGTCGAATGCTTTAATTTCAAATGGATTTTTTTTTAAAAAAGAAAAAGAATCCATCTGGACTATTCATTTCTTTTTTCTAACAAAATGACAAAGCGAGTTCAGCTGGTCTGTTCGTTCATGTTTAAAAGTGGAATGCTTTAATTTCAAATGGATTTTTTTTTCTTTTTTTTTAAATAAAAAGAGAAAAGAATACATATGTACTATTCATTTCCTTTTTTTTCTAACAAAATGACGGAGCGAGTTCAGCTGGTCTGTTCGTTGATGTTTAAAAGTCGAATGCTTCAGATTCAAATGGATTTTCTTTTTTCTTTTTTTTAAATAAAAACGAAAAGAATCTGTATGGACTATTCATTTCTTTTTTTAAACAAAATGACAAAGCGAGTTCAGCTGGTTTGTTTGTTCATGTTTAAAAGTCGATTGCTTAAATTTCAAATGGATTTTCTTTTTTCTTTTTTTAAAATAAAAACGAAAAGAATCCATATGGACTATTCATTTTTTTTAACAAAATGACGAAGCGAGTTCAGCAGGTCTGTTCGTTCATGTTTAAAAGTCGAATGCTTGAATTTCAAATGAATTTTTTTTAAATAAAAAACGAAAAGAATCTATATGGACTATTCATTTCTTTTTTTTTTTTAACAAAATGACAAAACGAGTTCAGCTGGTCTGTTCGTTCATGTTATAAAAGTCTATTGCTTTCATTCAAATGGATTTATTATTTTCTTTTTTGATAATTAAAAAACAAACAAAAAACTTTCATCTCGAATGTTCATTTCTTTTTTTTTTTTTTTAAATGACATAGCGAGTTCAGCTAGTCTGTTCGTTCATGTTATAAAAGTCTAATGCTTTCATTCAAATGGATTTATTATTCTATTTTTTTAAAATTAAAAAACAAACAAAAACTTTCATCTCGAATGTTCATTTCTTTTTTTTAAAAAAAAATGACATAGCGAGTTCAGCTAGTCTGTTCGTTCATGTTATAAAAGTCTAATGCTTTAATTCAAATGGATTTATTATTTTCTTTTTTTTTAAATAAAAAACGAAAAAAATTCATATGGACTTTTCATTCATTTTTAAAAAGTCAAAGGCTTTAATTTCATCTTGACTATTCATTTCATCATGTCGTGTCAAAACGTCGTGTTGACACGACGTGTTAGTCATGTCGTGTTAAGTCAAGTCGTGTCGTGTTGACATTATGTGTTAGTCGTGTCATGTCAAAACGTCGTGTAGATACAACGTGTTAGTCGTATCAAGTCGTTTTAGTTGTGTCATGTCAAAATATTCTTGTCAAAATACTCATGAATTTTTCTTGTTATTTTATCAAAAATATCAAAATAATGTAACATAAAAAAAAACTAGACCTTTTTTATATTTTAGACACGGTAATTTCATGCATTGGACTATCATAGATTAAAAGTCTCATTCATTAGAAATTAGACCTTTACATATATGCTCTAATTCCATGCATGTCAAAAAAAAGGTAACATGTTTTCTTGAAAAAATCAGACTTTTTACAAACGCATCTATATGAAAAAACAGACCTTTTACAAATATTTTTCCGTATAAACAATGGCCGTCCTTTTATTAATTACCATCTATATGATAAATTACCTTTTATACAACAACAATTGACAAAATTAATTACCATCTATCTATCTATATGATAAAATAACGGATTGGTTCCCATTAGACAAGACACACAACAAAGAATTGCATACAGTACCAAATAAATCTATTCTCAAACAACTTGCAAATTGCAAATCTATTTGCTTTCCGCTTCTGTAAAATTAATCAAAACTCTGTTGAAGGGAATCGACATTTCCACAAATAAATGTTCCACGAAATCAAATTCAGTACTCTTATTGACAAGTTCAGGAGGATTTTTGTGTTTTATTTTTTTTCAGTATATTCCACTCCATGTCGTATCTTCACCTTACACGTTGCAAGAATTTAAAGGATTAAACTGAAATAACATTCTAATTCCTTGCACGAAGTGTAAACATCTTTGCTAGAAGTTATACAGAGAATACACCCGATTAAACTGAGATAACATTCTAAGCCATACCATGTTCCAGCCCACCTCGTGAAAACTTTTACCAGCAAACAACAAATAACCTGGTACAAAAAAGAAACCAAATTCTACGCTTAAAATCAAGCAAATCAAGATCATGAGCAAGCTTAACCCAAAATAAAAGTACTTATTAATTATTAATTATGAGTCAGTACAAAATTGATCACAATTAAGCTATCAAAATTTGAACTAATTAGCACTAAACTTACTCGCTAATTTAAACAAACCGGCAACCAGCAAGATTAACCTAAATTAATAATTCAAGCAATCCTTTTATGTGAAAAACCAAAAATCAACAAACTTGGGTTTCAAACTATATAAGCATACCCTACAAAAGATAAAAGAAACGAGCTCGTGGTAATGCCTTCACTGAAGTGATAGTCTAACGAAGTGCAAATTGGCTATCGAAGATGCTCAATCGAATTCCAATAGCGAAGCTGATTTTCTCCTTGGTGATAAAGTGAACTTGAAAAAGCTCATGCTCTAGAACTGTTAAGTAGGTAGAAGCCGCTGGGGGCCGGAGGAGCTTTCTGTTCCCGGGATCACGTTCAGGTTGAACGAGACAACACCGTCGATTTCATACTCGGTGCAGATCCGAAGTTTCGAACACGGATCGTTGCTAGGTGGGGGCAAGAGACCGAGGAGAGGAGAGGAGTCGCTAATAGAGCAAGCGATGGCAGGGCTGAGGAGGTGGAATAAGGGAGGCGAATTGTTGAGTAATATTAGGGGGCGTTTGGATTGCTTAGGAATAGCTTATTCCTAGAAATAGCTTATTCCTAGCCAATATTTTCTTCACAAAATTACACACTTTCCAATGTTTTATTCCTAAAATCCTTATTCCTTTCTTATTCCCATACGATCCAAACGAGCCCTTAGTTTATTGAGTTATATTATTATTATGCTATTTTGTATGATCGTAGAGACCTATTTGTAAAAGTCATTAAGAGTTTAATATAAAAGAGAGCCTCCTGTTAACGAGGCTATTATCCCTAATTTCACTTCAATTCCTCTCTAATCTTCATGGCATCAGAGCCGGCGGTTCAGGGATCCGCCTAATTTCCTCTACTCATTTCTTTTCTCCGTAACTTAGATTTCAAAAAAAAAAGAAAAAAAAACCTAGATCTCATCTTACGTGAATTTCTCTTCCGTACATCAATCGGCCATGCACTTCCACACGCTAAGCACAAGCCTTCTTGTGCGTGCATCTCTCTGGCCTACACGTGGTTTACAGATCCGCACCCCATCTTGGCGCTCTCATGCGATCTGTGTACAAGCTGACCCGTGTGAAGTTGCTGACTCGTTTGACTTGTTCTTTCATGGCTTCTGTCATCATCATCAGGTGCTATCTCTCCTTCTCTCTCTATACAAGAATATGTTTTGGTGAATGCTAAAGCCGTGATCGTGTGTGTCCGTACGGTTTGTGTTTGAAGTGTGATTGATCTCGTCCTCTAGTTGTGTTTCTATTTGGTAGTGAAGATGGGTGAACCTGTGACTAGTATGGAATTGCAGATGTTTTTGGAAAGAATGGCCAGAATGTTACAGGCCAAGCTTGTTGAGAACTCATCCGGTAAGACAGCCGGATCTGCGTCACCTGTGACGCAGAAGATAGAGTTGTTGTCCAATAACATCAAAGTTGAGAGGACGAGAAACTACAGAGATGATAGAACTTGCTACAGGTGTGGTAATACAGGGCATCTCAGTTTCAATTGTCCTCAATCCCGCAAATCTGATGGCGGGCGAGGAGACGGAGGACAAAGTGGTAGACATAATGGTCAAAAGGACCGAGGGCGTAGAGGTGTGGAAGTTACAAATCTAGCTGTGACAAAGGAGTCTCATACTGTTGATGAGGTGACTAGAGCTAAGTTGAAAGAACTAGAGGATCTACATCAATTCAAACGTCAAATTGAAAGGACTAGAGCTGAGTTGAAAGAACTGGAGAAACTACGTCAGTTCAAACTTCAATTTGAGAGGTCCAAAGATAAGGGGCAAACCTCTCAAGGTCTTGTTGATGCGACATATTCTAATAACTTTAAAAGTTATGCCCATGTGAAGCAAGGTACCCAGGCACATGCACTTGCATCTATTAAATCTAATGCTGATTGGATTATAGATTCAGGTGCATCGAAACATATCACAGGGACATCTAGTGATTTTGTAGAATATTGTCCGAGCAAGCAAATACACCCTGATATTGTTCAAACTGCTGATGGTACTTCTCGACCAATTAGTGGCACCGACATGGTGTGCTGTAATTCATCCATTACCCTGTCATCTGTGTTGCATGTTCCTTCCTTTCCAGTAAATTTACTTTCTGTCAGTGCCCTTATTGATCAATTGAATTGTATTGTCACCTTTGATCAAGATATGTGTGTGTTTCAAGAAAAGAAAACAGGAAGGAGACTAGGAACTGGCATCAGACGTGATGGTTTGTGGCACCTAGACAGAGAAATTGCGATGCTTGCTCATAAAGTTGATGAAGGATTAGAAGTGGAAGCAATGCTCCAACATTGTAGATTGGGACATTTATCATTTGATAGTTTGAGTAAATTAGAACCTGAAATGATGAGTAAAGTAGATATGAAGAGATTGTTTTGTGAAGCTTGTGAACTCGCAAAACACACGCGTTCTACTTACAAAATGGTTGGTTTAAGAAGTTTGTAGCCTTTTGCACTCGTTCATTCTGATGTTTGGGGACCATGTCCCACTACTTCTGTTAGTGAATTTAAATGGTTTGTTACCTTTATTGATTGTTACTCACGTATGACTTGGATCTACATGATGAAACAAAAATCTGAAGTACTGAAATGCTTTAAAGATTTCTCAGCTTGTGTGAAGACCCAGTTTGGAGTATAAGTAAAGGTCATTCGAACAGATAATGGGACAGAGTATGTCAATAAGGAATTTGTTACTTTTGTTTCTAATCAAGGGATCCTTCATCAAACGACTTGTCCAGACACTGCTGCTCAAAATGGAGTGGCTGAACGCAAGAGCAGACATTTACTAGAAGTGGCACGCTCCCTGATGTTAACTATGAATGTGCCCAAGTTTTTGTGGAGTGAGGCTATTTTGATAGCAACTTATTTGATCAACAGGATGCCATCAAGGATGTTAGGAATGAAAACACCATGTGAGTTGTTGTTTGGCTCTAATGGTTTTGTTGTTCCTCCAAAGGTGTTTGGATGCACATGTTTCGTGAGAGATCACCGGATGACGGTTGGTAAGTTGGATCCACGTGCAGTTAAGTGTATCTTTCTGGGTTACTCATCAAGTCAGAAATGATATAATTGTTGGAGTCCTGCTGAAAAGAGATTGTTTGTCAGTATGGATGTGACTTTTCGAGAGTCTGAACCATATTATGGAGAAAAAACAGAGTTGAGCTCTTTGTTTGAGGACGACTCTACTAGTGCTAGTAGAGAGGGAGAGAATGTGAATGAAACTCTGATTGGTACAATTCCAATACCATGTCCTGTGCAGTCATTAAGTGGCGGTGACAATGATGATGGTGGTAGTGATGGCGATGGATGTCTTATTCAGTCATCGAGTGGCGGTGATGTTGGTGTTGGTGATGGTGTCTCAGAGGCTGGTAAGCAGGGAGAGCTATTAGTTTATAAAAGAAGACAAAAACAGCCCGAGCAGCATGAACAACTTGAGCAACATATTATGCATGAGCAACATATGCAGGGGGAGTTAAATGTTGATATCCCTAGTAACTCTTCCTCAAGCCTTTCTTCAGAATTGATGGATAATAATTCTCCACTTGTCTTATTCCGACGAACTTCTAGAATCAATGCTGGAAAACCACCTATCAAGTATGGTAGTTGGAGAAATGATATTGCAAATTATATTTCATATGCATCTGTTCCACCTACATATAAGTCATTTCTTGCATCTCTAGATTCTGTGCTAGTACCTAACACATGGCAGGTAGCTAAGCAAGATCCTAGATGGTTCAATGCCATGCAGGAGGAACTTCAAGCATTGAAGAAGAATGACACATGGGAGTTGGTACCTCTACCAACTGAAAAGCGTGTTGTTGGATGCAAATGGATGTACACTGTCAAGCAAACTCCAAAAGGCAAGGTTGATAGGTACAAGGCCAGATTGGTTGCAAAAGGATACAGTCAGACCTATGGTATTGACTATGATGAAACTTTTGCTCATGTTGCAAAGATGAGCACTGTGAGAATGTTGGTGTCATGTGCTGCCAATTTTAATTGGCCATTACACCAGTTAGATGTCAAGAATGCTTTCTTTCATGGGGATCTTCAAGAAGAGGTGTACATGGAGATTCCACCTGGATTTGCTACCCCACAATCAGCTGGGAAGGTATGCAAGTTGAAAAAATTATTGTATGGACTGAAGCAATCTCCAAGAGTATGATTTGACTAGTTCAGACTGGCAGTCTGTGGCATGGGATACAAGCAGTGTAATGGAGATCACACTGTGTTTAACAAGCACTTGAAAGGGCGTATCACTATCCTTGCTGTCTATGTTGATGATATTGTGATCACTGGGAACGATGCTGAGGAGATCATGCGGCTAAAAGGAAATCTTGGAAAAGAATTTGAGGTGAAAGATTTGGGACAATTGAAGTACTTTCTTGGGATTGAAATTGCTAGATCGAGGACGGGTATAGTACTTTCTCAGCGAAAGTTTGCACTGGATCTTCTTTTAGAGACGGAAATGCTGGACTGTAGGGTTGCCCCTACTCCTATTGAGCCGAACCAGAAGTTGTGTGCTGAGGGAGGTGACTCAGTGGACAAGGAGCAGTACCAAAGACTAGTTGGTAAGCTCATTTATCTATGCCACACTAGACCTGATATTTCTCATGCAGTGAGTGTGGTGAGTAAATACATGCATGATCCGAGAGAACAACATTTGGATGTTGTTCACATAATTCTCAGATATATCAAGGGAAGTCCTGGAAAAGGACTGTGGTTCAGAAGTCATGGGCATCTAAGAGTTGAAGGATATTATGATGCTGACTGGGCAGGTTGCGTGGATGATCGTAGATCCACCACAGGATATTGTGTGTTTGTTGGAGGCAATCTTGTGGCTTGGCGGAGCAAGAAGCAAGATGTGGTGGCCAGATCTACAGCTGAGGCTGAGTACAGGGCTATGGCACTCAGCCTATGTGAGTTGATGTGGGTGAAATATCTCCTATCTGAGTTGCGCGTGTTTCGAGGAGAATCCTTACAACTTCGATGTGACAACAAGTCAGCAATCAATATTGCAAACAATCCAGTTCAGCATGATCGCACTAAACATGTAGAGATTGACCGTTTCTTTATCAAAGAACAACTAAATAATGGAGTGCTGATGTTGAACTATGTGAAATCAGAAGACCAGTTGGCTGATTGTCTAACTAAGGGTTTGGGTTGTAAGCAGTTTGAGAGTTCTTGTAACAAGATGAGGATGATTGATATCTATCGTCCATCTTGAGGGGGAGTGTTGAGTAATATTAGTTTATTGAGTTATATTATTATTATGCTATTTTGTATGATCGTAGGGACCTATTTAATATAAAAAAGAGCCTCATGTTAACGAGACTATTATCCCTAATTTCACTTCAATTCCTCTCTAATCTTCACGAATATATGGGCAATTGGGCACGGCTTGGAATTGGAGAGAGAGGAAATAAGGATTTTGGGGGAGAGAGCCGTGGAAATGGTTGGTAGCGGAGAGAATGAGACAATTAGATGGACAACTTTGCCCTTCCAGCTAAAGTTTGCCGTTGAAATTAACGGAGAAAAAACCAAAGAAAATCAGACATGCGAAAGTTTAGGATATCATCTCGACCGTCCGATTGATATGAAATGGACGGTCTAAAAATTTTGTATCCACATTAGAATTTCCCAATTTGTAGTATTAAATGATAACCTTTCGGCCTTTCTAATCAATATCAGTATCAGTATTCAGTATTTTAATATAATTTGCGTTATTTTTTTTCCTCTTTGACGCTACAATAGCGACACGGCATCATATCCATTGGATGTTCCGATTGATTAAATTTTATCCGTTCAACATCATCAGCCCTTTGCTATGCCCATTGCTTCTTAGACATTTTGTATGGTATTTGTATTTTTTATAAGGCCTATTATGTTCCTATCCGTTCCACGCATCAGACATAATCACCGATTACTATGGATCGATCATGTACTTTTCATTCCTCTTCGAGGGTTTTATTCTTCTGATGTTCAAACCCGTCGCCATTTCCTCTTCGCCAATCATTTCGATCGATCTATATGTAGGAACTTAGTTTTGTGTTTATTTTAATTTTAAATCACATTTAACACAATTAAACAATAAGCACAACAAATGATTTAGTAGAAATGACAAATTAGTATAAGATATAGAGAAAATAATTTGTATCTCTCTTCATATCGTAACGAAAAGGCTCGACCAACTCGTTTGGAATCGATAGCGTGCTCTCCAACACCTCCTAATTCTTGCTCTTGAGTCTACTAAAAGAATAAACTAAATTCTAAGAGTTTGTGCTAGCAAATCAAAGGATAAAGTTAATCCTAATTTTTTTCTTTTAAATTAAATCACAATTTAACTAACAGAATTAAAGCTCGAAACATGAGCACCTAAAAAAAAGCAAAATAAAGAGCTCCAATGGAGAGAAACAATTTTCTCACCTTGGATGTAGGTGGCTGCTAGAGGAGGAAGAAGAAGAGAGTGAGAGTTAGGATTAGCTAAAACCTCTCCATGTGATCCTTATATAGCCACCTAATTCCAAACATTTTGGGACCCTTTTACCTCTCCAAGGCCGGCCATAAAATAGGCTCAAATAGGCCACTTAGCCTCTTAATATTTGTCTCTTAAGGCACATTAAATCAAATAGTTAATCGGCCAATACAATTGCTTATATTTTGGGCTCAATTAAGATAATTAAATTAAAGCATGTATATTCAATATAATTCCTATAATTATATTAAATATTGTTAAACTAAATTAATTATCAACTTATTAATAATTATTATTGGATTAATATTTGCATTAATTTTGTTTTATATGATCCCTTGATTTAATTAATTATAACGGTTCGCAACGGTATATAATTAATTAATCAACTTATCATATATTGCATTTTCCAATGAAAATAAACTAAATAATGCACTGTTTGGTAAAAACTTTATTTGTGTGACCCTCGAGGATTTATGTCATGTTGGCCATGAAAATTAAATTATTATTTATTTTCAATAATCATAAGCAGTATCTAGCAACACGTTATGATTCTCAATTAACATAAATAAATATTATACTTTTATAGTATTTTAATTCTGCATAAGAAATAGATAATTTTCTTATTTTGATTCTTATGTCTCATGATATTACTGTATAAACCAAGATATGAATGTGTCATTTTTGCAATTTATACATTTATTGATCTAGAGTTGATTTTACAAATTGTCGATAAACAATCCAACTCCATCAAGGGATCCAATTGATATCATCATTCATTAGGTATACTAATGAGAGACATATGATTTTCTTGATGAATAATTTTTCTCCGCACAATTCAAGAGAACATAAATAAAGCCCGTATAGCAGTCCTTATCAGGAATCAGCGTTAGACGATATTTATTGAACATATTCTCATGTGGAAAAGCTGGACCATCTAAAACTTAGAATCAAACTCACTTGAAATAAATAATGACACATAACACAATCCATATATTTATTTTATTGGGTCAAGCCATGTGCTATGTTCCAGTAACATACACATATGAAATTAAGTTGGTAACTCATTACCTATGATTTGTAGAACTTAATCATCACTTAACATACATACTAATCTTTTATAATAATTAATGTTCCTTGTTAATTATCAAGATTATGGACGATTTAGATTTATCATCAATAACATGAATTAAATTAAGTCATTAAAATATTGATTTCTAGAATATAACTCTAATACTATCTACATCATCTCTCTCTCGCCTCACCACCAACCCCTCTCGCCATGGAAAAATTTAGAGACCAGGAGAGGAGAAGAAAAGGAAATGCCATGAAAAGCTAGGAAGTGATTTCTATTTGAGAAGAAGAAAAACTTCTCCAATGTAGACAAGCTTAATTGCTCGAAGGTACTGAATGCATCTACTGATATTTCCCTTTCTTTATTTTTTTAGTATTCGTTCTTACATCTTCAAGTCATTTGTTTCTGTGCGTCTTAATTGATTGTAGGATTCACAATTTCCAATTTGAATTTTTTTCTTTTGACATCAGATTTGAAATCAGCAACAAATAGATTTAAAAGTTATTGAATTTCAAATTGATTATAGTATTTACCAGTTAGTATATTTATATGATATATGGAAGAAAACTTTCATTTCATTGATCCTTTAGTTCAATTTGAAAATTATATGGTATATTTATATGATTTTTTTAGGATTAATTAGATTCATGCCACTGTGAAAAATAGTTAATTTGAAATATGCCATTGTTAGATTGCTAATTAGATTTATGCCATTATCAAATTGTTTAAATTAGATATATGCCATTATTTCATTCCAAAAAAAATTAAATTCTAAATATGCCATCTAGAAATCTCTCAATATTTTTAAAAATTCCCAAACTGTCCTTCTTGTTAATAAACCTAAGTTAAAAACATATACGAACGACCAAAAGAAGCAATACTTCCGTGACTTCTTATTTATTTTTCTTGCTTGTTTTTTTTTTTTTTTTGGATAAACCGGGTAGAGACTTCTTGCTTGTTTTTTCTTTCCTTCAATTTTTATTACAGAGTTACGGCTAATTATTCAGATGAGCAAATTGTTACTTGACAAATGACAATCGTATATAAGATGATACCTTTGCAACTTAACAATTGAATAAAATACGTGCCAACCAGCCACGAAAATTAGAATACATGACGTTCTATATCAAATTTCATGCATCGTTCCATGGAACAAATTTTTTACATTATTACAGTGACACAAAACTCATTTTAATTAATTTATAGTGACATAAAACTAATTTGTCATTTAGTGATAGTATTTTTCTAATTTTAAATTTTTGTAGTGGCATAAAACTAATTTGTCAGTTAGTAACGGCATTTTTCTAATTTTTAAATTTTTATAATGGCATGTTTTAAAGGGTAAAATTGTCAAATCAAATTTTCGATGGCATAAAACTAACTTTTAGTATTATATAATGGCATAAAACTAATTTGTCATTTAGTGATGATATTTTGCTAATTTTAAATTTTTAGAATGGCAAAAATCTAATTAACCCATTTTTTTAAGATAAATTGGGGATCAAGTCTCCCAACTTATTTTTAAATTAAATATTTATAAAACCCCCCTAGTCGGGTTTCGAAACTGCGACCTTTCATTTAAAATGCATTGCTCTTTACCACTAGACCAGCCAGAACTGGTTCTCAATTATATGGTATATTTATTCTTTTCGATCCTTATCATCCATGGATAGATGCAAAAATCAAGGGAAGTTTTAATGAATTTCAAATTGATTGGCATATTTACCTATTTGTTTCATACCAGTTAGTATATTTCTGAGATGTATGATTTATGGGAGCAAACTTTAATTTTGCCGATCCTTTAGTTCAATTTAAATGATATGATATATTTATATGATATATGCTATTGTTTGTCATTATGGTAAGACAGCTCCTTTGCTTACTATCCATGGATAGATGCACAAATCACGGAAATCTTTAACGCCGTCGTTATTTTTTTTTTGTTGTAATAAGTGTGCTTGAAAGCTGTATATATATTTATATGATATATGATATTGTTTGTCATTATGGTAAGACAACTCTTTTTTCTTACCATTCATGGATAGATGCACAAATCAAGGGAGTCTTTAATGCTGCCGTTATATTTTTTATATTGAACGTGCTTGAAAGATGTATATATTTTTATATTGTCAATATTACTCACTACCTTCCATGAAAGACATGGAATAGGAGCAATATTTTGTTAAAAGAAGTGAAGTAGGAATTTAAAACTACTGATAAAAAATTGACTGCTTCATCAAGTGACAAAACTGCCTTGGCACACGTTTCAGCAGATGATGATCCCAAAGAAAAAAAGGTATTATCTAAATAGTTTATGTCTATAGATGTTAATATTGAGTACAAATATTTTTTTAGTACATTTTATTTTAAATATGATTTTGTAGGCCTTTTGATGCTAGTGGTGTACCAGTTTTTTAAAAAAAAATCATAGAAGAAAACTTAATTATTCTTGATGGATAAATAGATTTATGTATACCAGCCTATCTAGAAATTAAATAGATCCATTATAGAAATCATGTGACTAAATTTGTATATGTCACATCAAGCAATTGGAGAACTTTTAAGAAGGTGTCTTTACATATTCATTGACAGTTTAGTTTAGAATTAGGTGAGTTTAGTTCAGTATATTGAATTCTGACTAAAGTTTCAAATAATAGATTAAATTCTATATATATCATATATCGATATCAATGTTTTAAATACCGTACCGGCTGTCAAACCGGTGGAACAACCGGTATGGGTTTATTGATATTACCAGGATATACCGTTCAAAAATCGGAAGTAATAATATATTGTTTTCATGGCTTGTTCTAACAGAAAGGAGCTCTTGGCCCAGTTGTTGTAGTTGATGTCATCGATAGAAGTGGGGAGGAGTTCGATTCTCCGCTTAAGCAAGTAATTTTGATACATTAACATTAAATACCCTGATCGATATTCAATTGGTGCATATATAGCTTTCATAAATTTGATTTTAACTAATTTCAATCACAACATCAAAAATTATAAAATTAAGGGGGAAAAAGGTTTTGGATCCTGATTTTTTTAAAGTAGTGACAAATTAAAACTCAATAGATCGAATAATTTTATTGAACGAAATGTTTACCTAACAAAAATGGATATAGATCATAAATGTGGCACTGGCAATTAAATCATTACATTGAAAATGTAGATGCAAAGAAAGCTACAAATGAGACTTAAAAAAAAAATGAGGTGAATACATTTTATTATATATATGGCTCACTGTATATCATATAAAAAGTGTAACTGTAAGGACATAGAACATCGTGGAAATGACGAATCTCTGTAATAATAAAAGTTTTCACCCGTTTTCATTATAGAAATATACAGATTAATAATTGACATGTTAGTCGATCTTATGCTTACAAATTAGTAATAAAATTTCATGAATGAGAAGGAGCGTATATATTAACAACGTCTAAGCTACAAATGGGCCTGCGTTGGTACTAATTAATGAGGGAAAAAAAAATTTATTAATATATGTGTGGACTTTTTCGTCATCACTCGAAGAATGAAACGGTTTCCTCGAGAAATTGGAATAAGCTTTAGATTCACCCCCCTTAAGGTTCGATCTCTGTACCAAGTATCTCTTAACAACAAGAGAACTAGAACAAAAGTCGCTTCTTACGAAGGTTTATTAATTTTGCGGGTCCTTTCTTTCCAATAGACGCAAGCTCCTATTGTTAATTACATCGTAGTTGCCTACGAGAACATCTGATTAAGGGGTCTAAAGAAAATACGTAATGGGTTAGGAATAATCGTCTCTTAAAGTGACTTAATTGATGGTACCAGACCTAATTGACGGGACTCAATTAAGAAACTTTTAAAATTCTAAAGGATCTAAGAAGAAAGTTAGTTTTGATTTTCGCTTGAAAGAAAAAACTTATCTATTTAGAGTCGTCTTGAAGTCGTTTAGGATTGTTTAAGAGTCGTTTAAGGCTGTTTGAGATCGATTGAAGTTGTTTGACAGCTCTCGGGGCAACGGCTGGCATTCTTGTAGGAATGAAAAGAGTTTTACAACCTTCGGGGCCTCTTGGGCGGCCTTCTTATGAAAGTTGGTTCTTTTACAATCCTAGGGACCTCTTGAGCGGTCTTCTAATAAGTGTTGGTTCTCGGGTCCGTTAGCGGCTTTTTAGGAGAACAAAAAGAGTTTTACAATCTTCGGGACCTCTTAGGCGGCCTTCTTGTGAAAGTTGGTTCTTTTACAACCCTAAGGACCTCTTGGGCGGTCTTCTTAATAAGAGTTGGTTCTCGGGTCCGTTAGCGGCTTCTTTTGAGAACAGAATTGAATTCTTCAGACGAGGAATTATTTAATAAGAATTCAACTTCAAGTCATCTGAGGTTGATCTCAACCTCAGCGAGGGACTTTTCCTCTAACGAAGAGGTTTCGACTTTGTCTTTGGATTTCGTGTTTTAGCTTTTAATTTTCTGACATTTCTCTTTGGACATTGGTGATTTTATAAATTTTTATTCACTTTGGCCTTTCATACTTTTGAATTTTAGAAATTCATTTGTATAGTTTGGAAAATACTTATTCTTGAAGGTAGTTGACGTTTGAAAGTATCATTTCTAAAATCATTTGCAATTTGAAGATATTTAGGTTTTAGTTTTGAAGACTTTATTAGAAGATATTTAGTAGATTTTTACTATTTTGTCTTTTTATAATTTTGCCAATATTTGTACTAAAAATACTTAGCTTTTGAAAATATCATAGTTGAAATCTTTTCGCATCTTGAAAGTACTTAGTTTTAGAAATTTCTACTAAAAGAAAATATCAAATGACTTTATCATATTTCTAAAATTTAAAAGTATTAAAATTTTTACAGTGAAGATACTTCAAAAATATAAAAGGCCGCTACTTTGACATAATTTCATATCAAAGTATCAGTGAATTGGGTTTATTTTGATTTTTTAAAATTTTATTGATATTTTATTTATATTTTTATGAGTTTTCTATTATTTTTAGCGAATTTTTAAAGTTTCTGTTTATTTGGATTATTCTGATTGGTCCACGTCAGAAAATGGGCTGAGGTGGCATCTGAATTGAATTTGGTAAATTTCGTTGGGCTTTAATCAATTTCCATCTTAGATTGGGCTTTGTTCATTATGAGCTGCCATCTTTCTTTCTTCAATTTCTTTAAATCTGAAGCGGGTTCCGTGTAGCGGATTATTGACATACCATACGACTTAATCGCCACAAAGGATCAAAAGGGTCTCTCGCGCTGAGATTTTGAAGGAGACGAGTCCTGGTTTATTTGCTGTCAGGTTCATTTGATGACGGGCTTGGATCCATTTACACTTCCGACTACCACAGCATGCACGACGAGTACCGGCGGCATCGTGAGAGCGAGACAAAGATGATGATGGTCTCCGTTTCTGTTGCATCGCTTCCAATAATTAACAATTGAAAGTTATTCGGTTCAGTCCTTGTAGATTTTATTTTTCTTTTCCCGGCGACCACCGCAACCAAACTCAACGAGAAAAGGTTCGTTAGCATCGTGAGAGAGAGAGAGGGAGGCGATGGTATACTCAGTTTTTGTCGCGACGGCTACCTCTGGTCAGAGTACCGTTAGCTGGTACGGTGGTACAAGCTTGGCATCGAAGATGGTTTAGAAGAGTAAGTAAGTGCAGAGAAGGGTTCACGCGGCTTTAATTTGACATACACATATTCAATTTGACAAACAAAACTCAATTTGATATTGATTTACTATATTGCATTTCTCATTTACATATGGAAACTCACGTCTAAGCACCCAAATATAACTAATTCACTGGAAAGACATCTTTGCAATTTTTCTGCTTGTGTCAATTATAACTATGAAACGTAAGTTGCAGCTGGTCAAACTTTCATTGAGTACTAACCATACACTATTGAGTTGCCATCAGATGTTCAGGACCTTAATTTGGTAAATTTAATTAATAATCACTGGACTTTCATTTCACTCTCCTGAAATTTACAAAATTCCTAATAGAATTGATGAAAGTTCAAATAACCATCAATGGAGCAAGCTTCATGACAACAGTAGAGGAGTGATATGCATAAATATACTCACAATTATCTATCCCCTTATCATCACTATTCTGAAACCCTCAAACAAGATTATAACCCTTGAATCTAAATGAAATTAAACATGAAATGTTATATGAAAGAAGAAGGAGCCCCTTTCTATTTAGGCCACTTTATCTCAGGAGACACAGCATTTCATTTAGAAGTACTGATTTACACAGGGTCAATTGCTAGTAAGAGGAAACAACTTAACTCATACTTTTTACGAAATAACCCAACCATTTTATAAAAATCTGACTCTACTGCAATTACTCAAATGAATATCATTTTATAAATGAAAAGAACTACTTAATCAAAGTCTTGTCAGATGTCACATATACAGAAAGCTGTACTATCCCTTCATGATTAACCCTAAGCTTTGGCAAATCACAAGATTACTCAAATTAAATTTAGACAAATCTAGAGCAGGAAAGGAAAGTTCACATCAAAGCATTTTTCTTACCTAACTAAACCTGACATGAAGATTATGACTTTTATGCAAAACAAACCTCACAGAAAACTTCATTTACGTTTCAGATTACAAAATATGGACTAAAGAGAGAAGATTAACACTTGTAAATTCTGAACGAAATTGGGCAGCATCTCCCCTAGATTCTCTCTTGTTTTGAAGCTTAATAGATCCAATTAGGCTTAAATTAAGCTCAATTAGATCAATTAAGCTCGATCCACTATGGAGGCCGTGCCTCCTAGTAGACCACATGAGAGAATCCAGCGAAGGGGCCGTGCTCCTAGCTAGAAAGAAATCTATCATGGGAGCCTTGCTCCCTGACAGAGGAAGATCAAACTTGAAAAGGGAGAAGTGGATGTAGTGAAGGAAGAGCTAGAGAAATCAATTAATGAAGCAATTAGGCAACCTAACTCTATCATTTCGAGATTCAAGACCGGCCATAGGAGCCGTGCTCCTTGATCAATCTCGTTTCTCGACTTATGAGTTTACATTACATATTCAATTCGTTTCTAAGAAAAGCTAATGGATGAAATCTACATCGAGATTAGAGATCTGCCATGGCTGACCTTCTTCTCTAACTTGAGAAAGGCACTAACCTACTAATACTTATGTAATTGACATATGAAAATACAAAACCAGATCAAGAACACTAGCAATATGACAAGAAATCGAAAGAAAAGAGAAAAACTACTTCCTTTGCCAAGAAATCAAACAAATTTCATTCTTTTCACACAACCACATATCCGAGAGCTCAGATCATTCAATTGATCGTCTCTCCTTCATTAGAACTCTTACCTGTGTCGTTACAAACCAATTCTTGATCTCTTTCCTCAATCTTTCTCCTCTATACTACAATACCTAACAGATGTTTGCTAAAATGTCTTCCTATCGTCTACTCTAAACCTAGCTCTGTAATGGAATTATCTCTTGGGGAAGAAGGTCTGGAAGAGTCTGAAAAGGGATCCCTCTTTCTCCTTTCGGTGGTTTATTTATAGACGAGCGGGATCGCCTCTGGCCAGCTAGACCCCTGGTGGTTATCGCCCATCCATTTCTCCTCAACAAATTTCTGTTACAGCCCTCTTCGATTCTTTTTTCACTCTTTTGGTTACCTCTGGCATACGATACACCATCTCACTGTAAGTGGGGTCCACGGTTCTCTTTCTTTTGCAATTCAGAGACTCTGGGTGCCTCCGACTATTGAAGGGGTCGAGTTTTTAACCCAGCGACATTCTTCATTCTCTCACTTGTTTGGACTCGGTTTTTTGTAGACCATGCAGCGCCTAGTTAGCTACCAGCTATGGTGTTTGATATACCGCGTGCATGCACTCCTCATTTCATACAGGGGGATATTTGAAAAGCTTATCCGCGCAATCTATTTTCTCTCCGTTTTGTTTAGGCACTAGCAGCCTCCATTTCTCATAAAAATCAATTTTTCATTGGCTGCTGATCCAAAATAAATTGTTTTGTGCCCTTCTCTTTCGATTTTCTCTATGAAATTTTGTACACGGATTCATAAAAATGTGCAGAATCTGATGGAACCAATAATTTGCTAAAAATCCCTTTCCAGTTATTTTATCTAATTTCTCCAAAATTTAGGGTCTCTTCGCATAAAACGAGGATTCTGTAGATCTTCTGATAAATCTAGGAACACCATAATTTTTTCATCATCTCCTGGATTTTTGGGTAATTTTCCATGATTTTTGGGCTCTGTTTGATATTTTTCATGAATTCTTCAAGCTCCTTGATTTTATTCGCTATGAAATTATCTAATTATTTCGCGAATTTGGCATCACAAAATAGGGTTAAACAATATATCATTCTATTTATGACTCATTGTATTTATTGATATTGAGCATTCAATTAACTTCTGTATTAAAACATTTTTGACCGTTTAAGTAGGACGATATCTTCCCACTTAGGCATTGTTACCGTTAACAACTTCCTCCATTTAATTTTTTTCGGATTTTATTTTTAACAATATTTTTTGAGGAGAACCAGCTCTTGGTCTAGTGGCAAAGAGCAATGCATCTCAAGTGAGAGGTCGCAGGTTCGAAACCCGACTGGAGGGGTCTTTATAGACATTTAATTTAAAAATAAGTTGGGAGGCTTGACCCCCAATTTATCTTCAAAAAAAAATATATATATTTTTTGAGAACCATCTTCTTCTCAACAATATTAGAGGTGTTTTTTCTTCTCTTTAAAATTACAAATTAAAATTTACATAAAAGAAAATCAAATTTAAAACTATGTAAAAATTTCTTTGGCTCTATATCTGATCCTAGTTTTTAATAAACTGCGTACCGTTATTTCACCGTTGGTCAGTGGCGGATATAGGATTTTTTTAAGTCTAGGCACAACAAAGGTGTATTAAATTAAATAAATAATAATAATAAATTAATATTTTTAATATAAATAATTTTAAATATAATTAGTACCATTAAAAAATTTTTCCATATATTTAACAAAAAAATTAAAAAAAAAATATTGTTTTCAGTGACAGTACGTTGTACAAATGTACTATATTCAGCAATAGTTGGGCAAATTATCTAAAAATGAACTAAAAAAACAAATTGGAAGTGCAATTTTCTTCTTCCAGCACCCAAACAAACAAAATCAACAATAAATAATAAAAAATATTACTTCTAAATGAATGACTAATTTTTTGCTTCGCTGCACATGGTTTTGCACTTCACAACCATTTAACAAAAAAAAAAAAAAAATACTTAGTACAAACATAGAGCCTATGCTCCCGGGGCCTAGTAAAATTCAAAGGAGCCCACAAGGGGAGTAATTGATGTTAAATTTTCACCTCGTATGACGTATCGCATGCATATGCTCCCGAGGTAAGATAATTTTAGAAAAAGATGGGAGTAGAAAAAATGATTAAATATAAATGGATCTGCGCCAATTCTGGGGTGCCTCATTGTGGGTTCACCAAGATGTAACGGAGGAGAAAAGAATCAAGGGCAGGCACTGGAGTGGAATAAGTCCAGGCACTGGCTTTCTATCTTTGTAATTACACAGAAAATCAACACTTAGATTCAAATTTCAGAAAATCAAGCCTGGGCTTGCCTCTCAATAAATCCGCCCCTGCCGTTGGTAACGATAATTTGCAACAGACCCCTATTAAAGGGCTCGTATGTGATATCATTTTATCAGGACAGAAAAAAGAATATCAATAAAAATTCAATAATCCACCGTTTCGCAAAACAATAACGTAACATTTTCATTCTTATTCGTAATAAAAATTATAGCAGCAGTTGTTTTATTCAGCTCATTAATTATCTTATGACGTACGAATTAAGAACATATTTAAAGAAAATAATCAGGCCCAACTGGATGACCAAGTAACATTCACCTCTACAACACCGAACTTGCCACTAATTCTACCAACGTTGCTACCAGAGGCAGCAGCTGCAAAGGTTACATTTCCTTGCGCAATTGGGTCATCAGCCGAACTCGTGTCCTGGTCCCACAGGTCAGCAATGACTTGGATCGAAGAAGTGAGGGGAACCACCACCACAGATCTTAGCAATGGAATCAGTTGTTGAGGTTTGATATCCACATATTCATTGCTCTTTTTGTTGAAAAGAATAATGAGTCCGTTTGAAACTATGTTGGTGGCCTTGAGTGTTCCATAGACATTTGCTGGGTTCTCATTGTCCCCGTTGATCAACATAACCTGCATAGTCGCCGTCACCGCATCGCTGTAAACTGCATAGCTTACGGCTATCGAGCCAAACATGCCCTTCACCACCTGTGATACGGGTTGATCGTATATGTTATCTGCAAAATAGTTCCATACTATTTGCCCTTTGCTCACCTCATCGTCTGAGGATGTCGTATCATGGTCCATGAGAGAAACATCAATGTAAAAGCTATCATATGCTGAGATTGCTCTTGTTGGACCTGTAAGTGGGGCGAATTCCTGCGAGATTGATTTATAATTAAAATTAATGACAAACAATTCATCAAAAAACAATGCCCCGCGTAAATTTCATAAAAAAAATGACTATTGATTTTCATTTTTTTTTATTTTTTTGGAAAAATGAGGTATATACGTACTGACTACTAACACTATATATTTTGTGTCAAAGATCAGTTTAATAAAGAGAATATAAAGAAAAAAAAAACAAAAACAAGACACTTAGCCTCACATTTGGTCGAATGCTTATGTAGTTGGTGTTACTGCGATTAAAGATGTACTGAGGAGATTCTAAATCATCAACGATCTGGATTTTGCCATAAAGATCACCGGGATTCTCGTTGTCAATATTTAGGATCTGCACCCAGAAAATTTCCACCAGTTGCCGACCTTTTGAGGTCACATCACTAGCCGCTTGAGTGCTAATTGCTTGAGTACTGAATGAAGGCCTAGTTGGAGTCTTGCTACTATAAAGCACAAGACCTAGCAGGCTCGCAAGTTGAGCAGCATTGCTTATCCCTAGATTACGGAACTCATTGAAGCTCGCAAAAAGGTCAGATCGCCGCAAAGCCATAGAGAGCGCTCCCCAGTCATGGATCAGTTCTGTAATATTGGGCCCAATCGTTGCTTGTTGTGTAATTGTATCATGCATCGGTCCATACACATGATCAGCTACAGCTCTGAATCTTAACGCCTCCGGAAACATCAGAATTAGACGAATCAGCATTTGTTGGCTGTTGTCTCTGTTGTTGCGGTTGTAAACTGCTAGAGAGGTTATTGCCTCGGCAAGTGGCGCTCGGCCTACTAAGGTTCGTGGGAGTGATTCATCATTTACATAGCCACCAGTAAAATTAAGAAGGACTGCATTATCGATCTGCCGGGGGTTGTTGTCGATAGGTGTGTATTCGTACCATTGATTGGTGGCTTGAAAACCAACCAGGTAGAGGTCGCTGGTCCGGATGCGAATTGTGATCGAACTGGTACCGGCCGCTAGTACAATGTAGAAATATCTGTTACGAGCACTTTCCTCTGGGGGTAGCATTGGCACGCCACCAGAAAAATTATTTGGGTTTGCAACACGTTGACGAATATTGGTTATGAAGGTGTTATAACTGCCTGCTTGTTTTGTCACGTTGAATGTTTCGATAAAATCCGGTTGTCCTATTAAAAGAAAGTTTGTAGATAACAATTATTCTCTTTTATAGAAACATTAAAGACTGTATATTGAATTAAGGAGAGAAGTCGGTAGTACCAGAAACCATTACGGAAGAATGCATGAGCATAGCGACTGTGGCCATGAGCAGAGTAACCAGAACATTTTTTGGATCCATTCTCCGATTCTCTCTCTCGCTTACTTTTCACAGATCTCAAAACTTGGTGCTTACCAAATGTAGAAGGTCATTGTACTTATATAGGCTAAGTGGAACTTATCTACTGTACCTTTTTTATTTATTTAATTGTACTGTAGTTAATGCATGCATTTCTTTTTCCTTTTTTTTTTTTTTTTTTTTTTTTTTTTGATCATATGGAGAAGGCCTATAACTATAAGTGGCAGAGAGTCAAAGTCGCCCTCTCAATTTAGGCCGAAACCATTGAACCAACACGTTGTGCCTTACAACTTGATATATGGCCAATTAAGGATACTTCTACTAGTGGCGACTATGCCATATCCAATGCCCAATACCTAATTATAATATATATATTCGTCAAATATATATATATATATATATATATAAGTGAAAGATCCTGGAAGTTCAGAAAATTACCTGGTTAAAATTGTTTATTTTTATTTTTTTCTCCAGTAAAATTACCTGGTTCAAATAAGTAACAGCACCAAAATTTGTAAGAAGATGTGATGCTTGCGGGTAATGCACAATTGCGCTTTCCGGACTGTTATTGGGTTGAAATTACTCCTTGGCTCCTTGCAGAAGTTTAGCTCATGCATTTGAACATCATGCGTGGCAAACAGCAGACCATGTGTATAGCTAATTATTAAATAATATTAAATAATAATATTTTGACTTGAGCATATTATGCGATTAAATGTACGTTCTGTTTTGTTTGGTAACCGCTTGGTATGCGCTCAGGAGATCGTTTTGTAATCTCGTCACTCGTCAGCATTAATCTGCTTGGGCTGCCGACATTGTTCTTTTTTCTTTTTTCTCTTCGAATTCCCGAATTTTTTTTGTTTATTGTAGATTTTTAATCTTTAATATTTAATATATAATCGCATCTTTAATTTTGAATACTGAACAATTCGTTATTTATACAGTAATGGTAACTGGCATTGGCAGATTTACCATCGCGCGTCATCGCTGAATAGATGGTGCGTGTGCATGAGTCTCACGTGACTAGAGTGTTTGTGTCTCTTACAAATGTTCAATTTAATAATGAAAGGTGTTCACTTTAATAATCACAAGTGTTCAGTTAAATGCATAAATTTATGGTTTAATATAAAATTGTGCGTCAATCTTGGAGAGAGGCGTGCCAGGGACAGAGTCGGAAAAAATTTAATTTGAACCGGACCCATTCATGACCCCTTCTAATTTTTTCATACCTTTTGTGTCCAGTTCATGACCCCTTCGCTTGGTTTAGTAATAATGTTTTTTCTTATAACATTTATATTTTTTTTGCACCTAATTGAACATTTATACTCAATTAACATAACATTTGTACTTACAAAACTAAACATTTATACTTAATAAAATGAACATTTTTTCTTGTAATATTTATATTTTTTGTTGCAACTAACTGAACATTTATACTTAAATTAAAGAATATGTGTACTTATCAAACTGAACATTTGGATACGAAATAAGGGCGCTGGGTGAGGGACCATCGCTAAGGCGCTCCCCTCAACGATAGCGTGCGATGGTAATTAGTGCGATGACACTAATCAATTTTCGATTACAATATGGAGCAAGGTCCTCAAGGATAGTGAAAGACGAAAGGCCGGGCCGGATTTCAAATGGTCGAACTCAATGAGTTTGGTTGACTGGGCGGGTCGGATTGGGTTGAAAAAATGAGTTAAGATTGACCAGGTAATTAAACGGGTTTGTTTTCAGAAAGAGGAGACCGGTCCTTTGAAAACTCAACTCTTTTAGGTCCTTAGTCCTAACTAATTTTTCTAAAGTAATATCAATATTTAATTTTTTTTTTAATTTCTATCGTCTCATCACGATCAAATGGTAACTATGCTAGATCATATTGGACCCTTCAACATTCGTTTTTGAAAATAAATTAGTTCCGTTCTTTCAAAATCTATATATCTTTGTCTGTCATAAATCTTTTGAAAGGTTGGTCCCGACCGTCCAGTCCGGACTTTAGAACGACCTTCCTCGAAGTGAAGAGTTGACATCGTCGCAGAAGAACCTAGAGGGCTAGAGGCCCGCCCTAGACCCCTAGTTATAGTGCCTCTGTCAAACGCCACGCTCACTCTCAGAGTCTCAGGCGTGTCCCCACGGCCCCACTTGCTGATAAAGAGGAATTTATTGTCTGCATCGTTAATTTTTACAGCTCATGCGTAAAAGGTCACGGTAAGGTCGTTTATTCTCATAGCATGGATTGTTGCTGTAAACGAGGGCCACAATAATTCTTAAGAGAGACGCACAGTAATGAGTTATTATTCGTTCCTCTCTGCGTTGAACATAAAATTAATTTAGTAATTACTTAATTACAAGTTCAACACGGTGGTTTTGTTACTTGAGATACGCATATATCATCAACATAATTAATTGAGATTGATATAATAATTTTAGACTATTCAAGTACAAATCTCTTGGAATTGTTCCATGAACGCATTGTCCCGGAAAATTATTAGTTTAAAAAAATAAGATAATATCTTTAAAACTGTTTAACTACCAAAGTTTTATACTCTATTTTACAATATAATAAAACATGTAAATAATTCATGCATAAGAAAATATTTTGTGGCTTTATTATTAGGCCGTCTGAAAGTGACAGGGGATTGTACGTACTATTGGAAAATTAGACTAAATATACATAATTTATTTATAGACGGGTAATTTGGTTGTGAACTGGAGTTGAAAACAAAAATCAAAGACTTAAAAGAGAGCAAGAGTTTAAACAAATATTAATAGAAAAATAAATTTAACATATAAAAAATTAAATTGATCATGTAAATGAACAAATTGAACATATAACTCAACAAAATACACAAATACTAGTAGCAGTGCCTTCTCAATGTGCAGGCAATTTTTTATTTGACATATTTCAAAAAAAAGTTAATGACCTTTAGTATATATTATTTTTATGTGAACTTTTTTTTTGTTCCTAAAGAATTGCGCTACACATGATCTAATAAGGACTTTTATTATCAAATGAAATCACAAATTTTAGTGAGATATCTTCAAAAAGATATGAGTAAAAAAACAATGTAAAGATATATCATGAAAATTTGTGATCTCATTTGATAATAAAAGTCCTTATTAACGCATCCGTCTATCATACACAAATAAAAGTTAACAATCAAAATAAAGTTAACAATAAAAAAAAAGTAAAAATCAAAATAAAATTAACAATATTCTACTTAACAATCAGTTGCAGGGAGATTATTAGAAATCAACATCCAGCATTTTTCTTTAAATTCGATCACATATATAGTTTATAGACAACTAATGTTAAAATGCCAAGTTTGCTGCTATGACACTCCTTTTGAACGTAAGAAGGATAAAAAAATAACTTGTTCCTATTTTTTACTATACAATAGCAGTGCCAAATAGCAGAATCAATTAGTTAATTGGCTCTCAAATTTCATTTCCTCTCCAATCCTGAACCAATCTATAGTTACAATAAGAAATTTCATAATCCTATAAGCTTCCTGGTACCAATCATGTACCAGAAATAGTAATTATAAGGTACAAGTCTGATGAACAATTGCCCAAAGAAAGCATAAATTTGATTTGCAAAAAAAAAAAAAAAAAAAAAAATCTACTTGATCACATCAGCATAGCAACATAGAGTATGTTACATGCTGAGGTTTCCCTTTCCAATAATCTAATTTTGGCTCTTAACTTTTTATCTGCACCTCCAGCCACTTTAACCCTGCATCAATATAATTTTATGAGCATATATATATAGCATTACTTGAACCATCAATTGGGTAATCAATGTAAATATTAATTATTGTTGTTAGTGGAGAAATGATTAGGTCTGATTTTGACTTACATATTGAAATGAGTGAGGCACGATAAAATTTATTAAAGGCAAGAGATCCTGGCCTAGACATTTAAGTAGCCGCATCCATGCCTACATAATATTTAATAATAGGGTCATGCTATGGTGGACACCAAAATTTTTACAAAATATTCAGCGGTAAATCACAGCCATACAAAATTGGAGGGGTAAAATCGGTATATCCTATCTCTCTCTCCGTCTCTCCGTCTCTATCCGTTAAGCACTGAAAAAAATGAAAAGATTTTATCGGAGAAGATCGGAACCAAAATCGCATCTAACAATTTTTCCATACATTCTTCCTCTTTTCTTCCTCCTCTCTTTCGAACAAAATCTGAAAACCTGAAGCGCCTGCTCCATTTTTCGGCTCGTCCTTCCCTTCCCCTCGCCGCCTGCTCCTTTAGTCTCTCTGTCTCTCTCCATTCGGCTTGTCCTTCTCCGCCTGCTCCTCTTTTCCTCCTCGAGGTAAATCCTTGGTTTCTGACTTTTTTTTTAAAAAAATTTAACGATTTCACTGGTTTCACTTGTATTTAAAAAAAGGTTCTTGCTCTCACCTATCTCGTTTGATGTCCTGCGACCTTCTGCACATTTTTGTTGCATTTTCATAAACTTCAATTTCACGTGATATTTCACCGCCGTTCTCAGGTCTGGTTCTGATGGGTTCAGCCAAGAACAACTTCTCATTTCCTTGTTGCTGTTCTTTTCGTATCCATTCGGGGTAAAAAATTAGCACTTCAAATTTGGACCCGACGATGAATCTAAAAACCAAGAGAACACAACATGCCTAGGGTATCAGTTGTCATGCCTTTAAAGGGACTTTAATATTGTACTGTTAATTTTGTAATTATTGGATTCTATTTTCAAAGTATGCACTGCATTACAACAATTCTTGTAGGTATTCCTTACTCTGTTGTTGGACAACTTTCTGTATCCAATTTCTTCATTTCGATCCCACTTTTCACAATCCATAAATTGGTCAGGCATACGTTACTATTTGAAGGATGGAAAGATAAGCAAGGTATGCTTAGTTGTTTCTTTGTACACCTGTTTGCCAAAATCTATTTATGTTTTCTATAATTGTGCTTGGTCAGTTAGATTCTAGTTTGTTAAACTAAGGATTACCATACTGGATGACAATAATGTGCCAATGAAGGTACAACATCAATGTTGTCCTGTGATTTTTTAGCTCACTGAATCCTTTACAACATCAATGTTGTTCTCTTAATATCAACGTTGTCCTGTGATTTTGAGCTCACTGAATCCTTTACAACATCATCTATAGCTGTGTCATGGTACAAAGCCTTCACTAAATTTACAAACCGCCTCCTAAAAGTGGGCATCCTGGTCATGTTAGCTACTATCCCTTGCAACCTGTTTAGAGAAGTACATTGAAGTAGTGATGTCACTAAATTGTAATTAGACCAAAACTGAAGCCCCCACGGTTCTCAACTGGTACATTACTTTTTTTTCTCAAGGCTATGTTTGGCAGGGTTGGCGAATAGCTAGTTCGCGAACTAGTCTTGTTCGCATGAACCAAACAACCAAAAAAATTTGATGAACTTAGAACAAGTGCCTTGTTCTCAATCCCACCTTTTTGTGTGGACAAGAACTGGGAGGGAAAACCAATGCTGTTCTATTCTTTATTCTGTGCTTGTTCACATATTTACCAAACATAGCCAAGGACTATATCATAAATTGAAAATGGAAGGTTCAAACTTCAGTACTGTCAGTGACATGGTAGCTTTCAATTGCAGTTACAAATTTATATGAAGCAGCTTTCCTGGGCAGATGGGGATGCAGCAGCTGGTAAATGAAGGAAGGCAGTTCTTGGATGTGATTAGGGGTGTTTTAGCAAATTTTAATGAGTGATTTTCCAAGCATTGTCTTTTTACTTCCGTTTGATTGTAATATTATCTGGTGGGGGATTGGTTTGTCTGTCTTTTAATGAGTGAATTCATCCGAATTGCCTATTTTCTCAATTGTGCAAAGCAAGCAGATTGTTACTGGTACCGCTGTTTGGGTACCACTATACCACCACTCACAATGGGAGTTATACCGCTTTGATATTGTCTATTTAATCAACAACTTTGATATTGCCTATTTAATAAACCACTTTGATATGCAACGGGCAGCAAGGCAATGGGCAATTGATTCTTTCCCTTTCAAAATATATCAAACGGTGGCCACTGAGTTGTCAATAAATAGAAAGTATTTACCTTTTATAAATTAAGATGGGACTCTATTAAGATATTCAATTCACTTCGATATTGCCTTATCACATTCCATAAATATACCAAACGTGTCACTTTCCAACCAATTAGTTTCCTGACATATGATTTGTTTTCTCTTTCCAACCAATTTGTTGACGTATGACTCTTAAGGATTTATGGTATAACAGATCTTTCATTAAGTTGAAATATAAATTCAGCCATTTATTTAACTGCAAATCTGGCCTAAAGAAAAAAAAATAAGGTATGAAACTATCAACAAATTTTTGTAAATAGAAAGATATGTAGCAATTCGATTATAACAGATCTTTCATTAAATCCAGCTGATAAGATTATAGGTTGATATATAAATCTAGCTGCAATATCCAATTTTGATATACTCCATTCGGGCCCAAATGTGTCACTTTAATATATTTAATCAACCACTTTTCACCAATTTATTGCGTCTTCCATATGTCACCTTGATTAACAATTTGACTACCATCGAAAATTATTATAATCCAATGAACAAAATTAAAACAAATTTAAAATGGATTGTTTATTCAAACGTGTCAAATGGACTATTTATTTTCCTTTTAAAATGGATTTTCTATTTTCTTTTTTAAAATAAAAAATGAAAATAATTCATATAGACTGTTCATTTCTTTTTTTTTTAACAAAGAGACAAAGCGAGTTCAGCTGGTCTGTTCATTCATGTTTAAAAGTCGAATGCTTTAATTTCAAATGGATTTTCTATTTTCTTTTTTTGAAATAAAAAACGAAAACAATCCATATGGACTGTTCATTTCTTTTTCTTTTTTAAACAAAATGACAAATCGAGTTCAGCTAGTCTGTTCGTTCATGTTTAAAAGTCGAATGCTTTAATTTCAAATAGATTTGCTATTTCCGTTTTTTTTAATAAAAAACAAAAAGAATCCATATGGAATGTTCATTTCTATTTTTTTTAACAAAATGACAAAGCGAGTTTTGCTGGTATGTTCGTTCATGTCTAAAAGTCGAATGATTTAATTTCAAATGGATTTTCTATTTTCTTTTTTTAATAAAAAATGAAAATAATCCATATGGATTGTACATTTTTTTTTAACAAAATGACAAAGCGTGTTCAGCTAGTATGTTCGTTCACGTTTAAAAGTCGAATGCTTTAATTTCAAATGGATTTTCTATTTTCTTTTTTTAAATAAAAATGAAAATAATCCATATGGACTGTTCATTTCTTTTTTTTTTTAACAAAATGACAAAGTGAGTTCAGCTGGTCTGTTCGTTCATGTTTAAAAGTAGAATGCTTTAATTTCAAATGGATTTTCTTTTTTCTTTTTTTAAATAAAAAAACAAAAATAATCCATATAGACCATTCATTTCTTTTTTTTAACAAAATGACAAAGCGAATTCAGTTGGTCTGTTCGTTCATGTTTAAAAGTCGAATGTTTTTATTTCTAATGGATTTTCTATTTTCTTTTTTTTTAAATAAAAAAAAGAATCCATATGACTGTTCATTTCTTTTTTTTTAACAAAATGACAAAGCGAGTTCAGCTGGTCTGTTCGTTCATGTTAAAAAGTCGAATTCTTTAATTTCAAATGGATTTTCTATTTCCTTTTTTAAAAAAAATGAAAATAATCCATATAGACCGTTCATTTCTTTTTTTTTAACAAAATGATAAAGCGAGTTCAGCTGGTCTGTTCGTTCATGTTTGAAAGTGGAATGCTTTAATTTGAAATGAATTTTCTATTTTATTTCTTTAAATAAAAATGAAAATAATCCATATGGATTGTTCATTTCTTTTTTTTTAACAAAAGAACAAAGCGAGTTCAGCTAGTATGATCATTCATGTTTAAAAGTCGAATGCTTTAATTTCAAATGGATTTTCTATTTTTTTTAAATAAAAAGAAAAATAATCCATATGGACTGTTCATTTCTTTTTTTTTTATCAAAATGACAAAGCGAGTTCAACGGGCATGTTCGTTCATGTTTAAAAGTTGAATGCTTTAATTTCAAATGGATTTTCTATTTTCTGTTTTTATATAAAAACGAAAATAATCCATGTAGGCTATTCATTTCTTTTTTTTTTTTAACAAAATGACAAAGCGAGTTCAGTTGGTCTATTCATTCATGTTTAAAAGTCTAATGGTTTAATTTCAAATGGATTTTTTTCTTTTTTTAAATAAAAAATGAGAAAAAAAATCCATATGGACTGTTTATTTCTATTTTTTATAACAAAATAAAAAAACGAGTTCAGCCGGTCTGTTCGTTCGTATTATAAAATTCTAATGCTTTATTTTCAAATAGATTTTTTATTTTCTTTTTTTAATAAAAAACGAAAAAAACCAAATGGACTGTTCATTTCTTTTTTTTTTAACAAAATGACAAAGTGAGTTTCAGCTGGTCTGTTCGTTCATGTTATAAAAGCATAATGTTTTAATTTCAAATGGATTTTTTATTTTCTTTTTTTTAATAAAAAACGAAAAAAATCCATATGGACTGTTCATTTTTTTAAAACAAAATGACAAAGTGATTTCAGCTGGTTTGTTCGTTCATATTATAAAATTCGAATGCTTTAATTCCAAATGAATTTTTTATTTTCTTTTTCTTTTTAATACAAAAATGAAAAAAATCCATATGGACTGTTCATTTTTTTTTAACAAAATGACAAAGCGAGTTCAGCTGGTCTGTTCGTCGATTCATTTTTTTTAAAAAAAAAACGACACAATGACGTTCACTGGTATGTAGGGGTGAGCAAAAAACTCGTAACTCGTGAGTTACTCGATCTCGACTCGAGAAAAACTCGTTGGTAACTCGAGTTAACAAGACTCGAGTTATTTAAACTCGAGTTGGGCCAACTCGTGAGTTTTATTTGCTGAGTTCGAGTTAGGCCCAACTCGAGTTAGGATATACAGGCCTTAAATTAAATTATATTAGTGTACAGCCCATAAAAGGCTTAGTCCAAATATCTCTCTCTTTTTGAATTTCCGATGCACAGCCCACAAGTGCAATTTTAACATCATTTATACTATTTTCATCATTTAAATGGGCAGAAATTTTTATTTTGAGATATACATTGCATCAATTCAATATATTTTCGAGTTGTGTAGCGAGTCACGAGTTGACTCGAGCTAAAAAATGATGAGTTCGAGTTAGCTCGGATAATTCGGAATCGCCTCCCGAACGAGTCACGAGTAGACTCGAGTTTTAACGAGTTCGAGTTCGAGTTAGCCTCAACTCGCTCGAACTCGGCTCATATACAGCCCTACTGGTATGTACATTTATTTTTAAAAAGTCGAAGGTTTTAATTTCATCTCGACTGTTCATTTCTTTTTTAAATTAAAAAACCAAAATAATTCCATCTGGACTGTTTGTTTTCTTTAAAAAAAAAACAACAACAAAGTGGCGTGTTAGTCGTATCGTGTTAAGTCATGTCATGTCAAAACGTCGTGTTAGTTTATACACGGTAATATATCTAGCCTAAAGACAAAGATAAGGTATGAAAATATCAAGGAATTTTGTATTTGATTGTGGTTTTCTTTACTTTTTTTTTTGCATGTAATAACAATTTTCAAAAAATATAGCACAACGGAATTTAATTTGCATTTCTCTTGCACTAAAAGCTAACTCTAGACTTTCAACAACATATGGCTCACTAAATATCACCAAATGGGACGTTAAGGAAATAAGGGAGGCACCAAAGCAACGTGATGGTTGCTCATGTGGTTTATTTGCGATGAAGTTTATTGAACTATGGAACGGTTCTATCGAGACAACTAATTTCTCACATGTTGTTATCTATTAACTTATCTCTTCCATATAGAAATTATTTTGTTTTATTTTATTTTATTCGTTCTTAGTATTTAATGTGCATTATATTTTGCAGATCAATCCTGAAGTATTTCTGGTGTTTAAAGCCCTTAGGCAAACCACTAACGAATGGTGGAGAAACAAAAAGCTTACTATTGCATTAAGACCAAGATGCCAATTTATGTTTAGTGTCAATTTACGTTAAAGACATATAACGTTTACTGGAAGTATCAATTTTCTTTTTGATCTAATGTCATTTTCTGAAAGTATATGTGACTTTTCTTAATCAAATAAGTAATTAATTTTCTTATTTCTACTCATCTGTTTTGAGTTTTATACTTTGCATGTTGCAATTTTGTAATTGACGTACTACTGCTGAATTTTGCAATTTTGTGGAACCAGGCTTCACAAGCATCTGATGTACCACTATACCGCTCTCTGGGTAGTTTTTTCATTGCTTTCCCTTAAGCAAATTTGATTGATTTTTGAAGCATGTGTTATATTGCAATTTTTCTTTTCTGGTGTTTAAAGCCCTTAGGCAAACCACTAACGACCAAGATTGGTACAAAGTTCCAATAAGCAAAACTAGTGGTAATGACATACCATCCTTTTACACATATGACTAAATTGCATAAATAAATGGGAGTTGTACCGATCTTTCAACAGAATTGTCCCTCATTCATATGGTTTCATATCGAGTTGTCAATAAATAGAAAGTATTTACCTTTTTAAATTGAGATATTTAATTCACTGCAATCTGGCGGCCTAAAGATACTAAATGTGTAACATATTTTCGTGAAAAATCAGCGCTAGATTAATGACCATCTGCTTTTATTAATTACCATCTATATGATAGTATTGACGGACACAAATCAGAGATAAATTTAAACAAGATAGCATCACTTTAGCCGAACAGATTTTATAGCAAACAATTGGAAATAAGATACTTGCAAATTTTAACAAGATAACATCATTTTAGCCGAACAGATTTTATAGCAAATTTTAAGATACTTGCATGCTGGAGATTTTATTTATGGCCTAACAGATTCACATCCGGATCCACTAAAGAAATATGAACCCAACAGAGGAAACAAACTCCAACCCGACAACTCAATAAATTTGCCAAGAGGCCTATGTACTTGGATAATCCCTTTCCTTTCATCACTTTAGCCCTTGTAACATTTTTTGAGTTTAAACAAACCACTGGGTTCAAGGCTCATGTCACAAACAGTATACCAGTATAGGTTCTTTCGTACCAGAGATCGGCACCATGAACCTATTGGGTGTATCCCAGCTGCTCCTTTTCTACCTCTTGTATTCAATATCCATCACCAGTCTGCACCTCCCCCATTGTCATCTACCAGCATCTCTCTTGGATTGGAGGCATCATGGCCTTCACTTCCTTCTTCACTGTTTCTGTCCATAATCTAGAGTCTAGACCAATAAAATAACAAGTTATGAATTTTAGATTAGACTATGAAAAGGCACATCTGTGGCATAAGTTCTAAATGATAACCGACTTGTCCTGGTATAGTTAGGTTAAATTTGGACCTGGAGTATTGGTTGACGGGTTTAGATTTTGAGCTGGATCATCAACCTGTTCCATGACAGATGGGTCAAGAATCACATGCATTGTTATACTTTGCTGCTCTGAAGCTAGATAAATAAATGTGAAAAAAGTATACAATTTGATCCACTGAACTGTCTTGATAACAATTGTACTGAATTCTAAAGTATACATGTTCCTTAACCAATTTCAAAATAAGCATCCTCAATCATCAAATTACATGGTTTGCGATATGACTTTTTTTAAACCAAAATGAGAACTGAATTTTAAGGTTGGGGTATGAGAACAAATACCTCAACCCCAAACAAAGTGGTAAACTGGTACTTTCTGTCCAATTTGATCAGGTTGTAACAGTTAAGCAAGATTGACATAGCATATGAAACATAAACTTCTGTAGTTGTAAGCTTCAAGTTGTGTGTTTGCAATATGAACATTAACACAGGAAAGCAGATCAGATTACAATGATCTAACCTTGAATAGAATTAGCTTTGACAAGCTGAGCACAATCTTCAAGCAAACCCTTGCTCATGTCATCCATTGTTTGGCCTTTGTTCAATCTCACATAAACATGTGTTGATGACATCTCATCAACATGAAACCTACATTTTAAGAAACCTTTATTAACTTGACAATGGACTTTTACAAACTGAGGTACTATGTCACTGTACAGACATGCTGGTACAGCACATCATCTGGTATGCTTGCCTGCACGCAAACCACCATATTACTTGATATTCTGGTACATAAGATATATCTTGTAAATTTCCATATATTAAGAATACCCTCTGTATAATTAAATCATTAAAATTTGACCTTCAAAAAATTAAATCGTTCAAATTCAAGTTTGGACTCAATATTTCCAACAAATTCTTAAAATATTTTGCATTTCTGACAAGTCAAATTTCACAAGAGTAGGTCACTAACTCCCCTTCTCACTGAAAATAAATTTACCTCTGAATTTTGGATAACTGGGTTTGCTTCCAGATTGCTTGACTGGTTTTGTCGCTAAAGCATCTTAGAAAAACAATTTTTAATTTAAAAGATTGAAACAGAGTTAAGAACCATGCTCATACTGTAATCTATGCTTTGAATTAGGAATCCATTACCTTGCACTAGCAAATTGGAAGATGCTTAATCAAATTTGGAATTCATTTCCTTGCAATTGCACTTGCAAATTTGAAGATGCTTAATCGAGTTCCAATAATGAAGCTGATTTTCTCCTTAGTAATGACGGGAAATTAAGTAGGCAGAAGCTATGGGGGCGGGGGAGCTTCCTGTCCCCGGGACCACCTCAGGTCGAATGAGGCAACGCCATCGAATTTATACTCGGTGCAGATCCGAAATTTCGAACACAGATCGTTGCTAGCTGGGTGAAACGGTATAAGAGACTGAGGAGAGGAGAGGAGTTGGGAGAGGATGACAGCGCAAGCGGCGGCGGCGGCGGCTGCGGAGGTGGGTTTGAGCGGGGAGTGGAATAAGAGAGGCGAATAGATGGGCACCGCTTGGAATTGGAATTGGAGAGAGAACGAAGGATTTAATTTGGGGGAAGAGAGCAGTGGGAAATGGGAATGGTTGGTAGCGGAGAGAGAAGTCGAAGGGAGAATTAGATGACAATTTTGCCCTTCCGTAAAAAATTTGCTGTTCAACTTAACGGAGATAATCAGATGTGCGCAAGTTTAGGATATTGTCACGACCGTCCGATTGATATGAAATGGACGGTCAGTATTTTTTGTGTCCACATTAGAATTTCCCTTAATAATATATTGATGCATCATTAGGACACGTTTAGAATTTCATTCGAAGACCCTAGTGTGCGGTAGTTAAGATGAATGCTACCAGACATAAAAAGTAGTTAAGATAAACGCCACCTGTTGTAATGAAATGCCGGCGATGAATTTGGGTTATAGAAGTACATGACACATCCAATCACTAAAAGGCTACACAATTACTGACTTAAAAACAGAAACACTGTTGTATTTTGCTAAAATCTTTACTAAGGATCAGTCGAAATCTCGTCAGATGACAACTCGGAGAATCGTCATGTGTACAATCCAGTCTCACCTATTAAGCAATCCCTTTTATTAATCGACCCTTGTGTACAAACAGATAGCAAATAGAGAAGGCTAACTGCTAATTACACACTGTATTTTGGTCCGACATGTCTCACTAAGGCCCTGATAAAAATGATTTTTACGTGAGATTTCATTTCATTTGAATTGATTTCATACGATTTCGGTGGATCTAATTACATGAGAATTCCAACCATATGAGACTAAATTCCTTCATTTTGATCAAGAATTTTCCAACTAAATGAAATGAAATAAAATCCCACGTTAAAAAAATGGGATTTTGATCAGGGCCTAATGTTTCACTTGAGAACACGTCATTGGACACATATACAACACAACTATTGATACTTCTTCTGTTAGAATAGATGCTGCACTTCAGAATAATTCAGCCGAACAAAATGATGATTATGCCCCTGCTGGTCATTGATATAAATCTACAATTAACATGTTAATTAGAAACTACATTGATACAAATATAACCCAACGGAATTAATATTATAACATCCTCACTTATCTACAATATAATTTGATAATTCCACATAACCTAAAGACTATCTCTATCATCATGCTATAAATTGTGTTCTGTGCTTTTAAAAGGTGTCAAAAATTGACGCCATATATGTAACATATTATACATACCTTCTAAGAAATTTCCTGAATCTGTTGGGGGTGATCAGAATTATCTACCGTACGTTGTCGTTTTTGGGCCTAAGGAGGCAAATTAAAAACCACAAATACAAAAAAAAAAAAAATGATAAAGGCAATGAATCAGATAATAAATTTGTTTCGTATATGTAGGACAGAAAGCCTACAGTTAATGAGGTACTTTGCTCAAAAAAATTAAAATAATAAAGTATAAACTCAAGAGTGCAACTAACCATAGCAGTCACCGTAAGTCCGCAAGTAGAAACATAGCAATATAGCATTCACTACAGTGGCTAAGCCACGTTAATTTTGGTGGGTCTAGGGACCCACCTGAAAATAAAAAATTTGATTGACATCTTGTATATTTGTAAACAAAAAATATATATAAGAAGTCAGGGACCCATCTCAAAAATTTGAAGAATCCAGCTGGACATGTCGTGTTTGATTTGAATCGCGTAACGACTCCTAAAATATCACACATGACATATGTCGTATTTGTCCTAATGAATCGCCTTCTTCCTCCCTCCATAATAAATCTTATTAAGATAAAACTTATAATAGAATAGGAGATTCATGGATGAATGATTTCTTGACTCTTGAATTATTATTTTGTATATTGGATAATTATTTTAGATCTTCAGTTGTTATCATAATGGATGTTTGATTTCTTATATTTTTTTATGTGACATAATTTTAGAGTTATTTATTTAAAAATTATTATTATACTATGTCTATATTAGATGTAAGATTTTAAAATGTGATTTGTGTGGTTTAGCGATTGGGTGGTGATTTAGCTTTTAATAGTATAAAACAATGATAAAACAGTTGTACAACGATAAAACAGATAAAACGACGGTGCGATATAAACGAAAATCTAGATACAAAAGGATAAAATAGAATTTTTTAAAAACTTGATTAGACATTATGTCATTGTCGTACATATATATTTTTAGCAAAAGAAAAAAATTATGGACCCTGCTGATATGAAATCCTAGCTTCGCCCTTGGCATTCAGAGTTAGCTTGTAGTGTTTTGGGAGGCTTTCCCTCCCTTGAACCTCTCCACTGGATTGTAGTTCCGAAAAAAAAAAAAGGAACAGCAAATTCTTTATATATCATTGATTTCAAATGTAGCTATCAGCCTATCACAATTCACAATCATGAAACGAAGAGAACATACTCATTGCAATGTTCCACAATTAATTGAGTCACAATAGCGCTTCAGGTGGCGTTTGGTAAAGGAATAACTTAAGAGAAAGAAGTAAAGGAGAAAAAATTTATGTCAAGTTATGTCATGGTTGTTTGGTTATGTAAAATAAAGGAATAAGAATATAAAAATATAAAATTAGATATGTAGTAATTATTACAATATTAATTAATAATTACTATTATTAGTTTGCAAATATGAATATTATAATTATTATTTTATGAATTATTTTAATTCACAATATATCAATGATAATTATAATTACAATAATCATAATTAATATAATAATCATAATTATTATTATTAATGTTATTCTTTATGATGAGTTCTTCTCACTAATGATAATAATTAATATTGTAATAATAATAATAATAATAATTTTAATTTTAATAATAATTATATTATTAATACCAATAATTTAATTAATTATAATGAAAATTATATGATAAAGTACAACATAATAATAATAATAATAATATCATCGTCATCATTAAGATATTATTAATTATTTGTTGTAGTAATTATAATATTAATGATAATTATAATTACAATAATAAATTAATAATATTTTAATAATATATTTTATTTATATATTATAGCAACTAGAAATATTATAATATTACAATAATATATTAATTATCATTAATAGTCAAAATTAATTATGATTATTCAAAAATCGAGACTAATCCGCGACGGGACCCATCGTGGAAGAAGCTATTTCACCAATTTTGATGGTATAAGTTCTTCCTCCTTAAAAAAGCTTATTCCTCTCTTGTTTGTTGAGCTATTCCTCCTTAAACAAGCTTAAAGAAACTTATTCCTCCTTACCAAACATACCCTCAGGCATGAAAGGCTGGTACAACTGTATAGACAACACTAAATTTTCGCTGCCATCGATGTTAGTAATGCACTGTACACAAAAATAAATTATCAATAGCAATATTCTTAAGTGGATCAACACTAGTTTGTCAAAGAAAAATTGGATTGTCTGAAGTACACAAAAAAAAAAAAAATCATATTTTTTTGTAATTTCTTAAGAATTAATATCAATATAACTTCATGCCACATACGAATAGCGCGCGATTTTGAATGGTTTTCAAATGAATATTTATTAAACAAAAGCCAATGATAATAGCCGCTTTGACCACCTACCTGGATCTGTTGGAGTCCAATGATAAAAGATGAAAGGGTGGAACAACATCCTCAGCAGCCGATATAATCGGCTGAACCAAACAGCCATAATAAAATTTTTTAAAATATAAAAGTTTGAAAATTCAAATGCTGATCTTATTCAATTTTACGAACGATGCATTTTTATATAAGTTTTTACAAAATTGGAGTCGATTTGATACTTGATTAAGTGACCAAAATATGAACGTATTAGAATTAATCAGTGATAGTTAACCAGATTCGTTCATTTATTGACCACTTAATCTAGTATCAAATCAACTCTAAAGTTTATAAAACTTATATAAAAACTAATCGCTCGAAAAATTGAACAAGATGTTAGGAACTCAAGTCCTTGTGCAATTTTAATTTTTATTACTAATTAATATCTAATTAAACATGCACAACAAAAAAAAATCTAGTATTTAAGCATCAAGCACACATGAGAAACGGAGAGGAGTTTCGCACCTCTTCCAAACTCGCAATTGGAAGGCTCGATCCATGATATAGAAGTCGATGGTGTGTCTCCAATCACCACAACCACGCTGGCCTCGAGTCCACCAAAAGTTCTAACCAAATTCTAGAGGTTTGTGCTAGCAAACTCTAGAACATGGCTAATTTCTTGTTGCCTTTCTTCACAAAATTAACTATTTAATTTGTGGCTAATATTCAACACATGAATTCCTATGGAAAAGCAATAATTTGAGAGAGCAATGGAAAAGAAAAATCTGATATTTTTTCTGTAATTTTCATCCATATTAATTAGGGAGAGAGGAAGAGATTAACGCTAAATTTAGCGGTGTTGTTTCTTTAATTAACAGTCCTATATTTAGGCATCAAAAACTCATCCTTCTTTCACCCAATATGGACAAAATTGCCCCATATATGCTAGCCACGAAATGGCCTAATTTAGTCATTTCATTTTGTTATTTTGATCTCATATTAGCACATTAAATCAATCATTTAATGGTCTAATTAAATTGCTTTCTTATTAAGCTGAATTTTCAATTCAACCAATTAAAATACGTTGAATAAAATTAATTATCAACTTATTGATAATTATTTTAGAATTAGCAAATGCATTAATTTATTTCTATATGATCCATTTGATTTAATTAATTATAATGGTTCATAACGGTATATAATTAATTAATCAACTTATCATATTTTCACGCACTTACTACTGTGAATAAATAAATAATGCACTGTATGGTTAAAATTTTATTTGTGTGACTCTTTGAGGATTTATGCTATGTTTGTTGGAGTTGTGTCCTAGAAGTTAATATTTAATGACTTAATTTCTTAGTTTATGTTATTGATGATATTTAATCATTTGTTCCTATAGTTTATTACTGATAGATCATTCAGGTTGAGGATCTAAATTGTGGATCTCTGTGGATCATTCATTAGAATTACAATAATAAATCTAAATCGTCCGTAATCTTGATAATTAATAAGGAACATTAATTATCATAAAAGATTAGTATGCAAGTTAAGTGATGATTGAGTTCTACAAATCATAGGTAAGGAGTTACCAACTTAATTGCATATGTGTATGTTATTAGAACATAGTACAGGACATGACTCAATGAAATAAACATATGAATTGTGTTATGTGTCATTGTTTATTTCATATGAGTTTGATTCTAAGTTTGAGATGGTTCAACTTTTCCACATGAGGATAAATTCAATAAATATCGTCTACCGTTGATTCCTAATAAGAGCTGCTATACGGACTTTATTTATGTTCTCTTGAATTGTGCAGGAAAAAGTTGTTAATCAAGAAAACCGTATGTCCCTCATTAATTCACTTAGTGAGTGATGATATCTGTTTGGGCCCCTTGATGGAGTTTGATTGTTTGGCCAACTTGTACAATCAACTCTAGATCAAAAAACATATAATCTGCAAGAATGACACATTTCTATCTTAGATTATACGATGATATTATGTGACATAAGAATCAGACAAGGAGATAATTTTATTTTCTTATGCAGGATTGAGATATTACAGCAGTACACTATTTATGCGAATTGGGAATTATAACGTGTTGTTAGATACCGCTTATGATTATTGGAATTAAATAGCGATTTAATTCTATAGCCAACATAGCATAAATCCTTAAAGAGTCACACAAATAGGACTTTAATCATACAATGCATTATTTATTTATTCGCAGCAGTGAGTATTGCGAAAATATGATAAGTTGATTAATTAATTATATATCGTTGAGAACCGTTATAATTAATTAAGTCAAGGAGATCATATAGAAATAAATTAATGCATTAACTAATCCCAAAATAATTATTAATAATTAATAAGTTAATAATTAATTTGGTTCAACACAATTTAATTATAGAAATTAAATAGAGCTTATGGACTTTTATTTAATTAGTAAATTAAAGGTCCGATTTGAGTACAAAAGAAAGATCCATTAATTAATTGAATTAGTAGACATTTGACACACCACAAAATGAGCTTGATAGTCCATATAGTGGCTGCCCTAATAAGAGTAAAAAGGTCCCTAAAATTTGTGGAGTGGTTGGTCTATAAAAGGAGGTCATTTGGAAAGAGAAATCCTAGCCACCATAGCCTTTTCTCTCCATCTTCCTCCTAGAACGAAAATTAGAGAGAAAATTTCAGAATTTTCATCTCTTTCTCTTGCTTTTTTCCATCTCATCTAGCTCATGTGTTGAGATTTCTCCCTTCTCCATTAATTAAACTAGTTAATTGACAAATGTAGAAGAGAGAAAACCTTGAGAATTAGTTGCTATCACCTTCCTTGCTAGCACAAGTTGAAAGAAGAGGTGATTAAACTTCTTGGTGGACTCGAGGCGGCCGTCGACGGAGGAGAAGATGAAGGAGAGCACGCCATCAACTCTCATGCATTAGTCGAGCCTCGCGGATACGATTCCGCGAGAGGTAATCGATTCCTTCCCTTTTCTCATGTGTGTGTTGATTGCTTAGCAAGATCATTTGTGCTTGATGTTTAATTAAATTAATTAGTAACTAAAATTGAAAATTAAGCACTTTCTAACAATGTTGGCCATGGAATTAAATCGCTATTAATTCCAATAATCATAAGCGGTATCTAGCAACACGTTATGACTTCCAATTCACATAAATAATGTACTGATACAAATATTCAAATCCTGCATAAGAAATAAAAGTATTTTCTTGTATGATTTTTATGTCATATGATATCATCGCATAATCCAAGATAGGAATGTGTCATTCTTGCAGATTATACGTTTCTTGATTTAGAGATAATTGTATCAAGTTGCTAGCAAACAATCTATCTCCATCAAGAGGCCTAAACATATATCATCACTCATTAAGTAAATTAGTGAGGGACATACGATTTTCTTGATGAACAGTTTTTTCCCGCACAATTCAAGAGAACATAAATAAAGTCTGTATAGCAGTTCTTATCAGAAATCAGCGGTAGACGATATTTATAGAACTTATCCTCATGTGAAAAAATTGAACCATCTCAAACTTAGAATCAAACTCAAATGAAATAAATAATGACACATAACACAATCCATATGTTTATTTCATTAGATCATGTCATGTATTATGTTCTAATAACATATACATATGCAATTAAGTTGATAACTCTTTACCTATGATTTGAAGAACTTAATCATCACTTAACTTGCATACTAATTTTTTAAGATAATTAATGTTCCTTGTTAATTATCAAGATTATGGACAATTTAGATTTATTATTGTCATTTAACTATAAATGAAACACAAAGATCCACAATTCAGATCCTCAACCTAAATGATCTGTCAATAATAAACTCTAGGAACAAATGATCAAATATCATCAATAACATAAACTAATATCATAGCTATCAAATGATTGGCTTCTAGGACATAACTCCAACACAAGATCAACGGTTTGGATTCAGCATTTGAATTTTTTAATTTTTAAATTTTAAAAAAATTTGGTATGATTGCTTTGTACAGCCGATTATTAGCCTGCTAGGGGAAATCAGACAGCTGTACATGTGCCTCATGGAGTCATCCATGAACAGAAAGCTTACTTGAATCAAACACATAAATTTTTATCCAAGTTAAGATAAACAAAACCCAAGAAACCAGATCTGAGTTGCTGTCCTGTTTTATAGTCGACATTCAAAGGGACTTCTTCCAAGCATTAATTCCCAAGGTATTTAAATAAATACTTGAAAGCAACACCATATTGTACCGCTGTACCAGTAGTACTGAATTGATATTTAAATGGATCACAATATTGTACCAATAAACTAAGAAAGGGAAGATATATAACAACGCTTGTTTACCTTTCTATTGTTAAACCAAGTGGAAAACAAAGATATCTCCTTTATTTGTTAAACCAAGTGGAAAGCAGAAATTTATCTACGTAAATTAATTAGATTATAGATAGAAATGAAGTACAATGGTTAGTACCTACCAGTAAATGAAGGATGAAAGGAACCCACCCAAGCTTTTCCATCTTCATCTCGTTGAAAGATGAAACCGTTCCTTCAATCTCAATCTATTTGGTGAGAAATCGAAATAACAAATAACAAAATAAAAAAAAAGTTGTAAAGCAAAAAAATTCCACACCATGACATTAGGTATACTTAATACACTAAACAAATAACTAAATTTGGCACATTTACGTTTTGGGTATCAATTTTTTTTATATCTCTCGTTGTAATGAATATTTAGAAAGAAATTTTTCCTAGGAGAATCAATTAATACTCATTATTCTTTCTGATAATTGAGATTTTTTAATTTTAGTGTCGTCAAAATCTAGAGAGTAAATCCTTTACTAAAAATAATTTTCTTATTAATATTCATCGCATATAAGAGATTTCAAATCAATTATTGTCTAAAAGAGATAATTTTAAAAAACAATCTCAATGAATAGTAAGAAATACAGGGAGTAATTTCTTTCCAAGAAATAATTTACTTATAATCTTTTGGGATGCTTGTGCGCATCCGGATCCATTAATGGAACAAGCTTTCAATCTTTACACATTTGAACGTTGATATTCTCATGTGCATGTTCTCTACAACCAGCAATGCCCCTGCGAGTAATCTCTGCCTCCAACCATGTCTTTAAGCCACTCCAAAGTTTACCTTCATTAGTGAAAATAGCATATCAATAAACACTTCCACAGGACATAAATGCTTGTTCTTTATTTATGCTTATATTTAAACCTTTTAACTCGTTTTTTTTTTTTTTAAGATAAATTAGGGATCAAGTCTTCCAACTTATTTTTAAATTAAATGTCTATGAAAGACTCTCTAGCCGGGTTTCGAACTTGCGACCTTTCACTCAAGATGCATTGCTCTTTGCCACTAAATCTTTTGACTCGTATGATCAGATCATATAAAAAATTCATGGTTTATATTGCATGTAGTTTGTTCACTCCTTTGGACTCAAAATTGAATAGACCTTTGGATTGATGCTTTTATAATTAGTAGAGAATATAAAAAAAAAAAAGCTAAACACATAAATGAACAAAGAGACCATATAAAAGAACAAAATGAACATATAAATAAACTAAGTGAACATATAAATAAACAAAAAGAACAAATAGAGTAGAAAAATAAATTGAACATATAAAAGAATAAATTGAGCATATAAATGAACAAAGTGAATATATAAATAAATAAAACAAACAAATACAATAAATAACTTGAAAAATAAGTTGAACATTTATAAAAATAAATTGAACATATAACGCAATAAACTTACAACTGCGCAACTAGATCCAGGTGACCCGGTTCTAGGAGCATCATAATCCATTCCATGAGTAAGGGGAGGAGTTAAAGGAATTCCAGTGAGTTACCTTGGCGCAGTTGCGCTTTAGAAGGTAAGAGGAGTTGCTTGATCGAAGTTGAGGATGTCGGCTTTAGATTAGAAGGAGAAGTGGAGGAAGAGGGTAATGAGAAAAGGGATGTGAGATGAGGCCATGGAGCTTCAAGAGGTGGTTGGCTTTAGAGTAGAAGAGAGATGAGCACTGGTGAGAGAGAAGAGAAACTAGGAACAAAAGAGGCTGGCATGGCTAGATCGGACTTGGTTAGCTAGGGTTGATCGATAGCGAAGAGAGAAGAGGAGCAGAGGAACTTGTGGCAGAGAGGAGATGAATGAGCGCTCGTGGAAGAGAGAATAGGATGAGCGCTATACGGGAGAAGAAACACTGCGCGTGCACAGCAGAGGAGAGAAGAAACATTGCACGTGCGAGTGCTGGAATAGTGCGGATGACATTAGAAGAGATTGTTGGAAGCACTTCCTAATAAAATTTACTCAGTGATTATTAATGCCAAAATTAGATTTTTATCATTCAAGCTTCAACGCTTCATACTGACGAGTTTTGAAAAATGATTTTTTTTTTTCCTCTCATTCTGCTTCGGATAAAATCTTTGAATGATTTAATCTACTGGTCATATGTGGTTTCTAGAGCTAAATTAATTTTGAGTAGGCTTTTTGCGTTCTAAATTCAAAAAGAATATAAATTATTGATATGTTTGGAAGTAATTTCACTTCATGCCCCTTAGGGTGACAGGAAAGCTTAGAATTTATCCCTGCTATTGTGACTTGCGAATCAATTTAATATATTTACTTGTTTGTAGTTTTTTGCAAAAGAATTTTTCAAAAAAAAAAAAAGGTTTATTGCAAAGAAAGAATAGACAAGGCTAGAGCATATGGACTAGTACTACAAAGATATGTACCTGATCTGCTAGCATTCTGGCCCAACCCACCTCCACCTGCCGGAGGTTTAAACCCAATTTATTGCTCACAACTTAATTCTTCAAATCATTTATTTCTTCCAGATGAAGGATGGCGGCCTGGCGGAGAGCCGGCGAGGGGAACCGTAGGCCCATGAAGTCAAAAATCCGTCGGGCATTTTTTCTATTTTATTAATTATGATTTCTTGCGTCTAATACTATGGAAATTCTAACCAAATGACTCCAAATATGTTCATTTTGATAAAAAAATTTCTAATGAAATCAAATGACATGAAATTCCATGTTAAAAAAAAAAAAGGATTTTGATCAGGCCCTAAAATTTACGGTCAAGTTTGTATCATGTCTTTTTATTCTTTTTTGCAGTTACAGTGTCTTAGCTTTCCAAATCAGCGAGCGATTTTACACCAGGGGAGTATTCCGTCAAGTGATCAATTTGACTATTTACCCATTCAGCCATTCTCTTTGCGTGTCGAGGTTTAACAGTTGATATATTTGCTCTTGCAAGAAGTCATCTGGCATTTGGCAAGATCGCATTCAGTGATAAATCAGACTTTGATTTGAATTTAGCGACTACATAAGATACGCTCATACATAAGTCACAGAACTAGTTAGCTATGTCACTAATATTTTTTACTCTTCCTATATACGAGTGCTATAATAGCTTAATTGTCACCTTCATGTCTAAATAAAAATCAACATTCGTCTTTATTATAACACAGATTAAACACAAAATTCTCCCTCAAGCTAACCAAAGGGGTCTTGCAGTGACAAGTTAGTAGCATCTGCACTAAAACTACCTCCAAACAAGTGTTTCTTAGTTGCCAAGACTACATGAGCGATAGAAGCAACTTCATTTCTCATGCATAACAGATCATTTTCCATTTTGGTTGTCCATTCATCCCGTCTTGGAAGAATCTCCAAGACTTCCAACACTTTTGCTCTTGAAAAAAGGAACTTGGCAAAATCCAGTTCAATTCTACTTCCTGCATATGCTCGAAAAGTTGCCTTCTTCAAGTGATAATCCAGGCAGTCTACCTGATCTTGAAACTTCCAATAGTGAAAATCCGGAGTCTCTTTTGGGCCAAAGAGAAAAAACTATATAAAAGAAAAATCAGAGGTTGAATTATATTTTTACAATGCATAATTGAACAATTCGGAAAGAAGAGAGTACCCGAATATGCAACGTCTCTAAGAATGGGAAGCATCTCAGAAATCTGATGGCTGTACTTGCTTGAGAAACAGTATCAAAGTTAATTGAGATAGCTAAAGTCTTCACACTATAAATCAGAGTGCTTATGCTGAGATCACTTCCCTGAAAAATAATAATCCAACATGAACACTGTACCAGCTGATACTGTCAAAAAGGTAAATCATCAAGCAAAAACTACCTTGAGAAGTGTATCCCCAGTTTCAAATTTGGTATACCCCATGTCTAAATAGCCCAACATCTCCATCTTTGGTGCATGCACGACCTTCACCCATGTACCCGGCAGCATGCTAGTACCAAGCAGAAACCTCTCCAAATTTGGCGCATCCTCTATGCATATAATTCTTAATGGGCTATCTGATACAACTAAGCTCTTGAGACTGCCTGAACATATCTCCATCTCACGAACCCCAGTCGGATTGTTAAAAGGCATATCTGTCAAAGACAAACTCTGTAGTGCTTGACAACAGGATAGCACACTCTTTAGATCCCGTCCAGATATAATGGTATTGGATAAGGTCAGCTCTGTCAGACTCGTGAAGCAAGGATTAAATTTACTTGTACTGGGAAACCAAGAGCACTGCAATTTCAAAGATAGAAGTGATTTGCACATGAGAAGGCCCGTCGGGAGCTCATGACATGGTGGGTCAAACTTCAGGCTGATCTCTTGAACCCCTTTCTTAGAAAGATCCTGCAATGCAAGAATCATGTCTTAATGTACAGCAACCTCAGAAATTGATCGCATCATCAATGAATTCATGGTTTGTAAATTAGAGACATCATATAGCCAAAAGGAAGTGTATATGGTTCTATAATGGGTCTGCTACTCCTGAAAAAACTGATCATGATGCGAAACTCTACTTACATCCAACCATTCTCTCAAGCATGGCTCGCTGCCCCCAAAGCATACATGCGCAAGGCAGAATCGTCGGACAGGTCCACAGTGCCTCTCAAGGATCCGAGAGACTACATCTTTGAATGCACAAGTGCTCTGGGAGCAGGCTGGCTGGCTCACACCACTAGAAATGTTTTTTGAGTCGAGATTAAGTGGGGCGAAGGCCCAAAGATGGCGCCAACGGGAGGAGAGGATGGTGGTGCGAGCAGCATCTTTGGTCGGGAGGTGAGAGATGATTGTAGAGAGGACGCAATCAGGCAAGGAGCTGATCAAATCATATTTCGGACCATTTTCAAGGGGCAGCGTTGGGCTGTGATCTGTCTTTTGTTTCTTTCTTTTGTTTAGGCTTTCCCTAAAATAGCTGACCCAACGTCTTGAATTATCTGTTAATTAAAGGTTATAGATCCTTAAGAATGTGATATCCAGTAAAGCTCTTGTGAAAGGAAAGAAACACACATCTTTTTCATTTTTATTTTTTTCATTCTCAACTTAATAGACCAGTGAACCTGAAGCAAACCCAAAACAGAAATTGAGAAGTCTGCTTAACCCAAGAAACCCTAAATCTGGTTATTGTACACACAAACACTGAACAAAACACAATTTTGCACTGTCAGAATAAGGATTGGGATAAGAATAAGATGATCAACTCAACATTACCAGAACTGAAGCAGTCATGAACCAATTTGTTGTGTACTTACTGGTCTTTGGAACAGTTGGCCAATGAATAGAACATTTTTTCCTTATCATGGTACCACCTTATAATTGGAAAAGATAAGTTTATACCAACAAATCAAAACGCCCGCAAAACTAATAATACCTAAAACTACCGTTTTCTCAAATCTTGAGCCCCAAATCACTAAACCGAGGTCCACTCTCAATGCAATTCAGCATTAGCACAAGTATTTCTGGTCGAACTGTTTAAAAAAAAAAACTTTTGAGGGGGGGAAAAAAAAAAAAAACTCTGGACCTATTTCCATTTTATAAGTATGCCAAATGAAATTACATTGTATTTACACAGAACAGAAACAACGAAAATTTTCATGAAGCGCACAAGAAAATTCAGTATTTTCTTATATTACAAGTGTAAGAAAAGGAACTAAGAAGACGGATTTTTGGCTCAAACAGATTGACCGCTACGCTACTTCTGGAGGAAATTTGTACTACCATTGAAGCTTGGGAAAAAATAGCGTAGAGTTGGAGTTACTTGTTTTTTTTCTTTTTTATTCTTTCTTTTCTCTTTTTTCTTTTGTTTTTCTTCTTAATTTTTTGTACTTTGTAACCTTGCAATTTTTTATCAATGAATTTGCTGGTGTGGCAATCGCCACCTAGCCTTCAAAAAAGAAAAGGAACTAAACCTACCTTGGGCATAGACAGAATTAACAGAATCATTGGAATGTTCCATGAAATTGAAGTTGCGAGAATAGACGCCAGGAGCCAACCATCGGCTTTCGCGAGTTAAAAAACGAATTCCCGTGTTAAAACCGCGAGTAAACCTGTTCGGAGAAAGAAAGAATTAGTGTCACATTTCTCGCCCAAATTCTGTCCAAATCAAGGAATAAAACCGAAGAAGACGAACTTACGAAGGAGGGAAAGGGGCCGACTAAGAGAAGAACTCGGAGATTTGATCAATCGAGCAAGCGGCGAAGAGAGAGAGAGAGAAGGGATTTAGTCGAATTCGGAAATAGAGATATCTTTCGGGACAAGCATCGGGAAGTCACCTCTTCAATTCCTTCCTCGAAGCATAACTCTCTCTCTGAGTTGGTTTCCTTGCAACAAATCCTGTAAGAATTACCTGAACAGTCGATCCCACTCTATGTTTGAAACGAGAGGCTCACATGTCAGTCATGTGCTACAGAAGTTGTAAAAGGAAATGGAGCAAGAGGAGATGGCTTTGGGAACTGTTTATGACGAAACAAATGTTGACCAACGTATTTTCTGGGAGGTCAATCTTTATCTTAAGATTCTCTTTCTCGTATTCGTGTGTTTTTTGTCTTTTCCTGCCGGATGCCCTCCTGATCACGGCCGTTCAGATGTAGTGTACTCTAGATGATAACCGTTCAATATATTTAGATTAGTTGACGAATCTGATTTGCTACATTGAGGGTTGGATGAAAAATGAGGATCAGACGTCACAAACCAAATGTTCCGATTTATGATTGCCTATAAAAGGCTACCACTTTTCATTACGAAAACCAAAAGAATTACACTACAAAAAAAAAAAAAAAAAAAAAATCGTTTAGCTCATATATATGTTATCCTCTCCTCGCCTTCTGCTAAACTCACCTAAAACCCAAAACTAAAACTCACTAAAACAATCCCAAAGCAAACTAAAATACCAGAGATACAAAACATCAAAGCAAGATATATATATTTAAAACCACAAGTGGTTCTCTTGGTTTCTAAATCCTTCAGTCATACAGAACTAAACGAACCAACATAAGCACACCAGCCCCTCAAAAACTAGAAATTACATCTCAACAAACTGTCCATTATTGAAGTCTCCTTCTCAGGCTACAGGACAGAACCTACTGTAATCACCCCATTGCATGTCTCAATCCTTCTCCATCCATCAACTGAGCTGGTATTGACTCATCTCCTGGCCACAAGCTCCAGATGTCCTCTTTGAGTTTCATCTTCCACATACCAGACCAGTACTGAACCAGTTGTTTCATATCTGCAACAATTTATCTAAAAGAGTGAGGCCTAACATTGTTAAAGATGCAATCATTGCTACATTTCCAAACCGACCATAAGATGACTGTGCACCAATATCTATAGGCTAATTGTTTTTCAATCTGATTGGCACAAATCATTAAATCCTCTAATTGCACAGGAATTATATTTATATATTCAAATTTCTATGAAACCATTCCTAAATTTGCACACTCTGATTAGACCTAAACATCAGATGATCAATAGTCTCTAAATGTGAATAGTAACAACACAGAGGGTTACCGTCCCATCCTCTGATAGCCAAATCATCCCAAATTAATATTCTTTTTTTTCTTTACTAAGTAACCAAAGAAACATTTGTTTCTTTAAAAGAAGTTTCAACTTCCACATGACAAATTTAGCATCAATTGTATTAATTATTTTTTAGGAACTGTAGTGTATAAAATATTAAAAAAAAAACTGCATATTGCGGATAATTAAGAGTTGAACCAAGAAATCTGACAAATATAGAGAGGAGGTTTAATTGAAGTGGAAATTCAGATTTTGCAGCCCATAGTGGGTACTTCATCCAAAATTCCAAATATAGATCGATCTTTGCACGACACAATAATACCATACTGAAAAGTCTTAGGTTGTACTTTAACAAATCATGAACTTTTGTTATTTATTGTACAGTATGGCTAATAGGCTATATTAAAAATCGTACTCTCATGTGATGGTATCGGTACATTCATTAGGCCCATTCAAGCCTATTTACTTGGATCTCATATTAATTTTGGGCTCATATCCCCTGTTACTTGGTTATTGTAAATTTCTGTTTACCGAAATCCAACAAACTTTCTTAAAAACAGGTTGAGTTTACTTTTAAGAAAATTTGGCAGATAGTGGATAAGTGGACACGAGAAACGATAATGGTGCGCTAGTTCCAACGTAGACAGTTTTAATTGGAGGTCTACTTTATACATATATCCTTGGAATTCTCTTCTTTGAAATTGCTAATCTCTCTCGTGATTTGCAGTGTAAAGATGCTGTCTGTTTCTGTCAGAGGTTGCTTCGTAATTGTATAAAAAATGAGAGAGGAGCGATCGTTTAACATTTTTCTACTCATACGAAACTACGTAGTGTTCCAAAATATATCCTCTGCAATTTGTACGTCCAATGGATTTAAATTTGATTTGTATCTACCTCGTTATCAAGTAATCTTTTATTGTGCTTCTTGTTACATTGGGGAGCAAATGATGATATTGTTATTTCTTCAGATCGTCGATAAACACTTTTAATTATATAGGATCAATAGGCTATAGTTTAGATTTTAGAACAACAGGTCAATTGTCACATCTCACTGTTCTCGTAATAGATGTCATCAAAGGTTAAAAGTTTTAGGAAAAATTGGATATAACCCCCTCTAATCTTCAGTAACCGGATATAACCCCCTCTAATCTTCAAAACCGGATATAACCCCCTCTAATCTTCTTAATTTGGGATATAAACCCTTTTGCTTAATTTCAATCTTATTTTAAATATAAAAAAATATTTTCTATAATTTGGACAGAAATGCCCTTACCTCTACCCGTCTCTTATACCTCATATCTATCTCTCTCATTTTGTTCAAAACATCCAAGTGGTGATCGACTGGGTCTTACTAAACTTGGAGTAATTAGCTAGCTATTTTTTCTTAGACGTTCCCATTTTTTTAATTTCAAACTTAATTTAGCTTACGATGTTTTGGTTGGGGGTTTCTCAGTTAGCCATGCCGCTTGTCGAGGACTTGATTAAAAGTATTATTTCCTTTCGAACTTGCTTTTGGATGGGAAATAGGTATTATTTCTTTTTCTTAATTTTCAAGATATTGTGGACTCTTTCTAGAGGGTATAATGCTAGTGAGGTTTGTATACCTCAATACTGTCTCTTGAAATACATGGGAAATGGTCTTTTATCGGTAATATGAATCTGCTCTAGAGAGCTCTTCACTCTTCGATAGCATAGCAGACAAGAAAGGACATTTCCGTCCAAATTTATTAAAAAGCTTTTCTTATATTTAAAATATGATTGAAGTTAAGCAAAAGGGTTTATATCCAAAATTAAGAAGATTAGAGGGGGTTATATCCAATTTTCCCAAAGTTTTATAGTTAAATACAATCGTTGAAAAGCAACAACGGGTCCAAATTTTCCACATATTCCGAAGTTTAGACCTAGTTGAATAAGATACTATTCCAGATTTCTTACCAAAGAAGGGCTCTGTATAATTAGACGGAAATTAAATTGTTTCTCGACTGCATTAACACAATATTTTAAGAAAATTAATTAGGAAAAGCTTACAAATTGTTAAATTAATCATAAAATACGGAAGGTAATCTCTCTTTTACTCAAATGTTCAACCATCAAAAGTTGAAATAGAGAAGTTAACATAACACTAATTATCTGTGAGCATTATCATGTAGGATGGAAATCACATAAAATTTAGCTAAGAAATCATATTAGAGTTGTACAACTCCGATTTGGCCATGATGGCATGGCGACTTACTACTGTCCACATCAGCACCTGCTTGTTTTGCCATGGCCTTCTCAAATTGGCCTACTGAGAGTGAGGAGACGCAACCTAGAGAAAGAAACTCTGGCATGTCATGCTTGGTATTGTTCAATCCCTCGACTCCGACATGTGTGACGTGCCGCACATCAGTTGGGTAGCCTATTACCATCTCTTTTTCATCTTCCTCTTCCTCTTCTTTGTACAAATTTTCCAAGAAGTGAGAGAGACTGCTTTTGAAGCTCTTTATCAGTTTGGATATATTTGGCTTTTGGAAAGGTGCTTTTCCATTGGTCTCTCGGCTCTCTAAAATTCAAAATGACAGAAATATTGCAATTTCATTAGTATGAACCCAGAATTCTTTACAGCACTTATAAACTGTACAAGTAATTAATTGTATTTAATGTCCCTTAAAACTTTACTACACACTAGTACACTACATAGTGATAAAAATTACATTTTTTTTAAATAAATATCGTCCTTGCTTTTAGTACAAATAAAACTTTGATGCGATCAACTTGGTCCTGCTAAGTAGATCTGAAACGCAAATCAACTATAGTAAAAATCTTTATCCAAATAGCGAAGGCACTTCCATAGTCCATACATTCATATAATAACGCAGGTATTGTAAAAAAAAAAAATTTCAAAATGAAGGAAAGAAAGGGAAGAGTTCCTTTAATTACTTGATTGTATCTGTTGTGTTTCACTTTGATGCTGCTTCTTTGGTTTCGAATTGGAGATTGAGACACTTGATTGGGAGACACAGCTCACCGAAAATGGTAGGACGATAAAACGATCTGACCGGCGATCTCTCATGGTTGCTTCATGCGTGTGGAAGAAGTGGAGAAGATAATAAAAATTTACATATATAATTTCCTTCCTTTTCTTTTAAGAGCAAGAAGAGGAGTATTGACTGAGTATGGGATTGGGATAGGCAACTAGGCAAGAGCAACCTAAGTGTACTTGATGATCCTAGGGTTGGGTAGGTTTTAATTTAATTTAGTGAGCCCCTTTGAATATGTTATTCTGTCTGAATTTAGATTTAAAGAAATAGAGGACTGTGATCAGGGCCATTGAATTTGAAACAAAGAGTGCAAACCTGAGGCTTTACGTCAGTTGGTTAGATAATGGAAATGGACCTAGGAATCAATTAGGGGAGTGGGTAGAGAATTTGAGCTGGATTGGGTAGATTAGGTGCCTAATACAACTACATTGTCTTTGTAAAAGGTGTATTGAAGTAGGAGTTGGTACAAACAAATTGTCCTTTCTATTTGTTCAGAACTTACACTAGCCAAACTGGCAACCAAGTATCGATAATTGGTATACCCTTTCTGAAAAAGTTTCCCTTTTCTGAAATATTTTGCCGGGCATGTTGCTTGATAATGAACAAAATATGTTCTCGCCGAAAGAAAGTGATTTTTTTTTTTTTTTTTCTGTCTGAAAAGTACGCATGCCTCATTTACTGATTTACACCATCCGGATGTAATGTGTAATGAGAGCTAGTGTGTCCAAACTCAAATTTTAATTCGTAATTTTGTCGAATCAAACTAACTCGAATTGTATGATTTTTTAATTCATATGTTTGATTCATTAATAGTTTGAGCTCATTTCTTTAGCTCGTTAATAGCTCATTTTGTATCAAAATTGTTTCTAAATTTATTTAGATCATCAACTTGTTTTTGGATTGTCAACCAACTCGGTTGAGTTTGGCTCAGTTAAAGCTAAAAATAGGAATTATGCGCATGCACAACATACATAAATAGTAAAAAAAAAAAAATTGCGTACTTAGATCCAAAAAATTTCTATTAGAGGGCAAATATAAGAAAATTTAAAATAACACATATTAATCGGACTAAATTTAAAATTGGTTTTGAAAAAAAATAAGCAACTTAAATAATTACGAGTAATCTAAGATATATATTAAATCCCGTAATTTTTTTTTCTATTTTTGACCGCTATTTGCATTTTCTTATTTCGACCGCAATGATTTTATTTAAAAATTGTTTTTTTAAATAAATTAAAAATAATCATATCAATCATTATTTAATTATAAGAAGTAAATATATTTGAAAATCTAAGGTAGATATATTTGGAAATCTAAAGTATTTCATGCCTAATCTATAGAAAAAAAAATTTCCTCCTATGACATGCGACTTGAACCCTCTGATCGAGGTGAAAACCAAGGTCAAACAAATAAACCTTTTACTCGACTAGTCGTTTATAGCAAAGTAAATGTGTCGATCCCACAGAGATGGATATGATTACTATTCTTATTGGTTCGCTAAATCTAGACAATAGAATTTTTGAAAAAGTTCTCGAATCTCGAATCGAATAAATAAAAGAGTAATAGAGAATGCAAGTGCTAATGTAAAAATAATGCAAAACAATTCAGATAAGTATTTTTGGGGGTTTTAATGGTTTAATATATGATGAGAAATATTCCTTAGGGTTCGATTTCACTTAGGATTGGTCACAGGGTGACGAAACATAGCGCTGTCGCGTTTCTGTCCCACCAATTCGGTCCGAATTGTGGCCAATTCGGTCCGAATTCCACTGTGTAAATGCTGTGATTTACCCGTTTGTTGATCTGTTCAAGCCAAAGGTCCATCTAGCCATACCTAAACTCCCTAACCCTCTGCTTTCGCCTATTGGGTACGATATTTGGTACGGGAACTAGTGTTAACCTTCATCGAATGCATTGCACCTCAACTTTCGTTTGTTGGTGGACTTATTCGAGTTTACCAATTGATTTTCTACGGGGTATCTAACTTAGACCGTCGCCTAATTAGAAGTGTTTACTTTTGGTTACTAACTGGTCGACTTTCGCCCTTGACCTACCTCAAATACTTGCGCAAGACTTAGTTATTATTTGAGATTGTGGTCCTAACAAATGCGGCCGAACAAGTGTCAAGCAATTCAAACAATAATCAACTCAAAAGCACAAGCGATTCACTGAAATTTCCAAGTAGTAATTTACTTCATCCATCAACAAAATGAGTAAATCGAGCAATCCAAATCCTAAGTTACATCTACCCCTAAAGCATTAAAGGTTTAGCCTAACATACTACTTAAATTCATGCAAATAATAGTAGAAAATTCAAGGCAAGACATAGTTTCAGAATTCAAAGAAAAAGCATAAGAGATACAACAAATATCCAAAGTTTAAAGTTGTAAACCGCTGCCGTCGCGCTAGAGAACACCTTAAGACCTTAGGAACTCGCCGTAGCAGTCAAGGAATGGCTCCAATTCGTGCTTCCCTCTGCCCTAGTCACCCAAGAAGAGAGAAAAACCCGATCTGGATCTGCTGGAGAGAGAAAGATGAATGTGGAATGAAAGATGGCCCCTTTTCCCAGATGGAAGGTGCCTAATAAACTCTCCTCTGGCCCCTAGACAGCTGGTGTACGCTCTCCCTCTATCCAGGCCGAAATTGAGGCCTTTCCATAAGAGAAAACGCCTCAGAATTCAACCAGAAAACTTTCCCTGTTAAGCAATTCGGACCGAATTGACTGGAATTCGGACCGAATTGACTGGAATTCGGACCGAATTGACTGGAATTCGGACCGAATTGATGCTGCTGGAATTTCTGCGCATGTGAATTCGGTCCGAATTGAGAGGAATTCGGTCCGAATTGATGGAGCTGACTTAGCTGAGTTGTAATTCGCGTGGCCTTGTGTCTGAGCAATGCACCGGGTCGAGTTGGGATTTGTTCTTTGGCTAGGAATGAGTCGTCTAGCCGTCTATTCTGCTGTTTCCTTGCTATTTCTTTCGAGTTCCTGCAAATATAAAATAAAAGCGCAACGACAGTGCCAAATCTGGCAAACAAAGATAAAAACAAGGAAAAATAGCAGTTTTAGTCCAAATTACGATGTAAAGTCTGGTCAAAATATCGATACAAATATAAGATATCAAATCCCCCCAAACTTAAAGCTTGCTTGTCCCCAAGCAAAAATCTAAACTTAGAAGAATTGACAGGACTTTAGACTCAATCGAAATTAAGAATGGAGTTGGAGAATTAATCAAGTATGCAGTTCAAATCAGTTTTGGTTCACGTTTTTGACAGTTGTTCAAATTGAATTTTTCAAACAAGGGTTAAGTTTGTTTCATTCCGATTCGTGCAGTTCTTGGCCCTTAGAAAATTTAGATTGAGAATCATGGACCCTAGCTTTTCTTCATTTAACCACAATGCAAACCCAAGTTTATTCGTCCGTTCGTTTCCATGATTCACAAAAATTTGTAAAAGAGTTTTGTCAAAGTAAAAAATTCTATAGTGAATTCTTCTAAAGTCAATTTCATTATTCACCAATTTCGAATTGTGCAAGTCGAGTCGTGGGGCTTTGCACCCTAGAGGATTTAATGCGAGTCATTGACCTTATGAAATTGCTACTGGTACATGTCGCACCAGGGAGGTCGGTCCGGTTTTTACGCATTTTTCGCTACGGACCACTATGGACTTCAAGCAGATTTTTGTTTCTGTGAAGTACCTTAAGCCTCCGAAAATTGTGGTTAAGTTGGTGGTAAAAGGTCTCGACGCGTCCTCGTTTTCACAACTATTTAGATTTTTGTCACTTTAAGTTTGCTCGTTGGTGATTCAAGCGTTAAAAGCAGTTTCAAACCAGAAAAAGTTCACCTTATAATTTTCAGAATTAACAAAACTCCTTTTTGAACAAAAGTTTACGATACACGAATCAGTTCACTCGGCGAAAAGTTTCGGTTTTGACTAACTCATGTTCAAACAATTTTAAGCAACCGAATTTCAGATCCAATCAAACACAATTTTAAAGCTCTTTGGTCCATTGGTACACGAGTTGGTTTAAAACGTCTCAACAAACAAGAGTTTTTGAAATTCAAAAGAATATTTTGTGAAAAATAAAAATCACCGGGTCTTTAACGCAAATTTTCAGCAAAAACAATCTAACAATGCATTAAATTAATTCTCCAACATTTCAGAAACAATTTGAGAACAGTTGCGACTAAATTCAGAAAAATGATGTGCAATTCGGACCGAATTGGAGTGAATTCGGACCGAATTCGAGGTTCTGTCAAATTGAGATGCACAATTCGATCCGAATTGGGTCTAATTCGGTCCGAATTGTAGGGTCTGTCAAGTATTAAATGCTAAATTCGGTCCGAATTAGAACTAATTCGGTCCGAATTGAAAGTTCTGTTTTGGAAAATTTTCGTAAAAACAAGCATTTTCAGGAATTTTCAAGAGATTTCGTGCTTGTTTCGTTTTTCCTTCTCTCCCCCCCCCCAAACTTAAAACACTGCATTGTCCTCAATGCAACACAAAGAAAAATAAAGAGGAGGAAAAAGGAAACTAACCGGATCAAAAGGTGGAGAAGTCATGCCCGCCTGAGAGGCGTGCGGGCTCATCACTGGATAGCCTGTTAGAGTTATGTCCTAGAAGCCAATCATTATATGGCTACTTCTACGGTTTATGTTATTGATGATATTTGATCATTTATTCCTTGATTTATTTATTGACAGATCATTCAGGTTGAGGATCTGAATTGTGGATCTCTGTGTTTCATTTATAATAAATGACAATAATAAATCTAAAAGGTCCGTAATCTTGATAATTAACAAGGAATATTAATTATCGGATAAGATTAGTATGCAAGTTAAGTGATGATTAAGTTCTACAAATCATAGGTAAGGAGTTGCCAACTTAATTGCATATGTATATGTTATAGAACATAGTACATGACACGACCCAATGAAATAAATATATGGATTGTGTTATGTGTCATTATTTATTTCATTTGAGTTTGATTCTAAGTTTGAGATGGTTCAACTTTTCCACATGAGGATAGGTTCAATAAATATCGTCTACCGTTGATTCCTGATAAGGGCTGCTATACGGACTTTATTTATGTTCTCTTGAATTGTGCGGGGAAATGTTGTTTATCAAGAAAACCGTATGTCCCTCATTAATTTATTTAATGAGCGATGATATCTGTTTGGGCTCCTTGATGGAGATGGATTGTTTGCTAGCAACTGATACAGTCATCTCTAGATCAAGAAAAACGTATAATCTGCAAGAATGACACATTCCTATCTTAGATTATACGATGATATCATGTGACATAAGAATCAGACAAGGAAATACTATTATTTCTTATGCAGGATTAAAATATTGTAGCAGTACACTATTTATGCGAATTAGGAATCATAACGTGTTGCTAGATACCGCTTATGATTATTAGAAATAAATAGCGATTTATTTTTCATGTCCAACAGAGCATAAATCTTCAAAGGGTCACACAAATAGGTTTTGACCATGCGTGCATTATTTATTTGGTTGTATTAAGGAATGCAACAATATGATATGTTGACTGATTAATTATGTACTGTTGCGAACCGTCATAATTAATTAATTAAGTCAAACGGATTATATAGAAATAAATTAATGCATATTCTAATCCTTAAATAATTATCAAAGTGTTGATAATTATTTTGTTCAACATGAATTAATTAAAGTAATTAATTTGAGCTAACGGACCTATATTTAAATGGTAAATTAAAGGTCCAACTTGAGAGCAATTAATTGTGCCACTAATTAATTGAATTAGAGGACCAATTAAATAATTGATGGAGCCCATTTAGGTCCATTTTATGGCTGCCCTAGTGATGGCATAGTTGTAAATTAGTTACAACTTTTTAGTAGAGTGGTTGGTCTATAAAAGGACCACTGATAAGCCAAAACCCTAGCCACCTTGCCCTTTTCTCTCTCCCTAATATTTTGGACGAAAATTAAAGAAAAAATTTCAGAATTTTTCCTCTCCACCATTGCTCTCTTAAGCTCATGTGTTGAGCACCTCTTGCCTCCATCCAATTAAATAGTTAATTAAGGCAAAGGGAAGGAAGGGATTAGGCTTAACCTCTCATCTACTAGCATAGATCGAGGTTTTGGTTAATACCTTGGTGGACTTGAGGCCGAGACACGCGTGGTGGTGCGCACAACCTCGACATCGCCGGATTCGAGCCTCCTTGTTGCGATACAAGGAGAGGTAGCCTTCCTAACATCTCTCTCTTGTGTGTGAATGCTTGGACTAGATCCTTCGAGGTCTAAGTCGTTTGGATTGCTTATTAAATGGTTAATTAGCACAAAAATTTGAAAACTTAGACTTCCTAACTGTGGTATCAGAGCTCTAAGTCGTTCTAAAGCATTTTAACACATAATTAGTTGAGAAATGATTAATTAACACATGGATTAGTGATGCATTTGCTTGTTGTCTGGATTTATGTTCTGTTTTCGACATTGTTTTGGTTTTTTCGCTGAGAAAAGATTTTAAAAAAATTCTAAATTTTATTAGAGATTGTAGATCTGTGAGATTTGGTTCTTTAGCCACTAGTTTCACCTTTTTATAAGTTGTTATGAATTTATGGTGAATTAAACGGTAACGGTGCGCAGATCTGGTACTCTGCTGCACAGTTCTGTGTTTTAGGTATGAAGGATTTATTTTTCGAAAATAACTATCTATTTTTTCTTGGCTAAGAATCTTGTAGACTTGATTTTCTTTCTGGACATGTATATTTTGATGCATGCTTCGGATTTTCTGTGGGTATTCAAGTCAAGAGATTTGAATCGGTTGTCAGATCTGGTTTTCCAATAAATTGATTGTTTGGATAAACTGTACTAATTGAGAAACTTTTTTGAAAAAGTATTTGAATAAAAAGTTTCTAATTGAAGTTAGAATTCTGTGAAAATTAGTTTCAAAGAATTTCATTAAGGTTTGATACCTCAACTGAGTCAAAATTTTTTAGTCGTCAGTCTATTTCAGAACAGGACAAGTGGCTTGTTTGCTATTTATCTTGATGATTTTAAATAAGACTAGTTGGATTTCTTTTGATGGATTGGTAGCCAATAACATAAAGTATAAATATTATATAAAGTGTTTGCATGAAATCGTTTTGGAAGACGATCCTACAGACCAAAAGAGTTAGACAAAAATAAAAAATCGGATAACGGTGTTTCGCGCACAGTTTGACGATTTGTTAATTTTATTTTTCTCTGATGGTAAGTGAACTCTCCCTGAAAATTTGACAGATAGCTTCACTCATAATAGGAAGTATGCATGATTTATTTCATAATTTTTGGAGACCGAAAATTTTTGGATTTTATCGGATCCCATTTAATATTTTAAATAGTTAAAGTATTTTCTAATTATTCAAATTGGTTGAATAAATTAATTAGAATACTCCAAGATATTCCTCCTTTCTGTTTGCAATTGTTGAATTGGCTTTTCAAATGGTTTAAGCAAATTAGTTGTTTAAAAGTTAAACTTTTATGCGGAAAGACCCGAACTAAAAGCGATGTGCAAAGACTCTAATTCATTGTTGTTAATTAAGAAACAAAGGGACATGTGCTAACTTTGTTTTGTAGGAAGGATCGTGGGTTTAGTATGGCTCAAGAAACCAATGCCTTGTGTGTTGTAATATGTGAATGCATGTGATTGATTGTATGTAAGGCCTTTGGTGCCATGGTTAATTAATTAATAATGATTAATTTCTTAATGTAACTTGTGAGGCTTGCATGCCCCTAAGGCTAGGAGGGAATTAGGGATATTTTCACATGTATTTTGTTCTTTTAATTATATAGGATATGATCCATATGATTAGTGGGAGGGACAATTAGATTAGTTTTGCTACATGGAGATGCGGCGGAACTAATGCAAGCGAGAGCCATACAAACCCACAACAATGCATAAGATGCTTATTATTATGTGAATGTTTGTGGATGCTATGAATGTCATAGAATAGGTATGGGTGTATGATTACACGACCACCAAACAAGAGTCACATAATTGTTTGTCCCAAATTAATTTGATTAAGTCGACCGCCCTCCTTCTCTCTATCCCCTTCACGTCAATTGCCCTCTCATGGCGCGGTCCGCCCAAGCGGACGTAATGGTTGTCAATTTGATAGTCGGGGTACAAATAAAAGGATTTGTAAGGAGCAAATAGAGATGTGTTACTTATCGATGGACCCAACTAGAGTTTGGACATCGGGGCGAAGTTCGCGACGCGAACCAAGAATCATAAAGTTGTATGATTGGTTAAAGAAAACCTACCTTAACTAGTCATTTTGGGTGACGTGCCATAGCAGGTCCAACTTGACGAAAATAGGAGTCTTAGAAAGTCATTATTTTTAAGGGACTTATATTAAAGTAGTGAAAGTTTTACTTTATTGAAAATAAAATAAAAACATAAACTAATTGGCCTTAATTTGAATTAATTGTTGTAGATGTCTTACTCATCCTTTTCGCTTCGCTCTATTTTAGAGAAAGAAAAGCTCGCCTTCAACGGTGCCAACTTTCTAGATTGGCACCAGAACCTTAGGCTTGTCCTTAGGTTTGAAAAGAAGGAATACCTCCTAACCACTCCCATCCCCGCGGCTCCTAAGTCGGATGCCCCTTAAACGGATAAGGATGCCCATGACAAGCACGTCATGGACGACATGGAGATGTCCGTCCTGATTGTCGCTGTCATGGAGGCGGAACTCCAAAAGGAGTTCATGGATAGTGGTTATGGTGTGTTTGAAATAGTATCTCGTCTCTCGAACATGTTCCAAATCAAGGCCCGCACCGAAAGGGCCCGTCTCATCAAGGCCGTCGCCAATACTCGATTGGCGGAAGGTCATGAAGTGGGGCCACACGTCATGAAGATGGCGGGGTTGTTTCGGCAGCTCGAAAGGCTTGATACGCCCTTCCCGTCAGGGGCGATTCAAGACTTCATTCTCAACTCTCTCACTCATAACTTCACCGGTTTTGTTGTGAACTACCGGATGAATGGCATGGACAAGAGTATGGATGATCTCCAAAACATGCTTGTCGAGACGGAGGAGAGTCTCAAAAAGGAGAAAGGCCCCAAAGATATTCTTGCAGTGAGTGACAAGAGCAAGAAGAGTAAGAAAAGAAAGACCCGCAGAACTAGAAAGGGCAAATGTACGGTGACGCTCCAAGGTTCGACCAAGGGAGCTCCCGAGGGTTCCAAGAGAAAGAAGAACCTGACCACTTCTGAGACCGTGTGCTACTACTGTAGCAACAAGGGTCATTGGAAGAGGAATTGCCCAAGTACCTCGCTGATAAGAAGGCGAGAACTGTCCGGCCTTCTACCTCAGGTATATTTGTCATTGAAACCCTTCTCGCTACCTCTAACACAGACTGGATATTTGATACTGGTTCATGTGCTCACATTTGTCGAAATGTGCAGGCACTAAAGAGTAGGAGGCGGCTCGAGAAAGGCGAAGTTCAACTCCGCGTCGGTAACGACACGTGCGTCTCCGCTATGGCCGTTTGGAACGTAGAGCTTACTTTGCCTTCTGGTTTTATTTTAGAACTAAAAGATGTTTATGTAGTTCCTTGTATCACTCGGAACATCATTTCTATTTCGTATTTAGACTTGGATGGATTTGGTGTTGTAATAAAGAACAAAAGTTGTACTTTGTTGCGTAATGATGTTTGTTATTGTGTTGCGCATTTATTGAATGGTCTTTATGTGCTTGATTCTAACGAACATGTTTTGAGTGTTGAACATGACAGTAGAAAACGTAAGATTTCACATGAAAGTACGACTCTAATGTGGTATTGCCGCTTAGGTCATATCAACGAGAAACGCATCAAGAGATTACAAATAATTGGTCTCTTGGATCAATTCGCTTTCGAGCCAATTGACACATGCGAATCATGTTTGATGGGAAAGATAACCAAAGCGCCTTTTACCAACAAAGGTACAAGGGCAAGTGGCTTATTAGACCTCGTGCATACCGATGTATGTGGACCTATGAGCATTTTCGCACGAGAAGGTTATTCATACTTCATCACTTTCACCGATGATCATAGTAGATACGGGTATATCTACTTGATGCGGCACAAGTCCGAATCTTTCGAAAAGTTCAAGGAGTTCAAGAATGAAGTTGAGAACCAACTCAATCGAAAGATCAAAGTCTTGCGTTCCGATAGAGGTGGACAGTACTTGAGCCATGAATTTGGTGATTATCTAAAGGAGTGTGGAATCGTTCCACAACTCACTCCACCGGGAACACCACAGTGGAATGGTGTATTCGAAAGGAGGAATCGAACTTTGCTAGACATGGTTCGATCGATGATGAGCCAAGCCGACTTGCCTAAATCGTTTTGGGGTTTTGCATTAGAAACCGCAACTTTTACACTAAACCGTGTTCCAACAAAGTCCGTTGAGAAAACGCCCTATGAGCTTTGGTTTAGTAGGAAGCCAAGCATGTCGTTTCTCAAGATTTGGGATTGTGAAGCTTATGTGAAAAGGCTAATGAGCGATAAGCTTGGATCCAAATCGGACAAGTGTCATTTCGTAGTATATCCAAAGAAAACTAAGGGTTATTACTTCTACAACCGCAACGAGAACAAGATAGTTGTTGCTCGTTATGGTGTGTTCTTGGAAAAGGAGTTTATCTCAAGAAGAAGTAGTGGGAGTAACGTGGTAATTGAAGAAATTCATGAACCACCGTAAGATGTACCTCAAGTAGGCAATCTAGCGATTCCCAATATGGTGTCAAACGAGGTTGTAGCCGAACCCGTTCCGCAAGCCGTTGTGGAAGAGGTTCAAGAGTACGCTCCCTCAAATAAGGACTCGAACATATCGCGAGTCGATAGTGTTGAAGACACTCAAACTTTCGAGGACCAAGAACCAAGTCCACAAGCCGTTGTGGAACAAGTTCAAGAACCTCAACCCCAAGCACCGATCCTACGAAGGTCAACGAGGGAAAGTCACCCACCCGAAAGGTACTTGGGTTTGCACGAGGTTTTCGTCATTGCGAATGACGAACCCTTGACCATAAAGGACATGAAAGATAAACCCGACTCCAAAGAATGGCTTAAGGCCATGGAATCCGAAATGCAATCTATGTATGAAAACAAGGTATGGACCTTGGTTGACCTTGCCGACGGAGTAAAATCCGTTGAGAACAAGTGGATCTTTAAGAGAAAGGTCGACATGAATGGCAACTTGAGAATTTACAAAGCACGACTAGTTGCGAAAGGTTATAAGCAAGTTCATGGTATTGACTATGAAGAAACTTTCTCGCCTGTCGTCATGTTCAAGTCAATTCGGATCTTGTTAGCAATTGCCTCATATTATGACTATGAGATATGGCAAATGGATGTCAAAACTGCCTTCTTAAATGGCAATTTGGAAGATGATGTGTATATGACACAACCCGAGTGTTTTGTGGATCCAAAGAATGCTAACAAGGTGTGCAAGCTTCAAAGGTCCATTTATGGGTTGAAGCAAGCATCGAGGAGTTGGAACAAGCATTTTGATGAAGAGGTCAAGAAGTTGAACTTCATTCAAAGCGAGAAGGAACTTTGTGTTTACAAGAGGATTAGTGGGAGCGTGGTTGTGTTTCCCGTTCTATATGTTGATGATATACTCTTGATCGGGAATGATTTCCTCGAATTGAATGCAGTCAAGGATTCATTGAAGAAAGTGTTCTCAATGAAAGACTTGGGCGAAACCGCCTACATCCTAGGAATTAAGATCTATCGAGATAGATCAAGAAAGTTGTTAGGCTTAAGCCAAGATGCATATATTGACAGAGTGTTGGAAAAATACAAAATGGCTAGTTCCAAGAAGGGTTACTTGCCTATGTCACATGGCATATTTTTGAGCAAGTCTCAATGTCCGACGACTGATACAGATAGGGATTTCATGAAGCGGTTCAAGTATCCATCTGTAGTCGGTTCGATCATGTATGTCATGCTATGCACTCGCCCCGATGTGGCGCATCCGATTAGTGTGACTAGTCGATACCAAGCTAACCCTGGTATGCCACATTGGACCGCAGTCAAGAATATCCTCAAGTATCTCAAGAGAATAAAGGATAACATCCTCGTGTACGGTGGAGACCAAGAGCTCGTTGTAAGTGCTTTGGTGATATTCACGTGAAATAGAATTACAGCCATTTATCAATCACAAGGCTAATCACCTCAATACAAACATCATGTCGACTCATTTCTGTAATTAGTATAAAACAGTGCTATAAAAGCATGGTACAGCTTTTAATTCGTGTGGTACAGTGCTATAAAACCATGCATGACCTAGCGCCTATAAAAATAGCTAAGTATACTCGACCTGGCGCCTATTAGACAACAATTCCTTCTAGGAGACTTCAAATTCATGTATACATAATTAACAAAACTATAAATAGCATCAAAGATAACAGAGAAAACCTAGTCTAGGTGACAACACAATTGCAAAGAGAGCCAAACTGGTACATTAAGTAAACTGGTACATAGTACCATAACACAAAAATCAAAACACATCCAGTAAATGAAATAATGAAAACAGATCCATTCAAATTATCACCAATCTCGTACCATAACATGCAAGCTCATAGAACCATAACACAAAATAGTACATAATGAAAATAAAAATTTGCCTAAACAACTTAGTACATAATTTGCCTAAACAGAAATTAGTACATAATCAAAATCACTGTTGCTATCCCAATTCTTCACTTATCTCCATTTCCAAGGGCCTAATTAGACAATAGAAACAAAAATTAGTATGAAAATTACATGGAAATTACATGAGGCGCATGTTTTACATGAAAATTATATGGAAATTACTACATGAAATTACTGCAAGTACAATGTAAGCACTGCTGCTGCTGGTTTAACATGTAAGCACTTCACTTATCCCTTAGAAACGCATGTTTCACTGCTGCTGGTTTAACATGAAATTAGTACCATGTAAGCACATACAATAGAAAAAGAAATTATTGCAAGTTGACCCACAAGTTGACATGTCCTAATGAATAAAAGCTAATTAGGCCACTTAGGTGATTCAGAGAGGTATCTAACATAAGGTTGATTGAAAATTGCACATGGTAATGATAAAAAATCCTAATTACAGATTCCATATTTTATTCTCCACTGTCAAAAATCAAAATCCAAATTTAACCTAGACCAGAGTTAATATATGCATAGGCATAGAGCACAGGACTAGACCAGACCTGTCACAGTTCTTCAACTTTCTTCAAATGCAAAAACATTGCATATGAAATCCATGGAAATTGAATATTCATGACGGTATGCTGCTATCTGCAAATGCAAAGCTTCATTTACAATATACTAGCATACCAAACCAAATCTCTTTTGTCTACTACATCACATTTCCATAGATACTGTCAAGGCAAAACCAACGGCTTATCAACAGAAAAAGAAATAGAGAGAGAGAGAGAGGGGGAGAGATAGAGAAAGAGAGATAACCTGCTCAGTGATGCGCGCAAGAGAACCATGAGGATAGGTTTCTCTGAGGCGCGCGATGCTCTCCGATCCAGGCGATGCTCTCCGATCCAGCCGATGCTCTCCAATCTAAGGGTGAGGAGGCGCGAAAAAAAGTTCTTCGATCTAGGGTTTCTGTTACTGTTTCGAAGAGAGCGAGAGACGAAGTAAAAGAGAAACAAAAAGATCGAAGGAGAGGAGCTTCGGCCAACTCTCTGCTTCGATCAGCTTTCTAGGGTTTAAAGAGGAGGCACAGATCTGTTTCGATTTAGAGAAAGAGCGATAGGGGAAGTAAAGAGAGAGAGAGAGGAAACGGAGAGCTTTTCACAGACGGAACGGAAAATTAATCGCTCCAGCGACCCATCGCGCGAACAGATCTGAACGAATCTTGGAACGGATCGGACGGCCTGGATTGCGACTCACCACAGCCCCTGTGAGTTGCAACTCACCATAGCAAAATTATATATATATATATATATATATATATATATATATATATACAGAGAGAGAGAGAGTTTAATATGCACTATAGTACATAAGGAGTTCTATGCACCTCGGACTTTTTTGGAAGTATTTTTATAAATTGACAAATCTAATTTAACCAATCTAATCTACATATTGAAATCTCACAGCAAACCAAAATTTATAATTTTTGAGATTTTATTACTATTTTTTTAAAACCTGCCATTTTTGGAATGTTGTAATAGTAGTTTGTTTCCAAAAATGACAGGTTTTAAGAAATTCGAAAAAAATAGTAATAAAATCTCAAAAATTGTAAAATTTGGTTTGTTGTGAAATTTCAATATGTAGATTAGATTGGTTCAATTAGATTTATCAATTTACAAAAATATCCCCGAAAAAGTTCGCGGTGTATAGAACTCCCTATGCACTATGGTGCATATTAAACTTTCTATATATCTATACTACTTATAAAAGCAGCCATAGAAAGGTCATGAATTCCAACCACTAGGGATGGAAACATGTGTTAACATCAATTATAAACCATTGATATGTGCAATTTGATATGATGTGCGGTTCAGATTTGTATTTCTAACAAAGAGTCAGACTCTTTGATAGAAAGTGTCCGGTCGCTGAATTGAATTAAAGTTTTTAGGGAGTTTGTCAATATTTCCTAAGTTCGATTTTTGACTCTAGCGATTTTATTATTTTTTTTCTTGCACTATTTTTTTAATTTCTCCTATTGCATGCACCATTTCAAGGACGTTCCAAATCTGTTTTTTTCAAATAATAACTTGACGCATATTTTTTATATTGCGTTTGCATATCATAATTTTCTTTGCATCTGGAACATAAATGATGCAAAATACTTATAGTTTCTATGTACATAACTATTATTTGCTTTTATATTTAAGCTTGACAATCCCACATAAATTTTTTAATAATTTTATTCGTTAAAAAATATCCATGTTCATCAATTTACTTTTTCCCATATTTATATGTTTATCTATTATCTATTTTATTTAAGTATAACAAAATAATAAAAATTTCCCCACACATTGGGTGGGCGTATCTGCTAGTATATATATATATATATATAATGGATAAAATACACTACTGTGTACGGATCGTCTCCATACACATGAGTCGTTTTTCAAGATTCAAAATTCAAACGGTCAATCCGAACCATTCAAGTTGTTCTTTATATTGAAAAACTCTTGCAAACCAAATTTTATATTTTTTTGAATTTTTTTGCTATATATTATGATATTTTCAAATTGGAGGGCCTGAAATACTCCAATTATAGTGTTTTTTTGAAAATATCATAATAAATAGCAAAAAAATTCGAAAAAATATAAAATTTGGTCTATCTTAGTTTTTCAATATGGCGAACAACTTGAACGGTTCGGATTGACCGTTTGAATTTTGGATCTTAAAAAACGACTCATGTGTACGGAGACGATCTGTACACATCAGTGTTCTGTATCCATTCTCTATATATATACATATAAACCCCAACATTGCATAGCTACTCCAGAAAAGCCTAATTGATCAATATTTAGATTTTTTCAGTAAAAGACAAGAAAATAATAAACAAAGAAAATCTTTCTTGACAGCTTCGGTCAAGTTTTCGAAAACAAAAATAAACAAAGAAAATCGGAAGTGATAAGTGCAATTCCAAGATGTATCATCCCAGCCAAAAATAGAAAGTGCATTAATTTGATTCTAAGAGATTTTTATTTTTTGCGTCATCATTAATTCTCCCTTTACTTCTGCTCCCTCACCCTCATCTCCTCTGTCTCACGAGCATTCCTCCCCCTAATTTCTATTTTTGGCGGCGCACTAGGTGCAACTTTGTTGAGTTCCCTCTCCCTCTCCTTTTCTCTGTTCCTCAACTCTCGTCTGCACTTTAATAAGATGATCACTTATTACAACTAACTAAATATTTACGCTTACAAATTAATTATTTATAATTGTTGAACCATAAATTTTGGTGGCAAATAATAGAGATTATTATTAATTCTTCAAATACCAAATAAATCCCACAAACACTCAATCATCCTTGAAAAATACCAAACTAACTCCGAAAATTCCACAAAAATACCCAAAAATCCTTTGAGATTTATAGAAAATTATGGAATTGTTAAAAACCCAGAGATATCAACTGAAACCCCCAATTTTATCTAAAACCCCCTCAAAACCCACAAAATGAATAAAATAATTCCATGAGGAATTTCAAGAAATTCTTGGTATTTCTATATTCCCTACATTTTTTTGAGTCTATAAATAAAATTTCATGAGAAAACTCCAAAGGGAAGGCCTCCAAACAATTTTTCTAAGATCACAAATTAGTAGAAAAATCAATTTAACAAAAAATGGAGAGAGGCAGTAGTATGAGGAAATGGAGAAGAAAAATGAGGCGGGATCCAAGCTCTCTTCATACGCAGGAATAGTACGGATGCTCCTATTCTGCATGCACCATGCAGAGAAGAATTGCCCAGAACCATTGGTGTTTGGTGAACCGAGTGTGTTAAAGGAAAGAATCCTCCTTCCTCCATTCGAAATCGCTGGGAAGAAAAGGGAAAGGGGGATGTTTGGACAGAACCTCTCGAACGGAATTCAGTTGCTGCATCCTCGAGAAGGTCCACCAGGTGGCAAAATCACAGCTGCCGGATTGAAGAGAAGGTGATTAAAAGACAAATGGAGGGCGAGGATCAATCAAGCGAATCAGCCCCAAAGAAGACTGAGGCTACTGACAACGTCGTCTATATATAGACCCCATTCCGACAGAATTGGGGTTGGATAGTTGGTGTTGGTTTTGGTTAGCGAGTGGGTTGGCAAGAGAGCTGAAGAGAAAGAGAAAATCCATTACACCCAGCTTCAATTTTCACTTGTAAACAGATAGGTTAGTTGAATTGAGAGAGAAAGGAGAGAATAGAGACAATTCGATTAGGCTAATTGGTAAGTTCAGATAGGAGCAAGAAGCGAGAGGAGCAAAGATCAATCGATCTGTTGTAAGGAAGAAGGTAATATGTAATAAAGAATGTTGCTTTGGATTGATTGGTTCACACAAGATTTGAATTTGATTATTAGAATAAGTTTGCAATTTCTGGATCTGATTTGACCTTCTCTTTTGAATTTCTCAGATTTCTTTCAAAGTTCAAATGATATGTTGATTAATTGCCATTAATTAAGGTCTGAAATGCAGCGAATGTTAGTGATGAAAGGTCATTTATACTTGTTTTGTTGAAATTATGAAGTAATCAGTCATGGATCTTTATAGTTTGTTGATCTTGAACTCGAATTCGCATTCTTTTCCTTTCTTCTTCACATAGATGACTGACATCACCGATTCAGTTGTCTTTTCTCACTTTTGACTGTCAATTCTAGCCTAAATTGATCGGATATGAGATCATCAAGGCCAATCGTTGCAAGTTCGAGTTCAAGATTGAGCAATTAGAGAGATCCAGGGGCTAATTCAAATAGCAATTAACTCGATCTGCTAAGTTGCTGTGCTTTATAGTATAACTATTGAGTCAATTTAGCTTCTTGTCAGACTTAATCTCGCTTAATCTCGATCCCTTTTCTTGATCCATTAAATGAGGTAGATGACACCGTCTCTATCTCCTCCTATTCTAATCCAATTGAAACACCATTTCAAATAGTTGGAATTTGGAATAATCGAGATTAAAAATCTGATAAAGGCAAAGGGGAAGTTCTGTTAAATTCATTGTAGAAATTCCGTGCCTGAAATTCAAACGTGAATAGTGAATTTGCAAGGGCTGTCGTGCTTAAGTTCAGAATTTCATGTAGAACTTCATTCTTGTTTAATGTATACATGATTTGGCTTCAACACTAATAGTGATATAAAGGAACAGGTTGATGTGCAATAAGATTTGAAATAATACATATTGTTACTGGCATATATTTTCTTTTCATATCATTTCAGATTTTGCAAAGAATCATGACAGGTTGCTTCCTTTTCCCTTGACCGTACTAAATTTAGCTTAAGCCTTGAGTTTAATATATGATTCTTGAATGAATGAAAAGTGTCTTGTGACTGCATTGCCAAATCTCATTAGAAATCAGATATAACACGAATCATGTGCCATATAATTGTAAAGTTAGATAGAATACTGTCTAATTCTTGTTAAGCTTTGTTAACCAAGGCACAATAATTAACAGTGGGAATGGTGTAATTAAGACATGACCTGACTTAATTGAGCAACGTTTTCCCCTAATTTCACTCCTTTTATTCACTGTCACTGAGTTACACGGCATGAGACACCGTCTCAGCAATGCCACAAATTACACCCTTTGATCTGACCGGAGACACTGTCTCCATTCTTTGTCAGATCCTTGAGAAAATAACAAAAACTGGGGAAAACGCTGCCCAATTTTTGTCAGGATTTGCTTTGTGATTTGTTTAGAAGTTTAGTGTTAAAATATAAATAAATGTAGGGTCTGTTGAGAGGCATCACTCTCATTTGACGCATGTGTAATTTGATTCCAAGTCTCTTGACAGTACTATTGCATAAAGTCCTTTTAAGGCAGTTCTGTATTAATGTTGGTTTTAGCTCACCTCACTATTAGTTCTTTGCCAATGAGTTATATAATAAAAAAAATATGTATTAGAAGTGTGATATTTGTAAGGTTTCATTGTATGAGAGCATTGTTGCAACTGTCAAAGTATTGAGATATTGAGTTTTTAAACTGTCATTACTAACAGTGAAGCATAAATCCTGTATTTTATTTATGTCAATTTCTACTTGTTGTGTGCTGTCCCTTTGTGAAAAATGGTAAAATCTTAGACTTTTGTATAACTGAGATCCATGGATAGCTTCAGTAGATTGTATATGTTGAGTATGACTTCCTAGTACCATCTTTTTAGTTTAGGAAATCGGGTTCTATTCAAAACCAATGATTGTTAGCAGGTCCCAGGGGTATTATTGGAAGTAACTTAGAAAATTTATAGTTGGTTATCTGCTGCTACAATCAAGAATGCAATCTGACAATATTGAAAAACACAGAGTGTACTATATCCCTACTGATTTTTTTGCAATTTTTGGGTAAATATGTGGCAGGTTTCCTGTTCTATTTGTTTTATAGTTTTATAGTTGATAATTTTATAGCTGATATGTGTAAATGTGTAGGCACTGTGCATAAAGCAAAGGTACATGCAATTCCTTTATTGAAGCACTAGCTAGCTGTAAAGTTTTGTGAGTAATTTAATTTTTTCAAGCAGTGTAGATGTAGGCCTAGTAGAGTACTGCTCATGTTGTATGTAATGAGGTCTTCACCATAAAAAAAATATATATAAATATAATATTCAATTTTGCATATACTTTCAAACATTTACTACCAGTTTACTAATCAATTTTTCTTCTCTTTGGCTGGTACTTATGAAGAACTTGAAGCTTTTAATTCTATTGTATGTAATAACAAAATTTGTAGATTCTTATTCTAAAAAAAAAAAAACAAGAAATGATATCTTGACTTGTAAATGTTACCGACCCACACTGGGGTCAGGTTTATACACGCAAGAATAAGGCCCATCCAGCACCTGAGAAGATTTAGTTTACAATTTATCATTATGTATCTTTCCTTATTTTTATGCATCTTTCCTTAGTTTAAAATAGTTGTTATATTTCTAGTTGTTACCATATTAGAAAATACTCTATATAATGAGTATTAGATTGTATGAGGATTTTTAAGCAGAATAATATATCTTTCCTTCTATCTCTCTCTCTCTCTCTCTCTCTCTCTCTACCTCTTCTGGCCACCACGGCAGAACACATCCAACCCCCCAAAATCCCATACAACCTAAGACCTACCAAGGCTCGTAACAATTTGGTATCAGAGCCAAAACGGTCAAAACCAGTCAAGATGTCCACCGACGGCACCACACCTTTCGATGTCGCTGCCGCTTTCCAACAGCTTCTTCAAGGCCAGAACGAGGTCTTACGTCGTCTGTCCTTGGTTGAAGGTCGGTTGCTCTCCTTAGAGCAACCCTCGAAAGTCGAGGAGCACCCTCCATCTAAGCCATGTGACACACTAGGGTGCCACGCTACTACAAACTTGATTTTCCGACCTTTGATGGCAAAGAAGATCCATTAGGCTGGCTTAATCGATGTGAACAATTTTTCCGAAGACATCACACTATGGAAGAGGAAAAGGTTTGGCTTGCCTCCTACCACCTCATTAGTATTGTCCAGCAGTGGTATTACCAGTTGGAGCGAGATGAAGGCCTTTTGCCTTGGGCCCGATTCAAGGAGATGTGTCATTTGCGGTTTGGGCCACCTATTCGCAGCAACTCCTTAGGCGAGCTGATGCATTTACGGCAAACCGACAGTGTTGATGACTACCAACAACGCTTTGGTGCTTTAATCTGTCGTGCCGATTCAGTCACTCTAACTCAACAGGTTCAGATTTTTACTGTTGGCCTCTCATATTCGCTTAGCACTGACGTCGAGCTACAGCGACCCAACGACCTGCAGCATGCCATGAGTTTAGCTCGGGCTTTTGAGCGCCGCTACCACACGGCTCCAGCTGCTAGTATTCTTGGGCGACCACCGGCACGCTCAGCTGATGCGCGGCCTAATCTAACGCGCACACTTTCACCTCGATCGGTCGAACAGCAACCTGCTCCCTCGTTGGGCCTCCGTTGCCTCACGCCGACTGAGATAGCTGAACGCCGCCAGCAAGTCTTGTGCTTTAATTGTGATGAATCTTATGTTCGAGGTCATCATTGCAAACGCTTATTCTTCTTGGATGTCACTGACGATGATGAGGACAACCCCAAAGACATATCTGATGATGCCTTTGATGCTTCACCTGAGATCTCCCTACATGCCATCACCGGCATTCCAATAGCAAGCACAATGCAACTTGCTGTGAAAATACAAGGGCATCATTTTCTGGCCCTTGTTGATTCTGGCTCCACAAACAACTTTGTTAGTATGACAGTTATCAAGGGAGCTGGATTAACCTAACCAGGCCTTAGTGTTGCAAGTTGCCAATGGAGATCGTTTGCCAAGTGCTGGCCTGTGCTCCAATTTAGCATTGAACATTGGAGAAGATATCTTCTCTGAACATTTTTTTGCACTTCCTTTAGACGAATTTGATGCGGTACTGGGTTGCCAATTTTTGAAAAGTTTGGGCCCAATTCTTTGGGATTTTTCTGAGCTCACCATGTCATTCTGGCGTGTCAATCGCCATGTCACTTGGAATAGCGCAGAAGGTACTATACGGCATGTATGTGTTCTCACCTCTAATGACCTCCTACAGTCCCTTCTTGCTGTATTTGAGGATCTATTCTTAAGGCCACAAGAGCTCCCACCTTCCAGAGCTTTTGACCATCGCATTCCCTTGCTGCCCAATTCAGCCCTTGTGGCTGTCAGGCCCTATTGATACCCAATATGCAAAAAGATGAAATTGAGCAACAATGTGCAGCCATGATGGCCCAAGGAATCATTCGACCTAGTACATCACCTTTTAGCTCTCCTGTTTTGCTTGTCAAAAAGCAAGATATGACATGGTGTTTCTGCATAGACTATAGAGCTTTCAATGCAATCACTGTTAAGGACAAATTTCCAATACCAGTGGTCGATGAACTTCTAGATGAGCTTAAGCAAGCTCACTTCTTTACTAAGCTTGACCTCCGATCAGGGTATCATCAAGTGAGCATGGACGAGGCAGATATCCACAAGACAGCATTTCGCACACATCATGGCCATTTTGAATTCCTCATCATGCCATTTGGCATCTCTAATGCACCTTTCACTTTCCAGGCCTTAATGAATGACGTGCTACAGCCCTTTCTCCTTCAATTTGCCCTTGTATTTTTTTGATGATATCCTAATATACACAGCTCCTGGGCTGAACATCTCCAACATGTCTGTACTGTTCTTCTCCAATTTTGCAACCACAAGTTGAAGCTTAAACGCTCAAAGTGCTCATTTGGTCAGACTTCTATTGCATATCTGGGTCATGTCATCACTCGCCAAGGAGTAAGCATGGACCAGTCCAAGGTCCAGGCCATTTCAGATTGGCCCACACCAACAAATGTGCGTGCACTTCGTGGATTCTTGGGACTTGTAGGCTACTATCGCAGGTTCATTCAAAAGCTATGGATTGTTAGCAGCTCCACTAACCAAGTTATTGCATAAGGGCTCATACAATTGGTCACCAGAGGCAGCTGAGGCCTTTGCAGCACTCAAAACAGCATTATCGGGAAGTCCGATCCTCCAATTACCAGATTTCTCCTTGCCGTTTATTGTTGAGTATGATGCTTCAAGAACTAGTTTTGGTGCTGTTTTGCATCAAGGCAGCAGACCAATAGCGTATTTTAGTCGATTCGTGCCGGTTCACCATGCAAAACTTGTTGCCTATGAGCGTGAACTCATTGCCTTGGTGAAAGTCGTTTGGCATTGGCGACCATATTTGTGGGGCACTACATTCCTTGTCCGCACCGACCATTACAGCCTCAAATACTTGCTGGACCAACGCCTCTCCACCATCCTACAAAACACTTGGGGTAAGCAAGTTATTTGGTTTTGATTTTCAGGTTGAATACCGTTCTGGCAAGGCTAACACGGTGGCTGATGCGTTGTCGCAAAGAGATGAGGACCCAAGTTTGCATGTGATGTCCAGTCCATCCTTCGCTTTCTATAACAATTTGCGCAAAGAGGTAGCTGAACACCCTGCCTATGTTGATTTGCATGCTCATCAAATTGCCTCCACCTTACCAGGTTGGTGCTACAAGGATGACCTTTTTATTAACCATGGTCGCATTTTCCTCGACTATGACTCGGCATTTATTTCGGCTGCACTTCAATTAGCTCATGGGGTTGGACATGAGGGTGTAGAAAAACTATGCATCGCCTCCGCTCTAATTTCACATTTCCAGAGATGAAAAAAACTGTTAAGGAATTTGTGGCTGCATGTTCTACTTGTCAAATGAACAAATCTATCCACTTGCACCCAGCAGGCCTTCTTCAACCACTTCCTATACCTGCCAAGGTCTAGGCTGACATCTCCATCGATTTTATTGATGGGTTCCCTAAGGTGCATGGAAAATCTGTCATCCTTTTAGTTGTGGACAGATTGTCCAAGTACAGCCATTTCATTACCTTGGCACATCCTTACACAGCTCAGTCAGTGGCTTTGGCCTTTTTTGAGACAATTGTCAAACTACCCGGGGTCCCGGAAAGCATAGTCAGTGATCGTGACCCGGTGTTTACCAGCAAGTTTTGGCAAGAACTTTTTCGCCTTCAGGGAGTTTACTTAAAGCTCAGCTTAGCTTTCCACCCACAAACAGATGGTCAAATAAAGGTGGTCAATCACACAATTGAAATGTATTTGGCTGTTTGGCATGTGACCGATCTCGTACTTGGCTATAATGGCTTCCCTAGGCTGAATTTTGCTATAATACATCATACCATTTTGCACTCAAAGCTACCCCTTTCGAGGTGGTTTATGGACAGCCAGTCCCATCGCTCTTCCCATACACACCAGGTGATACCAATATTGAAGCAATTGATATTTGCCTCAAGGACCGAGATGAACTTCTTCATGATGCCCGACAACGACTTTTGCAAGCACAACAGCAGATGAAGGAAGGATATGATAAGTCACATAGGGATGTATCATATTCCATTGGTCAATGGGTGCTCCTGCGTCTCAATCACCGCTTTGCAGTGGGCATTCACACTAAGGCTAATGCCAAACTTGCTCCCCATTTTTATGGACCTTACAAGATTTTGGAACGAGTTGGCGCGGTAGCCTACCGCTTAGAGCTACCAGCAAATGCACGCATTCATGATGTCTTTCATATGTCATTGCTCAAGTCATTCAATGGTACACCTCTATCTCAACTACTGCCCTTGCCCCCATTGTGCCACGGCCATGTCATTCGGGAACCATCTACTGTCACAAGCATCCGCCGCAGAGATAATAATGTGGAAGTTTTGGTGGAATGGAAGCATCATGAGAAGTCTGAAGCCTTTTAGGAAGACTTTGATCGGTTCAAGGACCAGTATCCATCTTTTCAGCTCGAGGACGAGCTGCTAGCTCAAGAGGGAGGAAGTGGTACCGACCCACATTGAGGTCAGGTTTATACACGCAAGAATAAGGCCCATCCAGCACCTGAGAAGATTTAGTTTATAATTTATCATTATGTATCTTTCCTTATTTTTATGCATCTTTCCTTAGTTTAAAATAGTTGTTATATTTCTAGTTGTTACCATATTAGAAAATACTCTATATAATGAGTATTAGATTGTATGAGGATTTTTAAGCAGAATAATATATCTTTCCTTCTATATATATATATATATATATATATATATATATCTCTCTCTCTCTCTCTTCTCTCTCTCTATCTCTAAACCCTAAATCTCTCTTTCTCTCTCTCGACCTCTTCTGGCTACCACGGCAGAACACATCCAACCCCCCAAAATCCCATACAACCTAAGACCTATCAAGGCTCGTAACAGTAAATAATACACATATTCAGTCTGTACTTGAATTATGTTCTTTTGTAAAGATGAGTATATGCCAGATTGGTGGGTTGCGTTTAAGATTGGTCCATGTTTGTTTGTACATTGGAATATAAATGTAATATGTAAGATGGTTATGGATGACGTCAAGCTCTATTTCTAAATGATATGAAGTGTGTAGTTGAATTCATGTATCATACGGTCCTGTTTCTAAACATAACAAAGTATGATGCCTATAGCAATGCTGCGTGTGTTGAGCCCTTATCCACTGGCACCATGTATGGTTTAAATAGATCAACATGTTTATTCAGGTCTTGATGTAAAGCCCATCTAATTTGACTAATTAGGAATGAATTGTAAGTTTAGTAGAGTTCAACAGTAACAGTATCGATATCACTCCTTGTACCGATTTTCTTAGAGACTAGGTGTAAGCCAGTATATAAGCTACTCAAATAAACACGCTGCGTGTAAATAAATGTTGATTGAACCCGAGACTGTCGGTATACAAATGGTATCAGTGTATTACCTCTCTGTACCGGTCCCCTCCCATGGTAACAGGTCTAACTAGTGTGTAAAGTAGTCAAATAGCCTTGCTTCACTCAAGCTACTGTCAAACTAATTTCACCGCTATCTTCCCTGAGCCTAACCTACTAGTACCGACCTCTTTCTATATCAGTTTTCAAATCCAACCCAATTACTCATATTGAACCCCCACTTGCTGACACCAGAACCTGTACCCGTACCTAACAACCTCTAACTGGTACCGGTACCAAAGCCTACCCCCATTTTACCACTCGTTACTGGCCCTATTGTTGTTGTGCGTTCAATCTTTAACCAAAACCCATGCCTATTAAACCAAACTCAGTAAGTGCAGTTAAGAAATTTGTAAACAATTAAAAGCCCAAAGCCCAAACTTAGCCTGATAATAAAAAAAGAGAAAACGTAGAAAATTTACTAAACCCATTTAAACTCATTAAGACAGAACTTAAACAAAACAAAATTCCAAAAACAGCCTCCAATCCAGAAAATTCACCAAAATGACCCCAAAACTTAGAAAAATCAGATAAAACATTTATAAAATTCTAAAAAAAATCTAAATTGTTGATATTTTTTATATGAAAATTTGTTAAACCAATAATCTTTTTTGAATCCTTGAGTATTTTCATGTAAAAATTTGATTTCCTGCAATGATAAACACAATAAACCTTTTATAGTAAAATTTCAGAAAATAAAACCTAAATAAAATCATAGTAAAGCAATTTCCAAAAGATTATTTTCAATCAAGTATTTTTAAAAAAATAATAAATATCTTCAAAAATAAAAATAAGAATAAGAAAAGAATTCAGAAGTCCTTAAAATGTAAAGTCAAAACAACAAAATCGTAGAAGTCACCAATATCCAAAGAGAAACATCAGAAATCTAAAATGACAAAAACTTAAAACAAATCTTGAAATTCAAACTAAAGTCAAACAAAAACCTTCTTTCTCAAACGGAAACCTCCTTTCAAGCAAAAAACCACACCTCAAACCAAAACCAAACCTTTTCCCCAAAGTCACTAGAAATTTAGAGATCCCTAATTGGATCCCGTCAATTAGGTCTGGTACCATCAATTGAGTCCGATTTAAGCCAAAGAATAAGTTCCGCATGAACACAAAAAGCATGTCAGAAACGATTTTCCTAGCCTATTTCATACAATTTTTTAGATCCCTTAATCAGATATTCTCATGATCAATCACGAGATAATTAATGTTGGTTTAAACAATTAACTCTCGATTTGCCGATTTGCAAAACAACACCAAACCTATTAACTAACGCCTCAATTTAGTGGATTTTTAGCATTTTATTCAAAGAATGGCTTGAAGCAGTAGAGCACAAGTTTGGGAGCATCAAGAGACTTCATTAGACCAGTTAAAGTCAATAGATTAGGTATTTTTAATCCCTAAACTAATCTCAATCAGTTTGCTGTCATTTTGCTGGTTTTCAGTACCAGTGCGTTGTATAACGCGTCAATTGCGTTAGAAAACGCACCAGTACTGTGCTGAACTTCAATTTCGTTTTGATTTCAGAAGACAGTGCGTTACACAACGCTCCTATACGTTGTGCAACGCACTGGAAAAGTTATACAACGTACCACCTCCGTTGTGCAACGCAGTGCGTCACACAACGCTCTGTGCGTTGCACAATCCGCCTTTGATTCTTCTCTGGAACTTTTCGACTCATTTTTGAGCCAAAATTCCATGTATTTAATGTCATTTAATGAGGCGTTGTATAACGGACCAAGGCGTCGTATAACGCGTTTTTGCTTCTTAATCCTTTGTGCAGATTTTTACGCGTCATGTAACGCGTTGCCACGTTACATGACACGTCTGACTTTTTTCTAGCCGTTGAGTTTGTTTTTGTTCATGCGTTGCATAACGGGTTATTTGCGTTGTGTGACGCTCTGACAACTCAAACGGATATCTTATCCATTCTGTTGTATTATAACGGTCATCTGTGCGTTACAAAACGCTCTATTGCGTTGTGCAACGCACTGATAACGGGAAGTTCAGCTTTTTGGCCTGTTTATAACGGCTAGTTGTGCGTTGCACAACGCTCCTTTTACGTTGTGTAACGCACTGGATATTTCTGAGTTGATTTGGAGCTCTTGGCGCCCTCTATTTATATCAGCCCCCTTGGGACTGTTCAGACACTTTTGCAACCTTGCTAAATCACTCTTTCTGAGCTCCATTCAACCTGAATCAATAGCCTCTTGTCTTTGAGCATTTGAATAGCAAAACCATTTGAGATTAGAGTGTTTCTATACCAAACCCTAATCGTAATTGCGAGATTTTTGAGTGTTTTGGTTAGAGCCTCAATTCAATTGAGTGTTTGAGTTGTATTTTGGAGTTAGGCCGATCCACCTTGAGTGTCATTGTGACAAGGTGATTCGGTTCGAAGTTGTAGACACGTTCTTTGTGGAATTGAACGGAGCGCGTCCTTTTCGTGGTTGCGAAACTCCCGGAGACGTACGACTAAGGCTAGCCTTTTCTAGCGGGTCGGAACTCCGTAACATATCGCGTGTCAACTCTTTATCTCTTCTCTTTACTTGCTTGTATTGTGTGATTAGACCAAACTTGAATTGAACCAAAAATTGACCATAGCGGTTTAGGAAATTGAAATTGTGCCTATTCACCCCCCTCTAGGCCTTTCGTTAGGGACATCAAAGTGGTATCAGAGCCAGGTTATCTTTTTGACCTTTTTGTGAGTTAGATAACCTCGATTAATGGCCTCTAGGGTGATAGAAAAACCGGACAAGTTTGGTTCCACTTGTAAGAACTTCCGTTATTGGAAGAGGTGTATGGTTGTATACCTTAACTTGATTGACCTTTGGGATGTAGTGGATAAACCATATGCACCAAACCTAGATAGTGAAGGTAGAGAGATTCATGCCTCAAAATTGCTTAGGGCCAAAAATGACAATGCCGTAAATGTCCTTCTCAACTCGGTTCATGAGTCCATAGCGGCCATTTTTGGTAGTTCAACCAATGCACATGAAATGTGGGTTTCTCTCTTGAACCGTTATGAGGGAAATTCTCTAATCAAAAGTTCCCGTCAATTTGAGTTGGAGTCAAGATTAGATAATTTCCGCATAATGGATGGTGAATGCATCGAGGAAATGTATACTCGGTTTATACAATTGCTCGATGAATTCAACAACATTGGAGAAACCCTATCTAATAGCCGTGTGATAGGAAGATTGCTTAGGGCCTTGGTGGGAAGACCTCAATTCGACAATCTCATCTCGACTCTTGAGACACAACAAAGGTCCCACAACAACCTCACACCGGAGATCATCTACACTCACTACCGGTGTGTAGAAGAGAAGCTCAAGCAACTTGGGGAGTTGAGATATGAGCCTAAAACCGTGGCATTGTCGGCTAGTGACAACAAGGCGTCTCCCTCCAAGAACCGACACAATGACAACCAACAAGGAAGGCACCGTCACTCGAGTGACAAGACTAAGGGCATATTCGACCTTGATGAGGACAAACAAGGTGCCTTGCTCTCTAAAATGTTTTGGGCCGTCATGATCTTTGAGGGAAAGTTCAACAAAGAAAGGCTTGAGAATGATGAGAGGGCTCTTTGTTTTGTTTGCCAAAAGGAGGGCCACACAATGTACACTTGCTTCAAGCTCTTCCCACACTTAAAGAGAGATAAGGAAGATGGTGGTAAGAAGAGAAGTGATGGCCGGTACAAGTCCAAAAGGGGACATTACAAGGGCAAGAAAAAGGGTGAGAAAGCTATGCAAGCTACTTGGGACAATGATTCCGACTCAAGCTCATCCTCTCGATCCGATTCGGAGTCCGAGTGCGACTTTGACAACCTTGCTCTTGTGGCTCAAGTCAATGGTGTGATGATGCCGGTGGATGACAACCTAGATGATTTGGTGAAGGAAGCATTTAACGAGTTCAACCGAGGCAATATCTATGTGCATCCATTGAGCAAAGCTAGCATTGACGAGGCGTCAACCTCTACCTCAACCTCCACTCAAACTCCAATGGTGATCCAAGAGGAGGTACCTAAGGTTGCTCTTGAAGCGCCTAAGGTCACCAATGAGGTACCACTAAACTCAATCTTTTGTAGTGATAGTGATAGTGATAGTGAAAATGACTTGTGCTTGAATGATGATACAAACTCTCAAATTGATAGGTTGAATGATTATCTTGATGAGTCCCTTAAGACTATTGCTAGTCAAAAAGGGAAAATTAACCTTTTGACGGCTAAGGTGCATGATCTTGAAGCTTTGGTGAATAAGTATAAGAGTATAATTGAGAGTTTTGAAAAATCCAAAGATTGTGAAAAGTGTCAAACTCATTTGAGTGAGACAAATGTTTTGAAAAACAATGAAAGGGCATCAAGTTCATCTAGTGTTTCTTGTAGCACCAAGATGGATCTTGACAAAATGTATGTAGGCCAAAAACCCAATGACAAATCGGGACTTGGGTTCAAGAAGGGGAATCAATCCACTTTTAGACCAAGAAACTCGATTAGCCCGACACAAAATGAGAGGTATTATAACAAGGGCACCAATGATAGGAACACACACGGGAAAGGGCAAAAGAATTTCTTTGGTTCTCAAAATGGTGCTCAAAAGAATTTTGGTAGGAATAGAAATGGTTCCAAGGGTTCTCAAAGGAATTTACAAAACAATCGGGCCCCAAACAATTTGTATTTCAAGGGTCCCGATGGGTGCTTTCATCTTTTCCAAAAGAATGGGGGAAATAGGAATAGCACACACACTAGACCTCAAAATAATGGAAAAAATAAGAATACCTCTCAACAAAACAAAACGAATTTCCAAAAACCCAATTTCAAAGGCTCTCAATCATACACCTTCTCTAAGGATCCAAAGATCAAGGCCATGGAGCTTAGGCGTCATTATGAGACCCATTTTGTTAGAGAAAGCTCACAAATGAACAAACCCACTAGTGCTTGTTGCAACTATTGTGGTAAGAATGGTCATCTCACATTAGAATGCAAGTTTAGGAAAGCAAACCATACATCCGATTCAAAGAATATGGTTTGGCTTCCTAAAGTCGCTTCCACTTCCACCTCATCTAGTGGAAGCGGTTCTAATGTGGCTTGAAAAACCATTCTATCTCCCCGGGCCTTATAGTCAAATTTTAAGGGGGAGAAAATACAAGAATTATGTTAGTTGTTTGTTTCTAACTAATATACATTCTTGTAGGTTTGTTTGTTTTCATCATTCAAGAAAAGTGCTTGGATCATAGATAGTGGTTGTTCACATCACATGACCGGTGATGAAACGTGTTTCAAGGCACTCGAATCTTTTGATGGTGGTGAGGTTACTTTTGGAAATAATCTTAGAAAGAGTACTATTATTGGTATAGGCTCGGTTGGTAATCAAAACCTTACGGTATCCAATGTTTATCTAGTTGATGGTCTTAACTACAACCTTTTAAGTGTGAGCAAATTGTGTGATGCCGGGTATTATTTGAAGTTTGATTACTCTTCTTGTTATGTGCATCAAACTTCGGATAATTCTCTTGTTTATACCGGACAAAGAAAAAAAGATGTCTATTACTTGAACTTTGACCATTTTACCACCGGTGAACAATGCTTTAGTGCCATAGCTACCGGTTCATGGCTATGGCATAGAAGACTTGGTCACGTTTCAATAGACTCTCTTAAGAAACTAGTCAAATTCAATCTTGTCCGTGGCCTTCCATCACACAAACTTGACTTAAATGGGTTGTGTGAAGCTTGCATGAAAGGCAAACAAACCAAATCTAGTTTTAAGACCAAAGAAATTATCTCTACCTCTCAACCATTGCAATTACTCTATATGGACTTGTTTGGACCAATAAATGTTATGAGTTTGAGCAAAAAGAGGTATGTGTATGTGGTGGTAGATGACTATAGTCGCTTTACTTGGGTTTTCTTTCTTGCTCACAAGGAGAAAGCATTTGACTATTTTGTCAAATTTAGCAACCGGGTTGAAAATGAAAAAGGGTTGAAAATCTCTAGAATTCGTAGTGACCATGGAAGGGAATTTGAGAATGCTAAATTTGATGAATTATGCATAGAAAAAGGATATAAACAAGAGTTTTCCGCTCCACGCACTCCCCAACAAAATGGTGTAGTGGAGAGGAAGAACCGAACCCTACAAGAGCTAGCACGCACAATACTACATGAATTCGCCGTACCCAAATTCCTTTGGGCCGAAGCGGTAAATACGGCATGTCATGTAGTAAACCGTGCATGCATTCGATCCAAACTTAAGAAAACACCATTTGAATTGTGGGTTGGTCGAACTCCAAATATATCATATTTTCGTGTATTTGGGTCCAAGTGTTTTGTACTTGATGAGTCTCCTAAAGTAACCAAATTTGATGCTAAATCTTTGACCGGGATATTTGTTGGTTACTCAAACACAAGTAAAGCATATAGAGTTTATTTGCCTACCTCAAGGGTTGTAATTGAGTCCATAAATGTCAAATTTAATGAAAATGCTAATGAGAAAACCGAGGAAGGTAACTCTATTGTAGGTATTCAAGATGGGGCAACAACTCAAGAGATTGAGTTTCAACCGAAGGATGAGTTTCCACCGGTGATAATCGAGGAGCCTTTGAACCGGGTCGATGACAATTTGATAGGGGGAGAGAATCATGAGGAAAACACAATTGACACAACTCAAGATGAGACGCCTCATGATGAACCTCAACCTATGCCCCAACCGGTTCATGAGCCTCTCGAAGTGCTTAGAGAAGTGTCTTCTCATCCTCTTTCTAATGTTATAGGTGACCCTAGGGAAGGTGTTAGGACTAGGTCGGGTTTAAACCAAATGGTTGGTCATTGTGCCTTTGTATCTCAACTAGAACCAAAATCTTTCAAGGAGGCCAATGTTGATCCAAATTGGATTGTTGCCATGCAAGAGGAATTGAACCAATTTGAAAGAAATCAAGTTTGGGAACTTGTACCCTTACCAAGTGGTAAGCAAGTTATTGGTACCAAATGGGTTTATAGGAACAAGCTAGATGAACTTGGTAATGTGGTTAGAAACAAGGCTCGTTTGGTTGCACAAGGTTTCAAGCAACAAGAAGGAATTGACTTTGAGGAAACCTTTGCACCCGTTGCTCGTCTTGAATCTATTAGAATGCTCTTGGCATATGCCTCTAACAAAGGTTTTACCTTATTCCAAATGGATGTCAAGAGTGCGTTTCTAAATGGATGGATAGATGAGGAAGTGTATGTCCAACAACCTCCCGGTTTTGTTGACCATTTTAATCCCGACCATGTGTTCAAGCTTCACAAAGCTTTGTATGGTTTGAAACAAGCTCCTAGAGCTTGGTATAGTAGACTTTGTACCTTCCTTCTTGACAATGGTTTTGTTAGAGGTAAAATGGACACAACCCTTTTCACCAAGAAAAGGGATGATCATTTATTACTTGTGCAAATCTATGTGGATGATATTATTTTTGGCTCTACTAATGCAACTCTTGCACAAGAGTTTTCCTCTTTGATGAGTAGAGAATTTGAGATGAGCATGATGGGAGAACTCAACTTCTTTTTGGGGCTACAAATCAAACAACTCCAAGATGGCATCTTCATTAGTCAAACCAAATATGCCAAGGAGTTGATCAAGAAGTTTGGTGTTGAGGATAGCAAGAGCTTGGACACACCAATGGGCAAGAGTGCAAATATTGATGCGGATGAGAAAGGCAAGCCAATGGACATAACTCTCTATCGAGGCATCATTGGAAGTTTGCTTTATCTCACGGCGAGTAGGCCGGATATTATGTATGCCGTATGTCTATGTGCTAGGTACCAAGCCAATCCTAAGGAATCTCACCACAAAGCGGTAAAAAGGATCTTGAGATATGTTAAGGGTACCCAAAGTTTAGGTCTTTGGTATGGTAAACAAACCGAACTAGACTTGGTAGGGTATACCGATGCCGACTTTGCCGGTGACCGTATGGACCGAAAGAGTACTAGTGGAACTTGTCAATTTCTTGGTGGTTCACTAGTCTCTTGGTCGAGTCGCAAGCAAACCTCGGTTGCTCTTTCAACCGCGGAAGCCGAGTATGTGGCAGCCGGTAGCTGTTGTACACAACTACTTTGGATGATGCAAACCCTTAGAGATTATGAGTTAGAATTCCAAAAAATACCAATCTTGTGTGACAATACTAGTGCCATCCTTATATCCAAAAACCCGGTATTGCACTCTAGAACCAAGCACATAGAGATACGACATCATTTTATCCGTGATCATGTTGAGAAAGGTGACGTGGAGTTGGTTTACATTGACACAAAAGAGCAAATTGCCGATATCTTCACAAAACCTCTACCTACGCAACAACATCTTGAACTTAGGTTCAAGCTCGGTATGCTCGAACTCAAAGATTAATCTCAATTGCATAACTTAGTTGTCTGTGTCATTTGGAGCTTGATTGATTGATTTTTTATTCGAAAAACAGTTTTATTTGGATTTCTCTCAGTTTTCTGGGCAAAAATCAGTTTTTCTGCCCAGTGCGTTGTATAACGCTCATGGAACGTTGTGCAACGCACTGTCTGTTCAAATCAATTCTGTTTTCGTTTTTTAAATTTTTTGTCTGGCACACGTTTTACAACGCAATATAACGTTTTGTAACGTTCCTCAAACGTTACACAACGTGTTGTAGCGTTATAAAACGTTTCCTTCTGGATTTGAAATTGCGTTGTACAACGCCTTGTTGCGTTGCTTGACCCTTTTACACGTTGTACAACGCATCTTACACGTTGCTCAACGCTTTGATCAGTAACAGTTTTTGAATTTGATTTTTGAATCTGTTTAGCAGTGCGTTGTGTAACGCTAATAGTGCGTCATATAACGCACTGTGGCTATGGAGTTTTGCTGAGCTAATCTTCTGTGCGTTATGTAACGCACCAGTTGCGGTGCTTAACGCTCTGTCGCCAAGAGGCGCCTTTTAATTCGAATTTCTGTCTCTTTCTCTTCCTTCTTCTCCAACCCGACAGAACTCTCTCTTTCCTCTCCAAAACTCCTCTCACTACTCTAACCAAATACTCCCTCTACTCTACACCTCTCCGGAAACCGAGACCACCTTTCTTCTCTCCTCTCTCTCCTCTACAACCTCATACTATTCACTTCCACTCTCTCTCTCTCTTTCACTCTCTTTGCCGAAACCCTAGCCTCAACCATCATCTCCATTTCCGACGATCCAACCGTCGGTTCTTCAATCGGCTTGGCACACGGCTTCAACAAGGGTCTCTCCTTCATCTCCAACCCTTCAATCAAGGTTATACTCGGTTTACTCTCTCTTCTCAATTCAATGGCACCACCCAAATCGGCAATTACCAAAAGAGCAAAGAAAAATCCCAAAGGTTCCTCCTCCTCTAACCTGGATCAAACCGAACAAACCGAGACCATACCAATGGAAGTAACCCCGTCCAACTTGGTTGAAAATTGGACTCTTGCTAGCAACAACGAGTTTCTCTTTACCCGGGATACATATTTTCGCTACTTTAATAGTAGCATTCTTGGAAATAACCGCGGGTTAACCGATTGCTTTTACCTCAAACAACACCCGGAGGAAACCCCTATTTCTTTTGCCAACTATGAATGGGACCGCCTCAAACCTTACTTGGATTTTTGGTCCGTTACCGGTCTCTTGGGTTGCACCGAAGCATACCGTTCCGATCTTGTCAAACTCTTCTATGCAAACCTCTCCGTGGTGTTTCATGATGACAAACCCCATTCTCGCTCCTATGTGTGTGGCAAGTCTATCCACATCACAATGGAGCGCCTTTGTGAGGTGTTTGGGTTGAAAAATGAAGGGGCACACATCTACGTGCATCAAGATTGGCCATCCAACTACCATGCCAACATAGAACCGTTTGAGAAGTACCATGAGTGGTTCTATTGTTGGCAAGCCTATGATTTGGCTCACTTCTCGGCCACCGAACTCCCGGCATATCACCGATTCCTCTTCCTCATTATCAACAATGTCATAGCCCCAAAGAAAACCATTAAGACAAATGTTGAGAAGAGAGAGGTATTTCTCTTGCGCTCGGTACTCGAGCAAACACCGAAGGTGAACCTCCCCTATCTCATTCTTAGCCATATGCATAAAGTTCGCACCTCTACAACAATGTTTCTACCATATGGCCACCTCATTTCTCATCTCCTCTACCAAGATGGGATCAATCCAAACTTGCACATGTGGGGTCAACCTCCGACTCCGAATGATTTTGTGCGCCCCAAGAATCTCATTGATGTATTCAAGAGCACGGGATGGGTTATTACCGGCGACAATCATCTCATAGCCAATCCAAATGACAAGAAGAATTCTTGGATTGTGGCACCCGGGGCAAAACCGAATCAATACGCTCCACCCGGCCAAGAGCCAACCCTTACACCCGGCTCACGGGGTACCTCTTCCTCAAGCATGCCCTTCGACCTCAAGGAATATTTGGATGGTCAATTCAATACCTTCAATGCCAATGTAAATGAGCAATTCGGCCAATTCACTAACACTTTGGACAACTATGGCGTCCGTTTGGACACTCTTGAACAAGGTATTAGTGTTTGGAAAGAAGAGGAGGAAGCACACCGCCAAAGCACCACCACCGCAATCACCAATCTTCAAAATGACTTTCAAAAATTCTGGGGTGATACGGAGAGGGATCTCAAGAAGATCTTGAAGTGGAGCAAGAAAGCGGCCTCATCGAGTGGTGGCGGAGACGTAGATTCCGAGGAAGATTGAGTTGTTTCCGTGCCAAGACCTTAGCCCAAGCCTTTCTTTTGATTTTCTTTCTCGCTTTTCGTAGTTTCTTTTAGTTCCATCTCGTGGTATTTTGGATTTTATGTGCTAAATGGTTTGATGATTTCTTTTGTTGTGGATTTGAGATTAATGTGCTATGAACTTAATGGTTATTGTGTGATCTTCTTAGCTACTACTTGTGATGTGACAAATGTCTTTTTTTTTATTTCTTTGTCTTACTCTTGGCATGCATGGTTATTTGCTTGTATAATTATGTGGTATTAGGTTTTGTTAAAGCTTCCCCTACATTCTATTTAATTGCTAAATTCTTTTTGAAAGGGGGAGCAAATACTTGTTGAGTCTATAACTCTAGTGGTTTAGGTTTGCACCGATAACCCTTTTCCCATAATTGCAAAAAGGGGGAGAAAATAGAGTTTAGAGTAAATTGTTGTTCTAAATTGCCATATTTATCTATCAATTTACTTAGGTGTTGTTTTGCAATTCGGCAAAAGGGGGAGATTGTTGGTTTAAACAATTAACTCTCGATTTGCCGATTTGCAAAACAACACCAAACCTATTAACTAACGCCTCAATTTAGTGGATTTTTAACATTTTATTCAAAGAATGGCTTGAAGCAGTAGAGCACAAGTTTGGGAGCATCAAGAGACTTCATTAGACCAGTTAAAGTCAATAGATTAGGTATTTTTAATCCCTAAACTAATCTCAATCAGTTTGCTGTCATTTTGCTGGTTTTCAGTACCAGTGCGTTGTATAACGCGTCAATTGCGTTAGAAAACGCACCAGTACTGTGCTGAACTTCAATTTCGTTTTGATTTCAGAAGACAGTGCGTTACACAACGCTCCTATACGTTGTGCAACGTACTGGAAAAGTTATACAACGTACCACCTCCGTTGTGCAACGCAGTGCGTCACACAACGCTCTGTGCGTTGCACAATCCGCCTTTGATTCTTCTCTGGAACTTTTCGACTCATTTTTGAGCCAAAATTCCATGTATTTAATGTCATTTAATGAGGCGTTGTATAACGGACCAAGGCGTCGTATAACGCGTTTTTGCTTCTTAATCCTTTGTGCAGATTTTTACGCGTCATGTAACGCGTTGCCACGTTACATGACACGTCTGACTTTTTTCTAGCCGTTGAGTTTGTTTTTGTTCATGCGTTGCATAACGGGTTCTTTGCGTTGTGTGACGCTCTGACAACTCAAACGGATATCTTATCCATTCTGTTGTATTATAACGGTCATCTGTGCGTTACAAAACGCTCTATTGCGTTGTGCAACGCACTGATAACGGGAAGTTCAGCTTTTTGGCCTGTTTATAACGGCTAGTTGTGCGTTGCACAACGCTCCTTTTACGTTGTGTAACGCACTGGATATTTCTGAGTTGATTTGGAGCTCTTGGCGCCCTCTATTTATATCAGCCCCCTTGGGACTGTTCAGACACTTTTGCAACCTTGCTAAATCACTCTTTCTGAGCTCCATTCAACCTGAATCAATAGCCTCTTGTCTTTGAGCATTTGAATAGCAAAATCATTTGAGATTAGAGTGTTTCTATACCAAACCCTAATCGTAATTGCGAGATTTTTGAGTGTTTTGGTTAGAGCCTCAATTCAATTGAGTGTTTGAGTTGTATTTTGGAGTTAGGCCGATCCACCTTGAGTGTCATTGTGACAAGGTGATTCGGTTCGAAGTTGTAGACACGTTCTTTGTGGAATTGAATGGAGCGCGCCCTTTTCGTGGTTGCGAAACTCCCGGAGACGTACGACTAAGGCTAGCCTTTTCTAGCGGGTCGGAACTCCGTAACATATCGCGTGTCAACTCTTTATCTCTTCTCTTTACTTGCTTGTATTGTGTGATTAGACCAAACTTGAATTGAACCAAAAATTGACCATAGCGGTTTAGGAAATTGAAATTGTGCCTATTCACCCCCCTCTAGGCCTTTCGTTAGGGACATCAAATTAACAATAGGGGCTTGCGTCTATTGGAAAGAAAAAACTCACAAACAAATAATAAATCCTCGTAAGAATAGGCTCTTGTCATATTTCTCTTGTCGTCAAGGGATACTCAGTGCATTAGTCTAATCTTACGAGGGGTCAATCTAAGGCTTATTTCCTTTCTCAAGAAAATCCGTTTCATTCATCGAGGGATGACGATAAAGCTCACACAATTATATCTAATATATGCATTAATAAGGTAATCTTTTGTTACACCCAACTGAACATTTATATTTATAAGACGATCCCTTATTACATTTATGCTTGTAATATGATCACTTATTATATCTGATAAACTTTATAAGATGATCCCTTATTATAACAATCCAATCATTTATATTTATAAGATAATCTCTTATCGTATCTAATATATGCATTTATAAGGTGATCCTTTGTTGCAACAAACTGATCATTTACGCTTATTAGTTGATCACTTATAAGGTGATCCTTTGCTCCGAGCTGCAACAGATTCTACCTTCACCTATAGACTCTTGATCAGGCTCGGCCCGTGTAAAATCGTCTTTCTGCACTTGCTCCGACCTCTAACCTCCCCGTAGTAGTCGACCTCATCGACGAGGCACCATATGCGATCGAAAGGAGTAGAGGGTGCAAAGGGGTCGAAGGCGGCGCGTGTCGTGCGGAGAAGGTTGAGGAGGGAGGCCCGATGAAGGGAAGGGGAAGGGATGGCGGCGCGTGTCATGTGGAGGAGGTTGAGGGGGAGGGAAGGGAAAGGGAAGTAGAAGGAGACTAGGGCGATCTGGCGCAATAAGGGGGTTGAGGAGGGAGGATGTGCTAGATCTGGCGCTAGAAGGGGATCTAGAGGGAGGGAAGGGAGGGAGGGAGAAGGACAAAATGAAGGATGGCCCTAAGTAATTCCCATAAATAAATAAAAAAATTTAAAAAAAAAAAGAATAATTCACCGGTTGAAGGAATATATGGTACAATGCTTCGGATACGTAAGAGAGTTCATATGATCGATGAGTCAGACAAGATTAAACAAACCTAGGTCTGTTTGAGGTGGGTCTGCGTTTGGTAAGCAGATAGCTGTACACTATTGCTCATGCACATTATGTTACCGTGCTATATGTTTATTTATTTTTATTTTTTTTTGGTGCATGGCTGGTATTCAAAACCTTTATTTTCATTTGAAGATCTGTGAAATTATTGAAAGTGGGAAACATTATTAATTTATTTCCAGTCTGTTAAACCATAAAGAAATTAAATTTTGGTCGTTCAATAGTTGTTACTGATCTTTTGGGCTGAAATATATAATTAAACATTTTATATTATATTTAACTTCGAGTGTAAGCTTGCTGTATAGAGTAGATTAGATCAGACATCACTACATCAGAGAGTGGTTACGTCCGTGGGACGTGGACATGCATTGTCGTCACCGTGTTGTCGAAAATTTTAAAAAACATCCCATGAGCTAGCGTGAAGAAACTCCTAAGCAAACGTGAATGTACTAGGAAAAAGGCCATGTTGAAGTACTGCTAATTAAATAATAAATAGAGAACAAGATCATGGCTCTGGGGATGTTCATTAATTTAATTTAATTTTTCCTTTTGTGAGTAATGGTTTACAATTGCTTTAACTAATTAACTTAACGAATGATCATGAACATGCATTTGCTACAAAAAAAGAAGACGTAAATATATTTTTCGCTCTAAGAAGTACAGAACAACATAAAAAAAAAACAACCATAATATATATATTGAGAGGACAAAAAGAGATGAACAATATCAGATTGAGAATCAATATAAAATTCATAATCATAGAGATTTTACAAATCACATAATTGTTCTGCATAAATATCAATCACAACTACAATTACTGTCCGAGTAGACAGTATAGTAGGTCTGTATAACAGTGAGAATGAGCAGTATCACAGCAGCTACCACTGATATAGAACTCCAAGGATTGTTAAAGTAATCCTGCATCAGTCTAGCCCTGGACCTATTCCAAGTTGAGCTGCAATATTTTTGCAGATCTACAAACAAGTTTGCATAGTAGTGGTCATCGTAATCCATCGTCCAACAATCAGCTAATTCATTGAAAAAATCGGCTGCTTGTTCCTCGTTATGTTGCACGAGCTCAAGGATGCCACAGTGCTCGAGTAGACTCACATCTCTTGCTGTGTCAACGAGCATATTCCACAGCACCACATAGCTCGTAAATATCCTCAACTTGCTAATTTGGCTCTGCTCGAAAGCTACAATGTTTGTAAATATGGTTCTTATAGTGTTATCGACCACCAAAAGCGGCATCTCCATAACGCCCTTGTTAAACGTTATGTCAAACAAATGAGGACTCGAGTTTCTCTTGAACTTCACACCAGAATCATGAAGCTCAGCTGCACATGGGATTATTACTGAGGAGCATTGAGACACTTTGCCCTGCCTTGGTTGTTGTTGGGGAACCCGCATCCAGAGCCATGAAAGGGATCGTTTCATGGCGGGATGATGTGGATGTTCTGTATGTGATTTGGGAATCAAGCAAATGTAATATAGGTGGAGTAAATGATGGATATTATCGCAAGATACCTCTGGAGGCATCAGCATCTCTTGATAAGGGAGAAGTGATGATAAATTGTGAACCAGGTCGCAACCATCTTCACAACTCTTGCAATCATTTATTTCAGATAAAAATGAAGCTAGCTTATGAATAATGAAGAAAGGGATCTGATTCTCAAGCAAGAACAGATCAGAGATTATTGTAGGACCTCCCCAACCGACATCACAAAGGGCATCAGTTTCTTTATCCTCATATTTGAGGAAGTACTCCAGAATAAAACAACCATCCAAGAGCAGCATCAGAACAAACTCGTTAGTATCTAAATTTACGCTTTCGCTGTAGCACTGCCGTGCCTGAGACTCCAATTTTCTGATCTCCTGAAGATAGATGTCGAGGCCGATATCTGGCTTTCGTGACATGAAGTCTCGAAGGCACCACCACTTATGTTCCTCCATGGCTCGGAGCTCCTCTCTCCCATGGTAGTATGGCCCGATCGAGACCATCCTTGGCTCGTATAGAGTTTTTCTCTTCTCTCGAAAGGAGGCGGGGACCCGATAAATAGTGACTGGTTGATTCGTGCGGGGTTTTCCAGGCAAATCTCTCAGCCGTTTCTGTACGAGCATCCGCAGGTTATCTGTTGATGGTGCTTTTTCTTCATCATCGGATTGTGTTTCTTTCGGTATGCTGTTAGATCCCGATGAGGTCGACAAGTCTGATTCAAAGGACAGTACACTCCTCACAGAATTAGGAGTTTGGTTGAAGTTTTTCTCGGAGGATGGTTCCATAATTTGTGGAGGCTCAATTGGCTCACAGATGACAGATCCCCTTCATTTTGATTTTCTTTCTGGTTTTTGGAGAGTACATGAGGAAAGTATTTTTAGTTTGTTACAACAGTCCCTTCTTATGGTCAACGCAATAAGCTTCACTGGACAAGCCACTTCAAGTCTTCAATCACTCCGGCAATTTTTAAATGAAATAAAAGCAACAAGTTTGGCACGGTCAAGGAAAAATATTGGAAATGAACAAATTTAGAGATCAAGAACGTGCTTTTATTCGTTGCCAGAAATGACAAAGCATGAAAGCAACTAAACATTTTTATATGGTAAAATAAGAAAGGCACCTCATATTATTGAAGTGATCTCTTGCTGACGTACATGTTAGCAAGTGTGTGTAATAAGAAAAATATTTCAACGAAGGTCCTTAATTAATATTAGTTTTACACAAATTTCCTACAATTAACAAAAAACCCTAAGACAGGATTTGGGACTCTATTAGTACGTGTATTTTACTTGTATCATAATATCAACCTTAGGTGTCGTGGCAAAATAGACTAAGTAGGAAATCATTATAAAAGAGAACTAAAACGATTTTCTTTAAAAAAAAAAAACATACATTTGACGAACAGTTGATGTGGATTTCACAATCAATTTTTGAAATAAACCATTAGAATTCAAATTATGGTATATAAAAGTAAAATCAAATGAGATGATGACGTCCAGTCAATACAATATGTATAATCCAGGGCAATTAGTTGTACTTGCCGTAGGGAGTAAATAAATGATAACAGAAATGTTTTGGTTTTCCCAAGTCAACTTAAATCCAACATCGCTTGCCTGCGGGACTTGTTTGGAAGCAAGAGTCTAGACTCTAAGAGTGCTCTTAATTAAAGATGGTTACTTTTCTGAATGGAACAAAAATAAACAATTACATGATGTTTTTCCAAAAAAAAAAAAAAATCACAGAATTTCGACATATATAAGCAGGAAATTGATTACTGTCATATGTAGTTTTGCCATCGCTTGTAATTGCTTGAACAAAATAAACAAGGTGAACATATAAATGATTAAAGTGAACACATACAAACAAATTAGTTCAATAAAAATAAGTTGAATATGCTTATAAAAATATGAATAAGAGATGGCAAAACTTATTTTTTATATGTGTTCATTTTGATCATTTCAATATTTACCTTATATATTTTATGTATTCACTTTGTTCAAACATAACGAAAATGCATATGGTGGCTATCATTTCTCGTATAAGCACGCTCGTTCTTTCGTATCAAACTAGCGGGCTTTGCATCGCGGCTCCGCCGCGACCATCCCATAACGTTTTCTTTACAAATGTATTTTGTTGAGTGAGTATGAAGCATGATTTTAAATATAATGGCAAAACTTAGTCCTGATTCGACTGCTTATACAATAAATAAAAAAATAATTTGACGGATGATACAATTATCTTATTGATTAATAATGCCTTCTTCGTTCATTTACAGCAATAATAAATTGAGCAGGGGCAAAACCGTTGCCCTGGGTAGACAGTACATATAAAACAGAGCTAAGACCTAATCCTGATTCAACTGATCATGCAATAAGTGAGAAAAATAATTTGACAAATGTACCAGTACCATTATCCCATTCAATTAATAATGTCTTCTCCATTCATCAACAATAGTACTAAAATGAGCAGGGTTAAAAATGAGAAAAAAATACAAATAAAACAACTAAAATATGGAAATCAAACATGAATGTTGATAGATTTTAATAATAAATAAGACACTTTGGAATTATTTTTTTGATACTAAGGAGTAGTTGTTAATCTTTTAATAGAAACTTACTGTTAATTCAAATCGGATTCTGTGAAAATGAGAGACCAGCTTTTCAAAATCCTCCTAAATACAAAGATATGATATCTACGGACTCGTCGTCACGGGGAGAGCAAAGATATTTTGTCGTGTTGTGGTTAATGTGTGCAAGATCGGAAAAATGGTACACAAATAAACTATCACCTATCCTCCCAAATTTTCTCTTTCCCCAAATAACTTGTTACGAAGAAGGCTGATGGGAGAGAAAACAAATGACAAAATTATTACTCGGTGGCCAGATTAATCTCTGGCAGCAACAGGACCAAATCTTATTTTCACAAACCAAACCCTATTAAGTTGTCATCATATCATAGAGGAACCATATAAATTTTATGGACCAAGTTCACTTTGATCCCAGAGAATTGTTTAATCCACCATATCTCTCTGATGTGGGGTCCACAACGTCGAAATATAAAAACATTGTGGCAGTATTTTTGTATGAGTTCGTGAATGAGGTGTTTCCAAGCCTTAAGAACCCTATAAAACGGATCACTACACTTTCAGTCACACGAATTTGACACTGATAACTTTGGAAGAATTGTCGAAGTCGGCGGAGCCCTACATGTCACATGATCACAATCGAGGAGCCCCGATAATTCCTTGCGAAATTCACAAACTGCACTGTTCATAGCACAGTTATGTTATAATTCAATTGGAGACGAGACGACAAATAAAATAAATAATCTAGAGCCCAAAACAATTGAATAATAAGCCCAGTGAGGGATGCATGACCTGACAAACGAAGCAAAAGCATATACATATACATATCAAAAAAAAGCATATACATATGCCGCCCAAGAAAAGGTCGGACGAGGGCTGCAAACGAAAACCGTTTAAACCGTGTTTCGGACGAAACGATTACTGATTGGAAAATCTGGTTTCGTGTAAAGGGTGAAACAGTTCGCGCAAATAGGAAGAGTTTCGTTGGTTTTAACGAAACGATTAACGGAACTGTAGGATTTCGTTTCGTTTCAATCGTTGGCCGTGTTTAGCAGGAACTTAATTTAAGATTAACTGTAGTTTTAATCTGATGTGGATTCTTAAATATCTAATGTGGCATCTTAAATTACAACTCCACGAGAGGTGTCTTAAATTAAAAAATCTGATCTGCCTCGTCTTATTTACGATTGTGCCCTTTTTAAATCGCTCCTTCCTCCTTAATAAAAGTAGATGATATATAAAAATAACCATGTCGCTTTCCTCTTCCAAAAGAACGGCAGTGTTTGCTTAATTAGACAGTTCGTTTTTAGTGCCAAAAAAAAATCACAATCCTTTCCGCATACCTCTCTCAAAGGTATTTTGTCCTCACATGCCAGCCATCAAAAGAAATTGAGAATTTAATCTTTTATTGCCTACATATTAAATTCTTTGAGTTTGACTTTCTATTTAATTTGACCGTACATTTTGATTTGATCTGGTTTTACTTCATGTACATACTTTTGATTTCTGTTATAATATGGCTTGATATAATAATGAAATAATAATATGAATTAAATTTATCAGTTTTCTTAATAAAGATTGTTTGTTGGTATTTTGGTTCTTTTTTAATTAACAATTCATATATTAATATAAAAAAAACAATCTTATCTGTTACAAATTTTTAAATCCATACCAAACACAATTTAACTTTGGTGGATTAAGATGACTTAACTAGTTACAAATTCTTAACTTAAGAAATAACTTAAGTTGTCGCCAAACAGGGCCGTTGTTTCGTGTAAGATTCTACAACGCTGCTATTATACAACATTGCAGGCAGATAGATAGGCGGAGGATACGAAGCAGTCGAGTAATAAAATCCTAACTCTCGCCTTTTATGACCTTTTATAAGCCTTTCGTTGCAACTTCCAAGGAAAAAAATAAAAATAGAAGAGTAGGACTGTAGGAGACAGAAGAAAAACAAATTTGATATTATGAGGTTGACAAAAAGAAAAAGGAAACCTAGTAGTTTATAAATCTTCCCTGTTTTTGTCAATCATATATAATACAATATAATAAATTGTTTGTTTCTTCCAGTTTAGTTAGATTATTATTTATTTAATGATAATGGCTTCAACAGACTTATCATTGAAATGAATTGTTACAGACATTGACGCAATCTTTTATTCTCTCCAGCCTGTCTTTGTTTACATACAATAATAAAGGTGTGCTCAGCAAAATAATATTTGCCTATTTGGTGATCAACCAACATCCCATAATTAGACAACATTAACGGCTGTAAGGCTCCTAAAAACGGTGACCGTTTCGACCGTCCTTTTATTTTGTTTCGTCCAGAACAAAACGAAACGGTTAAAATATTTGGTTGCATTTCAAAAACGAAACGGTTAACGAAAACTTGAAACGATTTTGTTCATGTGTATTTCCGTACTTTCGATCGTTTCGTCCAAAATAAAACGGTTAACGAAAATAGTAGATAGTTTTATGTCCAAAACGAAACGGTTAATGAAACACCTCAGTTTCATTACCGTTGTGGACGCTATGCACTGTAAGCCTGTAACACGGACACGGCATAGAAATCCAATAAAAAACGACCCTACTACAGGTGGGCTTTTTTAGGCTTTAATATTGTAGCCCGATATCAATTTTGTGGGCTCCATTTTGGGTCCAGAACTGATCAATAAAATATGTACAAAGTTCGTAGGCAAGATCTGACATGTCCGGTTTCAATGGACGATTGAAGCGAACAGACGCCGTTAAAGTCGTAGCTCTTTTGAGGCGATTCGACGCCGTTAAAAGCGTAGATATTACACCAATACCCTCTCCTCCGTTTCACGATCTTATCCACAAGACCACAACTGCGTCTTTGGTGCCTTTGGAGACTGCAAATCCTCCATTCCTTTATCAATGGAAATTTCCAGTGCTATGTTAATTGATACTCGTATATTTGTATTGGGGTTATGGTCCTCTGACTGTGAATGAAACTGGAGAACAGGGGCGCAACTCTTAATTTGGGTATTATGGTAAAGATTCGTACCTAACTTGTCTAAACTTGCATGTTGTTTTTTTTAAGGATTACAACATAATTTTTCTAATGATGCTTAACACATTAAATCTCAAAAAAAAGCGAGACACATAACAGAATGCTTCCCATTCCACTATTACTCTTGTTTTTTATTTGAAATGTCCGAACTAAAATGAGTGTAAAAATATAATTGGGAATTGATTTGGACACCCTTCATTTAGTCCAAACACTCCTACACTTCTAAAATGATCATAATAACCCCATCATCTAAACTCTTCGCTATATTAAAGCATAAATTTTATTTATCGAAAAATCACATGTAAAGAAACCTGTTTTTTTTTACCCTCAAAAAAAAGTTTTTTGACCCTCAAAAAAATGATTGTTTTATATTTTTTTCTAATGAAAAAAATATAAATTTCAATTAATTTTTATTTTTGGACTCTTGCCTTGAGAAAATTGTGAAAAAAAAAAACAACACAACTTTTTTTCCCTTTGGATTTGACGGCATTGTTTTTGTTCCTTTGTTGTCTTTGCATGTATTGATTTGTTCCTATGTATTTTGCTATATTGTCTCGTCTGCTCTACATAAAAATTAGTTTTATATTTAAGTAAATTAAGATGGTTATGACTAAGAATGTTTTTTATACCACTCTAAAATCATTTTTTTACATTAATCCCCGTTTATGATGGTAAGATTGTAAAGATAGATGAGCATGCCAATGTATCCTTTTTTTAATTAATTAATTCAATAAAAAACAGTTTCATATTTAAGTAAATTAAAATTATTATGGCTAAGAAATTTTGTATGTCACTCTAAATCATTTTTTTTTAAATTAATCCCCTTTTAGATGGTAAGATTGTAAGGTTAGGTAAGCATGCCATTGTATCCTTTTTTTGTAAATTAATTAATTCAACAAAATGTGATAATTTTAAAAATAAGTAAAACAAAAGGTTAAATTTGAATAAAGCCTAATTCTTATTTTTTGTAGGTGCCAAAAATAAAGCGTCATATTTATCAAACCTTTCAAGCTTGGTCGTTACATAAATCAACGTTCAGCCTTGTCGGGTAAAGTGGTCGGTGCGAAATATGATCCAATACTGTTCTCTTTCCGATTTGAGACCCACATTAATTTGATTGGTCCCACATGTCAGTTGAATCTGTCGTGTCAAATAGATGTAGACCATGTCTACTGTAGAAATTCTCTTATTTTTGTAATTATTTCATTTCCACAAGGGTAAAATTGGAAATTCTGATTTTGTTCGTTCCTAAATTATATTTCTTCACAATTAAATCAAAATTTGGATTAAATTCTCTCTCCTTGTTCGCTCTTGCTTCATTAAAATTCATTTTTGCACAACCTCCCCTCTATTGGTTTCAATTGACAGAAAATTCTCCCTTTTCTATGGTGAGTGCTCTGCTATTTTTTTTATTGGTTGGGTGCTCAGTAATTGTATCTCTCACTGGCTTGTTTGGGTATTCAATTCGGTTCGATCATTGCCAATTTCTCAATTATCTGGCAAATTTAATGATTAATGCTAATGCGTTTTAGTGTTGATTCAATGTCACTTCTTTTTGCGTTTGATTTTTGTTCGAGGAACTGAATAACAGTACCAAAGGCGAGCTCTTTCCAATTTTGTATCGATTTGGTCGTCGTTTAACTTTATAGGACGATCCATTTGTGAAATTATTGCAGTATAGGCCACTTATTTTCCCTTATTCTGGGCAATTTCTTCCCCAATTGAACAAATTTGGAATATTAGGTTGGATTATATGCTGTCTTATAATGGAATATGCCTCTTATCTAGTTTCTACTTGTAATTGCAAAGTAATTATGAAGTTTTCAATTTAAATTTGGGGATTTATCTGGATTAGTCATAATCTATTTTATTGTATCAGTAGTTCAATACAATACCATGCTGAGATGAAATTTGACGGTACCAATATAATATTGATACCAAACATTGTAATCTCTCTTTTATTGTATCATACTGGTACCAAACATTGTAATCCTTGGTTGTTATGTCTTTTTAACTTCTTATTTTTTGCAATTTATACAGTTTATTGGGTAAAAAGATTTTCCTAAGAGGAGCTAAATTCAAGAATGACGGTCACATGGCGGCTCATAGAGAGTTGCTTATTTCACGAAATATTTAACCTTAATTTTCTTAAATTTGTTTGTAATAATTTTGAAGGCGGCTTTGGGAGTGGTTGTTGGCTTTCGATATCCATTCCTTGAATAGCCTGTGAATCGTCTGGAGAAATTTTCTTTCATGGAAAAGTATGAGACAATACTTTTGAACATCTTAATTCTTTATTTTATTCTTCTGTGTACATATTATATTGTCATGGTTTATGGACAATTGAAATGCATCTAGTTATAGTGGGTTATGGTCTGGTTGTAATGCTGCTTACTCGTTCCAGTTAAACTAAATTCACATTTTCATGACTTCTGGACTCTCTCTCGTTGAAATCTAGAGATGTACCATTTGTCCCTACTTCCATAATACTTCAAAACAATTGGAGGATTTGACAATTTATGATATATTTTACTTTTTGGTTTCAGGTACAATATAATAAAGGAAATTGGAGATGGATCAGGTGGAAATGTCTTCAAGGCATATCAGATTCATACAAAAGAAACTGTAAGTATTACCATACACCGCTTGTAGATGATTTCTTATGAATTTCTTTTATTTTGATAATATTGGAAGACACTGGTACATGGGAACAAGGTCACAATATGAAAATATTGATATTCCCCAAAAGAATTGTGAAATATCTCTGTCTCTGTCTCATATTTTTAGTTCTCTCTACCCCCCCCCCCCCCAATATGAGTCTTTATCTTTTCTCTATATGACTGGCAATTTGTACATTTCAGGTTGCAATTAAAAAAATGAAGAGAAAATTTAATTACTTGGAAGAAGTCAGGAGTTTGCGAGAGCTCCAGGTTCGAATTTATTGCAATAAATTTTCCCTCTTATTGATTTGGAAACGGGCACTTATTGTTAGCCTCTATATTGAGCCATTGTGAAATCCAAATATGCTCTGCAGGCACTGAACAAGCTCAGTCATCCAAATGTTATTACACTTAAGGAGGCAATAGTAGAGAATCAAGACTTGTATTTAGTCTTTGAACATATGGTATCCCTTTTTCATCTCCCTCTCAACAGATATTTTTGGAAAATTTTCATATTTGTTTGGAATATTTAAAGAAAAAATTATGTTAGGAAACAAGTGTGATATCCTGCATGCCCGTCGAAACATATGAAAAAATTTATACCACTCCCTTATTTGCCTTTTAGAACATTCCAAATTTATTGTTAGATTTGCTCTTCAGTCCAACAACTCGAGCAGGATTGTGCGTAGTTAGATGAAAAGAATGAAGAGATTATTTTGGACTTTTTTCATATTTTCCCACATTTTATGGATATATTTAAATTTTTCAGGGAAAGAAAGGAAATTTGGTGTTATGTATTAATTTATTTTAGTTTAGTTCAATATTTTGTATTTTATATGTGGTTACTGTTATGGTCATTAAATGGCTAGGATAAAAATCTGTATGAAGCAATGAGAGAGCGGGACACACATTTTTCTGAAGAGGATATAAAGGGACTAATGTATCAGATTCTAGGAGGTCTTGCTTACATCCACAAAAATGGATATTTTCATCGTGACCTCAAGCCTGGTATGTCATTATTTTTTCTTTATTTTATTCATATGTATTTCACTAGATACCTGTCATGCAGGATAAAAGGAGAAAAGACAGCAAAGATATCTATTGATACCAATTCAATTTGGTACCTACAAACCAATCGTGTATAAGGTGACAGAGATCTGATTGACAAATACCTATTAGAGATATAATTGTGTATAAGGGTAAATATGGACATCCAAGTTGTGTAAACATGTACCTGAATTTTGAATTTTTTTAATAGGATGCAATAATTATGAGATGCTTTCTTTTGTGTAGAAAATTTGTTGCTCAAGGATGGAGTGGTAAAAATTGCGGATTTGGGGCTAGCCAGGGAACTTGACTCAAAACCTCCGTATACAGAATATGTTTCTACAAGATGGTAGGTTCATTCTTCTTTTATTGAGTTCACTAAACGTGTCAGTTTTGTTGAAGAAAATTTTCATAATTGCAGTTGTTCTTGGAATATTAACTATATTAAATTTTCTAGGACATAGTGGTTTACAAAATTAGGTATTAAATGTTGACGATTGATCGTGTAAATGAATCTAGTAAATAAAAAACTAAAGTTGTTTTCTTTATGAAGGTATCGAGCTCCTGAGGTCTTGTTAAAGTGCACTTCATATGGCCCAGCAGTTGGTAATTTCTTTTATCAACATCATAAAATATTATGTCTGCATTTTATACTTTTAGAACCTGATTTGTTTCCTTGGAGTTTAGCTTTTCTCTATGCTTTTTGCATTGTAATCATTCATTTTTGGCACTAGTTGTACCACATTGTAGTATACAGAGATTTAAGTATTTGAAATTAATAGGCTGATTAGTAATTCATCAATTTCTCTTGTTTTAACATTCATTGATTAAGATTTTAGAATAGATAATTGATACGTCTAATTCTTTCAAGCAGATATGTGGGCTGTTGGTGCAATATTAGCCGAGCTTTACAGATGTTCTCCACTGTTCCCTGGTGATAGGTAAAAAGTTTAAAATTCAGGTTAATTCAACAATTTTTTTTTTTCCTTCAGTTGGCATGTTGTTTATTATATTGACTATCTTGTTAGCTCTGTTTTGTTTTGTCTTTTGTTGATGATGTGTTTTTCAAATTATTTTAAGATGTCTAATAGTACTTAAATAGCACCATATGTTTTCTTTCTTAAATTGAGATTAGTAAAGAGGGTAAAGCTTCGGTTTTAACATATTTACCCATCTTTTTCTTATTTTCGACAGTGAAATAGATCAACTATGCAAAATCTGTAATGTCCTTGGGAGCCCTGATACCACCATCTGGCCAGAACTGATGAATTTTCCAAGATCGTTGGATTTTAACTTAATTCAGGTGCATATATGTTCATTTGATTCTGAGAATACTTTGCATATCCAACTTCTAAACTTTAGTTCTTGCATCTTGATCAAAGAAATGTAAAGTATAAAATTTCTATTTTCATTTTTCTACTTAGGTTCAACCGGGAGCAAATCTTTTAACGGCTATCCCTAATGCTAGCCTTGAAGCCATTGACCTATTTATGGTACCTTTCCTTTTAACCCTATGTTGCACAAGTTGTGTTTCATTAAATATATCTTTTTTTTCTAATTTTCAATATATCTCATGTGGTCCACTATGTTTTCAATTTAACTTTTGTAGCAACTCTGTTCGTGGGACCCACGTAGGAGGCCAACAGCTGAGCAGACCATGCAGCATCCATATTTCTATGTAATACTCCATCCTCATCCCCCATACCCCCCAATCCACCCACCCCTCAAAAGGGACGTGTGCATCTGGCACCCATCTAGAAAATTTTTTTTCCTTGTTTTACTTTTTCTGGGTTAACAACTGCTTGAATTTGTAAACTTGTGTTGGTGCCATTGGATAAATCAGTCAGGTGTTTCCCAAGCCACATGTCACCTAATTGTGTACATATCTATGGATAAAAGAAGCTATATTTCAAGGGATCAGGGTTTGGATTCATATAGGTTCAGTTGAAAACTGTTTATTGGATCATTCACACCCCAAATTTCTTTACTTTTTGTTTGTTGTTAACATTGGTGCTAAATTTATCTTGGTTTGAGATGCAGGGTCGGGTACCAAAGTCTCTGGAGGATCACTTCATCTCCAGTTTTACTAGACATGGTGAGTGTACACATTATAAGGGATCAAACTAAGTGATATAAAATTTATGGGTCAAACTAAAGAATTGTCGGAAAGTATTTTGGGAGCTCTAATAGTTTTTTGTCACCAAACATTGGTCAGACATCAGAATATTTTTTGTAGACCATTTTAAGTGGGTGTTATTAACTATGCAGTGAAAATATCCTTCACACTGAGAAAGAGCACTGTTTTTCACAAATATAAAAATATGGTATCCCCAAAAAATAAGAATGGAAAAAGAAAGAAATTTTAGCCAAAAGTTATCTGTTGGTGTGTGCCAGTTTGGTGTATGCATCTCATTAGACTGAAAGTATAATGTTCAAACTGTGAAGTTGACATAGGACCACAAGCTTCAAGTGTTGCTTGCATGCATTTGACTTCTCTGAAATATTAATACTCTTATTTAAGGGACTGACATGAGCTTAATCGTACAGGAGAAAATATTAATCTCGAATTGAGCCTGTGGGATGACAGCACGTACACTGATGAATCTGCTCTCGAGTTAACTTTAGGTCCTATGAGTTTTTCTAGTATAGGTACATGTCTTATCTAATAACGTCTTCTTTAATAGGTGACAGTAATATTCATTTGCAAGTTGTACAAACATGAGTTTATGAATTTTAGTTTTGATGAATCAGTAATTATTGGGTACACTCAACTGATGATGCATTAAAATTTTGAACCATTGGGCAGGATGATACTGTAAAAAATTAAGAATTAGCCCTTCTTCAAGTTTCTATGCAAATCATAGAGAAGAAATACGAAAATATTCTGTACTTTATAAAATTAAGAATTAGCCCTTCCTAATAAAAAATTCTAGCTATACCATAAAAGAAGCTATATTCAATTTACCTTTCAAGATATATAATGTGTTATCACAAGTACTTGAATTTATCTACTGTTTAATTAGTACAAATGAATGGAGTGGTATTGGGGATAGTGAAAGGCAAAAAGCAATGCATTTGACGGTGTATTTTTCTAAAATTGCTCTTTGCTAGCTCTTATTGTACTTATTTTATATATTTTTCATTTTTTTTGCAGATGTTGCTAATAATAATAGTAACGGTTATATCTCACAACATCATAGAGAGGTTAGGAATTAGCTTGCGGTTGTCTGTTTGAAAAACCTGAGTTATGAATGTTAAAACTATATTTTTTATTTTATAGGGATATTCTGTGGTGGACTAAAATTTTCAACTGGGCTTGAGCCATAATAAATCGCAACTATTCATCATTTTAAAGAAACGGTCTGGATTTTGGCTCATGCACAAAGTTTAGTCCGCTGCAGAGTTTACCTTAATTTTATATTGAGAAGGTCAGGATTTTGCTTGATCCAGTTGGGCATGAATTAGCAGCATAAATCAAATTATTTAACTTTACTTTTGCAGGATGCTGTCCTACATGACCATTATGGGATGGATTCAGGTTTCCTTACTCTCCAGTTTTTAAATATTTGGTTCTTTATTTGAAATAATTAAGAATATCAAGAATAATGGCAACTATGTAATTAACTTGCCCAACTTGTTAGATCTATGGCAGAATCATGCGGGACTGTATGATTTTGGAGCTTTAGGTATGTCAATGATATCTTGGCAACATCCACAACAACAGAACATAGCTGACACATTAGCAGTGACAGCTGTCAAAGGGTGTAGTTGTGGCTGCAACATCAGGTACGAACAGGACTTGTCTGATACTGTCGGTTACCTTTATTGCTATCCAATCTGGTACGGTGCTGCCTGTAAATTAGCTTGTGCTCCTCAATCTATGCCTAGTCAGGGTTGGTCTATGATGTACTGACGCCAGTATTACCCTGGCCGGCATGAAGATACCTGTATGTTCATGGAAGTACAGTGCTTTTCCCCTAATTTTCGTGTCAATCATAAGGATCATTTATGTTATTCTCTACTTAATTTAAGAACTCTGTGAGGTTGAATCCAATTTTTTTTTAATGAAAATAGGAGTCAGGCGAGGTTGAATCCAATTAAAAAGAGGTTAGGATCACTAAGGCCGTGATCAAAATCTTTTTTTTTTTAAAAACATGGGATTTCATTTTATTTCATTTCGTTGGAAATTTTCTGATCAAAATGTACGGATTTGGTGTCATTTGGTTGGAATTTTCATGTAATCCTGAGAAATCATTTCAAATGAAATGAAATGAAACGAAATCCTGCATAAAAAACATTTTGATCAGGGCCTAAGTCATTTTGGTATTCGAAATCAATGAGAATATATTCTAGCCTGCAAATATGTTTAGTTCTCAGCTTTCAGTTGTCATAATGAAATCTGTTAGAGTTATTACCCAAAAAAATAAAATGTTGATTTTTTAATTATTAACATTGCTCGTGGTTAGTTGAATAGATACAATCAATTATAATATTTTCCTATTAATAAGTGATACATGATAAAAAAAAACTTGACTTATTCTATTTTTCATCTGGCAGCAGACTTGAGGAGCCAAATTTAGATTTAAGTTTGTTTAACTACTCGTCAGATGGGTCGACAATTGACCACCCAATTGACCATCACACGACAGATTTTTTCCAGTAAATACCTCATTTTTTCCTCCATACTACTTTGGTTTACCCATTCAACCTTACAAAACTTACACCTCCATTGCCCTTATCTTTGTCCAATCTGCTGTCTTCTATAGCTGAGTTCGTGACGATTAGATATGTCGATGCGGGAACAAATTGTAAATATTATTTATGTTCTGCTGATTTAATGTGACAGTCATATAATGTGACTTATTGAAAGAAAGGAAGTTTCTTCTGCGCTGATTAAGGCTATATATATTGATACAAGAATTTATCAGGAAGGATCTTGTACGTAAGATGGTCTTTATAATTTTTTATTTTACACATGGCATTCTTGAATTATAAAAGAAATTTGAAGTAATGAGTCTTATGGTGACCTGCAATCCTAATTATTTTATATTTATAGATAATAACAGATAACAGGAGCATTAATTTCTGCAAAGTGTAGTTCACAAAGACGGCAATTTTTTTTTTCTCTTAAGAGGGGCATGATATTAAATCATGCACCTGGAAATTGCTGTATTATTCGTCCTTGAAATATGATTGTGTTTTTCAACACTTCTGTTCCCAAGAGTTTGCCTAGTTGACAAAAATAAAAGTAAAAACCAATGTGGGAAAGTGGCGATAACGTTGATCAAAAGTGGCAAATTTTACATGTCAATCGGCTACAGGAACATAGTAGAGTTTTGCTATGGTGAGTTGCAACTCACCAAAGGGTCAGTGAGTCGTGCTCAAAGCTCCTAAATCTAGTTCAAAATGACCGATTCGAACCGTCCAATATGATCTCTCTATTGAAATCTCTATGCAGACCAAATTTTATATTTTTTTAAAATTTGTAAGTATTTTTTTTCGGATTTTTAAAAGCTGAACTAATTAGATTAACGATTTTCTAAAATTTTAAAAAAATACTTAAAAATTTCGAAAAAATGTAAAATTTGGTCTGCATGGAGATTTCAATAAGGAAATCGTATTAGACAGTTTGGATCGGTCATTTTGAACTAGATTTAGGAGTTTTGAGCGCGACTCACCGACCCTTTAGTGAGTTGCAACTCACCATAGTTAAACTCTATATAATATATATATAGAGAGAGAGAACCTATTGTGCATACTAATGTATCGGAACTTCAATGCATACTAATTCAGAACATTGGATCTGCTTTAAGATTCGTGCAGATTAGATTAAAAAAATTAACTTGTGCCTTCTTCTTATTTTGCTCCGCTCCTCCTCCGATTAATTCCTTTCCCCTTCGTACTTTACATCTCTCTCTCTCTCTCTCTCGACATACAAAACAAAACCTAGAATTCACTGTCTCAATTCTTCTCCGTCTCCCATTTCGACCCGATTGTAAACCCTCCTCTCCTTACTCGGCGCAATTTCTCACCGCTCTGTGAATTTTGAACTTCTTTCCTGTGTCGCACTTGGAATTATGTCGCTTCCCTGTCGCACAATCTGACCATCACAATGCCTCACTTCTCTTTACGTAAAGGTCAGTACTCACTCAAGTTTTGCAAAATTCTTACTATAAACATTGGGTTTAGGTCAAACATTGGGTTCTTTTGAACTATAGGTCAAACAGTTGGTTAATTTGTCCTTTACGTAACTATAGATCTGACATTGGAATTTTAGCAATATATATATATTTTTTTTGAGATTTCAATTACGTAAAGATCAGTGCTTGTGATTGAATGTCCTTGCTAATCTATCACCAAATTACGTAATGGTCTGACATTGGGATTTTTTGCAATATTTTTTTTTTTTTTTTTGAATGTCAGTGCTTTTGGTAATCTCCCTGACTATTGTTGACTCACGTCCTACTTAATGCATAATTATAAGTTAATTAGGGTTAACGTTGGGTAAATATAAGGCTTCATTGTGCAATGTGAGGCCTAACTAGGTTGCCTGCACATTTGCTACTATACTAATCATTTATATTCTTTCTGCTTTGCAATAGAAAAAGGAAGATGAAGGGAAGGGGAAGAAAAAGGGTTATGGAGAGGACAGTAGTGAGTCTTATGGAGAAGATTTCAGTGGAGAAGAAGATGATAGAGAAGAGAGTGACTAAGTATTCATTTTTGGATTAGGAAATTTTTTGGGGTGATTTTGTAAATATAGATTAATTTTGATGGATTATTGGCTTACATGTATGGATTAATTTCAGTTATTGACTGACATGGTAAAAGATGTTTGTTTTGATGGATGCTGACATGTATTGACTAAGTGTAGCATTATTGGATGATTGTACAAAGCGCATGAATGGTTTGCTGGTATATTTTCAATTTTTTCCTTTTTTTATTTTCTAGATTAGCCTTTTCTTTAATGTTTTCTGGTTTGCTGGTATATTGGCGCAAGATGTTAGTAGATGGGAACATTAGATGTTAGTTGCTGACAAGCACTTTATTTTAGTTGTAGATGGGAGCAATAATTGTGTTGGATCAGTGCTTTGATGTTTGTTTCATTCATTGAGCTCTTTTATGTATGTTTTTTTAGGAATGCCATCTACTGTATGCTATTTGAATTATTGAGCTCATTTATGTTGAATGAAGCGACTGTCAGTTGATTTATTTGAACTATTTCCTGGTTGATATAATTCAATTAAGTTGTCTGTTTTTGCGGTTGAATATGAATGTACAAATAAAATCCAGCAACTGTTTACTGTCAATTGATTTGTTTGTTTGAATATGAATGAACTATTTACATGGTCATTTCTGTTAACAAGCTACTTTCATTTGGCATGGTACTTCATTTATCAAGCTAATCAATATCTTCATTTAATCCAGCGAATTGCTAAATTGCATCCATTTGGGATGGTACATAGCAAGCTACTTTCATGTAGCATTGATGTACAAAAAAGAAAAGAAAATTTCATCATTTTTTTTTCTGCTATAATAGTAGACAATACACAAATATAAAGTCTCAATCTCTCTATTTCAATCTTGCAACCGCCCATTAAGAAAAGTCCCTTGAAAATTAGCAAATGTGACATCTTCAAACGACTTTGAACCTGCCCTGGTCAAATTTACCTACATTTGAAATAGTACGTTCAGTTAAGCATCAAACTTTAGCGGCAACAACAAATGTCCAGATTAAAAACAAATAATAAGAAAAAAAAAAAATCAAGTGTCTATAATGTACCGGTATCAACTAATACTCAGCAATTAGGAACCCTAAGATACCAGTAGGAAAAAAAAAGACAGACAACATGATTTATTACGAAAAATTAACCAATTAATTGCACATATTTCAACCCAATTGCACCAATTAATTAAGCAATTAACCAATTTCTTATGTACCAGAAAAATGAAACATATTGCACAAAATCCCAATTTCAGCCTAATTTTGCAACCCATGAACCAACACTTTTTTGAAGAAAAAATAAGGAACCAAATTAGCCCATGAAGGAGATGACGTAAAAAATTACATGAGATTATCTTGTCAGGGACAGATTACTGTAGGTAAATCTAGGGTTGTGGTTACAAAACAAAACTTGTGTAGAGAGAGAGTGAAAGAGAGAGTGAGATTGAAGGAGAAGGTCGGGTACCTTTTGAAGCTCCAATAAGAGAGAGGTGAGAGAGATGGTTGCCTCGACTTGCTTGCTTCAGTGGAGAATGTGACGGAGACGAAGAGATGGGCGACTAGGAGAATAAGAGGAGTCGGAATCGAAGATGAAAAGAGGTGCGACTAGGAGAGAAAGAGAAGCGGACTGGATAGAGAGAGTTCGACAGATCAAGGTCTCCATTGTTGTTGTGAGAGAGAGAGAGAGGTGTTCTACGAAGGGGACAGGATTTAGTCAGAGAGGAGCGGAGCAAAATAAGTAGAAGGAACAACTTATTTTTTTAATCCAACCACTTGATCTGCACTCATCTTAAAGCAGATCCAATGATCTGAATTAGTATGCATAGGAGCCCCAATACATTAGTATGCACAATAAATTTTCTATATATATATATATATATATTTGTGGGGGTGGGGGGCTTGTGTTAATTGCAGAACTACGACATTATATTAATTATTTTTTTTTCCAAAAGCGTTATGTTGAGGACGTAAATACATTGAAGAATGAAATTCAGAAAGAAAAAAAAAGAAGTACAAAAATTGCGTCAACGTTCTACTCTCACAATCAAGTCACTATATTTGGCGCCAATTGACAGGTACCATGATTCAAAAATATTTGTACGAAAATTGACGAAGTTCAATTTGAAGATCCAATTCCAATGCCATAAGCACATTGAATTAGTGCGAGAGGATATAGAAAATCCAATGGCTGTAATTAGCCAGAGATCAGAATAGACGGTGCGTGTAACTGTTGCAGATGATAGCATTTTGATCTACAGTTTTTTCAGTAAATGCTTTTAGGGAAGATGCTTTTCATTTTACAATCTTAATAAATGGTGCATAACGTCTAAAACGACCACGAAAATAGAGTATTGCGTTAACAATTTCGTTTTGGACGAAACAATTGAAATCATAAAAATACTACTAAAACACACATGACGAAACTGACTACGTGTTGCATTAACCGTTTAGTTTTTGAAACGCAACCAAAATCTTTAACTGTTTCGTTTCACTCAAAATGAAACGAAACGAAACGAAAGAACGGTTATAACAGTCGCCGTTTTCACCCCTAATGCTTTGAGTGATTTAACATTGAAATTAGATTTTACGTTGGAGCAAAGTTCGCCTTCCTTTGAGGATCCAAAATGATGACCACTAAGGCCTAAAAGTGTAATTTGAATGACCCAAAAAGTACGAAGTTTTGGGTCGAAGTCCTATGCTCTTGAGGTTGTTGAGAATAAATATAGAAACTAAAAAGTCAGTGTCAAATAAGAAATAATACCTTTTGCTTTTTTTGATCCCCGTGAGTAAAAAGTTACCGTTGGTACAAGTATCAAAATACCAATGGGCTCGTTTGGATCATATGGAAATAAGGAAGGAATAAGAATTTTAGGACTAAAACGTTAGAAAATGTGTAATTTTAGGAAAAGTTTATATTTAGGAAGAAACTATTACTAGCCCATCCAAACACCCCCAATGGTACATCGGACATCGTTCCCTATAAAAATAATATCATTTTATTGTTCTAACTTGTAAAACATAATAATATCAATTGAGATAGTAATATTATTTATATCAACAAAACAAATACTAATATTACAAAATACTCTGTTGATATCAATACTCTCTTGATTAAAAACAATAATAGAGGCACGCATCTAAAAGTTCATCAAATTACAACTAACAAGGCAATACGCTTCTAAGAGTTTATCAAATTACAATCTCGATAATTTTTTTTTAATTTTGTTCTTGTTGTTCTCCTTTCCAAGCACATGCATGACCTCATTATAGGCTTACCGTATTGGATGTGTGTGATAAACGCAAAAGTAGGTACCTACAAAATGAACCAGGAAAAAAAAATGTGGTTATTTACCAAAAGGATATATGACGAGAATAAGTAGAAATTCTACCTTCTTTTATCAGTATTGGTTTCTTTATTTTCGGAGATCATAACCTAAAAAAAAACTTAAAAAAAAAAAAGGAAACTCAAGAACTACGCTACGTACGTATAGGGCTATCAACGTGTATTTGGGCCGACTACGAGAATGGATTTCCGGTATTCTTAACTCCGACTTTGAAACTGCTAGCCGGGGTATAGGTATGGGTAAAAATAAATTTTCGTTAATTTATTGGATAAGGGTATGGGTAACGTTATTTCGTAACCGTTATTTACCCGTACCATTATATATATAATTTATAATTTATAATCTTTGTCATAACGGAGAAAGATATGATTATAATATCCAATTAATATGTTATTAACTAATAGACAATTAGATTGGTAGATTTAACTGAGACAATATACTATATTAATAATTTTTATTTCTTTCCACTTTCATTCACGCGCATCAGAAAAAATAAAAACCTAATTTCAGAAGAACTTCTCTGAGCTGCTCCATTTTTCTAAAATTCTCCTCTGCCGATAAAATATTGTGAGTTGTAAATAATAATATTAATTTATATTTCATTAATTCTTCGTTGCTTCATTTCTCCATATTTGTCGTGTCTTTAATTTTTTTTATTAAGTTTTCTTATAGTGGTTATTCTTGAGATCAGATCAAACAAATAGTATAAACCAAAATTATTATAGTGGCCGCTTAAGTACCAAGGAATATTTTTCTACGGTAATCCAATGCACTAGACAAACTTAATTAATGATCATTGCAAGCAAGTTAATTACATATATGTATCCATCCATTGCTTAATAATTTTCATTAATTAGTTATATATATTTTTTTTGTGATAATTGATATGAGAAGAGATTATATGGTTCTATTGTAGTTAAAGTATTATTCAATGTTGCATTGTATTCATATATTTATTTGATATTATTTATTTATCTATATTGTACAATTTTTTTATTGAATAATTATCATTATTATTCGTTTTCTACCGTTAGTCATAGCATGTAAGGGTAGGGTACAGGTAAGTCAATTTTTAATGGATACGGATAGGATATGGATAAAAAAAAAATTTAACGGATACAGTTAACGAAAATGTCTCTAACGTATCCTACCCTATCTATTGACAGCTCTAGCTACGCAATATAGCAGTTTTTACTATTGATGTATCGGCCTATATAGTCGTTTCACCATGACACAAGCTAGATGTACATTGATTCGGCTCTTCTCCAGTTGCATGGAATGCATCAGACTCTGTGGAAAAATCTAAACTGTCTAATGCAGTAATATAGATCATTGAAATTTAAATATAGTCCTAATAGAGTCATGGAAATTAAAATATCTCAACCATAATTGCTTCTATGTTGCATAAACTCACTAGGATCTAATGTCGTCTCTTCAGCAATCCCGTCAAAATAGCACGGCATACCGCCATCTCTGAACATCTGCCACAAAGAATTAATTGGATATATAGTTGAGCAATGTTGCAAGAGGGGTGAATTAAGAATCCGAATTTGCTGTTGCGCGACAAATGGTGTAGCGCACGTACGAGCCGTCTGATCTTGATCGGACGGTTAATTTTTTACGGACCTATCAATCTAGATTACATGCACGGGGCTCCCTTGTCCATTGGATCTTGATCAGACAGCCAGCATGCCGCGCTACACCATGTGTCGCGCGGCAGCGGATCTGAATTTGTGAATTAAACTGTCTCCAAAGTCGCATGAGTACCCTTATTGAGTACTGCCTAATTTCGTTAGCTCTAGCCTCTAGGATCACATCCTTATCTCCCTAATTTCGTTAGCTCTAGCCTTTAGTACCCTTCAGATGATATATTTTGTGTTTGACTAACATCCATTGCTGATACCACACTGAATCAAGAATTTGTCCAAACAAATTTTTATATGTCTAATTGGTACCGTGATAAAAAAATAAAATAAAATAATCTCTTGGTTTTGCTCTTAATAGAGCGTAGTCGAGAGAAACAATGGTGTGGTAGTTTTAAGTCATCTTCTCAAGATAGATAGAAGCATAATATATATACTTTTTGGGACGACTAACAAAAAATCCTCCGGCAGAATAACAAAGAATAATATATACATGCACGCAGTCAATGCCGCAAAAAACATTGTTACGCGTTGTTAACAAATTTAACAATAAATTATCCTTACTACTTATAAAAACATCTAAAAAAGAGTTAAACATTTCATCATATAAAAAGAGTAAACATGTCAGATAAAAGGTATAAACAATTCTTATATCAATTATGGATTATTGATTTGTGTAATTTGATATGATCAGTGGTCTAAATCAAGATCAGACTTTTTTTATTAGAAAATATTAAGTTACTACCAAATTAGCTGTTTATTTAAAAGAAAAGACTAATTATTGATTTTATCATGTCTTTATTGTCTAACATGTAAAGTTCTATATGAAACAATAATAATATCAATATTTTATTTTCTTATTTGCCCACGTATTGAGGACATCTTTTGTTAGTAATTCGAAAAGTAAAAGGTAAAAGAAAAGAACTCGAAAAAATCCAAGCTTAAACAAAAAATGCAGTAGTAATTAACAACCCACTAACATATGAGAAACAATTGATGAATTAAAAAGAATAATAAAAAAAACAATATTTATACACCTTTAACCGTCCTTTCTTACAAAATCCTTATATTTTACTACACAAAAATAAAAACATAAACATACAATTTTCTTCTGCCATTTTTAATAATACATTTTAAATGTAGATAGCTTCGAAGTATTATTTATTTGCGCTCAATAAGCAAGTAGTACGATCACAATTCCAGTATTTAATTGGAAAGAAAATTGGGAGTGTTCTTATTTTTTCTTCTTCTTTGTTCCAACTAACAACCAGATGTAGAACAAAAACCCAAAGAAAACCAATGCTGTTGTTTTTTTTTAGAAAAGCTTGGGAGCGGCTACCAAGTAGAAAACCAATGCTGTTGTTACCCAAAGGCAATTCCACTTGTGATCCTCAACTGATTTCCCTTGTAAATTATCTGGTCCAATTGTGGTGCAGGTATTGTTGGTTTAGGAAATTAAAAGGCTCGATCCTTATAGAATTATCTTAAAATTAATTTATATTATTTCAATTTTATTCATGTATATAATTTACTTAATAATTTGAATATAAAATTTTTATTTGCAAAATTCTATCTTAGTTTTGAGCCCTAAATAATTAATTGTCAACAAAAAAAAAATATCACAACAATAGGCATGCTACCATTTTCAATACTGGAGGAACAACTTCGATATCAAATTGTTGAGTTAACTTGAAAATACAGTGTCCATATTGTTAGAAAGTCCATGTTTTTCAAATTTTCTTGTTAATTACCATTAATTAACCATCTAAATAACAAAGACCTCGATGGATCTTGTTCAAGCATCAACACATCACATGAGAAGGTAAGAATAGATTTTACCTCTTCTTGTTTCGTAACAAGAAGGCCCGATCCGATGCGTGGGAGTCGGTGACGTGCTCTCCTTCACCACTAAATCGCCGGCGGCCGCCTCGAGTCCACCTAGAAGTTTAATCACCTCATCTTTCAATTTGTGCTAACAAGGAAGAGGAGAGCAACTAATCTCCAAGGTTTTCTCTTTTCTACTTCTTTCAATTAACTAGTTTAATTAATGGAGAAGGGAGAATACTCAACACATGAGCATTTTAGGTGGATTAAGAGCAAGAGAAAGAGATGAAAATTCTGAAATTTTCTCTCTAATTTTCGTTCCAGGAGGAAGAGGAAGAGAGAAGGCTATGGTGGCTAGGATTTCTCTCTCCAAATGACCTCCTTTTATAGACTAACCACTCCACAAACTTTAGGGACCTTTTTATCCCTATTAGGACAGTCTCTATATGGGCTATCAAGCCCATTTTGTGGTGTGTTAAATGTCTACTAATTCAATTAATTAATGAACTTTTCTCTTGTACTCAAATCGGACCTTTAATTTACTAATTAAATAAAGATCCATAAGCTCTATTTAATTCCTATAATTAAATTGTGTTGAACAAAATTAATTATTAACTTATTAATAATTATTTTGGGATTAGCAAATGCGTTAATTTATTTTTATATGATCTTCTTGACTTAATTAATTATAACGGTTCGTAACGGTATATAATTAATTAATCAACTTATCATATTTTCGCAATACACTGCTACGAATAAATAAATAATGCACCGTGTGATTAAAGTCCTATTTGTGTGATCCTTTGAGGATTTATGCTATGTTGGCCATGAAATTAAATCGATATTTAATTTCAATAATCATAAGCGGTATCTAGCAACACGTTATGATTCTCAATTCGCATAAATAGTGTACTGCTACAATATCTCAATCCTGCATAAGAAATAATAGTATTTCCTTATCTGATTCTTATGTCACATGATATCATTGTATAATCCAAGATAGGAACGCGTCATTCTTGCAGATTATACGTTTCTTAATCTAGAGATAATTGTATTAAGTTGCTAGCAAACAATCTATCTCCATCAAGGAACCCAACAGATATCATCGCTCACTAAATAAATTAAGTTGGCAATTAAATTGGCAACTCCTTACCTATGATTTCTAGAACTTAATCATCACTTAACTTGCATACTAATCTTATCTGATAATTAATGTTCCTTGTTAATTATCAAGATTACAGACCTTTTAGATTTATTATTGTTATTTAATTATAAATGAACTACAGAGATCTACAATTCAGATCCTCAACCTGAATGATCTGTCAATAAATAAATCAAGGAACAAATGATCAAATATCATCAATAACATAAACCACATAAGTAGCCATATAATGATTGGCTTCTAGGACACAACTCTAACACATATGATTTCACAAAGAGAAATACTAGAGTTCAATATATTGGACGGATGGGGTCCGTCCAATACGATCGTTCTCACATTTTTAAATTGTAAACGACCGATCCGAACCGTTCAATATGTTTTCCATATTGAAAACTTATAAGAAACTAATTTTTACATTTTTTTCGAATTTTTTTACTATTTTTTTATATTTTAGAAAATCATTGTTTTTTGACGATCCAGAACTTTTATATCATCAATTTTCTAAAATACCAAAAAATAAGTAAAAATTTTATAAAAAAAAATGTAAAAATTGATTTCTTATAAGTTTTCAATATAAAGAACATAGTGAACGGTTCGGATCGATCTTTTGAAATTTAAAAATATAAAAACGATCGTATTGGACACTAGCATTTCTTTTTCACAAATTACAATTTGAATATCTTAATTTCTCAGTCATTTCGTTTATAGTTTATTTAATTATAAAACATGAAGGCTTATGTTCTAGCAATTGTGCTGGTGATATTTGATGTCAGTGTCACTTAGACACATGCTCATCACTTACTAAAAGAAAAAAAAAAAGAAAAAAAATCTCTACAAAGAATCGTTTATGCCTCTATTATTGTAGCCATGCGTGTAGTACAGTACTGTCTGCAATTACGTGTCGGCGTTGATATTATTTAGGCAAAATTAGATATAACCCCCTGTAAACTTCGCCAATTGGAAATAACCCCCTGTAAACTTCAAAATCAGATATAACCCCCTCTAATCTTCTTAGTTCTAGATATAAGTCCCTTTTCTTAATTTTAATTATGTTTTCAACTTAAAAAAGTACTTTTTACATATATGGACGAAAATGCCCTTATCTCTTCAAACCAATCTTCTGCCAAACGTCCTTGCAACTTCCCACTATGTAAATATTTGAGATGGAATAATAAAGTACGCTCTTCAATCTTCTCTCTTTCTTTCTTTCTTTTCTGATATACCAGTATCTTAAAATAACGCAAAACGTTAGATAAATAAATGTGTTTCGCTAGCTTTCATCTAATACCTGGAGCCTGGACCAACAAACTTTTTAAATATTGATGTCCAAAGTTTCAATTTGTTCCTTCGTTCCTTACAGCTAGTTACAAAATAAGATTTTTATGCATCTAGTTCAAAAAGAATTTCAAGACAGAGGAATAAAAAAAGTATTCAATTACAACTACTACAAAATCTCTTGTCAATAAACGGAATCCACATTTTCAATTTGAAGCTTTTAAATATGAAAAGAAAATAGTGGAAGCCCAATAAATGCTACGATTCTTCCTTGTCAGAGTGCATCATGAATGAAAGTTAAGAAAAATTATAACTTGAATTTGAAATTAATTGTTCTTATCAGCATAACAAAGGAGAACATAGAAACTGAGAGGATGATGGATAAAGATTGGATAGAACAAGGGGTATTATAGTCATCTATGGTAAAAAAAATATTTTTTAAGTTGCAACAATAATTAAAATTAACAGAAAGGATATATATCCTAAACTAACAAGATTAGAGGGGGTCATATCTGATTTTGAAGCTTATAGGGGCTTATTTCCAATTAGCGAAGTTTACAGGGGGTTATATCTAATTTTGCCTATTATTTATTAAGTTCCGTGCTATGCACTTAACACTGAAATAGGAAACAGCAGGCAGGCTGTTTGTAAATTGTAATTGTAGCCTTTGTAGGTCTGTCTGAAAGGAAAGATACAGAAAATCTATTCACTGGAGAGAGGCATTATTAACATTTTATTAACGATTAGGCTCTGGCATGTCGCGTTCATGCTTCAGATATTATTATTATTATTATTATTATTATCTCCAGACCAGAGTAAGAGTATCATCATTTTGAAAGTTTGAAAGTTGGACACTCCCTGTAGGTGTTCGTGGAATTGCCTCAATGGCTTTCTCCACGGCCTTAACCTTAACCTTAACAATCCATCCTTCATTTCCCTTTCTAAAATCCAAAAGCTTACCCAGCGCCAGCAGCAGTGCGGTCGCTTTTGCTGCATCCCCGAACGGCGCACCAGATCCTCGCGAACTAAGTTCCAACAGCCTCTTGACGCTCATTCGGAAGCAACACGACCCACAATTGTCTCTGCGCATATTCAATTCTGCATCTAGTAGGAAGGAGGTGGATTTATCTTATTCCGTGTACCAAGAAATTGTTACACAATTGGGTCAGGCGGGGTCTTTTAGTGAACTCAATAGCTTTCTTCAGCAGATGACTCTCAAAGGTTTTAAAATTGACAGCAACACCTTATTATTTGTCGTAGAAAGCTACACCAGATTCTCTTTGTTTGATGAGGCTGTTGATTTTGTACTTAATCAATTGGATGAAGAGTTTGGGTTGGGGCCAGACATAGTCTTGTACAATCACCTTCTTAGTCTTCTATTAGAAGGAAACAAAATCAAGCTTATGGAGTCTGTTTTTTCTCAAATGGGAAAGAAAGGGTGCGAGCCCGACATAGAGACCTTTACCACTTTAATCAAGGCTTTCTGCAGAAACCATCAAACCAAAGCTGCTATGATAGTGCTCGATGAAATGTCTGAGAGGAATGTTTCTCCCAACGAGAAAATATTCACAACTATAATAGAAGGGTATATTGATGAAGGGAACATTGATGCTGCTTTAAAAATAAAGGATAGAATGGTACAAGAAGGGTTTAACCTGTCAAATTTAACAGTAAGCTTACTGGTCCATGGGTTTTGTAGGGCGGGCCTCATTGAAGATGCCCTGAGTCTAATACAACAGGAGTTGGTCAAGGGGTTCGCACCCGATAAGTTCTTGTTTACTTCATTGTTGAACGGCATGTGCCAGGCTGGTTACATCAGTCAAGCACTCGAGGTTCTCAATGACATAAATAATGCAGGAGTCGAGCCCGACATAGCCACATTCAATACCTTAATGAACCATTTGTGTAAAACAAACCGTACTGAAGAGGCCATGGCACTACTTCATAAAATGGTAGACAGAGGCTTTTTACCTAATTTGGTCACTTACAATATCCTAATAAATTCCTTATGCATGGCTGATAGGGTTGATGAGGCCATAGATCTTGCGCATGACTTCACTCGTAAGGGTCTTTCACCAGATGCCTATACCTTTAATTCATTAATTAATGGGCTTCTTAAGTCAGGTGAATTTAAGCTTGCTTATCAGATGTTTGAGGAAATGAGAGATAATGGGTGCACGCCCGATGATGTTACATATAATACCTTCATTAAACGATTTTGTTCTGAGGGACGGTTAGATAGGGCTTTAAAGCTGTTTAAAGAAATGGAGCTTAGTGGGTGCGCCAAACCTGTTGTGACATATAATATATTAATAGATGGGCTTTGCAAAGAGAAAAGGATAGAGGATGCACTAGATCTGTTCGATGAAATGGAGGTGAATGGGATTTCAAAAGACTTGATCACTTACAACTCCATTATTGATGGGCTTTGTAAAAGTAACCGAATAAATGAGGCAAAGGAGCTGATGGATCAGATGGTTGTTAAGGGGTTCCAACCTAATAAGTACACATACAGCTCCATCTTGACACACTATTGCCGGGAGGGTAATGTCAAGCAAGCAGGTGAGGTAGTTGAAAGCATGGCCCAAAATGGGTGTGAACTTGATGCGTTTGTTTATGGAAACCTAATTAACTGCCTATGCAAGGCACGGAGGATCCAATATGCTTGCAAGTTACTTAGGGGTATGCACATAAATGGTATAAAACCAGGTCCACGTGTGTACAATCCAGTGGTATCAGCTCTTTTTAAGGCACGTAGGAGTAAAGATGCAATGGGGCTTTTTAGAGAGATGGTGGAGATTGGAGAGGATCCAGATGCAATCAGCTACAACATAGTTCTACGAGGGCTTTGCCGTGGTGGGGGCCCGATAATGGAAGCAGCCGATTTCTTGGTGGAGATGGTTGAAGAAGGTTTTGTGCCTGAGTTCTCATCATTTTCAAATTTGGCAGAGGGTTTGTTGTCCTTGAAAATGGAGGATAAACTTGTGGATTTAGTTGTGTTAGTTATGGATAGGTTTGGTTTTTCTGCGAGTGAGGTATCTGCTGTAAATGGGTTTTTGAAGGTTGGAATATTTGATGAGGCAATTCATACATTTGGTCGGTTGTTGGATAGAAGGTCTAGGAGAAGGCGTCATGGGCATTAGATAGACTTTGCTTTGTTTTCTTTCTATGTCTGTATTGTTTTTTTAGGTTCTCTTAACTTAATACTGGGTGCGTTTGTTGGGAACTTCATGGTTGGGATAGAAGGTAATCACTTTTGGATTGTTGCAACAACGGCGACATCATTTTTTACTCAGTTTGTATTTTTGTTCAATATAAATTTTTTTGGTATATTATATATTGTTGTGTCACATGCTGTAAGTTACAACTTTGTATAGCTGCTGCCAAGCAGTAGGTTTAAGGCAGCTGATAGTTCCATCCTTATGGTGCCCCTGCAATGCAAAGTCTACTGCACATATATCTTATACAGTATTAGGACCCTCTTATACAGTAGCGGTGTTGCTATTTTATTTTATTACATTTTATGATAATTTAAAAATTCAAACTTGTTTTTGGGCCCTCTGATACAGATGCAAGGAACAGCTTTTGTAATTTTATACTGACTAAAGTTCGGAGATTTGTTTTAGGTTGTGATTATTTTATTATTCGGTCTTCCTTTTTCTTGTCCACAATTTAATGCAATGCAGTATAATTTGGTTTGATATTTTCAACAGTCCAGTTTCTGGTTAATGGAGGGCAGCTTGGGAGCATGATTGCTTGGAACTACTACTCAGCTCCTTCAGGTTTCCTAAATTTAATGTTAAATTGAGTGAAGTGGTGTTTAAAAGTGGTAGTTTCTGTGATATAGATTGTTGAGTTATATTTAGAATTATCTTTATGGTAATTAATCATCTATGGTATAGGTTATCTATGGTATTGAGTTATTTATAGAAGTCTAGTTATATTTAGAATTATCTTTATGGTAATTAATCATCTATGGTATATGTTATCTATGGTATTGAGTTATTTATAGAAGTCTAGGGTCATATTTGTAAAAGAGAAACTTTTTGATTAATATAAAAAGGGAGCCTCTGTACAGAGGTCATAATCCCTAATTTTACTTAATTTTTGTCTTCATGGTATCAGAGCCGATCAGGGACGGCTGTGTTTAATCTTTCTCTTCTCTCACCGTAACTGTGCTAACTTCATCGCCAAACTCATCTTAGCTTTAATCCAAAAAAAAAAAAAAAAAAAAAAAAAAAAAAAAAAATTCAAAACTCCATCGTAGCTTCCTCTGTGAGCCGCGATTGTAGACCAAGGGTGTGCGCGCGTGAGACCCGGTGAACCGCGCGTGCACCAAAGCTCCTGGACGGCGCCAAGCACCACCACGGCAGATCACGGCACCACCACCACCACCACCACCTGACCTGTTTGACCTCTCTCTTCATGTCTTTTCTCAAGTGTTTTCTTTCCTTCTCTTGTGACAATTGTTTTGATATATTGATATATGCTAAAAAACCGTGATCGTGTGCATCCGCACGGTTTGTAGTTGAGTTATTTGGTCTCGTCCTCTAGCTGTGTTTGAGATAAAATAAAAAAAGAGGTTGATTGTGAAGATGGAGACACCTGTGACTGGTATGGAATTGCAGATGTTTTTGAAAAGAGTGGCCAGAGTGTTACAGGCCAAGCTTGATGAGAACTCATCCGGTAAGACAGCCGGATCTGTGTCAGAACAGCCACAGGTGGTGCAGGAGATAGAATTGTTGTCAAATGACATCAAAGTTGAGGGGACGAGAAGCTACAGAGATGATAGAACTTGTTACAGGTGTGGTAATACAGGACATCTCAGTTTCAATTGTGATCAATCCCGCAAATCTGATGGCGGGCAACATAATAGCCAAAAAGATTGGGGATTTAGAGGTGTAAGAAATGTAAACCTCGTTATGACAAAGAAGTCTCATGCTACTAATGAGGTGACTAGAGCTGTGCGGAAAGAACTAGAGGAACTTCGTCAGTTCAAGCGCCGGATTGAAAAATCTAGAGCTGAGTTGAAAGAACTGGATGAATTACGTCAGTTCAAACTTCAGGTTGAGAGGTCTAAAGACAAAGGACGAATCTCTCAAGATCTTGGTGATACTACCTGTACCCGCAACTTTACAGGTTATGCTCATGTGAAACAAGGTACTCAGGCACATGCACTTACATCCATTAAATCTAATGCTGATTGGATCATAGATTCAGGTGCATCGAGACATATCACAGGGACATCTAGTGATTTTGTAGAATATTGTCCTAGCAAGCAAATGCACCCTGATACTGTTCAAACTGCTGATGGTACTTCTCGACCGATTAGTGGCACCGGCATGGTGTGCTGTAATTCATCCATTACTCTATCATCTGTGTTGCATGTTCCTTCCTTTCCAGTAAATTTACTTTCTATCAGTGCCCTTATAGATCAATTGAATTGCATTGTCACCTTTGATCAAGATATGTGTGTGTTTCAAGAAAAGAAAACAGGAAGGAAACTGGGGACTGGCATCAGGCGTGATGGTTTGTGGTACCTGGACAGGAATGCTGCAATGCTTGCTCATAAAGTTGATGGAGGATTAGAAGTGGAAGCGATGCTCCAACATTGTAGATTGGGACATTTATCATTTGATAGTTTGAGTAAGTTAGAACCTGAAATGATGAGTAAAGTAGATATGAAGAAATTGTTTTGTGAAACTTGTGAACTTGCAAAACACACGCGTTCTACTTACAAAATGGTTGGTTTAAGAAGTTTGGAGCCTTTTGCACTCGTTCATTCTGATGTTTGGGGACCTTGTCCTACTACTTCTGTTAGTGGATTTAAATGGTTCGTCACCTTTATTGATTGTTACTCACGTATGACTTGGATCTACATGATGAAACAGAAATCTGAAGTATTGAAATGCTTTAAGAATTTCTCAGCTTGTGTGAAGACCCAGTTTGGAGTACAAGTGAAGGTCATTCGAACAGATAATGGGACAGAGTATGTCAATAATGAATTTGCTACCTTTGTTTCAGATCAAGGGATCCTCCATCAAACCACTTGTCCAGACACTCCAGCTCAAAATGGAGTGGCTGAGCGCAATAACAGACATTTACTAGAGGTAGCACGCTCTCTGATGTTAACTATGAATGTACCCAAGTTTTTGTGGAGTGAGGCTGTTTTGTCAGCAGCTTATTTGATCAACAGGATGCCATCAAGGGTGTTAGGAATGAAAACACCACGTGAGTTGTTGTTTGGCTCTAATGATTTTGTTGTTCCTCCAAAGGTATTTGGATGCACATGTTTTGTGAGAGATCACCGGACAATGGTTGGTAAGTTAGATCCACGTGCAGTTAAGTGTATCTTTCTGGGTTACTCATCAAGTCAGAAAGGATACAATTGTTGGAGTCCTGCTGAAAGAAGATTGTTTGTCAGTATGGATGTGACTTTTCGAGAGTCTGAACCATACTATGGAGAAAAGACAGAGTTGAGCTCTTTGTTTGAGGACGGCTCTACTAGTGCTAGTAGAGAGGGGGAGAGTGTGAATGAAGCTGTGATTGGTACAATACCGAGTGGCGACGGCGATGATGATGATGATGGTGATGGATGTCTTATTCAGTCATTGAGTGACGGTGATGATGATGTTGGTGATGGTGATGGAAATGGTGATGGTATCTCAGAGACTCGTAAGCAAGGGGAGATACTAGTTTATAAGAGGAGACAAAGACAGCACGAGCAGCATGAGCAGCCCGAGCAACATATTGTGCCTGAGCAGCATATGCAGGGGGAGTTAAATGTTGATGTCCCAAGTAACTCTTCCTCAAGCCATTCTTCAGAATTGATGGGTAACAATCCTCCACCTGTCTTGCCCCGACGAACTCCTAGAATCAATGCTGGAAAACCACCTGTCAAATATGGTAGTTGGGGAAATGATATTGCAAATTATATTTCATATGCATCTGTTCCACCTGCATATAAATCATTTCTTGCATCTCTAGATTCTGTGCCAGTACCTAACACATGGCAGGTAGCTAAGCAAGATCCAAGATGGTTCAGTGCCATGCAGGAGGAACTTCAAGCATTGAAGAAGAATGACACATGGGAGTTGGTGCCTCTACCAACTGGAAAGCGTGCTGTTGGATGCAAATGGGTTTACACTGTCAAGGAAACTCCAGAAGGCAAGGTTGATAGGTACAAGGCTAGATTAGTTGCAAAAGGATACAGCCAGACCTATGGAATCGACTATGATGAAACTTTTGCTCCGGTTGCAAAGATGAGCACTGTGAGGATGTTGGTGTCATGTGCTGCCAACTTCAATTGGCCATTACACCAGTTGGATGTCAAGAATGCTTTCTTACATGGGGATCTTCAAGAAGAGGTGTACATGGAGATTCCACCTGGATTTGCTACTCCACAATCAGCTGGAAAGGTATGCAAGTTGAAGAAATCATTGTATGGATTGAAGCAATCTCCAAGAGCATGGTTTGACAGGTTCAGACTCGCAGTCTGTGGCATGGGATACAAGCAGTGCAATGGAGATCACACTGTGTTTTACAAGCACTTGAAAGGGCGTATCACCATCCTTGCTGTCTATGTTGATGATATTGTGATCACTGGGGACGATGCTGAGGAGATCATACGGCTAAAAGGAAATCTTGGAAAAGAATTCGAGGTGAAGGATTTGGGACAATTGAAGTACTTTCTTGGGATTGAAATTGCTAGGTCGAAGACAGGCATAGTGCTTTCTCAGCGAAAGTATGCACTAGATCTTCTTTCAGAGACAGGGATGCTGGGCTGTAGGGTTGCCCCCACTCCTATCGAGCCAAATCAGAAGTTGTGTGCTGAGGGAGGTGACTCAGTGGACAAGGAGCAGTACCAAAGACTAGTTGGTAAGCTCATTTATCTATGCCACACTAGACCTGATATTTCTCATGCAGTGAGTGTGGTGAGTAGATACATGCATGATCCGAGAGAACAACATTTGGATGCTGTTCACAGAATTCTCAGATATATCAAGGGGAGCCCCGGAAAAGGACTGTGGTTCAGAAGTCATGGGCATATGAGAGTTAAAGGCTATTGTGATGCTGACTGGGCAGGTTGTGTGGATGATCGTAGATCCACCACAGGATATTGTGTGTTTGTTGGAGGCAATCTTGTGGCTTGGCGGAGCAAGAAGCAAGATGTGGTGGCCAGATCTACAGCTGAGGCTGAGTACAGGGCTATGGCACTCAGTCTATGTGAGTTGATGTGGGTGAGAAATCTCTTATCTGAGTTGCGCGTGTTCCGAGGAGAGTCTTTACAACTTCGGTGTGACAACAAGTCAGCAATCAATATTGCAAACAATCCAGTTCAGCATGATCGCACTAAACATGTGGAGATTGATCGTTTCTTCATCAAAGAACAACTGAATAATGGAATGCTGACGTTGGACTATGTGAAATCAGAAGAACAGTTGGCTGATTGTCTAACCAAGGGTTTGGGTTGTAAGCAGTTTGAGAGTTCTTGTAACAAGATGGGGATGATTGATATCTATCGCCCATCTTGAGGGGGAGTGTTGAGTTATATTTAGAATTATCTTTATGGTAATTAATCATCTATGGTATAGGTTATCTATGGTATTGAGTTATTTATAGAAGTCTAGTTATATTTAGAATTATCTTTATGGTAATTAATCATCTATGGTATATGTTATCTATGGTATTGAGTTATTTATAGAAGTCTAGGGTCATATTTGTAAAAGAGAAACTTTTTGATTAATATAAAAAGGGAGCCTCTGTACAGAGGTCATAATCCCTAATTTTACTTAATTTTTGTCTTCATAGATATACTCCTTCCACATTACATTTTGATAACCCTATTTTTAAACTTGACAAGATTGCCTATATTCCTTTTGCCATTTTTGCCCTCCTCAAGGCTCAATAAAGGAAGAACAAGAGTCATTTGGGATGAGAGTAAAAGTTAATTCAAGTCTTACAAGCTCGTTAAGAGTATTTTGTCATCTTACACTGGCATTGCTCATTTCATGTGAAAAATGTTAGAATTGTTCATGCAATGCCTTGTGACGTTACTGTGCCTTATTGCTTCCATGCTTTCTGTATTGGTCACAGTCTAATAATTATTTTGCTCCACCTGGTAAATGGTGTGCATGTGTTCGATAAGGATATGAAGTTTCTATGTTTTTTTTTTGTTTGTAACCTTAAGTTTGTGCATAATATATCTTGGAATAATGCTCATGCATTTCCCACTTAATTTCCATTTCTTATAAGTTACTTCTCAGATCACCAAGATTTGTGGTTATGCTAAGAAAAATTTGCGAATGTTGGATGCCTGGTATGCTTAGACAAGATGTTGGGGTCCCTTTGCTATCTTGGATGACAGTTTTGCAGTACTAATTTTTCTTTAGAAACATCAAACATCAATACATCTGTTCTTTGTACTGGCATGTCATCTACCTCCTTTGAGAAATAGATTATTTTGTATGAATTTCTTATAACAAGGCTTTTCTGGCATCACTGCAGCTTGAGAGTTGAGCAATGGATGCTGATGATGGGTTTCCAGTTCTGCTTACCCTACTCTATGCTGATATGTATTTTCCTTGATAGCTGTAGGCGGTTATATTGGTACGATTCAGTACTAAGAAAGAGGAGCAAAAAATAGTGAATGGAGTCCGATTGTAATAAGAAGAAATTAGGTAAAGGATAGGGGATTTTGCTTTTTTTTCTGTATCTTTGATAACCATAATAAATTTTGCATTCCAACCAGAGAGAGAGAGAGAGAGAGAGAGAGAATAATTTGATTTTTGTGTATAGTTTTACTTCATTAGCTTGGAAACAATGTATTTGGGGCATCAATTAATTTCATTGTTTACCTTTTGGCTAGGGCATAAGGAAATCAGCGCTAGAAGTAAAATTGATTTTGTTCTTCTCGCTGTCATCAAAGGCTAGCTCGTGTAGTAATCGGTGGCAGGAACAAGCGGTGCGATGGAAAAAATAGCAAACAGGGATGTACTGAAGACGCACATTTATGCTGCTGCTTCTGGAAAATAATATTTTTCTTCATTTATGCTATGAATTCGTATGGCCACTGCTTGCTCTAAATGCTAAATTGGATTGCTTCCTATTTCATTTGGGCAATTTATCCATCGGTCAAACATTTGTCATAACGCTGGTACAGCACTACTGCTCCTGCTAACCGGTCCCAGTTTTATTACACTTTATATATGACAGTAGACACCAACACTTTCACAACTTAAAACAAACTGCCTACGAAGCTTAATCTCGCAAAAAAAAAAAAAAAAAAATAATATAAATCAAAACAAACTAGAAATGTTAACCTCCATGTGTCACCGATCAACATTGTTATATAAGCGCAGACACAACTGAACAGCCGCACAATAAATGTCCTGGTGTTATTTACTGTATTAACACGTGATATCATTACACATGCAATAAATTTGGAAGTAAATTTGAATCAATTCGCAATGGAAGAAATTTTTTACAGTATATTTTGAATAATTTTGCAATGCATCAAATTCGTATTGTGTAAATTGACCGCACAGCAAGAGATGGACTCTATTTGCGTCCCGTGAGGCAAAAGATGGAAGACTCAGTTTGCCCAAAACTCATTCAATACTTCCATTCCCTAAATTAATGCTTAGACACTGGATTGAATTTATGGTTTGGTGCCGCAAGCAATCCCAATCCATTTATAATAGTCTTCCACTTACACTTGGGCCCCGGGATAAAGTTCTATCAGTTCAGGCTACCTATCTATTTGGGTAGAACTGTAGAAGGCCATCATTATAAAATTTGAATCTTCTCCTTGATTGCATGATGTATCATATACTGCAACTTGTCACATTTGCATGTTACACACATTTTTATGATGCATAATGCCCATTGTTTTTAATGAAGCGATCTTCATTTTAAGAAACTTTATTTGCACTATGTGCTCATCATGCAGGTTTTTTTTTTTTAAAAAAAAAAATATTTTTCGCTCAAATTTTATAAGACCAGCAAATGGTCTATATTTCACACAAAAAAAAAAAAACATTCATAACAAAAAAAAAAAAATCTAAAAAAATAGAATCATTTTTGTAAAAAAAAAAAAAAGAAGGTTCCACCAATTTGATTTAGTTTACAAAATTCTATTTTAATTCGGCAATATTAATTACTAAGACTATCAAATAATATATGGAAAATTGGATACTAATTTTGCAATCCAAGTTTTTATTTATTTTATTATTCTTAAATACTAATTATTGTTGTATACATTTTTTTAATACTACACGATAATTATTTGTTTCTATAATATTTAAATCATATCCATCAATTATTTGAAATGAATTCAAGATTGTTTAGATGCATATTTAAATCTATTCTTACGTTACAACTACTTTAGGTAATCGACACATTATTGAACTGAAAAGTAAAAAAAAAAAAAAAAAAGTAAAATCATTCATCCATCAATCGTATTTATTTAAATAATCATTTGCAAACATTTCAGTTAAAGCAATTCAACCCGCTCCTGATATCGGTTACAAAAATATATAGAACAAAAACCATTCAACCCTGATATTTTGCAAAACATTTGAAATCGAGTATTTGATAAATGATTTATTTTTGTTTTATTATTTTCTATTTCTGGGGGAAAAACGTGAAGAAGTATAGAAGCTACGAAAAAACCATAATAAATCATTGCAATTTTTCCGTTGCAGGCTAATTGACCGGGTAGAAAGAGACCTGACCTGACTCGCAGTTGGCCAATCATGGCGACGCGAATCAATGACAGACTTATTTCATTTATTTAAGACGACACGACATTTCCTCTCTCTCAGACTCTCACCTGCTACAGACTTCTAAGCTAAAAAAAAGACAAAAATCTGTCTCACACTCGATCAGCACCAACATGGCGACGCTAATCAGCTCCAGCTCCGGCGTGCACCTCATTCACCGCCGTGGACCATCGTGGACCGCGTCCAACTGGATCAGGCGCCGTCGATCTGGTGTGGCTTTCTGTTGCGCGGAGGTTGGAATATGTCCTGATGTCCACTGTCCTCTTTTAAGAAACTTTACTAGTTGTGTACTTTTGTAAAAATGCAATCATGTTGGGTACAGTTGCATTTAGCTTTATCTCATCCAGTTGCATGATCGATTTCTCCCACCTTTTAGTCTAATTATGCACTTATAACTTATTATTATTCTGATGTGCGCTTTGCAATTTGCAAATGTATCCTTCCTTTTTGAATGTTTATATTTCCTTGGCCCATTTTAATAGCATTTTTTAGGTGCTGTTCTCAGGGAAAATGGTACCAGTCACTGTTACCAGGTGCATTGCATTTTTTTATTTTACAGCTACGCAAATTTTCTTAGATCCCGCTTTCTGTTTTTATTTTAAGCTTTTGTAAAAAGTTACTTTGATTAATGAAATGTGCTAGCGTGGTATCTCACCAACCCCCGTTGATAATAATAATAATAATAATAATTATTAATAATAATAATTAATAAACATCCAAGTTAGTAAATCAAGCCATTTATTAATTTGTAGGTTGGATATGGAGTAAAAAGAAAATGCCCCAAATTTCTAGAAGAGAGAGAAATTGCAGGCGTCATCACTGTCAATGGCTCTGGATCTCATGAATGGGAAGCAATTCCAGATATTTGGAGGACTAGTGCACAAAAATATGGTGACCGGGTTGCCGTGGTGGATCCATATCACGATCCACCTTCAAAATTGACCTACAAGCAAGTAATGACTTTTTTTGTATTGTGTTAATTACCCTCAATATAGTATACACTTCTCAAAAATAATAATAATAATAAAAAACATCTCATGCATAAAATACATATGAGACCAGGGACCACCACAATATTCGGCTTGCTGAACTTTTTTAACAAATATGTTTCTTTTCAATCATTTGCAAATGATTTCAGTTAATATGCAGCTCGAGGAAGAAATTTTGAATTTTGCTGAAGGATTGAGACAGATAGGAACGCTACCAGAGGAAAAGATATCTCTTTTTGCTGACAACTCATCTAGGTGGCTGGTTGCTGATCAGGGTATTTTTCTTTTTCCTGAATTAAGTATGAGTTCGGTTATATTGACAGAAAATCTTTTTGGCAGCCATTACGATTTACAACCGAACAAATGTTTATCAAAACTCAGAAAGCAAAATTACAGATATGCTCTATACAATTTAGATAGGTTGTGTATCAAATTTAGTGCAATGTGAAAATCGATCGATCAGTCATGAGTCATGACCAATTTTCAGATTACAGCTTCAGTTTTATTAGCACTTGTTTCTCATGCAAAGATGGTTGTTAATATGTCCCTACCCTTTAAATATATTTTCTTTTCGGATTGGTGCTGTATAAAAAGTACGTGACCTGATTGTGATGATATTGCAGGCATCATGGTCACTGGTGCTATAAATGTGGTACGAGGTGCGAGATCAACTGATGAAGAATTATTCCAAATATATACCCATTCAGAAAGGTACTTACTTTTGGATAATATGAGATTGCTATACTGACGGAAGATCAAATTGTGCATGTACATTTAAGGTTTTTGTCCATTTCTCATTTTCCATGTTTTGCTTATTATTTAGTTGTATGTGACTGGGGAGATCTTTTTGGTATGCACCATATACTTTTTGTCTTATTTATTATGGTGTTCTCCTATAATTACAGTGTAGGTCTGATAGTAGACGACCCAAAATTCCTTAAAAGGCTAGCTGATTCACTTATCCCAAGAGTTAAGGTTAGATATGTAGTTTTGCTTTGGGGTGACAAACTAAATGCAAGTGCAAATGTTGCTATGAAGGATATACCTTTTTATACGTACAACGAAATAACTGAACTAGGGAAAGAGAAACACCATTTTCTGGTAGAGTCTTTGGATGAAGGTACTAATTTTATCTTTTGCATTACTTTATTTTTTTTTCATTTAAATTCATATAACTATCGCACCATTTTAAATTCAATAATATATTTTTTTCCTGTAAATAGGCAAAAAGATAGAATTTGAGCCCATAAAACCTGATGATGTGGCTACTCTGATGTATACCAGTGGTACAGGTGGAATGCCAAAGGGGGTTATGCTCACTCATCAAAACATCTTGCACCAGGTTTGGTCACTCTTTTTAAACAAAAGTTATGTTTTTATTTATTGCAACTTCCAATTTTACAACAGCACTCAGTGCATTTGGCTAGTTGAACATAATGACCAAACTCTTTATGATCTGGTCAAACAAGATGACTTATAAGGGCTCATTATTTACTAATAATTAGAAAAAAATGTGAAGTGAATCAAAGGCGTTGAGTTGTTTTCATAATGCAGAGAATGTGTAATTTGCAAAGGCCTAAAGCCTTTTTTCCATTTTCAATGGGCATTGTATTATTAATTTCAGATTAATAATTTATGGGAAGTAGTACCATGTCAAGTTGGAGATAGATTTCTTAGCATGCTTCCATCATGGCATGCTTATGAGCGTGCTTGTGAGTATTTCATCTTCACACATGGCATAGAACAAGTTTACACCAATGTCAATTATCTCAAGGTATATATGATTTCAAACTTTTAGATTCTGTTGAGTTTTATTTTGTATGCAATTTCATAAGATGACATTTTGTTTTGTTTTAATTTGTAATTTCTAGCAAGATTTGAAGCAGTACCAACCCCAGTACCTAATTTCTGTGCCATTGGTATATGAAACACTCTATAGGTATGTATAATGTATTACTCCAGCAGTTGTTACATTTAAGTTAAAACTTTTTTCAACTTTTCAATAAAGCTCTGAGTTTTTTATTGTGATTGGGTGCAGTTCAATCCAGAAGCAGATCTCCGCTAGTTCAACTGCTCGGAAGTTAGTTGCACTTACACTCATTAAGATTAGCTTGCTTTATATGGAGGCGAAGAGAATATATGAGGTTTGTAGAAGTTCGTTATCTTTGTTCTCTAGTCCTTTAGATCATTCATGACCTTATAATCCTTTTCTAAGTTTTCCTCTCTCTCATTTCTTTTCTATTTTTTGGAAATATCACAAAGGGAAAAGCACTTTCAAAGAATCCAAGGCAACCTCCATTGTTCTTTTGCATCCTTGATTGGTTGTTTGCACGACTTGTGGCTGTGACATTGTTTCCTCTGCATTTTCTGGCAAAGAAATTGCTCTACTCTAAAATCCACTCTGCAATTGGTATATCAAAGGTATGATTTTACTTGTAGAACTACATTCAAGTATTTCATGCCTTCTAAGAACTTTTAGATGTACCTAGAGAGAATCTTCATATTTCTTTTCAAAGAGGGAGATGGCAAAAGTACTGCTATTTAGGTTTTGCATTAAAAATAATAATTAGTGAAATTTCTGGTTAAACATGCAGGCTGGTATAAGTGGAGGCGGGAGTCTACCAATGCATATTGACAATTTTTTTGAGGTTGAGACACTAGATTAACCTTTCTTTCAGCATCTTTCTTATTCTTTGTTTATTTCTAGAATTATGTTGTAGAGTTGAACTTGCTTTATTTTTTCAGGCTATTGGGGTCAAAGTACAAAATGGGTATGGTTTGACAGAGACTTCCCCTGTTGCTGCTTGTAGAAGGCCTGATTGTAATGTAAAATACCTAAATTTTATTTTTACCCTCCATATTTGTTGTGTTTATAAATATTTATAGATTATTAAAAGTTAAAAAGAATGACATCCCTGAATTTAGCTTCAATTGAAGTTGACTAAAATTAGTATTATATTTTGTTCATTTGAGAAGGTTCTAGGCACAGTAGGGCCTCCAATAAAACACACAGAAATCAAGATCGTGGAAATAGAAACAGGTGAATTGGTCACAGATGGGTCGAAAGGCATTGTCAAGATTAGAGGGCCTCAAGTCATGAAAGGCTATTACAAGGTACACAAAATTCATGTTTATTTTATATTGAACTTTGCTATACGATCTGATCTTAAATCATAACTATTGATTGTTGTGTTGCTCCTGATGAGACATTCCTAACCTAGAAGTTCTTTTTGAAAAAATGTTTAATTTTACATCAGTTTCAGCAAAAAAAACGTTAAAACAGTTTTAAATATAAAACACTGGGCTCATTAAGTTATGGTCAAATTATAATTTTGGCTGAATTCAATTCTAGGTTCAACTGACACTGAAATTGGCAAATAATTTAATGTTTACCATTAATTGACCACATTATATTTTAGGAATTGATAAATATATCCCTTTTCTGAATTTAATTTCTATTGCTGTAATGGCATCATTATTTTATTATTTCTCTTCTGAAACAGAACAAAACTTCCACAGAAGCAGCACTGGACAGGGATGGTTGGTTCAACACTGGAGATATAGGATGGATTGCCCCAAAGCATGCCATTGGTCGTAGCCGCCTGTGTGGAGGCATGCTTGTTTTAGAAGGCCGTGCCAAGGATACCATTGTTCTCACCACAGGTTGTCTCTAAATTAAATGATAATTGTGACCCCTTTTGCATAATACACGCAATTAAATGTGTTTTTACCTTTACAATGTATCCCTTGGTATAATAATGGACATTGCATTAACATATTTCAGTAATATAATTTTTTTAGGTGAAAATGTGGAACCGGCAGAGATAGAGGAAGCAGCCATGCGAAGTAGTCTGATCCAGCAGATAGTGGTAATTGGCCAGGTACACTTTATTAAAAGAAAATAAAAAAAAGGGAATGGTTCGTTCTCCCTACATATTAACAATAAAAAAAATATATGTTGCAGGAGTGAATCACATAGTTTTGAGTTTTACTTTTATAAATGTCTTGCTAGCAGTACATATGGGAAAGAAAAAAGATATCGACTATCCTGCCCTGACAAACTCAATTACTAGGCTACAAAAGTTTCATGTGTACCCCACAATGACTTGGTTAACCTAAAAATTGAGATTTTCTTTATTTTTTTTTATTTTGAATGTTGAAATTGTCTTTCTGGTAGAAAATAGTGACAGCAAGTGCTTGCTTCTTTCATCTAATATTCTAGGATCAACGGCGTCTTGGTGCAATTGTTGTTCCCAATAAGGATGATGTCGTATCAGTTTTCCTTGAGAAAAAGGAGGAATTAACCAACCAAAAGGTGTTAAAACTTCTTAATGAGGAAGTCAGAACTTGGTGGGTATCTTTCTGCAAACTCCATAATGTAGCATTCTTTCTATACCCAAGGAAATACAACCAAAGAAATTTTCTGTCTATTTATTTCTGCATAAAAATTATTTTAAAATTCTTTACTGTCAAATTTCAGGACTGCCGGTTGTGCTTTTCAAATTGGCCCAATATTAGTTGTAGATGAACCTTTCACAGTAAGTCTTACGATTTTTTCTTTCCTTTTTTTTTTTTTTTCAATTTGCGTCGTTGAATTTGATCATATTATATAATTTATATCATATCTTGTTTCTTCAATATCAGGTCGATAATGGTTTGATGACACCAACCATGAAAGTTAGGAGAGACGAAGTGACGGCCCAATATAGCGATCAGATCACTAACATGTACAAAAAGCATTGTTGATCTGACCTCTTGTTGTATTCTTTAGTAACCATTACTAGAAGCTGTTGTAGATACTCTGCTTAAACATATTAGTATAATAAGAAACTCTTGTTATATTTGATCTCTGGCGGCATTGAATTTTGCTGGGAGCTTTATTTACAGTAAGTAATTACAAAAGAAGTGATAAAAAATCAGACAAATAAAAGACTGCACTACAAAACCGATCAATATATGCATCCTACGAAAAAAGCTCTATTATATCTGGCGTTATCTTTGCCTATCCATAAGTTTCACCTTTAGAAGTATCAATTTAATTTGAATTTTCTGATGGATAGAGACGCTAATGAAATAACATACAGATAACCATCGTTCACACCCCCGTCAAAAAAAAAAAAAAATACTAACACCTAAAAATACTACTAATTGAATCATGCCATCAGCTCTGATAAGCTGGCATTTTGAAACCAGGCGGTACGAATACCACATCATCCCATTTGGATGTAGATCCCTCCTACAGAAAGAATAGTGTAATCCCATGGTTAATTAATATGCGTAATACACAGTAGTTAAATATTTAGAACGACAAAGAATGAAGCATCACAAAATGTAAAATTTCATGTACCATCATAGATTTTAGAATATCTTCAAAAACTCCGACCTGCAAAAATGAAAAGATTCAAAAAGTATTCTCAATGCAAACCCTAACATTTGGTTCTCATCTTTCATGCTAACGCCTTCATCACACAACCAATTAAGCAAATACAAATCTAACATGGACTTCAATTGAAGGACTTCAAGGTATTGCTAATTTGCAGGGACATCAAGATTCTTCCTACTCAAAATTAATAATTACCTGTATATCACCAATCCGCATGGATGGGTTTAATCGCCTGTGTGCTTTTGATACTCTAGCAAGTGAATCATCCAAATCCTCCTATTTGTATTGTTCAATTAAGTAATTTTAATAATTGAAAAGGTAAATTAAGCAAAATGAGTTCTCTTTTGTTGCGGTCTAACCTTTCTGAAGAAAACTGGACGGTATTTTTTGTTCCCACTTTTCACAAACAGACTCCTGGACTGAAATACAGGTAAGTATGTCAAAAGAATTTCCATTCCAGTAATACGAGAGACAAAATAAGAAGCATTCACAACAAAAAAAAGAGATCATATTGCTACCCAATAAGCAGCAGTTTTGAATCAAATTCAATGGAAAATGAAAGCAAAATCCTAACCTGAAAAACGGGCACTCCTGGGAACCCCCCTCCAGTGGATTCCCCAGCCTTCTCTATTTCCTATAAAAACAAATAAATACAACAAAAACGATGATGTAGGAAATTATAATAAAAAAAAAGAGCATAAAGAAATCTATCTGTTAGAGAAAAAATAACACCCACCTTAAGAGCCTTCAACACCTGAGAAGAAAAAAAAGAGCATAAAGAAATCTTATCTGTTAGAGAAAAAATAACACCCACCTTAAGAGCCTTCAACACCTGAGAAGAATCAGGAATGTATCTGAACGAAATCCCATCCATCTTCAGCTGAAAAACCTAAATGGAATCAGAGTAATGCATTAATTATTTAATGCGAATTTTCCTTCAGCTGAAAAACCTAAATGGAATCAAAGTAATGCATTAATAATTTAATACGAATTTTCCTACAACTAAGTCATATGTAACAAATGTGTTATAGATATATTCGTCAAAGCATCTATATTAGGCATTCCACTCTCAAAAAGAAATTCCAAGAATCCCTAGGGGAAAAAAAAACTATCATGTATGCACACCTTCAAAACAGCATTGAAAACATCACCATATTATTGCCTACCCCACCACCCCCAACCATAACACACACAAACACACAAACAAAATAAACCTCATTTTATCTAGCTAAAAAAGTAATTTTGGGTAACATATGTTTGTACATTCAGTTGCCCCCTCCTAACTCAGTGTAATACTACTATTCATAACAACATTTACCTTGTTCAATGCAACTGGTACGACCCTGGATCCCTCATGTCTCATTTCTTTATCAATCTCTCTCATTTCCTGTAATATAGCCTCAGCATCTTGTTTCTTAAAACAAAACAGCCCCAGAGATTTACCAGAATCTGGAGCAGATACCAACACAATCTCGCCTTTCGCGTTGCTTAGAGCATATACCGGTATACCGTCCAGCTGAGCCGCAATACCAGCCCCTACAGTGGTGTACCTGTGTAAATTTTTAGCAGAGAACTAATGCAATTAGCTGGTTCAAACAGAAACAATTTGATTTGTCAAATTTAAAAGTAAAAAGATCGAAGGAAAATGAGAGTAGTAATTCCTTTTGTCTTCATGATATATATTGTATAATACGCATTGAGATTGATGCGATTAAGCAAGAGGCTAACTAATTTTACAGAAATAACTTGAAAATAATAATAAAAAAAATTAAAGGTAGTTTTGTACATTGGCAAGCCGGCAACCCGCTTAGAAGGAGAAGTGGAGGAGGAAGCGTCGGACGCAGCACTGGAGGGGATACGGGCGAAAGGAGGGGGCTGGGAAGATGAGGGAGGGGGTGCGATGGGGCCCACGGGGCAGATGTGGGAGAGAACGGCATGGGCGGAGGACTGGACGCTGGAGAGGAAGGAGGTGAGGTTGAACTGGAGAGGGTTTTGGTCTTGGACTTGGACTTGGTTGGACTTGGAAGGGTTTTGGAAGGGGAAAGGGTTAGGGAACAGAGGCATTTTCGTTATTTTTGTTGCTTTTGTTAGAGGATGAAAAGCCGAGGGTTTTGAACTTTTAATCCTCAACTGGCAAGTGGGAAGTGGCAACACATCGAATGGCTATTTTGCTTGAGTACCCCAGAATATTTGTTATTCGGAAATACAAACTTTGTATTTCTAATAATGGTAATGGACCCAAAAGTATTCATGTCATGTGTGCAAAATGTCACTCTAATTTGTCAATTAATTTAAACCCTCCAGCTTATCTCCATGCAAACATTAATTTTTTCAATTTCATTTTCTTTTCTTTTCCTTCTTTTTTTTTTTTTTTTCAAAATCTATGACGATTAAGTTATTCTGGTTTAGGCACGAATGTTACTTTTTCTACCAATCATTAGAATTGTCCGTGCTATAATCCTCCGTAAAATTTTGTTATTCTACAAATTAACAGGGACATTTTTTCCCCTAATTTTCTGAAGAAATAGAGAACATTATAACCTCATAACTTTATTTATGCATATACACTAGATCAACACAGTAAAGCATTGATTATATTTTTGGATTGTGCTTGTGTTTCATTATCTCTATGGAGAAAGAACTAACGCTAGATCAGTATAATAAACAAAAAAAAAAAGAAAATACAAAAGTTTGATCAATTTGTACACTCCTATTTTCGTTGATTAGATTAATCACAACCATTCACAATTTTGAAGAAACAGTCTAATTTCAATCCATATAAAAATTTAATTATATGCTGACGCATTTAGCTTAATTATCAATACGATACCGGCCGGGTACCTCAGCTTGCTTACTAAAGCTTGAATCAATTAAGAGCTCTTTAAGTGATCTGAATAAGTTCTAGTATAAAAGCTAGAAATGAGCCCACGAACCTTTGGAATTAATTTGTGAGAGGATCAGCTACGTCAGATGTACTAATTTTTATAGAGGTAACTGAAGTTGTGGCCTAATTATAATTTTCAATTATGTAACTTTTTTTCACAACAATTGTCTTTAGAAAGGTACATATAGTTGTGAGTTTCTAATTCGTTAGTTATTCCCTGAGCTTTCTATCTTGCTATTCTGATTAGTTCATGGTAAAACAACTGAGAGTTTAAGGCGCCGAGTTGTTCTTTAGTAATAACCACTATTACAATGGACTAAACGTCTAAACCACATTACAGTTAGCCACATTTTTTAATGCAAGTTTATAATAAAAAAGTGGTTCTTTAGTTGGTAATTATGAATTTGATATAATTTTTTAGATCGCATAAAAATATATAATTAAAAAAATGAAGGGTTAGGAATCTTTTGACTATTATTTATATTGTCAATCATCAAGTTTAAATTTGAAATCCAAGACTAAAGAGATGATTTATATAGTGAAAATATCATGTCCATAAAAACATGATGTTATTAAATGCTATTGATGCATCACCCAATGATTCGGAATTTTCATCGGTTTGAAAATGAAGGCTAATGGTGGCTACTTAAAAATAATGAAATCGATTGGTGATATTTAGTTCAACTCTTATGACTGAAGGATCCAAAATACAATTCCAATTTGAACCAAAATTTATCTAAAATGATGAAAAAAATTGTCAAGTAGAGACTCGTAGCATTTAATATGTCTGCACGTGGATATTATATGTTATAGTAGATATTAATTTAAATAATGTTAGACTTTCATCTGAACTTGATTCATTAACAGTCTTAATTAAGAGCTTCTTAAAGCCGAACAAACAGAGACATTATTAACATCGTGCAAATCCTCGTAAAAAGGTGTTGATTTGGTTCACTATACAGGTTTTTGTCATATCTAATCCGCTACTTCTTAGAAATTTATCATGTTGGACAAGTGCATGTGTTCTATATGTTGGACACTAGCTGCTTCCATAAAAAAATTGTACAAAATTTTTTTTTTTCAAAGTTCTGAACAATCCTATTTAAAATCCGCATAGGATATATTTTTCTTCCTTTATAGACAGGAATAAGGAAAAAAAATATGATGCAGCATTCCACCAATGACTAAGAAAAAATGATAAATAATAAAAATATATTGTAATATTCTGTTGCAATGGAAAAAATATCACTATTCAGAGAAAATCACATAAATTCCTCCTATTCACATGATATGGGGTTCTGCAGTTGCACATTAACTTTTACAGGAGAAGGTTTGAGTTTTCTGTAATTTTTCAAGTCTTGTTATAGTTTCTAAAAAAAAAAAAAAACTGAAATAATCAATTTTTAATCTAAGAGCTGTGAATCATTATATCGTGCAATCCAAATAAAATAAGCTCATGATCAATGTAATTTATTCGAGAATTTTTCATTGATTTTTGCAAAAAAATTATTAAATAGGCAAAAAAAAAAAAAATAGCATAGCATGATTCTAATTTTGTAGATCTATATTTACACGATTTCAAATTTGAAATTTAACAAAATTTGTTCTTAAAAATAATTTTCTTGTCTTTACAAGCAAAACCAATCCTATGATAAAAAAAAATTAAGACCATATTCATAATATGTCAACGCATATTTGGATTGAACAAAAAAAATATAACAGGGTTCTATAACCAATGAGGACAAATCTAACTTTTTATTCAATACATTGTTTATGGTTATGGGTGAGCGAAACCCCAAAAATAGCTCTAATTAAATATAATAATTCTAATAGTGTGAACTGAACCGATATAAGATTCATTTAGATTTTTCTTTTCCCCCTGTTTGAACCATTACGTTGAGCGCAAGAAAATGAAATCGCCGAGTTTAGAAATGTATCAATTTGGCGAGGAGTCAATCCTTCGCCACCGGATTCCAATTTCTTTCTGTTTCGTACGATAAACATTCATGTGAAATAGCTTCGCCTAACATAAAATAAAATTCCGAAAATAATGTACAAATAAATATAATAAGCCCCGCTAAAAACTTCGCAAAGCAAACACCTGTTCGAAAAATAAACTTTTTTGACAGTAAATAAGTTCTAATTCGGTACTCCACGCGAATTCACATATGTAATTGTTAACAATAGTTAACCGCAGCGTACTGAGCACGCGAATCCAATTAAAGCAGGTTTCTTGACAGCCAAGAAGTTTCTTTTTTCTCCGAAACAGTAAACTATTAATATCAAATTTTTTTGGGTACTTGGGGTAAAATGACGGTTGTAAGAAAAAAAAAAAAAAGAAATTCAACTAGAAAGTTTCAATTTCAAATCTGGAAAAAAAAGGGACTCGAACTAAATATAAGAAAAAGATTTCGAATCACCCACGCATTAATTTATTTTGAACATCTGAATCTGTCATATATGTTTTTTTTTCAGTGTGGAGGTAATAATACAAATAATGATAATAATAATAATATAATAATAAAAATTATTATTATTTGGATTACAGGAATGCTCCATTATTGTTTTGTTATAAGATCAACAGTAAGATCAACAGTAAAAAAATAAAGTAACATTCAATTCGACATTTAATTTATTTATTGAATTTATCCGAGACTCCGAGTACTAAAATTTGTATGCAAAACTAAATAAATAAAGTAAGTTCATCAGCGAAAAAAATAGAACTTTCACAGAAGTACATATATGAAATGACAATGATAATAATAAAAAAAAATACATAGACATTTTTGTAAATTATTGAATGTGTAAAATACAGAAATCTATTTCCGAAACTTCTAAAAATATATTATTGCTCAAAATGCCTTCCTAAAAATTAACATGTATATTTGGAAGATAATTTCCGAAACCGCCTGGATTCACAGCGCCACCGACCTCTCCCTTCTTATTTAAAGGCCCCATTGCCCCTCCCATCTCCATCATTCCCCATTGAGGGAATTAATTATTGTTGTATTGTTTTGTATTCGATTGGATTGGAAACGAGGTCTCTGTAATTCTAGCGACAGAGAGAGAAAGTGAAGATTGAATCATGGAGGCCGACGCGACTACGAAGAATGAATCAGATGTATCTCTCCAACCCAAAAACCCTGCAAAAGGTATTCTAATTATTAATTCTCTATTCACTTTTAATTTGTTAAAACCCTCATAAATCTACATTAATATGTACCGCTTGTTATGAATCCCTAATTCCAATCAGTTTTCTTACGAGTAAATTACATTGAATAGTCCTGATTTTTTTTTTATTTGCAATTTTCTTTCTAACTTCACAATCTATTGCTCACTTAAAAACCTACAAAAGTCTTTTGTTTTTCTTTTCGAGATTTCAAGAAATAGTTCTATCCTTCCTTTTCCTAATTCAGTTTAGTTTATAGTGTAGAGCAAATTATTAATGTTGTTAAAACCAAGAGCAAATTATCCTTTTCCTTTTTCAGATTTGTGAGTAATTCAGTAGTTCTATCTAATTCTTAGTTCCATCCTCAAAACTTGGGTTTTGTTTGATAATTTGAAATAACTAAATATAAATGCAGAGGAAATCAAAGTCGCAGCGTCAAATCCTTTTGATGCGCTGTGTGATGGAGATTCGGGTGATGATATAATCAACAGTGCTGTCGAAAAATTGAAGAAGGCTTCTGTCGGGTCGGAACCTGCCGTCAATGCTAACAACTCCAAGAAGGGAAAGAACTCTCAAAACGGTATATATATCCTCTTTTTTCACTTCTTTATATAAATTGCAAATTGCAATTTGAACCCTTCAGTTTCTTATGTCCTTTATCTGATATTGATCTCTGTTCTGGTATAAATTACGGTTTATGATTTGTTTGGCAATATTATTATTATATTTCAAAAAAATAGTTCTCTAATATTCGTGATTTGGATCTGGTGTTATACGAGTGAAATCCCGAAAAGTATAATTTGCATTTTTTTCTCATCAGTTGAAGTAAATTTTGTTGAGTAAAATTTATTTATTGTTAGGGAAAAAGGTATTATTTGAAATGAACAACCTTCCAATAATCTATGCTGTTTTGAAAAATTTCAGTGAAGGAAGAAGGCACTTCCGTTGTCAAATCAAATAACAGCAATTTTAAGGGCGGGGACTCTTACTACTCGAATCAGAATAGAACCAATGACCAGAGAGGTTATGGTCAAGGAGGCGCCTCTTACTATTATAACAACAATAGGCAACAAAATGGCAACTACATACACCAAAACAGCGCTAATGGCCAGAGAGCTGGTTATGGTCAAGGAGGCGCTTCTTACTATTATAACAACAATAGGCAACAAAATGGCAACTACATGCACCAAAACAGAGCCAATGGCCAGAGAGGTTATGGTCAAGGAGGCCCTTCTTACTATTATAACAACAATAGGCAACAAAATGGCAACTTTGTCCACCAAAATGGTAACACCACACACCAAAATGGTTTGTACCGTGGTTACAGTGGTAAATTCTCCTCTCGTAGCAGCAATGGCACTGAAGATGGTGGTAGTGTCAAATCTGATAGGTAGGTATCTATTTTGATGTTATCCTCAAATTATTATTTGACAATTATATAATAATTTGTATATTTAAGTTATAAGTTATATAATTTCAATTTTGTTTCCAGGGAGCAAAGGGAAGAAGAATATCAGAGAAATAAGAAGCAAAGGGAAGAAGAAAATCAGAGAATAAAGAAGAAAAGAGAAGAAGAATTTGAGCAAAAATTTAAGGAGTTCAAATACGACCCTAAAGAGGAGCAAGATGCGGTTGTTATATATAATTATCTTTTTTTTTTTCTATTGATTTCCTATCTCTGAATGATTAGCTTCTTGTTTATGTATATGTCCCTAATACCTGATTCTTTCAATTTTTTTGTATGCATTTTATTAAATAGAGGGATTTTGTTGCAAAATATCATGACATTCTTGCGGTGAAGGAAGCAGCAATAGTTAAAGCCAAAGCTTTGCTCAAGCAAGAGAAGGAAAACAGTAATGATCAAGTGCGTGCTATAATTTTATTCATTCATTATGCTTGATATAAATCTGTTGGTAACTTATTAATATGTCAATTTTTTAATGCTCCGACAGGATAAACTCAAAAAGTTGGAAGATGCAGTTAACGAGGCAAATAAAGATAAACAAAAACATATGGAGAGGAATAATGAGAAGTGGGAGACAATCAGACTATCAGATAAGAAGGTACACAAACTTTACACTCTGTTGTTAATTTTAATCATTAGTTGTTGTCGATTTTATTTGGTAATGCATAAAAACTGTTACCCTTTTAGAACAGTATTATTGTGTGTAGTTGTATAATTTTACTGTCATTTATTTATTTATAAACAGAAAATGACTCTTGATGAATACGAGAAGATGAAAGAAGAGAGCAAGAAAGCATCACAAACTTGGAAAGCAGAGAAAAGGGTGGTAAAGAGTTCAGACTTTGATGGCTTGACGGTTGTTGTGAAAAAGAATGTGGAGGACAGTCTATCTCTGAAGCCTGCTGTACATAAGCCGGTGGCCAAGCCAGTATGTTAATTATTTTACTATAAGATATTAGACTACAGAATTTTTAATTTAATTTGATCCAATTTCATAAGAGTTTGTAACTTACTTGACTCTTTAATATTTGAAGAAAAAGGAAGCAGAGAAAACTAACCAGTCCAAGAAGAAAATGAAAGAACTCGAACTTATGATGAGTTTCTTCTCTCCTCCGGTAGTATATTCTCGACTCTTTGTAGCTAGCTTATAATTATTACTCTTTCAACACTTGACTTGGGTCTATAGTAGCATCTGATTTCTGACTAAACGCTTGTGCTTTTCAAAATTGCTACAGACTAGCAACAAAGTCAGAGCTGACGACAAAAAGAATGATGCTGCCCCATCTTTGGAGTCTGGAGGGAACTTCCCTGGTCTGCACTCTGCATCCGGCCCCTGATTTTTTATTTTCTTATTTTCTGGGGGGTTAGCGTTTATTTGCTGGGATGATGGTATAGGTAGCATAATTAAAGTGCTTCTCCTACTTTGCTAATTTACTGATCCTGGTTGGTCTGATGGAGGTTTCTAGGGTTCATCCTAGATGAAATTTTGTTTCACTTCTTGTTGAGGAATATTGCGCATATGTCGAAACTAAGTTAGAAAATACTTAAATATAGAATATGATTTTTCTAAGTTATGCTAGCTTATTTTCTTTTTACCAAAAATCTAAATATTTATTGCCGTGTTGTCATTTTGGTTCAATTGACCTTCTACTCCAAAATGAAAACAATGCATTTTGGAAAAATGAACTTGTATTAAATCTCGTCATCTCGTCATATATTAACGACTTTATGCTTCATACCATGTAGAGTCGACAAAGACAATCACAATAAAATTAATCTTAAATAGTCGATTTTTAGCGTAGCAAATGGAAACAGAGAAACCTGAAAAGAGTTGACAAATTTATTAAGCTGTATGTACATTATAGTCTTTATTTACTCTTTAGTCATGCCCACATGTTTACAATTGACAAATGAAAATAATAATAGTGTTCATCTTCTCATTGCTGAAATTTCCATCTTGTCATACTGTATGGTACCAAGACGAGGCTTTGATGATTCTGGAAGATCGTAGGACAAATAATTAGGGAAATTCATACAATCAAATCTCATACTTAGAGAGCTTTTCCTGTTCTGCAGTTTTGTGTTTTGTATACACGACCAGAGAATCAATGCCTTTAACTAAGTGCCTTTTATGAATATTGATGCCATGTATTTTGTAAACTCTTGTTTAATAGATGAATTCTGTATTTTGCTTGGGTACTTATTTATGCTGTTTCAAATATCAATAGGTGATAATTTTATGATTCAAACCAGATATATTACACACAGACACCAACTAATTATCTTTTTTTTTTTTTTAGACAGAACTTGATAGAGGCTATCAAGCTAGAAACACCAACTAATTATCTTATTATTGATCTTCTACCTATGAAGTTTCAATTAATTTAATTTCAAAAACCAATTTCAGCCTCTTAAGGCTGATTTTACACATGTCGTGCTCAGAGGTAACACATAAACCAGCTAATGATATTATTATTGATCTTCGACCCGTGAAGGTTCAAATAATTTAACATCAAAATCCAAAATTTGCAGCCTCTGAAGTATGGGCACTAAACCAAGTGTTGCCCTGTTGTTCTTTGATCCATAACCCTTTTGTTCCAAATTAGTCCTATAAGCAAAGCATATTTTCAATAAAGTTGATTCCAAATCTCGTGGACCTAAGGGAGTGGAATAACCAGGTCACGGTTGAGGAAAAAATTCTCATATTGTAATTCTTCAAATAGATTAATGGCAAACAACAGAAATATTTTGTTCATTCATAATTCTTGGGGGAAGGATCGGCATCGATAAGATTTTGAGTGACGCGTATGATTTGCAAACAAGAGTTGGTTTAAAACTTTGACAATAGGCAAATAGTTCTGTTTGAAGCTCCCACAGATTAACACATACGATCATTTCTCTTGTTAAAATAAAAATAAAAAATAGCTGCAGCCAGGAAGAGGAGAAATTAATAATTATATTAATTAATCTTCGGAGAGAGAGAGAGAGAGAGAGAGAGAGAGAGGAAAAAAATGTGAATGTTAGGAAACAATAAAGAATTTACGATTCTAAAATATAATTATCGTATATAGATTGCAGTACCTGACCAGTAAAGAGGAAATTCTAAAAAATTGAAAATAATTGGTCTAATGGCAAAGAGCAATACATCTTGAGTGAAACGGCGCAGGTTCAAAATCTGACTGGAGGGTTTTTCATAGACATTTAATTTAAAAATAAGTTGGATGGCTTAGACTTAGGGATGAAAACGGATCGGATAATATCCGCTCCGATCAGCATCCGTATCCGAAAAGTTGCGGATTCGGATATTAATATCCAGATCCGTTCGAATACGGATGCGGATTTTTTTAATCGGATACGGATGCGAATATGGGAACACATTTTGATGCGGATACGGATGCGAATACGGATAATAATCCACATCCGAAATTATTTGCCAAACGGATATCCGAATACCCCATTCCAGACCCGCATCCGCATGCTAATTGCTACAAAATTGAATATGCATAAAGCAGGAATCGAACCCAGGGTTGATTGGATAAGCACACAACACCTCTACCACTAGACCAACTAACTCTTGTTAATAAGGTTGGTTGTTATGTATATTTATATGTATCTAAGACATCTAATTTGAATTTTTTTTGGCAGATTAATATAGATTATAAATTATAAATAATGATTAATAGTATTAATAATAATTAAATTTATACATATTATATAGTATGTTGATACGATTTTGTATTGATTGATTGAATGAATGAAGTCTGAACACTAACCTAATTAATGTATAATTTATATTGTCAAAACTTAACTCATTGCATGACGTAAATATATTCCTCTATGTTTCGGCTCCTCTCATGCGCTACAAACTTTTATATGCACTATGAAGTTTACAAAATGTGCTAATGAAATGGATAAAAAATAATCGATCAAAATGCAATCCGTATCCGACAAAATATATTCGTATTCGTTTTCGTATCCGACAATATCCGGACCGTATTCGTATCCGCTTAATATCCGAACCGTATCCGTATCCGAACACATCCGTATTCGAAAAAAAATATGGATGCGGATATGGGAAGACCACTATCCGATCCGTATCCGATCCGTTTTCATCCCTACTTAGACTCCCAATTTATCTTAAAAAAAAAATTTTAAATAATAACCTAAATATGTACATGTACAGTAATTAAAACGTTTAGATGGACACATAAAATTCACTAACAACGACGTGAAGTCAAACTTTTCTGCGAACTTTCTGCTACTTGGCAAAATTGCGTTCTGTATTCCTGTTAAAATTCTTTCTTGGTTCCCAAATTGCTAAGTCAGACACCAATTTGAGGAGAACAAAATACTTCAGTTCAATTGGTGCATGTGGATAGACGTTTAAAGAGCTTGTAAAAAGCACTATGAATCACATGGCCTTGACTACTGAAAACCCTTTCAGACTACATGATTTGGGCATCTTCCCTCCTTTTTCAAGGTCAAATAATATTCCCTTAACACAAGGGGGAACTTCTCTTGGACAGGATCATAGTATCAAACACAAGACGTGCACAATCTCTCCCTCCAAACATCTATCTATATATATGGAACCATAAATCAGGAATAAAATGCATAGAGGCAAGACTAGTGGTAAGCAATTAATTAAGCAGCTACCTGGCCTTAGGCAACAACTATTAAGTTGATATATACTTTGATAGCCAAGGATGATTTGCCTATGACCATGCTCTAGGAGTATATAATAGTTTTCTAGATCTCTTTCAGTTGTGTTATGGGCAAATCATTATGGCTATCTAAGTGCCACTTATTGTCTACTTTTCCTCATTTAGATTGGATTTGGTTAATTATTCTTCTCACTTTTTGAGTCAATGTGAAGAGTGATAACTTGTTTCGGTGGTAGAAGAGTCTTACATGAAATAAGATGCTGCTTTGGTAGCCAAGGATGATTTGCCTATGAGGTTTTCTTGAGGCACGATTGATTATCTTAATTAATACTCAATATGGTCTTATGGGCAACTTCCTTGGCTATATCAGCTCATCTTATTCTTAGCTACTTTCCCGTGATGTAATCTCGTTGCATGATCAGTTGACATTAGTAGAGAGTAGTGATTAATTTCATAGCCAAGAATTATTCGGGCTTAGCCTCAAATATGTTGTTGAATGAGATGGATGCCTAGCTCAAAGGTAATCTTAATTATTCTTAAGTTGGCATGCTACTTATTTCTTCTGCATTTGTCCCGTGTCAGCTGTGTATAGTAAAGAAGCATTTTTATATTACATGGTTATATAACATTGAACTCCAATTGATACCAGTCTAGATAATTTGCATTCTAGTCGACCATTTTCTTGTGAATAAGCAGAGCTACTAGCTTGTGATTTATCCACCCAAACAACTTATCTATTTGCTATTGAAAGCCTTTTTTTTTCTTCTTCTGTTGAGGTATGGATAGTAACTAGTCATAACTCGGAATGCATTTCAGATGATGGGCTCTTATTTGGTTAGTAAGATTTGACTTGGAGGTAACTAGCATGACTCCTGGTGCAAATTGTTGCATCTCCTTATTTTTTTTTATTTTTTATTTTTTGTTTGAAGGCAGATAAGAAGATATTTTCAATAGTCATGGAAGGAATATGCCAAATTTTCAAATGGGCAACTTTCTATAGCGGTGTATCAGTTTTCTTTATGCCTTCATATCACGTCTCTTAGTAAGACTTATATTTTGAAGTTGAAAGAACATCTTTCTATATATATAAATATATAAAAAAAGAGCGGTTCCGCTGCCACAACATTTCCGCTACCACAGTTGCCACAATTTTTCAGTCGTCCGATTGAAAATAGATCGATGGCTGTGATTGAACTTTTAATTGAATAGTTTTTTTTTTTCATTACTTCCTCCTTCTCCTCCCTCGTAACCTCTCCTCTTCGCTTGGAATATCAGAAAGGAATCAAGGATCAAACCGATTCTCACCTTTCTTTTATCTCCTGCCTCGATGCTCGTGCGCTCTTCTCTCTCGTTCCTGTGTGCTCGTACTCTCTTCTCTCGTGTTGGCGCTCTCTATTCTGTGTCCAATTTTTTCATTCAAGTTTGATGCAAGATCATGATAAGCAAGTAATTGCAAGAAGATGCTGAGGGAGTGGGATGAAATCCTCTGCAATTGGTGTTGTGTGGAAGCTGCTAGATGTGGAGACAGGTGCAGATGAAGAGGTACCGGCATCACACTCACTGAGACCGGTACAGGCAAAGTCAGGGAAAAAAAAAACAAGATAAAGGCACTCTAAACCGCTGTCTTATGTTTTTGTGTGCACTTAGAAGCAATTGTAAACAAATTTTTTGCTATTTTCTTCAAATCTTATTGCATGTATTAAAATTAGGGACAAAAGATAGCAAATGAGAAGTCAGATGAGAGGAATAGATGGGTGATTAAGTAGTTATATGTAAGGCACTGAGAATTATTTTTCCCTTTGAAAGATTGACATTTTGTAATCCTTTTTTTCTACAATGAAACAAGTAGTATAATTGTTTGAAAATTCAATATGACTGTAACTTAAAAGTAAGACATTAGTAGAAAAAAAAGTAAGAACCCAACCTTTCCTCGCTGACAGAATCAGCAAGGGTAATTTGAGAAGTGGTAACAACACTGGTCTGACGAGCCTTTTGAGTGGCTATATCATGTATGAAATCTTTTGGTATGCTTTGATTTGAACACTTTTCTCTCCCTAATAAAGCCACATTGAACTGACCACATTGTCAGAACCCACAATAGAAAATATCATTACTTCCTGGCCCTAACTAATCAAACTTTTATTGATTATATGGAGCCTACAGAACCGAACCTAGCCCATTGAACTGACCAATTCACGAAGCTGTAAATTTGCCACAATGTTGAATACTGGTACCATGATATGTCAGTTTAGCTTTTTTCACTAACTGGTACCATAAGACCATACTATCTAAAGAATATGATACAGTAAAAAAATAAGAATATCATATTCTTCAAGCAACCAAAACCACAGTCACATCTCTTTATATTTCTTGAATTCCTTTTTTACCCGTCCTCCATGAGTTCGTGAGTTCATTGATCAAATGGAACTGGAACAAGTAGGATTCCAAAATTTAAAAAAATGATAAAACCAAATTATTAGGAACGAGAGAGAGAAGAGAGTACGAGCGCACGGGAACGAGAGAGGAGAGAGTACAAGCGTCGAGGCGGGAGAGAAGAGAAAGGTGAGAATCAGTTTGATCCTTGGTTCCTTTTTGATATTCCAAGCAGAGAGGAGAGGTTACGAGGGAGGAGACGGAGGAAGTAATGAAAAAAAAAACTATTCAATTAAAAGTTCAATCACAACCATCGATCTATTTTCAATCGGACGGCTGAAAAATTGTGGCAATTGTGGCAGCGGAACCACTCTCATAAAAAAAAGCTTAATTAGGTATTTGCCACTTGTGAAAAATTGAAATTAGAAAAACATCATTGCTAAATGACAAATTATTTTTATGCCACTACAAAATAGTAAAAATTAGTTTTATACCATCGGCTTATTGATATGACAATTTTACCCTTTTAAATATGCCACTACAAAAATTTAAAATTGGAAAAATGCCGTCACAAATTAATTTTATACCACTACAAATTAATAAAAGTGAGTTTTAATGCCACTAATTAATTTATGGGAGAAACCGAACCCCAAATCATATTTTGATTATTTTCATTTCACATTTTGGTGGTTTGTTTATGGTTTATTCACTATGTTAATTCTTTTATTTGTGTGGTACTTGATAAAACTCAAATCACATTTGTCTGGTGCTTCATAAAACCCCAAATCACCAAGTGCTACTAAAGAACTCTCGCATGACTCACCACACTGGAAATAATTGGGAAGTTAAACCTAAAGAGAAATAAAACTGACAGGCGAAAACAAAATATAGAGAATTAGAATTTAACATATCCATAATCGATGGTTTATGGTTGGCAACAAGTAGAGGCAGCAAGTAGGCAAAGTTTGACAAGAGGGATCCGACAGCAGCAGTAGGCTAAATGGCAAGAACGGCAGGAAGGGCTTGCGTCTCTTTTCCCTTGCATTTTTGGTCGTTCATACAATGGTTCTATTTTTTTTGGTTTATTAGCAAGGGCAGTTTGGAGATTTTTACAATTAATGAGAGATTTAGGGATGGTATTTTTAGAATTTAATCTTTTTTAGGAGAAAATAATGGCATATATCTAATTTTAACAATTTGATAATGACATAAATTTAATTAGTAATTTAACAATGACATACTTCTAATTGACTATTTTTATGATGGCGTAAATCTAATTATTCAAAAAAACAAAAAAAAAGCTTGAATCAAAGGTAATTTGCTGTACTTCTTTTTTTGTTTTTTTGGCGCAGTAGCACAAAAGCATAAAATTGTGCTAAAGCCCCGATCCAGTACAGCTTGTCAAATGTCAATATCTTATCATGTTATAAGTGATGATGTCTCCCTTACAGCTTTCCATTCATACATGTTGGTTTAATTTACAGCAAAATTTTTAAAATACTTTTTAGAATAAGTGCAAATTATTATTTTATATTTATTTAATGGAAGTGTAATTTTCTTAATATGTGCACAAGTGGATGAGGCAAGGGAGCAAGTGCATGAGACAATAAAGTAACTGATATTCTCCTTGTCTCTAGGAGAAGAGTACAGAATCCCAACTCGGCAACTCCTATTCACTCATCAGATAAATCAAAGTAGAAAAAGAAAAATGAATTATACTCAATCGCCGCCTCATGACGTAAAAAATTTAAAATAATATTAAAATATTCACGAATTTAGTAAATATTTCAAAAATAATCCAAAATTTTTAAATAGTATCGCAATATTGGTTTTTGAAAAACCGATACTAATATTGATTTTCCAAAAATCGATACTAGCCTTTTTTTTGTTTTTAGCTTTTTTGCAATTAAAATAATGATTATTTTTATTATTTTAATTAATTTTAAAATTTAAATAAATATTAATATATTTGATTGATGAAAGAGAAAATATATTATTTATGACAATGATTATTTTTATTTATATTTTTATTCAAAGAATGATACTAGCATTTTGAGGTCATTTGTCCCAATCGGACGTTTGCCCCAAGCTTTTCGGATTGTGGTCATTTGGCACAATCAAACGTTCCTATAAAAAATTATGCTTGTTTGAAGTTCTAATGTTAAAAAAAACGTTGTAATTTCTTCAGTTTTTTGGGATTGAAAAAACTAAGCGAAAAATAGATCCAAAAAAAAAAAATCAACTTGTGTACACGAAGCTACTTTACTTTTATATTTATGATATTAATAACCTAACTCATGATTAATACTATGATTTAGTCAAGCTCATGAGCATAACTTAAGGAGTTAAAGGTAAAGTCCAGATAAATTCAAGTGTAAATCGATCAGTTTCAGCCCGTAACATAATATCTATAGAGCCCATAACAATCTATAATAGAGTTTCGGTCCATATACCAGACCCATAAGGCTAAGCTCCAAAAGAGTTTCGGTCCATACCCATATACCATATCTCATTTGAGTTACCTTTTAACTTTTGATAATTTGCACACTTATTTTATCTAAAAACTGAATCAAATCTGCTGTTGTGTTGGCCAATGGCATGATTATAGCATGATTTAGTCAAGCTAATGGCATGATGACATTATTATATATTTAAGGTACTTTTATTTCTAAATTTTCTGACAGAAATAGAAATGAGATAGTATTGTGCCGGCATTAGACCTCCAAATAGTAATTGTAGCTAAAATATATTTCAAAACCACTGCCATGCATATACATAATATTAGTTACAATTTTAATTGAGTTAATTAATTAATTAATGTTCATTTAGAAATATAACGTTGGCTTGCTTTGTTTCTTGGTTCTACATTATAGGTATTTGATACTCCCAGTAACTGACATAAAGGACTTGTAAAGTTGGATTTGTGACATACAGACTTCATTTCAAGCCCATTTGTACCATACTCTACACTTGGTATTTCTACCAGGTAAAGTAACTTTGAATAGGTTCTTTTATACAATTCATGAATCAATTTGCATTTCGATTCATTTCACTAAGATGTTTAGTTATGGTTCCATTAGATATTTGACCTATCTCTCTTCTAATGCAAATTAATCTGAATTTACTATTTATATCAAGGTATTTCAAATAATGTCGTGCGTAACTATTAGTGGTTTTTAACTTTTTATTGACCTTTGCACTTAGTTTCATTTTTCTATCTTTTATGGTATATGTTGATTTAAAATAATTTAAAGAATTGACCAAACAAATAGATGCATTCATTTTCGTGTTAAATTGCTTATTAATTATGGTTATTTAAAAAATTACATACTATATCTTCGCCTTTTTAATTTTTTCTGATTGTTTCTTTTTCAGGAGGAAAGAGCATCATCAATTTCTCCTATTATCAATATGGACAAACCCTGATATAAAAAAAAATGTAGAGTTTGGTTGCTGGGTTTGACAAGGAGAACTTTCTACAACTGCCCTTATTGGTAACTCTAAGTAGCTTGCTTGCTTCAGCTAGTATCAGTTCATATTTCCTTGCAGTTTAGTTTATGCTAAAATAACCCACCACTTTTTCTATTGAGCTTTGCTTTTTATGGTCCAATTTCTCTGAGAATTTGATTTGGTTTGTGAATTTCGGGCAACCAAAGATGTTAGATAGTTTCATAATCAATAGGATGTTAGGTACCTTAATATTAGTTACTTTACGAATCATTAAATTATCCACAGTGACAGAGCTGCTTTTGATTGTTATGTTTTATCTTATGCACCTCTTTTAATCTTGCTTTTTGTGTTTGAGTCAATTATTTTTTGTTTCTCAGTATATATCATATAATTCATTCTTCGGTGGCACTAGATTGCTGTATTTATCACGCTTATTATGATAATTATAAATTGATTTAGTACTGAATGAAATGCTGAAATGATGTAATTCCAACACTTGCATCCCGGAAATTTTATTTCCTGGAATAGGTACATTGCACTGCACGATCTACTTCCCATCTTATTCCAACATTTCCATTCCCGGTTTTTCTAGGAATAGAAGCTGTAATAACAATTCGTATTAATTAAAAAATAATAATAATAATTCGTAACCAAACGTCACCATGACGTCATCATAAAATACAACCAACGATTTGCGCCAGCATATCGCGATGATGACGTCATCAGAAAAGCCTCTTCAGCGCGGACCTCGATCTCACTCGGCAGCCGAAAAAATCTGGTCAACGCCACTTGCTTGGCTTCCACTTCCTCATCCATATGTTCGGCTGTATAGCGGGTCAAAATGTGTAGTAACACCGACCTGATACACACTAAAAAGCACGAAATAGGATAGAGAGGATGAGAAAGTGAATCCGAAAATGTTTCGTTAGAGATGATCAAATAAAAGTAAGGAAGGAATCGTCGAGAAATAAAAGAATGAACTGGGAACATGAGGGCTATTAGTATTTATACTCGACTCCTCCTCCCCAGTTTCTCCCCACTCCTTTTCCAAAATCAATTCAAAATTTTCAAACCAACAGCAAAACCACACATTAATAAATCCTCTTTTTTCCCGCAATTAAATTTAAAGAGCTCCGCAACCGCAATGGCTTCTTCGACGACGATGGGAGACAATCATGGCGATGGCGAGATCAAGAACCCGAGACAGGTCGTGAAGATGCTTCTCTCCGAGTTGCAGGATGAAGGCCTCGGTGCCAAGGTCAGAAGAAGTATCGGAAGGTAATTAATTCTTAACCTTTCAGGGCTTAATTTGTTAATTTCCCCCCTTTTAAATTAAACGCGAGCAGAGAGAATTGCGATTGTCCTTAGTCTTTATATATAAGGGGGTATGTAACATAACATAGTGATAGTAGAAAAATTTGAAGGCAGGACTTTCAATTGAATTGATTCAAGTAATATCTAGTAATTCTGAATGGGGGCACACCTCTAGATTAATTCATGATTATTTTTAAAATTGGTAATGTATTTTAAAACGAACTGTTATCTGGTGTTTTGTCTCTATCAGGCCAGAGCTCAGGAGCTTGGATCCTTTCCTACTTCTCGATGAGTTTCAAGGTAATATCTTACATTCTTACTAATGTTTGTTTTATGGCTTCAGCCTGTATTTTTCTGTTTCCAAATTATTAATTCACAACTGTGACTGTCCTATAACAGCACCATAATTTGGCTAAAAATCATTATTTATCTTTGTCATTGTCTATAGTTTCTCCTCCGGCTGGCTTTCCTGATCATCCTCATAGAGGGTTTGAGACTGTCACATATATGCTAGAGGTAAAAAATTTATTTTTTATTTTTTTTTCATTTGCCTTTGTGAGATATATAGTTGGAAAATTTATCAATGCTCACAACCTGTTTGTGAAAATGCTTAATTGGGAAAACAGGGTGCCTTCACTCACCAAGACTTTGCAGGCCACAAGGGAACTATTCAAGCTGGAGATGTCCAGGTACACTTTCTCAGTACTCTTTTTAAAACATGCAATTGTTGGATTTCCGTGAAATAAAACTATTTTCCCTTTTCATGGTGATGAATGTATCCATAAGAATTTAAATAGCAACACTTACTATTAATTGTACAGTGGATGACTGCTGGTCGTGGGATAGTTCACTCGGAAATGCCAGCTGGACCAGGAGTACAGAAGGGATTACAACTTTGGATCAATCTCTCCTCTAAAGATAAAATGTATTTATTGCTTTTGTCCTCTATGAATGAATTGTTTTCTGAGATGAGTGATACTATCATATTAAGTCATGTTTCTCTATTTTTAATTCCAGGATTGAGCCACGATACCAAGAGCTTCAGAGCAAGGACATAACTGAGGCCGAAAAAGATGGTGTTTTCGTCAGAATAATAGCTGGCGAAGCTTTTGGAACCCGCTCACCAGTCTACACACGCACCCCAACACTCTATATGGATTTCACAATGCAGCCTGGGTCCCAACTGCAGCTCCCTATCCCGGAAAACTGGAATTCCTTTGCATACATAATAGAAGGTGAGGGCATTTTTGGAAATGAAAAGTCAGCCCCCATTAAAAGCCACCATTGCATTGTGTTTGGTTCTGGGGATGGGCTAGAGGTGTGGAATAAGTCAGGGAGTGCCTTGAGATTCGCGCTAGTGGGAGGACAGCCGTTAAATGAGCCAGTAGTGCAACACGGGCCATTCGTTATGAATACTCGAGCTGAGATTAGGCAGGCAATGGAGGATTATTACATGGGGAGAAATGGATTTGAAAGAGCTCAGCATTGGCAGAGTGATCAATAAGTTTTCGATTTGTTTTAGAAAAGGGTTGATGCTGTATTGAAAACTTGTTTTGGAGAAACAGTTGTCAATATGATGGGGGTTATTGTTTTCTTGTTTTTTTTAGTGTGTTTTTTTGTTCATTGCTTGAAATAAAAAATGTTTTGTGATTCACATTCTTACAACTCCTGTTGTACCTAGTATTTCATTGTTCTCCTTTTTCTTTTCCTTGTTGTGATTCAGACCTTGCTTGTGGTTCTACATTAGTCAAAATATACATTTGTATTCATATATATGCTGAAAGAAAGCCCTTCTATAACAATTATTAGGCATACGAAAATATCTGCTATAGGGATCCACTTGCAAATTATTTCTGGACATATCGTAACATTTTTGTTTGTTACATTAATAATTACAGTTGTGCAAAGGAACACTTTTTTAATTAAATAAATTCTCATTTAATAGCGAACCCAACTATATAATTTTTTTAAAAGAAATAAAAAAACATATATAAAGACTTCTCATTGAATCGATTTTTATTTGTTAAAGTTGGATGTTTTAATGTTCGTTTTATTATTTTATATGACTCAGTTTTCAAGTCAGGCGCCTCAATATTTCAAGTCTAATTTGTAATGAAAATGTCAACATTTTTCTATTAGCTAGATATGTTACAATATTTAATGCACGCATGACAGATTTTAACGTGTTTTTTTAGATGATTTAGAACGTCAGAATAGATATTTTGAAAAGTTTAAACTATATTTAAGGAATGGATTGGAAGGTAGCTTTCAATTTTGTTGTTATTCATGATACATATCATCGGATGCATCTTTCATTGAGTCAATATTTATGCTCATTTTAAATTGAATGGTCCGAATTAGAAAACAAGTATTTACAATCACGAGAAAACATATATAATAGTAAAGAAACACGAAAGAGTGCAAGTGATACTTCACTCTTTTGCAGATAATAGAAGTGATTTATGAGAAAGTAGAATAAAGTTAAACCTATTTTTAAAACATAATTGATGCGTCAATCTTTTAATTTATGACAAACAACGGGGATAAAAAGATGAATATATTGTGAAATGGCAGCAACCGGGAATAAAAAAAAAATTGTTATACAAAATATCTAGAAATTTTGCGATTATGGCGAGACGGTAGCAACGACGTGTCATGAACGATAATGGATTTTATGTGGACCATGAAAAAAGTGCGTCAAGAATTTACAAAATCAGATTCGTCTCGTATGTCAGACGCTGATAGCATGCTCTCCTCACCACAAGCTGTAACAGAGAATCCAAACCTTTTGTGAAGCGTCCTTGTCCATTCGAGAATCCGGATTGGATTGTAGAGTCCATTTGAAAAGCTCAGCTCAGATTGTGTGTGGCGAAGGCGAACTCAGAAGCCACTCTTTCTTTTCGCTCACCAGTCACCACAACCTCATCTCTTCTCCTCTCTCTCTCTCTCTCTCTCTCTCTCGCTCTGGTGCTGTGTTCACCATGATTTCTTCACTGAGCTCGACTGGAGCGCTCTCCTCTCTCTCCTGCGCGCGCCTCTCGCTCAGCGACAATCCTTCTCCTTCTCCCTCCATTGTATTTGTTCCTCACTTGCGCTTCTCTCCCTTCTCTGCCCCGCTTTCAGTTTCTTTCAAGAGACATAGGTGCGCGGCGCAACTGGGCCCCACTGAGGACGTGTCAGCCACATCAAAGACTGATGAAGAGGTTCCCCAAGAGCGGGTACGATACGAACCCCATTTCTTTCTTAGCTATAAGATGAGAATTTGACATGTCATGATAATGTTTATTATTATTAATGTTTGTATGAAGAAATAGAGGTTGGCTGATTGGGAAACAGCAAGGTCTTTTAAAGAAGCAGGGTCCATTTTTGAAGGCAGAATTGTAGGATTCAACAATGGAGGCCTTCTCATAAGATTTTACTCTCTTCTCGGCTTTCTTCCTTACACTCTTCTAAACCAGGCCCGCTTTTGTAAAGGTTATTTAATAACCAACTTCTCTCCTGATTGCTGATTGCAGGTTTTCTTATGTCATCCCATGTTCCAACATTACATAACAATTGCAGAAACACCTACCTGGTCCCTTAATTGCGCGACCTGGTACACATACCAGCCACTACTGAACTCGCATCTACCATTGTCTCTATTTGGGGTTTCAAATTAATTAAGGAACTATATAAATAGATAAGGAACCTATATTAAAAGTTTGAAACACACCTCATGCACTGGGAGGGAGGGGGAGTGAGAGACTTGTTATCTAGTACTGGACTGGTATTGCTATCAGGATACTAGTCAAATACCTCTGGTATGGTCTCAATGCCGGGCTTCTTTCTGTATTTGCAAGATTTATTGGCAAGCTTATTAAGTTAAATTAAAACTTACACCTAAGGGACATTTAGTTAACTTTTATAGTAAGGCATTTTGTTTTCCCTGCAGATAGTCCTAGACCTATCCTACAAAGAGCAAAAGATTTAGTAGGCTCTACTGTTTCTGTAAAGGTAATGGCCCTTAATGGTTTTTTATATATAAAAGAAAAAAAGTAATTGTTTTGGGGGAGAAAAAGCAAATTGTGCGAAATTGTAGGTAGTCGAGGCAAATGAGGAGAGAAGGTCACTGATCTTGTCTGAGAAAGATGCAAGTTGGTCCAGATATTCTAGTCAAATCGAGGTGGGTTCAGTTTTTGATGGCTGTGTTGTTTCAATTGAAGACTATGGTGCATTTGTTCATCTACTTCTCCCTGATGGTATCTCTTTACCTGCTTCATTTTTTTTTAACCTTTTTAAATGACACTTTGAAAACTGGTGCTTTTTGGACAGTTTCAAAGGGATTAACGGATATAAGGAAGTCTTTAAATACTAAGATAGGATTGTGTTGTTGTGCAAGAGCATAGTAATTGTATCAACAAGTTGATGTTTTTAGGGATTAAGCAAAATTTTCCTTTATTATGAAATGTCTTTTTTGGTTTTTAAGATTAATTGAAAGTCCTTTATTGCAATAGATTTTGTGGGCACCCGAGTTGGTCAGAATTTTAGGATACATCTATTTCTATTGTTGCAGGTGAATATCGTCTAACGGGGCTAGTACACATCTCTGAGGCATCCTGGGATATAGTACAAGATATGAGAAATCTTTTTGCTGAAGGCGATGATGTCAAAGTCAAAGTCATTAACATTGATAGGTAACAAGTTTAAGATATATTAAAAATTTATATTTTTCTTCTTTACAAAATCTTCTTGAGCAGTTTCCACGTAAAATACATTATAAAAATTAATTAGGCTGCTACAAAAATAGAAGTCTGAGCATGAACTTGTGTGTACTGGCCATGTGACATATGCAAAGAAATTAGAAGAATGCTGAAAAGGAAACTGATTATTTTTCACATAGACATCCTCATTTGTTTTGGAACCCCTCATTCTTCCCTTTTTGACATTTGGGGCAAATGTTATGGAGATATTGGAGGTCACTGCAATAGCAGATGCTTATCCCTGTCATGTTTTTATTTTCCTTTGTTGGTTTTAGGGAGGGGTTGTTTGGTAACATTTCTCATTTTCGCTGGTGTATAAAATGCAAGAAAACTTTTATGTATTTTAAGCGTAGACAGAAATTATTCTATAATTTCTTTTTTTTTTTAATATCATCAGGGAAAAGCAGAGAATATCTCTTTCAATAAAGCAATTGGAAAAAGATCCCTTGTATAACACATTGGACAAAGTAATCACAGAAGAAGGTGAAGTCACCACTGGTTCAGATGCAAACATCGAGCCTCTGCCAGGTCTTGACAGCATCTGCCAAGAGCTAATAAAGGAACAGGGGTAATGAACTTTTATGGAATTTATAGGATTCAATTTGTTTCTGGTGATGGTTGTGCTTATGCTGGTACCACTGGCTTTGGTTAGGACTGTTATAAAGCCACAGTCCTAGCCCTGATTTTCAAAGGCAAAAGGAAAATATGAAAATAAAGCAGTAAGAACAATAATTGGAGTACTTGTATATGGCATGAATTTGGTACCCAAATCTGTGCCAGCATTTTCGCATCGTGTATGGTGCTTGAACCTTATTTCTATGTCTTATGTATAGTCTTTTACAGGCTCTCTTTTACATAAATAATATCAATATAAAATTTAAAAAAAAATTGTACAGAATTACGGATGTACAACTTGGGCGCCAAGGATTGGAGAAGCGAGCTGTATCTCAAGACTTGGAGCTTTGGCTTTCAAGTGTATGTTACCCATGCAATTTGATCTGAATTCCTTATTGTTGCTTGGTTTGTAGTTTATCTATATTTATTGTTACTCTTTAGGTACCGGTTAAGGATAAGCAGTTCACTCTGCTCGCACGAGCTGGAAGACAGGTACTTGATTTTATTTTATTATTTTTTTTTACATTTCTAATTTTTGAATAAATCAGATCAATTCATTATTAGGCTGGTATATTTTGGTATCTCAAACCATCTGATTCATATGTATGATACATAATTTTGATAGGTCCAAGAAGTGTACTTGACAACTACACTGGAACAGGATGACATAAAGAAGGCAGTGCAACGCATATTAGAGCGAGTTCCATGATGTAATAATTGGAAGTTCAGAACACAAGATGAGTTTTCTTTTTTTTCTTTTTTTTTTTTTGTCTCTCTCTCTCTCTCTCTCATGTCATTCCTATAGGTTTATTCAAGGAAAGTTGCCCCAGTACATTAAGTTTTTGTCGGATGGTTTGAGTTTACTTGATCGGATGGTCGTGTTTATTACGTTAGTTATAGTTATAAAGGTTTTTCTAAAATCAAATGACAAGCACATACAAGTAATTTATAATCCATATTTACTGGTGAATATTTTCTTTCTAAAAAATTAGAAACAGGTCTCATACGTCAAAGTAAACTTTCCCTATTTACTCTCATTTGTTCTCAAATCGGTATAGCAAATATTGCATATCATTAAAGGCTCTGACAGATCTTGTAGCACGCATCCTTTTCTCTATCGGATAATGATGTTATTTGTCATCTACAATTCTAAAATCCAACTCTGCAAAATACCCCAATGAGTAATGAATAAATATTCTCGGAGTCGGAAGAGCCTGGTTGTTACTTGAATAAAAGCCCAATTAAAACATTTGTTTTACAATGAAAATAAAGAAAATGTACAACAAGAATATTGCATAGAAAAAAAATTTCTGTACCCCTCAAAACTGAGGAAATAGAGAATTTGCATCTCGAAAGTAAAAATTTCTGATTTTGCCCCCCCTAAATTTCAAACCCCTTCTCTATTTGTCCTACCATATTTTATATCATAAATAATTTTTAAATAATAAAAAAAAATATATGTGACCATTATACCTCTACGAATTTAACCCATTCGATGTCGAGCTGACCAAATCGATTGGCAATTATATTCGAATGAAAAATTGAAGTGAAAACGAAAGAGAAATCATAGCAATTAACAATTTTTCCTAACAAGGGACGGTGACGAGGATAAGGATATGAGAATGAAGGCGGATCTAAGAAGAGAAATCCTTTCAAGCCAAAGCTTCCCATTCGGGCTTCGGATTGGGATCGTGTCTGTAACTGCACCCGACCCAGAGAGAATCTCCGATGAAGCGGATGTCAGTGATTCGACACAGGGAGGTCTAGGAAGAAAAAGCTAGTGACGATCGAACTCCTCCATTTTTGTATGATTTGCCGAGGGGTTTCCTCCATTTTAGTAAGGGGTATAATGATCAAATATATATTTTTTTATTATTTAAAAATTATTTATGATATAAAATATGGCAGAAGGACAAATAGAGAAGGGGTTTGAAATTTAGGGGAGCAAAATCAGGAATTTTCACTTTTGGGGGGCAAATCCTCTATTTTCTCAGTTTTGAGGGGGTAAAGAAAAAATTTCCCCTATACATTACGGCCCTGATCAAAATGATGTTTTCGTGGGATTTCATTTCGTTTCATTTCAATTCAATTGATTTCATTGGATTTAATTACATAGGAATTCCAACCAAATGACACCAAATCCGTTCATCTTATTAGGGCTTTGATCGGAATACTTCATTATATGGAATTGATTTCATTTCATTAGAAAAGAATTCATTAGACAATTGACAGGAATTGACATTTAATGATCGGAAACTATAGAAAATAGAAAAGGAATGGATTTCCAACTCTAGTAACATGACTATTTTGCCCTCCATTTGACTCTTTGTGACCCGTCATTTTATCATATAATCCTCTTCTTCCTCACAGTAAGTAACCTTTCGAGTCCCGTGAAATTTCTAGTATAGGAAAGAGTGAGAGAGTGAGGAGGGATCGCCAGATGGCCTGATCACCACGGCTGGATGTAGTAGAGGAGAGAAGGAGGAGGAAGAAGGCATATTGCTGCAAAAGGTGTTTTATCGAAGGGGATTTTTGTCCGGTGAAAAAAATATATTGCTCGTGCTTTTGAAATCTCACGAAATTTCTTGTTTTTTCCTGAGAATTGTTTGACGGAAAATTTTCCCACCAAATTCCATCGATTGAACTCATTTCTTATCCATAAACCTTTTCCGATCATAGAATTTGGATAAAAGGAAAAATCTATTTCCGATTCCTATAAAAAAAAGGGTTTCCGATCAGAATCTAGATACTCCCTTCATCTTATTAGTTACATTTTAATTTTATCGGAATAAAATTTCCTTTCGATTCGCTTGAATTGCTTGACACTACTCAACTGTGCGAAAATATTAGGCTATTGAAGTGGTTTATTGGATTAGAGTGAATTTTTGTATTTAGTTCCAGCAAATTGCACAAGTTTGACTTGTTTGCGTCATTGTGTGCAGTAACTGCAGTTGATGAATTTTGTCAAATTTGAGTTTTGTTTAGTTGACAATATATCTTGCATTGTTGTTCCCAGCATTTGGATAAGTTAAAGATATATTCCCCTCACTTCTCTAATAAAGATGAAGGAGTATCTAATAAGCGAATCGAAAAAATATGGTAAGTGAGTAACTAATATGATGAAGAGATTATCTAATTAGTTAAAATGAGTAATTATTTATGTGAGTAAGTAAACAGTACAAGATAGTTTTTTAATTGTCAAAAGAGAGTATTTATTTTTTAATAAGGAGGTATCTTGTAAGATTATATAGTTATATATCACAAAGGAGTATTTATTTCTATTTAAGAGAGTATATTGTGGAAAAAAAAATTATCAAATATGAAAACAGAAAAGAGAAGGATGGAAGGAAGGCTCATGAAAGAGAAGGGGCGAGAGAAAATGACAAAAGGAAGGTTAATGAGAGGGGAAGGCGTCGCATGGGAAGAGGGGCAACGGTGGGTGACGAAACAGGGGCGACGTGGGAAGAGGAGAATGGAAGGAGCGATGCGGGGGAGAGGGGATGGAGCGATGCGGGAGAGAGAGGAGACGGGGGCAGAGGGGAAAGTGACGCGGGATGAAGGGAATGGGGGGAGCGGAAGTGAGGCGCGCGGACAGAAGGAAATTCCGTTATTTCCATTTTCAGCTGTTTGATTGCGTGATTGCGTGACTAAAATTATCAGTTGCATTTGCATCACGTTCAACCTTTCCGTTGATATGATTTCTGTTTAAGCCAGGCTTGATCCACTAATGACACAATTAATAAATCATGTGCCTCTAAATATATGTAATATCCAAGCTATAAGATTTTTAAGAATGCCCAACTTATGAGTATGGTCATATACTCATATATAAAAGACGCTCATCATCATCATCATTATTATTATTATTTTTTTTCTGAATTGTGAACATACAGAACAATTACCTAATTATTACAACGTAACCATACCAAAAAAAGAATGATAATAACTAGATACTATAAGCGCGTTCATTCACTCTTTAACATGACATGTTTGATGAGATTGTCAAGACTATGAGACGAAGAACCTCCTGGACTGGTAGCTTCTTCAGCCTTCCTCTTCCATTCCAGGGCTATTCTCCTTTTCTGCTTACCTGATTCACCCTCCATCATCTCTTTCACAAGCTCTGCTACTTTGTCTCTGCTCACATTCTTATCCAGTTCCATGCCATTGCCCCAAACCTTGCAAAGTTGCCGACAATTTGTCACCTGCTCGGCAACAATTGGCCAGCAAACCAGAGGCACACCTACAGTACAATAAATACCGGTGTTGTGTCATTTTCAATTGATGTCAAACAAATCTATCAAACTCTCTTGCCTTTTCAATAAATATAAAATGTCGCTCTAATATGTATTTTGCCAAAATTCCTACTAACTAGAATGAATAGAGAAATCTGCTAGGAATATCATTGAAAAAAAGAAAATCCTGATTTGTCTATAATCAATATTATGAAAAATATTGCAAACTTTGAAATATTAATTACCTCCAACGATTGCCTCCAGCAAGGAGTTCCATCCAGCATGAGTAACAAACAATCCCAAAGAGGTGTGTTTTAGCACCACTTCTTGGGGACACCATGAGACTACCAAACCTCTGTCTTTGATCTCCTCCAAAAATGTTTCATCCAAAGCCACTTTCTCTCCATTTACAATATTTGGTCTCACCACCCACAAGAAATGAAAACCACATTTTGCAAGGCCCCATCCGAACTCTTTTGTCTGCTCCATTGTCATACTTGCATGACTCCCAAAATTGACATACACCACCGAATTTGGAGCTTTGCTATCTAACCAAGTTAGGCATTCTTTATTCACTTCAAATATGCTCAAATTTTGGGTGTTATCCTTCAAATGACCATCTGGAGATGAATGTGATTTAGGTTAATAGAGAAACAAAATAAGACAAATGATACATTAATTAGAAAAGAACATTTTAGAACTTTTTTTTTTGTACAAAGGAGCTTATTTTCTGTTAGTCAAATGATTATTGGGTTAAGTTCTCTTGATATATGCTAATTTTGATTCACCTTGTATCAGTTCACTTTGTCACATCAAAATGGGGCAGCGACATTGTATATACTAAGCAAATAATTTTCCAAATTTGACTGAAAAATCACGCTTGTAAGTATAATTGAAGCAAGTATTTTTTTGATGGAGTATCGATTCAATCAAACTAGTTACATTTCAATGAAATCTGTATTGCCTCAAACTTTAAATTAGATGTACCTGTCAGATTGGCTAATGGGCCAATTGTGTATATAGGAGGGTAGTAGGTTGCCAAGGCATCAAGCACATCTTTCTCAAGTTCATGGAAAGTGTTGATGACAATTGCACCAGATCTCTGGCAATTTTTCATCTGTTCAATGCTGTAGTTGATCATTGTGTCATTTGGGGTTGTAGTGTAGACAAATGTATTCACATCTCGGAGCCTCATATGCTTCATGCCTGGAACCCAATCCAACGGTGTGTCAAGAAAGCCATTCTCCATGTAGCTTTCGTCTGGATAAATTTAAAAGTTTTTAAGAAAATTAAATCCAATAGCAAGAAGAATAAAACTCAAATAAAACGAAAATAAATCACTGATAGGTACTGGTCTGTTCAAACCAGCAAGAAGAATAATGCTTTCTCTGCATGTTACTCTTTTTTGATAATTTTTGTTGTGCATTTGAATTATTTATTGTATTGACATTTGCCAACATATCCCCAAACGTAGTTTAAATTTTTAGAACGTAATTAACAATTCCGTGGTGATATTCTCTGATAAGCTGTCTTACACATGTAGATCTACATAAGACGTTGTTAAAGAATATCTTAGAATTTTAGGGACTAAAGTGTATAATGTGCAGTTGTGGATCCTAAAGTGCAAAAAAAGAAAAAAATTGTAAAACTGCTTTCTTACTACTAGTAGTACCGTTTTCAGAAAGGGACATAAAGCGAATTTCAATCATTGTAATTGTATTCTAACAGGAATTTCAATCATTGTATTCTAACAGACTTGAATAATTATTTTGTCAGTAAGAGCTCAGAGGAAAATAAAAATAAAATCTACTATAAACAGCTAGCTTGTACATTGGTTTTGATTTCTACAGATACTCATATTAGGGATTACCAAACGGAATAATGATTAAAGATCAATAATTAAAATTGGCATATTATAATCACCTTGTGGCTTGTACATATATACTGTATATAACTATATGTTGGGAATTTGGGATCCTTGATTGATCTCAGCGAACAGTTGTATAACCAGATGGATCAGAACAAACTACCCTTTCACACATGCTGAGATAATTCCTTACCTTTCAAGGGACAAATCCCTCTTTGGATAAGCTCCTCAAAAACATGGTTGCCCAAGAACCCGCATGCTGAGGCAGTCCAGAACTGGACCTCTGGCAACCCGAACTCCTTTGCGGCGTGCATTGCAAACGTCATAACAGCATCAGATATGACGCAGCTGGGAGGCGGCGTTTTCTCCATCAGCTGCCTAAGTAAATTCTTAAAAGGCTCCGTGCAGTTCTTTTGTGTAAGTGTGCATCTCGTGCCGATGTCTGGCAGGGTGGCCGGCAGATTCTCAGGCAGACACACAAACTGAAAATCTGGCGCCAAGTTGGGGATTGAATTAGAGCCTCCGGACTTGACGAGTTGGCGGTAAAAGTGCTCGGTGTACACAAAGGTGATGTGGAACCCCCTCAAATGAAGGATTTCGGCGAGTTGCATGAGAGGGTTGGCATGGCCGGCTGCTGGGAATGGAAGAAACACTGCATGAGGTTTCTTCTGGGTCTCCATATATTGGAATAGATCCTTATCTTCTTTTGTTCCCTTGTTGTTTCCTGGAAAATTTTACTAACACGAGTCCTATATATATCTTTATAGTATATGATATACAAACGCTTCTGTTTGGTACTCTTAGGTGCTTATCTTAACATATTATATAGCCAAATAAATTCATTCTGTTAAATTTTGGAAGAGAAAAAAAAAAAAATCATGTTCGATCCTCTTGAGTCTTGACGACGAAATATGACAACAGCGACTTTTTTTTTTCTTTTTTTTGATACATTGTGTTAAATTTTGGAAAAGAAAAAAAAATCATCATTCGATACCTGTGACTATTTTTAAAGACTCTGTTTAAGCTTTGCTTTTGGCTTTTTGTTTTTTAACTTTTTATTGTTTTATCTCTTCCTAGATAGCCCCTATCTAGTGTATCAAAAAAACAAAAAAAAAAGTTGGCTATCCTAGTGGTTATTCAGGTTAGAAATTATTAGGCGATTTGTGGATTAATCACACATTTCTTGTCGATTGTAATTGTGTGGGAGGCAATATGACACTCGTACTCAATTTTTTCACAAAAAAAAAAAAAAAAAACACTCGTACTCAAATTTTTTTTCCCCTTCTTAATGTAATTTGAGTCACGCTATAATTTACTAACAATTAATTGTCATATTTGTGGTATGACAAATGTAGGGGGCTCTTGAATTTTGACTTTTGTAATTCAAACTGTCAATCTGAAAAATACGGCTTATTTTGATTTAATATATTGATATATTATAAAATAAACTAACGATCATTTTCCTTTTAAAATACTCTTAACAGTTTGAGCATGCATCTTAAATCGAACAACTCAATCGTTCATCAAATTACAATTCAGGGACAGAGGGATTGGTACTATGCACAATATTTACATAACGTGATAACCTAACTTATAATATCATTGAGTTTGCGGTATTGAAAATCTCGTCAAATTTTATCGTAAAAAATTCCCGGTATTTTGTTTGGCAATTACATTATTATTATTTTTTGAAAAACCTCCCGTAGGAGGCAATTACAAGTTGGTACAACACATTCAGACATCTTCAAACGGAGATGGGCGATACAATATGCGAAATTCATAAAAATTGACGCCGGTCTTTAGTCTTTACAGAAATTATATATATGCGCAGTTGATGGCCGCCTACCTACCACAGGTCCCTGATTTATTAATGAAAGAGAGACTTATAAAGGTACCGTCGATATGTGTGGTTGGTCTGCGAATTTTCCTAAAATTAAAGCCGTGGGGCAGGGGTGTACCGTGTACCTCTCCTTGCACTTGTGATTTTTATGGTCACACGTCGGTGCTTTAATGACTGTGGAACTCACCTGCGTTGCGTCACGAGTCACGAGTCACGAGTAACAGCCTAATTAATTACCCAATAGACAAATCAATTTATAGATTTCTTTCTCTGTATATTTTCCAAATAAGAGTAAGTCCTCAATTTGTTGGCAGCTCCTGTCAACCATATCAAAAAAAAAAAAAAAAGAGCAAGTCCTCGAGTTCTCCCGTTAAATAAGCTTTTTGATATAACAAACAAAGTCAATGTTTTTCGAATTTAAAAATTTATAAGAGATCCTTTAATTGAGCTTCAAATCTCTTTATTTCAATCAAAACCATTATTTTTTTTAATTTTCTGTTCTATTGAGGTAAAGATAGAGATCACAATTTTATGCTACCCTTAACATCGTTATTTATAGTCACCGTTGAAAGCTAATTGAAATTATTCTTAGTTTATTTTTTTTTCCCGTTAAATTGATTTTGATGTAAGATATGTTGGTGGGCGGAAAACAAGCTAAGGATAAATTGCGACTCAATTTTCATTAAGGGTGCGTTTGACATGGATGAAGTTAGTCTAACTTTTAAGTTAGTAAAATAATTTATTAATTTAGAATTATCTAAAAGTAATAACTGTAACTCTTGGTACCATATCGGCCACTAAGAAAGTAGTTAAGAAAGGACCACAGGTTAGTTAATGTTGATATAGATTGAATGACTCAGAAAGAGCCATCATTTCATTTCTCCTTTTAGATGCTTCATTTGTTGCTTTCTCTGCCTGCCAACAGATAGGGTCTAGTTAACTAAGCGGAGAATAAGACCAAAATGAGAGAGTGATAAGATTTTGTTGAGGTGCCCACTTTTATTTAGGTCCCAATTCAGTTCCGACTTCGGACAAAACCAGGAAGCTGTAATGCTGTATGAATTTGGAACTCACGTTTGTTCTGGAATATTTACTAGATCTAGATGCATCATCATGTTTTTTTTTTTTTTTAATTCGACAGGCATTATTATTTATAACACTCAAACAAGAGAGGCAGCTTAATTAGCATCCTGAGCAAAATTGCGTACTGCGTCATGGGCTCATGGCGGAAGTATGTGGTTGCAGTGTCGGTGTCCGTGTACCTCTTCATGGACACGTTAATTACATTGTCAGATTAAAAGTGTAATGTTTTCATTAATTAATAAAAATCATTCGATTCGTTTAGTCCTGAATTGATTTGAATTTTAATTTAATATGTGGAGAATTTGTTTTTTGTTGAAAATAATTTTCATAAAAACTGCACTTTTTTTTTCACAGATTTCCGATGAATCATAACTGAAAATGGAAAATTTCTCTACGATAGTTATATTGAGTCCCTAATAAAGTAAAATATTATACTATTTGTAATGGAGATTGCAATATCTAAAAAAACAAAAAGTTTAAAAATAGTGGGCCGTATCTCTTTGGGCCATGTTTTCATTTAAAAAATAATAAAAAATGAAACCGGAATGGTTAAGTGAAGTGAATTGGTACTTACCATCCACTTACAAACCATCCGACCATTCAATAGACCGACTCCTAGCGCCAATCCGGATCCTCTAGTCGTTTGCCAAAAAACGACCACTGGTGGTTTCTGAAGTTGACCCGTCCGATCAAAAGGAATATGAATTAGTTCTGTTTTTGGGTCTTTATAAAGAGATGGCGAAAAAGGGAGACTGATGCAACTAGGAAAAAATAAGAATGTCAGAAGTAGAAAGGACACTAGAGAAAGGAGAAAATTCGTGTGAACTTTCTTAGGTATATTTTTCTATCGTTGTTCTTGCCTCTTTCATAGGTATATTTTTCTAATTCTGCTTTTACCTATCTCCTACATGCCATTTTGTGCTTATTTGACTCTTTCAAAACTCTGTCAATAGTAAAAACGCTAGGCTCTTTGTATTGGTATGATAATTACTGTTGTGTTAGAATTTTGTTTATTTCTTTGGTATGACATTCAATATCTTGCCAGTATATTTAGATTTTTTTTTTTTTTGGCTACATAATTAGAAAGATGTGGTTATGACTACAGACTTTTAGCATTATATTTTTTTTATTTCTATTTTGACCTTCTTTTACACGGTGGATTTTTTTTGTTCATTTTGTGTAGTCATGAAATAAAATAAAGTGGAAGTTTTTTTTTTTTAGTTTGAAGGACAAAATATGAAAAAAAATATTTATTTAAAGTATATAAAATTAGAGGCATACTTGAATCGTTTGTAAATGTTTTCAGAAAAAAATTCTTATTTTCATACTTATTTTTTATCTCTACAATTTCAAATATTGATGTGAAAAAACTTTATTTCATTCTTGGTTGATCATTCTGTCTTTGTTTATTTACAACAATAGTTTTTACTCTAATTTTGATGAATGCCCATGACAGACCAAATCTCCATGTTGAATTGATTTTAGGATAAATCAAATTTAGGTGAAGAACTTTGAAGTTAAATTTAAAACTGAAATTAGGCCAACATATATAACCATAGTTGAAAGAATTCTGTGTATAATAACCATAGTTGAAAGAATTTCCGATATTCTGATATATAAAGGTTTCTTTCTCTATCTGCACATTTGTTTCTTTAATTTGCTTTAGTCATGAATAAAACCAAAAGAGTTTGATGACTATTCTACATATGAGATGTAGAGCCTTTTGCAAGTACTGGCTGATGATTTGCAGTAATATTTGCAACTTTGGATGATTTATTGGGAGAGAATAACAAGGCCTTTACAATCTTTTCCCAATTCAGGTTAACCCCTAAAAATTTAAAGAATTACGAATATCTTTTAGAATCACTTTGTGATATTTTTTGCTCCAGTATAAAGACGAATAAGGCGTCTCTTATCTCTTCATTTGCTTATTTTAGAGACTGAGTACTAATGTACTACTATTTGTGTAATAGTATCAGTAAATCGTTCAGACTAGATAAATTGATCTATTTTAGCTTTCAGCTGGTTTCAAATGTTGACAAATTGAGGATCATTAATACCTTTAGTGTGAAGAACTGAAATTAGAGTAACTTACATCAGTAATTCAAAATATCCATCTAATATTGCCTTTGAAACTACAGATTGTGGCCTAATCATTATAAGGTATTGGTCATGACCAGACATTTGTAGTTATTTATGGTAAATTTGGTTAATTCTATAAATGCATTGATTTTGTAAAGTTGACAGCTACGACACCCATTTTTAATTCAAAAAAGATGTTAGCTAGGATTTTGACTGTATGGTTACTAATAAAGTAATAATATTGCCGTTGCGCACAAAATTTTGGTGGTTCTGAACTGTGAACATTTTGTTAGTGAGCAATTCTTTGTTATTTAGTTTTTTATGCACAATAGTTCTGGTGCTAAATCATTTTTCACCTTTGGAAGGTTGGTTAGCACTTATAATTTGTTTTTGTTTAAAGCATAAACAGTACAATGCTGTTCTTTTTTCTCTGTCTCTCTCCAACATAATATTACTGCAACTTTGGATATGAAAAGAATGATTATTTTACTGTGAATCCAGAAGTTTTATTATTTATTTTTCTATTACATGAGAATTGTAGCGTGATTTAATGCCAAGGATATGTTGCATCCTTTGAGGCTAATTTTTAAGAAATTGAGTGACTGTGAGGCTGCCAAGAGTGAGTGATATTTTCAATTCATGATGAGCAGTGTGCTAAGACCATGAGATTTGGAATGAAACCCTATGGGTATGCTATCATTTCATTCTAGCTTATTTTTATCAATTATACTTGGAAATAAATAACTTATAAGCCCCTTTTTATTGCTTTATTTAGTTTTATTACTAATTTAGGGTTCATATTGCTAAATCTGTCTATTTTTATCTTTGAGACATGTTTAACTTAAATATATCTTGGAATATTGTAGGGTACAAAAGAAAGCTAATTTTGCACTTGAGAAGCACCAACGAGATGCTGGTGGAGTGCGTAGAGATGAAAATACTGGGCTCTGTTGAAAAATGAATGCATTCATAAAAAATGAGAATTTTTTTTTTCTGTTATGTACATCTTGATTAAGATCTCAATACTTGAGAAAATAAAAATTACTATACAACTAATGCCACAAAGGTATCTTTAGTACTGATTTATTTTTTATTAATTTCGCTATTGCATTTTCTGTATTGGTTTGATGCTGATTATAATAGTTGATGCTGATCTGTATTAATACCATAGAAAATTCTTCTATATCGAGCGAAGCTCGATTTACCCATCTAGTTATTTCTTATTTCTGTTTGTACCTCATCCGAGGAAGAAATTTTGTTTCCCACTTTCATTTGATTTCTCATTCAATTTTGATATCCATCGTCATTTAAAACAAATGCCCCGTTTGTATATCAAGTGATATGTGATCATCCATCCTATTAGAATTCAAGTTCTACACCGCAATCGTGTCGTTTCATTTTTTCTGAATTACTCATTAGGTAAATGGAATTTTTTATAATTTAATTTTTGCATTGATTTGAAACTAATCTTAGAAACTGATTTGAGAAAATCTAGACCCATTGATTTATGTGACATACATTTAATTTTATTTGGTATTTCTGTGTGGATTAATCCATTGTTTAAAGTTTGATATATAAATTAGTTGTAGAGAAGCTGCATCGATAAATAACTGCTTATTCAGCTTTGTAACTGATTCCGTTTCGCTTTTATTTCTTGTGACGTAAGTTGACGGATCGTGGATGGATGCGAAAGAAACTGTCTCGCGCCTCATATTTTAGATACACGGTATAACAAACAAGCTTGATTTGTAAGGATGTCTGGTATGGTGACGTCTATTTTTGACATGTTATGTTAAGGAAAGTTTTGTGCTTTTAGTATGTAGTGTTTAGAAAAAAAATTGTCTTGAAGAATTTAAATTATTATAAATTTTTTTCTCTAATCTCTGTTTTAATTTTGGCATCTTCCAATTTTCATAACATATATATTTTATATATGAGCACACATTACACTAGCGGTACTGCAAGAAATCTCAATTCATATTGCATTACATAAAGCATAGGACTGGATCTGGCTGAGGTTTAATTTATTATTGTTTACGGTATTTGTTATAGGCAGGATAGCTCCCAGTTTAAGGGTATTTTCTGGGAAATTGCAGCATAAAATTCATATGTTCACACTAGATCGAGTAGTCATTTGTGTATGTGGTGCACATCTGTGAAGGCCTCAGAAATTACTCCTACTCTTCGTTGTAAATACATCACCCTTTTTATACTCTTCGTTCAATCCACTCAGAAATTGCTAAATTAAACATGAAAATTCCAAATAACAAGAATATGAAGATACTGCTTTTCCTTTTTCTTTTATGTTCGCCCACCCAACCATCCTATGCAGCCAAATTTGGTCCGAGTGCCAGAAGTTTGGGGAACTGGGTAAAGCGTGCTTTGAATGTCTGTAAAATTTTCAAACACGTCCCTGAGTGGTTTAATTGCAGCTCTTCGAGCTCTGCTGCCGACACCATGCCTGATGCAAGCATTGGTATGCAAATCATAACTCTCATGGTGGGGAGTGGTACTCCTCAAAGTGTCCCACTCATTCTAGACATCTCACTCAATTTAACATTCATGTTGTGCCAGCCATGCGGCAAAAGCTGCTCAACTGATGATGATGCATCTGTGTACAATCCTTCTCTATCAGACACCTTAATTTTCCAAATCCACATGCTTGGATGGAAATTGCGCTGTGAACAATTACAATTTCAGCAATGAGTATCTGACGTCCACTGGTCCCCTAGTACGAGACATCTTTGATATCTCATAAAATTCAAATGGAACTTTTTTTGGATGTGGTGAGAATAACACTGGGAATTACGGGCACTCTTTGGGGTATTTGGGACTGGGGAAGGGCGAATTATCATTTTTAAATCAAGAACAGATAGGGAGGTTCTCTTACTGCTTTAATTCTAATTCCTCTAGCTATGGTGCCTTGTTATTTGGCTCGGATGCTCAGTTGCAGATCCTTCACGTGTCTCATCTGAGCTTCTTCTAAATACATCTCTTCCCAGTACATATTATTACGTAAATTTTACGGGAGTAACTCTCGGGGAGAAGGATCTAGATATTCCATCCAATGCCTACCTAGCCTAGGGAGAAGGCACAGGAGGAATGATTTTATGGTTTTAAAACTCGGCGATTCAACTCGGAATCGGCCCGAGTTGACTCGGACTCGCGGCCAACGATCCGATTTTTGGCGAGTTGGAGCGGATTTGGGTTGAAAGACTTGAGATCACCATTAATGATGGTGTTCTTTCATTGAGAGAGGTCAAGGAGCACGGGAAACACTTGATGAGGTTGCTATAGTGGAGAAATCGAGACCGGAAAAAGCACCATGGGGCCGTTTGGATCGCTTAGGAATAAGAGGAATAGTCTATTTTTAGACGGAAAACATTGAGAAGTGTGTAACTTCGTGAGAGAGATTTAATGCCTAGGAATAGCCTCCTATTCCCAGGAAGAGGCTATTCCTAGCCCCATCCAAACGGCCCCCATGGTAGCTCCTCATGAGGGAATTTAAGCCATCACTTGTGTTCTATCAGAAAGGAATAAGGAAATCGAGTGGGATCGGAAAAGGAAAGAAGGGCAAGAGTTCAGTACTCGACACATCCATTTCATCATTTTTTTCAATTTTCCCTTTTAAATCTGATCAAACGGTCCAGATAATTCAATAAGTGAAATAATTTTCAAACAAGGTGATTCTTGACCAAAAAATTAATCCAAAAATATAGAAAAATTGAAAATTTTATTCTCTACAATTCTAACTAATATATATTAATGTTTTAATGAAAGTATCATTATTAAAAAAATATTTTCTTATTATTCAATATTTTTGTCTGATTTTGAAGACATTTAAAATGATTATTTATGAAACTCCAAGTTTCTGATCCGAGTCACCCGATTTTTTCGGAGTCATCCGATTCAACTCCTTGATCCCACACTCCGAGTCCGAGTCCGAATCCGAGTTTCAGAACCACGTTACCACCGCCTTAACCATCACTTACCTGGAACAGTCGGTTTATGACGCTTTGAAGGATGAGCTTATGAAACAACTGAGTTCATTATCTCCAGTTGATGCGTCTTCCTATGGCCTAGACCTCTGTTATGCCAGCTCTCCTAAAGACCTACCCGACCTGCTGCTGACTCTGCATTTTGATGGAGCAGATCTGAGCAGTACTACTTAATTCTTCCTACATGGTGTCCAATTTGGATCAGACCGTGACTTGCCTAGGGTTGCTTCCTTTCCAAGGAATATCCATTCTTGGATCCTGGATTCAGTTGGATTCACATGTGCTTTACGATCTCGACAATGCTAAGCTTCAGATCGAGTCACAAATTGATTGCAGCACCTTATAGGTGAATGACTGCAACGGAGAGGCTCCATAATATTTAGATTTATATATGTATATATTTTATGCATGAAGCCATGAACCATATATGTTAGTGTCACAGTTGTCGTCCTTGTTGCCTTCCTTAAAGTACTTTGAGAGTGTTTGTGTATCTTTATGATGTATAATATGAAATAAATGGTTGCTTGTTGCTACTACATACATATTGTATATATTAACAGCTGTATTCATTTTCTACTTGTCTATTATGAAATGTTTGCTGTTATTTTTACACACCATATTAATCTCATTGTTGTTCACTTGTTTGAAACTACTCATGGGAATATCTCATGCGCAGTATATAACTACTTAATTATTCTGATGGTACAATTATCGATCTTAATACGTCATTCCTTAAACAGTCTTAAGCTACCAGAACCCTAATTAGCGTTCTATGTATATATGTGGGAAGATATATACAAACTTCTAGATATATAAATATTACGTGTCTTATACTCCGAAGTTTGTTTGTCAAGTAACCTGCAGGAACAGCCGATCTTTCCGAAGCTTACACCCTATTCTTGTACGTTATCTGCATGCAATCCTGGAACCAAGTAAAAGTATTTTTATTTTATGAAGTTCAATTCAATCAATGTGCTTCTCACAAAGAATGGTCCCCGCAGTATCATGATAAAAGAAAAAAGGTATATTTGTTTAATGCATGACTAAATAATCTTAGTGTGGTTTATCAATACTTTCATCATCTTTTTCCCTATCTGTTTTATTTTGTTAATATTTACTTAAAAGAAATGATATATATTTTTGCTTATTCTCAACTTATTGTGTGATCAAGTATAATATAAATACTTTTGATTTACTAAATAATGTCTCATTTGGTCAAACTTGTCCTTTTCATAAAAAATAAAAGAAGAAAACATTAATGACTTGTCAATGCTTACGATGAACAAAAATAAAAGGAACTCCAGTGAAGAACATCCATGAGCGTCGACTGTCGACTGTCGGCAGGAATTGCCCAACCTCGCTGAGACGTAGAAGATTTTTATTTATTTATTAAATTTTTTTAGGGCTAGCCGCAGAAGATAATTGTCCAGGACGGCACAATTTCGATGGCCATCACTAACTGCAATTTGACAAATATTCAAATTAGAGACATAGACGGATTTGCATTCAACCAAGTGGTGTCAATGTCACCCTATTTTTTAAAAATAACAGTACTAATATTAATATTTATAGTTATAAAATATAAAATTGTTATATGCACCATATGAGCCTCAAAAATATTTATTTGATTTTTCATTGTTGAACCCCATTTATATTTTATCATATCAGTTTCTTTTAGATTTTTTTTTTTGGAAGATTAACAATTTATATTTGCGAAAGTGTTACTCTAATAGAAAGTCAATTAGATGACCGAAAAGAGATGCACGTCATATTGTTGCTTTAGTTGTTATTTCTTCACTACGCGAAATTATCTGATCAGTAACGGTTAAAAATGTAAAATAGTAACGGGTATGCCCCGTTACAGTAGCTCGCGTTACAAAACTTCATAATAACCGTCATAAATTTTCTGTCAATGTACGAGAGTTTCGTAACGGTTATTTTATAATAACCGTTACAGATGGCAAGCAATCTGTAACGGTTATTATAAAATAACCGTTGCATTTATTATAAAATATATTTTAAAATCTGAATTGTTAAGATTTGTAACGGTTATTAGCTAATAACCGTTACAAATTTAGGCCTTCTGTAACGGTTATTAGGTAATAACCGTTACAAATATTAAAAAAAAAAAACAAATGACATTTTAACTTTGTAACGGTTATTATCTAATAACCGTTACAAATTCTTCTTCATTAAAAAAAAAATAATTTCTTTTTTGTGGCTAGCCCCTGTGGCTAGCCCCTGTTGCTAGCCGAAATGAGTGTACCAACTGGTACCTCTGTACCAGATCAAGCATGCATACAACACAATAATATAACATATATACAGCAAGCATGCATATAAGACATATCAAGCATGAATATGACAACACAAAAATATAATAGTACATGCAATTAAATCATATGTTTCTTGTTTAGAACAATACCCTGTACATAAATTGCATTAACTCATCCACTACCCCTCCAATATGCTCTTCTACATAAGGTGCTCCAACCGGTTCGATTCTCTGCAATTGATTATAAACAAGCCAAAACATTACATTAGTTATAGGATTGATATCTTCAACTCTAAACCCCAAATCCTAAAATCTACACTCTAAATCCTATATCCGAAATAAATAAGTACCTCAGGTAATGCTCCGACTTCGACCACATGGTTCAATATGTATCTCATGGCGACCAATGTGAAGTATCCACACTCTACATTCTCCTTTTGTTTTGGACCCTAAGATCAAAATTCAACATAACAGTTAGGAGAACGTAATATAATTTCGTGAACGTACTAAATATAATTGCGTACCGGTATTTCGAACCAGCTAAATAACCGGCCACCACGATGACTTTTTTGAAACTTTTCCATCAGGTAATTTTTATATGCCCTGCATGCAATTAAAATTATTCCATCAATTCCAAAATCGCATCAATATTTTGTTAACTTAGAAATAAAAACTTACGAATTTATAAACGGCTTTATCTTTAATAACGAAGGGACATCCCTGCGTATCAAGGAATCCATGAAATGAATCTCTAGTTTTTTTATATTAATAATAAGGACTGTCCAATGATACCTGTAATTAAGATTAATTATTATTAAGATGGAAATAAAAATAGAAAGTATTTGATTAGTCTTTATTAGTTCAATAATATTTTGTCTTACCCCTGGTTATACGGCAAAAGAAAGTAGTCGCATGGAAAATTTAAGAACGACTTCTTCATGTAATCCACTGCGAAACATTTTTCGTGCATGACTTTAGCTTCAGCCAAGAGATCAGGATCCAATATGGTGATTTTCTTAGAGTACCCTAATCCTTTCGAAAGTTGGCCCATCCAATACCTGCATTCATAGATATCACTTGAATATGTTCATGTTGATGTTAAGTTTGAATATGGAGTGCCCTAATCCTTTTTCGTTCACTTGAATTGAATATGAAAAAAAAATGTTAAGTTTGAAGATTTATACCAGGAGTACATTTTGATGAGCGATATGTTCAATTCTTCTCTTTTGAAACATTCGACGATGTCACCTAGGTTAAGGTTGAACTTAACCTCGTCGTCGTGGGTACCCCAAGGATTGTATTCGAACAGTTCAAAATTTCCGTCGCCTTGTGGTGTGAGAATCAAAAGGTCATATACTGTGCGTTCTGATTCAGAAAGTCTGTCAATAATCTTTTTTGAGAGGAGCGGTTTGCGACCAATACCCGACCCCGCACTTGTCACCTTCTTGTTCTCCTTTACTGGTTTCTCCTTTTTCGATTTCTCCTTCCTCTTCTCTTTCTCCTTGCCCTTCTCTTTCTCCTTGCTCTTATTCTGCATTCAAGTTCATAATTTTTTGTAATCAAAACGAGTATTAATAATATTAGAGATGCATATGTCAAACCAAATTGTGATAAATAAAGAGATACCTGTCCTCGGATCTCCACATCCTTTCTCGGCCACGCCAATCGACCCCCTTTACTAAGGCCTAATTCATCTTGTGTCAATCCCGGGACAAACCAATTGCGGTATTGGTCAAATACGTTGTCAAGTTGGATTAGAGCACACTCGGGAGATAGAGGCTCACAGTGTACAATCTGACCCGGAACAGATGACAGGATAAGTCCCTCGGCCACATGCACCCGCTCATTCTGACTATCATAGAGGTAAAGATCGCATAGGATGGGTTCCTGAAAATTACAAATAGATTTAAATCGCACATTTATTTAAAAATATAAACAAATTCACAACTTAATAAAATATAAAATGAAATCAACCTGATCACTGCCAATTGGATCTGGAGGCATATAGCATGAAGCAACTGATCGAAATAACTGATCATTAGGCATTGCTGAGTCAACCTCGACCGAATGAAATGGTGGCGAAGGCGTCACAAACTGCGGCGGGGTCGGAATCTGTACTCCAACGGAGGCCAACCATCCCTGGAACTCCCTAAAACACTCTTGCCTAATGGTATCTGATGAAGGAATTAAATCCTAGTACCAAATAAATTTGTACCTAGACCTAACCTCACTAGTCGTTCAAGTTAAGCTTAGGGTCGAACCCTAGGGACGGATTAACGAATACCTGACTTGTTCTTTTTCTGAAGCTAGATAAATAAAATAAGGTAGGAACTACAGCAAAATAAAAGTAATGAACACACACAACTAGTAATTAAATGTTTTTGGGTATTTTAGAGATTAAGTCGTAATTAAATTGAGGTAAACTAAAACTAGCAAACTTTTGGGTTTTTTCTAATATAAAAAGGTGCCTTAGGGATGAGGACTCGCTTAGGTTTAGCCCTCAATTTGCCGGATTGCTCGCTGTCGCGTTAAATACCAACAAATTGAGGCATAGGCTGTCGGTTCGGTCCGAACAGGACATGTTCGGTCCGAGCATAGGCTGGTATGTTGGGTTACGACCATACAACTTGAATTCTGACTTTATGAAGGGCTCAGATTGGCTGTGACTAGATTATCTAACCCTCAACTGTTGTCTTTTGGACCAGAGATTAGTACAGGACTCTACCTTGCCCACGTAGACTAATCAAACCTAAACTTTCGTGTTGGTATTTTAATTAGCCTATGTCTTGTTTATTTGTTTTCTTAGGGATATCTAAGTTGCCTTTCAGCCAACTTAGAAGCCACACCTTTCGATGCTGGCTAATCTCCTCTTTCGAATCGTCAACTTATCCCGAGTACTTAATTCAATTCTAATGAACTAACCTAACCTTGTAACTTAACTAAACAGGCCTAGAATTTAGAAGTAAATCAGGTCAATCACAGAATTAAACAAGCAATTAAAACACTACTCAATAAACAGATCATGAAGTCAAATATATATCAAGTCATAACGTCAAACTAAACCTAAACTACATCCATACCCTAAGACATCAAGTAGACTACTCTAACATGTTCTCAAAACAGTAAATAATCATAATAAAAGCATAATAAAGATACAGGCCCATAAAAGAAGAGAATAAAAGCATAAAGGGAAGTAAAGTCTACTCCTTTCACGCTAGAACTATCTTTTCTAAGGCAGTGGAAGATAGGAGAGTTGGGTAAACTACTTCTTTCTGCTGCCGTCGCTTCTAACAAGAGGGAAATCACAGGGCTGATGAAGAATTGTCTTTTGGAAGGTGGCTATGCGTGTGTCTAACCAAAAGTCATCTTCCTGGAGATAGGAGAGACCTTTATATAGTGCCAGGTTGCTTGGGAGAGAGGTTAGGGCGTTCAGACCATCAGAAGTTGCCAAAAAGTGTCTTTCCTTAGCTGAAAAGACTTGCCATTTGTGCTCGCTCGACCCGAAGGCTGGGCGCTCGGACCGGAGAGAAGAGAGAGAGTGTCCAGGCGACACTTCGGTCCGAGTAGCTGCATGTTCGGTCCGAACAAGTAGAGAGGGGGGGTCGAACTGAGCCTAGGGATGAGTCATCTAGGTGGCATGTGGCCCGCATGTCAGTCCAGAACGTGCCCTTGTGCCAGGAATGAGTCGTCTGACGTGTGTGCAACCATAGAAGTCTTCCTTTCAAGCTTTTCTTCATAAGACCCTGTAAAACACAAGTAGAAATAGCGGCAGAGCCAAATCCTGGGAAAATAGCAAGTTTTTGTTAAGCAATTTAATGGTTCGGGTATAATTTCGGTGCCAAGTACGGTCAAAATACCAATGAATATAGGAGATATCAAATCCCCCTAAACTTAAACTTTGCTTGTCCTCAAGCAAGAGCCTAAACTTAAAGTTATTGACTGTACTTAAACTTAAGAGAATCAAACTACCCAAACAAAGAAATGTTAGGAGATTAATTGCTTATACCTAAAAATGTAGTCACACAAAAGTCAAACAAGCCGAGTTAAGAAAGTTCCTCAAAGATTTAGCATTTAAAATTCTAATTAAAGTATGCCTCACTTGGTCCTATTGAATGCTTTTAACCTTTCAAGAACTCTAGCTTCTATCATGCCACAACAATAGCAAACTCAAAGTTATTCATTCGTTCTTTTCTATGTTTTGCAAAGATTTGTAAAGTCAATTTATCAAAGTTGGAAAATTAGTCATGAATCTTGTCTCCAAATTTCAACCTTTTCAATTTCTTTCACCAATTTTATTTGTGTAAGTCGAGTCGTGGGGCTTTGCACCCTAGAGGATATAATGCGGTGTCATTGACCTTGAGAATATGCTACTGGCACATGTCGTGCCAGGGAGGTTAGACGTGAATTGCTCGACTATGGCCACGGTACACTCGGGCCACAATACTCAACAATCCCATTGCCAATGCTTTCGCACCAGGGCCAGTAGAAATTAATTTTAAGTTACCCAATTATACCTCGAGAGCTTTGAGTTATAATTCCTGGCAACTTATAATTAATCCCAATACCCTCCAAAGTTTTGTGGTTAAGTTGGTGGAAGAAGGTCTCGGTGCATCCTCGTTTTCACAACTATTTGAATTTAAGTCCCATTGAAATTTTGCTCGTTGGTGATTCAAGCGTTTAAAAACAATTTCACTAGTCAAGATTCATGATACAAGTTCCAAGGTTGATAAAAATTCTTTTTGAACAAAAATTTTCAAATCACAAATCAGTTCACTCAATGAAAAATTGTGAGATTTGACTGAGATCGTTTTGACAAATTTCTAAGCATCCACAATCGAGTTTAATCACAATTAAAAATCTTCGCATCAGCCCATTGGTGCACAAGTCAATCAAGAAGTTTAAACAAAAAAAATCACTTGAGAAAGTCCATTGATCAGCTTGAAAATTGTTGAAAAACAGTGTGACATTTATCAATAAAAAAAAAACGAAGGTGATGGGCACAAGCAATTAACTTCAGAACATAGCTTGGACCCTATCAAGATAGTGTTCGGACCGAGCAACCAGCGCTCGGACCGAAGGGAGTGAATATCAGATCAAGTGTGGTGTTCGGACTGAGCAACCAGCGCTCGGACCGAATGAGGACAGTTGAAATCAGATTGTATGGAAATTAAACAGTTCGGTCCGAACAGAAGGCGTTCGGTCCGAACTGAGGCTGGGAGAAAAAGAAAAATTCCGCCCCTCCTTGTCTGTTTTATCCAATTTTTCAGAAAATAAATGACGTCTCCCCCCCTAAACTTATTCTAAAGCTTGTCCTCAAGCTTGCATTCACAGAAAATTTAAAAGAAAGAGAAGGAGGTTACCGGATTAGTGAGAGTGGTGGGGGCCCATGGATGCATCGCCATGGTGATAGGTCGGGAAGATGCCAAAGGGGTCCTCCATGTCCTGATATTGAGGTTGCTCCACCACTTGGTTTCCAAGGTAAGGGTAGAAGCTGGGATCACTTGGTGCTTGTTGCGGTATTTCTGGGCCACGATGCGGCTCGGATTGTGCTTCGTGATAAAGAGGAGGTGGCGGTGGTCCTCGTGTGACACTAGAAGATGAAGCCGGGTTGGCATGGCCGGCTTCTGGCTCTTCCTCTTCTCCCGGCCAATAGCCCATGCGGAGATAAAAATTGTTGTCGTATGCCACGTTTACCGCATCTCTGATTTTCCTATTTTGCTCCATGGACTCTTTGGATAGGCTGCTGAGATGATCACCAAACTCTTCTTGACGCTGGAGGGTCTTCTTGGTGAGTTTGGTGAGCTTCTTCACCATTTTGGTCAATTTCCTAGCCCAGCTTGGCATTTGAGAAGATTCACCATGTTGCATTGGCGGAGGTGAGTGGGACCGGATCCTTGTGGCTACCTCCATCGGCTGTGGGCCGCTTCTTGTTGTCTCGCTTATACTATTTCTCCTGACAAGTGGGTGAGAGTAATCTTCTGGAATGATCCATGAGTCGGGACTAGAGAGATTTACCTTGTGAGGGTAGGGAAGATAGAAATCAGTCCCTTGATCACGAATCCAGAGGTACTTGTCCTCATGCCCCGTTTGCTTAATCTCGATGAAGTGGGCTCCTTTGAATCGGAAGGCATCATAGAGATGGAACCCGCCACATGCGGAAGTCGGGGGAATCGGAATGTGCATCCGTTCTGCCAAAAGCGTGACAAAGCCACCCATTGTGATGCTTCCTTTGGGCACATGATCTCGCTGGTATATCCAAAACTCCACCATTAGCTTGATAACATTGACCTTCACCGGGTTTGTTTGTAGAGTTTGCCACATGAGCCCGAGCTCCTTATCATTTGTGATGTTAGCTGTCTCCCCTCGGCAAAAGATTTGAGAGGCATACGCCCGCATGAGGATGCGAAGCGTAGGATGTTGCACGAGACGGGACCTCTTGTTGCAATTATGCCCCGCCAAATAGATCCAGACCATGCCGGGCTTTAAGTCTCGAGTCCATGGAGAAGTCTCAATCGGGCAATTCCTTTCTAGCCCATACACCTCACCCAAATCTTGCAGCCGTGCTTTGTGGCTCCGGTTTGCTAGGCGAAAGACAATAATATCTTCCCCATCTTCCTTCATGAGTTTGAGAGAACTCAAGAACTCAATTGTCATCTTCTGGTAGGCTAGAGCTCGGTGGGTCCAAAAGGTGGGGGTAATCCCAATTCCGCCTGTGAGGTCGATAAATTCCTCCGCCACCCCAAATTTTTCCAATGTAGGTAAGTCTATCCACCTTGTGTGCTCAAACGGCCGATTCTGAAGCTTTGCCATGTTGAGAAATTGGAACTTCCATGGCATTTCGAACCCAAAAGTCGCTTCATATTGGGCTGCTTCGGGATGTCTCTTGAAGTCCGGGTGGTTTGACATAGGATGAGATGGGTCATTGGGGTTGTGGGGTGGTGACTCAGGTGGAGGATGTCTAGAAGAGGTCCCGGCTGCGCCACGAGTGCTGGCACGGGTCTGACGGCGACTGGATTCGGCCATGGTTACTGCTAGAGAGGAGGAGATAGAAAAATCTACGGTTTGTCTGGAAGTGGTCTGCTCTCGGTTCGGACCGAACAGGGAGAGTTCGGACCGAAGATAAACAGGTGAACTGTGTCAGGGTAGGTGTTCGGACCGAGCAGAGAGGCTTCGGACCGAACTGAGGCTAGGTTCTGGTAAGGCACACTGGTTCGGTACAGAGGTTGTCTTTGCTGGTACAGGGCCTTGTACACACTCGCAAACCCAATTAAAATCACAAGGAAGCAAATGAAAAGGGAAAGAGAGATGGAGGGACCTTGGATTACGCTTGATGGAGTTGATACCCTCGGCTTGAGGTATGGCAGTGGAGAAGTGAAGTGCCAGGGTCCAGAGAGTGTTTTCTTGAGTGAGGAGAAGGGGCAGAGAGGCACCAGAGAGCGAAACGACGGAGAGAGCACCTCTTGACAGCGGGTTGGAGTAGAGAATGGTCCCGCGGCAGAAGAGAAGTCGAGGCGCCTCAACGGAACCTCAGAGAAGTTGAAGAGGAGGCCCAGGAGTGTACTCAGTCAACGGGAAGACCAACCGTCGAGTTTCGCCGATTTCTTCGAAAGACGTGCCCTGAAAAATACATCACATACACTTCCTTAAAACGAAATCAGAGAAGATATCCTGAAAGAGATTGGAGAGGAGAGTAATTTGCACCGTAGATCTCTAAAAATGATGAAGGGATGGAAATTCTAGGGTTTGGGGTGTGTGTGCTCGGCTGGGAGAAGAGAACGAGAAAGAGAAGAGTCGGGTTGGGGTCGAATGAGGGAGAAAGAGAAGAGAGGGGAATGGATCCTCTCTTATAGGGTTATTGGGTCGGGTCTGGTATAAACGGGCTTGGCCTGGTGAGTTAAAAACAACCCATTAACCAATTAAATTATATAAAGATAAATGGGCCTGTGTCCCATTAAAATCCCGGCCCAATTGGCCTCATCCAGTGAAGAATCATCCCCTAGTCGGACCGAGCAATCTGGTGCTCGGACCGAGCACCAATGTCATTCCGTCCTCTATAATTTCTTTTTGCTCGGATCGAGCGTTGTATGCTCGGGTCGAACCGAGAGCAATGCACTTCGAATTTGAGCTGAGAAAATGTGTGTACTACTGGTCGTCTCATCCTTCATGCTCGTGTCTCCTTCTTTATAATGAAATTGCTTCCTGAAATTGAAATGTTCCCAGAGATTAGAACTGTGCCTAAAAATTTTTTTTTTTTTTTTTTTTATTATTATTTTTTTTTTTTTTTTTTTTTTTTTTATATATTTAGATTAGAAGAAAACTAGTTTAAAAGTGAAATATTATTTTAAATCCTTGGGTTGCCTCCCAAGAAGCGCTTGTTTTAGGTCCCTAGCTTGACCTCCTGTTTCTAAGTTTCCGCTTGCTTTGGTTCGGAGAGAGATAGGACAAAGGTCTCCTCAAGCGTCTCATTAGCGATGTAGTGCTTTAATCGTTGCCCATTGACTTTGAAAGGCTCCGAATCCTTGTTGCAAATGTCAATGGCGCCAAATGGGTAGACTTTCACCACTCGGAATGGCCCGGACCACCTTGATCTCAACTTGCCCGGAAAAATCTTCAAGCGAGAGTTGAACAAAAGCACCAAGTCTCCTTCTTTGAACTCTCTTCTTGAAATATGCCTGTCATGCAACAATTTTGTCTTTTCTTTATAGAATTTAGCATTTTCATAAGAGTTTAGGCGTACCTCATCCAACTCATGAAGTTCAAGAATCCTTTTCTCACCGGCCTTGAGCATATCCATGTTGATTGCGCGAGTTGCCCAATAAGCCTTGTGCTCTATTTCAACCGGCAAGTGGCATGGCTTCCCATAGACAAGTTTGAAGGGGCTCATGCCTATGGGCGTTTTGAAGGCGGTGCGATAGGCCCACAAAGCATCATCCAATTTGACAGCCCAATCCTTGCGCGTTCGGGCTACTGTCTTTTCCAATATGCTCTTGATCTCCCGATTAGACACCTCGACTTGCCCGCTTGTTTGTGGATGATAAGCGGTGGCAACTTTGTGTGTCACTCCGTGCTTCTTCAATAAGCTATTGAATGGGCGGTTGATGAAGTGCTTCCCTCCGTCGCTTATCACCGCTCGTGGGACACCAAATCGAGGAAAGATCACCTTTGAAAACAATCGGATCACAGAATTTGCATCCGCGGACTTGCATGGCACCGCTTCAACCCACTTAGAGACATAATCTACTGCTACCAAGATGTATTCGAAACCATGAGAGCTAGGAAACGGGCCCATGAAGTCTATCCCCCAAACATCAAAGATTTCCACTTCAAGAATAGGGTTAAGGGGCATCTCGCTCCTCTTTGAGATGTTGCCCGTCCTTTGACATTGATCACATGAGAGTACAAAAGAGCGTGCATCTTTGAAAAGAGTGGGCCAAAAGAAACCTGATTGAAGCACTTTAGCTGCCGTCTTGGAGAATGATGCATGGCCTCCATAGGCGGAAGAGTGGCAGCTAGCTAGGATAGGCTTGACCTCCTCATATGGCACACATCTTCTATAAATGTCATCGATCCCGAGTTTGAAGAGGTAGGGCTCCTCCCAAAAATAATACTTAGCATCTGATTTCAGCTTCTTTCGGTCTTGCCAAGTCATCTCTGGTGGTAGGATACCGCTGGCGAGGTAGTTGGCTAAGTCGGCATACCACGGTTGAGCATCAGCTTCACGATCAGTCATCGTTCGGACCGAACAAGCAGCTGCTCGGTCCGAACTGCCTTCCATGGAGAGGAATTGCATTGCCAGGTGGGTCCAGTCGACCTCCTCTGATTCCGTTCGGTCCGAACTGGATGAAATCAGGGTCGAACATATTTCTGCTGGGGTCGAACTGAGAGTGACCTGCATCAGCTTTTCAATCGGAAATGAGTCATCGATTGGGATTTCATCTTTTTCTTGCTCTTCCCAATGCAGCCGAGACAAATGATCAGCTACCAAATTCTCTGTGCCCTTTTTATCGCGAATCTCGAGGTCAAACTCCTGTAAAAGGAGTACCCATCTTATGAGCCTTGGCTTGGCATCTTTCTTGCTCAGAAGATATCGCAACGCCGCATGATCAGTGTACACGATCACCTTGGAACCCACCAGATAGGATCTGAACTTGTCTAGAGCGAATACGATGGCAAGAAGTTCCTTTTCGGTGGTCGTGTAGTTGGTTTGGGCAGGATCAAGTACTTTGCTTGCGTAGTATATCGCCACCGGCTTCTTGTCCTTCCGCTGTCCAAGCACGGCTCCAACTGCGAAGTCGCTCGCGTCACACATGAGTTCGAATGGTTGAGACCAATCCGGTGGTTGCAAAATAGGAGCCGATATGAGGGCCTCTTTTAACCTGTGAAAAGCGTGAATACAATCTTCAGTAATGATGAATTCATTATCTTTAATTAAAAGATTGCTTAGAGGTTTTGCTATTTTAGAAAAGTCTTTGATGAAGCGGCGGTAAAATCCGGCGTGCCCAAGGAAACTTCGCACGTCCTTAACATTTCTAGGTATGTCTAGCTTCTCAATGACTTCGATTTTTGCTTTATCGACCTCGATCCCTTTAGAAGTGATTACATGGCCTAGTACTACACCGCGTTGCACCATGAAATGGCACTTCTCCCAATTCAAAACCAAGTTAACCTCTTGACATCGCTGCAAAACTTTAGAGAGGTTAGCCAAACAAGAATCAAAACAAGTGCCATAAACAGAGAAATCGTCCATGAAAACTTCCATTTCTTTTTCAATCAAATCCGAAAAAATGGCCATCATGGCCCGTTGAAATGTGGCTGGTGCATTACAAAGACCAAAGGGCATCCGTCTATAAGCAAAAGTACCATAAGGGCAGGTAAAAGTGGTCTTTTCTTGGTCATTTGGATGAATGGGAATTTGGAAGAAACCCGAATAACCATCTAAATAGCAAAAATAAGAATGATTAGCAAGCCTTTCAAGCAATTGGTCAACAAATGGGAGTGGAAAATGGTCCTTGCGAGTTGCTGCGTTGAGTTTGCGGTAGTCGATGCACATTCTCCACCCGGTTACCATGCGAGTTTGAATCATCTCATCTTTGTCATTCTTTACCACAGTCGTGCCTCCCTTCTTAGGAACCACATGTACGGGGCTCACCCATTTGCTATCTGAGATCGGATAGATAATGCCCGCATCGAGTAATTTAAGAATCTCCTTCTTTACTACGTCCTTGAGATTTGGGTTGAGCCTCCTTTGAGTTTCCCTTGATGGCTTGTGATCGTCCTCTAACAAGATTCGATGTGTGCAAAAGGATGAGTCGATCCCCTTCAAATCGTCGATTGAGTACCCTATTGCGCCTCGATGTGCCCTTAGTTCAGTCAACAACCTCTCTGTTTGTCCTGCATCTAGCTCAGAGTTAACTATAACAGGGTAAGATTGATTTGGGCCGAGGAATTCATACCTGAGCGAGGATGGAAGTGGCTTAAGTTCAACTTTCGGAGCTTCAGTTTGGTCTGGACTTATGCTCGGTCCGAACAGATTTGAACTCGGTCCGAACTCCTCCTCCGTCATCTGTATGTCCTCCATTCGGCCTTGAGCTCGGTCCGAACAAAAATGGTGGGGGTCGAATTGAGAGCCAGTCGAGCAGTCTTCTAGTTCGTCTACTTCCACGATTGATTCCTCTACCCCAACTGCCTCTTGCATGTCACAGAGAAAAGTTTGGTAGGTTTCCAGGGCTGTTTGGTACTGCTCTTCAAGAGACTCTTCGATCTCGGGTACTTCTTGAATCATGAAACAAGTTTCCTTGGGGTCGGGGCATCTCATAGCATGGTTAATTGAAAATAAGAGCTGCTCCCCCCCCACTCTCACCAATATTGTCCCGTCTCGGGCATCCATATTCACACCGGCGGTTCTGAGAAAGGGGCGTCCCAAGATGATAGGCACCTCCTTATCTTCTTCTATGTCCATGACCACGAAATCGCCGGGCACCAAAAATTTGCCGACTTGTACAGGTACGTCCCTCAATTCCCCCATCGGTATTCGGATTGTGGAATCGGCAAGTCTTAGGGTCATACTTGTGGGTAAAAGTTCGCCGAATCCGATCTTCTCATACACCGACTTAGGCATGAGGCTAACGCTTGCACCCATGTCACATAGAGCTTGTTTGATAATGGCGTTACCAATAGTGCAAGGAAGAACAAACCGACCTGGATCCGAGAGCTTAGGTGGCATATTACTCTTCAAGGCTTCGCTGCTCTTGTATGTTAACACTATCGTTTTCAGCTCCTCCATTGTTCTTTTGCCGGTGCACAACTCCTTCATAAACTTGGCATAGATGGGAACTTGAGCAATAGCATCTGTGAAGGGAATTGTGATCCTCATTTGCTTTAAGATCTCCCAAAAGATCCTGAACTGGGCATCTTCCTTGCTCTTGATCAACCTGCGAGGGAAGGGAACTGGTGGGTGATAGCTGGGCACTGATAGAATGGCTTGGTCGGTTGATTTTCCATGGTCCTGTCCCCTGCCTGGCTCCACCTCGGTCCGAACAAAGGAAGGCTCGGACCGAGCAGTCCCAGATGGGGCTGCCACCCCTTCCTCTGCTGGCTCTTCGGGTCGAGCATTCGCGGAGGGAGGATGTGTGGGCGTTGCTGTGGCCTCGCCTGTCTTTCCTGGTTGTTCCTGCGCACAAAGAGGATCATGAGAGTCTTTTTGAAGAGGAGGGAGTGGGTTTACCTGCTGAAGAACTGGCTCGAACCCCCCTGGGACTTCTTGTTCGGGCCGAGTTGGATCTTGTTCGGTCCGAACTGAGGGTTCGTCAGGGGATCCGGCAGGCATGGGCGGGTCTTCGTACTGCCTCCCGCTCCTTAAGACGTGAAGAGCCTTGATCTCAGCGCTGGGATTGACTTCCGGCTGTCCAGGAAGCTTGCCCTGAGGTCGAGAGAAGTGCTGCTCCATCATTCGTTCCAGGCGATGTAAGGAGCTTGCGCTAGCCTTCAACTCATTCGTGGTGTCCTTCAGATCATCTAGCCCCTCAGCAAGGATCATGTTGAACTTGCCTTGGTCATGCATGAACTCTTGAACTGCAACTGGGATCCCTTCCTTATTGTAAATTGACTTCCTTGGGGCATAATTGTTTGAATGTTGGTCCCTCTTGAGGAATTGAGGGTTCTGCCCTTGGCGGTCATATCGAGGCGCATAAGGTCGATCCAGGGTTGCTTTTTGCATGGTGTTCTTGAGGACTGGGTCGTTCATGTGCTCCCAATCTTTCTGTTCGCCTTCGCTCAAAGAATAGCTCCGCCGAAAGATGTGCCTCGGAAAATAGGACGGCTCATTGTTTAGGGAGTTAACTTGAGCCACCCCACCATTGCCCTTGGCTAATGGACAATCTTGAGATTTGTGTCCTTCTTCATCACAAGCCCCGCATCGAGTGGAGTAAAGGTGGGTCCCTTGAGCAGACTGATAAGCGGCTAACTCGGCTTCCAATTCCGCAATCTTTTCATCCCTGGTCGTGATCTCGCGCACTTGATGCTTCGCGTGGCTACCACGGCGGTGATTGGGAATCGGGTACCAAGTGTAGCTCCTTGCACAATGATCAAGTAAGTCCCGCCCTCGGGTCGCATCGAGGCGTTTGAATGCTCCACCTGAAAGAGAATCAATATTAATTTTGATGTTATCATAAAGACCACTATAAAAGTTTTTCATTAACAGCCAATCTTGAATGCCATGGTGCGGGCAAGAATTTTCCAAATCCCTAAACCGCTCCCACGCATCCCTCATTGATTCCTCTTCCTTTTGAGCAAAATTATTCAATTCCCTCCTGATGGTGTCAGACCTATCGGCGGGGAAATACCTATCCAAAAAGGTTTGTGCCATTTGATCCCAAGACCGAATTGACCCCTTTTTCAATGTTTTATACCATTTTTGGGCTCTATCCTTAAGGGTGAAATGGAACAATAACAGCCTAATTGCTTGTTGAGGAACCCCATTAATTTTAATTAAACGGGTACAATCTATGAAAGTTTGTAAATGAGCATGTGGGTCCTCTTTGTCATCTCCGTAGAACGGGTTCTGTTGAACCAGAGTGACGTGGTTAGGAGCGATCTGCATATTGTTGGCCTCAATGCCTGGAATCAACACCGGGCCGCCCACGTCTTTAGCATTTGGGGCTCCATATTCTCCAAGAGTCCTTTCGCGTTCCGGCTCGTCTTCACCGTCGGAGTTGTTGACACTTGCCTCATCCTCGTTTGCCCATCGGCGGCGTTCGTCCTCAAAGTTCCTCCTCTGTCCGGCAAGATCATTCCGATCTGCTGTGAGGCGAGCCTCTCTTTCCTCAAGCCGAAGGCGGAGGTCCTCCAGCTCGCGAGTCCGCTGTGCAATAGCCTCTGGGGTGAGTGGTTCTGCCATCGAGGGATCTTCTCCTGCCTGCTCTGGTGTCGGTTCGGTCCGAGCCGAGTATGTTCGGTCCGAACTGGAGAGTGGTTGAGCAGCTGGAGGGAGTTCAGGATCGACAAGCAAATGCCGGAAGAAGTAATCTCGAGTCTTGGGCGGTGGAGACTTCCTCCTGCGGGTTTTACCTGCCAGCCTAGAAAACAGAGAAGAGTGAAAAGTAGGAAGAGGAAAGAAAAACAAAAATCTAGTCTCCAAATACTAAAACAAGTATCTGATATCGACACCGTCCCCGGCAACGGCGCCAATTTGATGAAGGAATTATGTCCTAGTACCAAATAAATTTGTACCTAGACCTAACCTCACTAGTCGTTCAAGTTAAGCTTAGGGTCGAACCCTAGGGACGGATTAACGAATACCTGACTTGTTCTTTTTCTGAAGCTAGATAAATAAAATAAGGTAGGAACTACAGCAAAATAAAAGTAATGAACACACACAACTAGTAATTAAATGTTTTTGGGTATTTTAGAGATTAAGTCGTAATTAAATTGAGGTAAACTAAAACTAGCAAACTTTTGGGTTTTTTCTAATATAAAAAGGTGCCTTAGGGATGAGGACTCGCTTAGGTTTAGCCCTCAATTTGCCGGATTGCTCGCTGTCGCGTTAAATACCAACAAATTGAGGCATAGGCTGTCGGTTCGGTCCGAACAGGACATGTTCGGTCCGAGCATAGGCTGGTATGTTGGGTTACGACCATACAACTTGAATTCTGACTTTATGAAGGGCTCAGATTGGCTGTGACTAGATTATCTAACCCTCAACTGTTGTCTTTTGGACCAGAGATTAGTACAGGACTCTACCTTGCCCACGTAGACTAATCAAACCTAAACTTTCGTGTTGGTATTTTAATTAGCCTATGTCTTGTTTATTTGTTTTCTTAGGGATATCTAAGTTGCCTTTCAGCCAACTTAGAAGCCACACCTTTCGATGCTGGCTAATCTCCTCTTTCGAATCGTCAACTTATCCCGAGTACTTAATTCAATTCTAATGAACTAACCTAACCTTGTAACTTAACTAAACAGGCCTAGAATTTAGAAGTAAATCAGGTCAATCACAGAATTAAACAAGCAATTAAAATACTACTCAATAAACAGATCATGAAGTCAAATATATATCAAGTCATAACGTCAAACTAAACCTAAACTACATCCATACCCTAAGACATCAAGTAGACTACTCTAACATGTTCTCAAAACAGTAAATAATCATAATAAAAGCATAATAAAGATACAGGCCCATAAAAGAAGAGAATAAAAGCATAAAGGGAAGTAAAGTCTACTCCTTTCACGCTAGAACTATCTTTTCTAAGGCAGTGGAAGATAGGAGAGTTGGGTAAACTACTTCTTTCTGCTGCCGTCGCTTCTAACAAGAGGGAAATCACAGGGCTGATGAAGAATTGTCTTTTGGAAGGTGGCTATGCGTGTGTCTAACCAAAAGTCATCTTCCTGGAGATAGGAGAGACCTTTATATAGTGCCAGGTTGCTTGGGAGAGAGGTTAGGGCGTTCAGACCATCAGAAGTTGCCAAAAAGTGTCTTTCCTTAGCTGAAAAGACTTGCCATTTGTGCTCGCTCGACCCGAAGGCTGGGCGCTCGGACCGGAGAGAAGAGAGAGAGTGTCCAGGCGACACTTCGGTCCGAGTAGCTGCATGTTCGGTCCGAACAAGTAGAGAGGGGGGGTCGAACTGAGCCTAGGGATGAGTCATCTAGGTGGCATGTGGCCCGCATGTCAGTCCAGAACGTGCCCTTGTGCCAGGAATGAGTCGTCTGACGTGTGTGCAACCATAGAAGTCTTCCTTTCAAGCTTTTCTTCATAAGACCCTGTAAAACACAAGTAGAAATAGCGGCAGAGCCAAATCCTGGGAAAATAGCAAGTTTTTGTTAAGCAATTTAATGGTTCGGGTATATTTCGGTGCCAAGTACGGTCAAAATACCAATGAATATAGGAGATATCAGTATCTCTCACCTCTGACGATGCGATGAATTCTTGTTTACATTTCTCCGTGACCTGTTTGACCAACTCATCCATAGAAACTTGTGACACACATCCTTCATGCAAAGGTTGCATGTGCTTTCTCTCGTACAAATATGACTTCTTGGTCCATGCAGAAGTTCCTCTCATTCTACCCGGATGCTCTGGCTTATCAACTGCCATACTTAAAACTTCACTAGGCTGGATGGTCCCGGAATTGAGTTCTTGAGTCAAACCAGGTAATCGACAAAATGCTTCAGAAGTCGCCTTATCTGATTTGGAAAAGGTGTACTGACCTTTTGTCTCAGTAGACACAGCCCTTCCCCTGAAATACCTTTGAGACCTCGGCTCCAATTCACCAATGGTGATGCTAGTGGAACCTACCTCAGAATTAGACTGTACCACAATTATGTCCGTTGGTTTCCACTTCTTCTTCGCTGTTTTATAGCCACTAGAACCCATCCTGTGAGGCATGTCCCACCTCTTTCTCAATTCCTTGCCCCCGTTACTCTTTGCTATATATTCCGGTGTGCTCCTCTTAATGCAAAACTCCTCCCACTGCTTTGGTGTGATTGGAAATAGATCGCACGGATTTTTGGAATTCTGAGGATCAAATCTATGAATAAATTCATCGGCAAGCCTACACCTATAGGCCCTGTGACCATTGCCCATAACCGACAGAGTTTTCTTCCTTCCATCATTATTTTCAATTTTGAACACTTTCTGCGATAAAGTTAGAGAATTCAAGTAATTGAAGCAAGTCAAACAATTCAAGTATAATCATGTAATTCAAGTAATTCAAGCAATTGAGTCTAACAATTCAAGTATAATCATGTAATTCGAGTAATTCAAGCAATTAAGTCTAACAATTCAAGTATAATCATGTAATTCAAGTAATTCAAGCAATTGAGTCTAACAATTCAAGTATAATCATGTAATTCAAGTAATTCAAGTATAATCAAGTAATTCAAACAATTGAAATTTACGAACCTTGATCTCCTGCCACATGTCTTCCTTCACATTCTTTGCAACATCTTTGCCCCAGTTATCAATTGTAATTGGCACTCTTAACTTAGCGAGATATGCGCAAAAGGTTCCGAATTTCTTGACCGAAGTTTCATCACCAATTGGAAGTCCTTCATCGTCAAACGTAATGCTAAAATTGTAGCCTTTAGCCCTTAATCGCCTAAACTCTTCCATCTTGGTCCTTTGCCTTTTGATCACTTCGTTCCAATCCCCAACCAATTCATTTTCTTCTCCTCCTCCTCTTTCTTCATGATCTTCTTCTTGTTGAGACATATCTATTGAAAACAAAATTAGAATACAAGCACTAATGAAAACTAGCAATCAACAACTCAGATTGAAACGATAACAAGCACGTCTAATCCTAAACGTGTGCAGGGGAAATGGATCATCAACTCAGATTCAATTCAACTATATACAACAGAGACAGCCATATATTAAATGTCTTATTTAAAAAAAAATGCCATCAGCACAAGTTCAATTGCATAAAGTAAAAGGCCACAGAGAACCATCATGAAACATCCTCACTATGGACACGTGTAGCTTTTATGTATCTTTTAAACAATTCTCGATCAACTGTAATGATTATGGACTTATGGTTCATAACTCAAAATCAATTTAGCATAACGTTTGCAACCATTTCAAAAGTGAATTAAATCAATCGACCAGTAAAAGGTAAAGTAAAGTTTCTGAATTGAAATATACCCCCAAATAAGCTCATAAAAGTATAATATAACGTACCTAAATGTCCTTGCAATTGGAAGTTGAAACAACAAATCCAACTCTAGTACTCTACACAGCTCAAACAGGTACCAGAATTTGCAGGAATAGATGAAATAAGACTCAAAGTCAAGCCTGAACCAATACTGAACCAGCCCATTCCAGAATTGAATCAAGAGCTATAAATGTAAAAGGAATAATCAATCTTATTCCTATTTCATCTTTACTTAGACATCAAATACTTAATTACTAGAATAAGTTAATACCAATACTGAACCAGTCCATTCCAGAATTTCATGGCATCGGGGTGATGTAAGCTGGAAAATTAAAATTGAACTCAAAACTACACTATAAAAATTTGAATTTTGGACAATTAAAGGCTGTAGAAGGGAAATTCATATAATAACTTTAGAAACTTTGCCTTCCTTGAGGCAAAAGTACAAAATTCATGAAGCTTGTTCAAAATTCAAAATATTAGGTTTTTTCTAGTACGAGAAAATAAGTGGAAATTTTGAGCGGATAGGTTTTTTCAAGGACCACATAGAGGAAATTTTAAGCGGAAATAGGAGAAAAAAGGAATCCATGAAGCTTTACCTGAAGCGATTTCGAATTCTTGGTTGTTTCGCCCGAGAGAAATAGGAGAAATAAATGTGAGGCGCGATCCGACGATTGAGAAACGAGGCTTGAGCGTTGAGATTGGGTTCGAGCGTCGGCCGTCGAGAAGTCGACAAGGGTTCGAGAGGAGCGGAGCGGCGATCTCTCAGTTCGAGTTGAGACTGAGGGCCGACCGAAGGATAATGCGAGAGAGGTGAGGTTTCGAGCACGAGAGAGATAGGGTTTTAGGACAGTCTGATTTTCGAAAGAGGCGGAAGAGATTTGAGGCAGGGGTATTTAATTGAACATTTGCACTTATTTAACTGAACACCCATACTTACTAAATTGAACATTTGTACTTATTTAAGTGAACACTTACCTAAAAGGACAATATGTCTTTTCTTATCCGCCGGATCTTGAATGTAAAAAACTTGCATTGCTTGCTTATTTGCAAGTATAAAAGGATCATCTCGATAAGCCCTTTGTTTGAAGTCAACTGTTATGAATCCGTTTCTATCTTTTTTTACTCCGCCATGCCTGTTGTCGATCCATGCACACTTGAATAAGGGTATCTTGAATTTAATGTAATCTAATTCCCAAATCTCCTCAATCCACCGGTAATAAGTATCAGCCCTTTCATTAGCACCAGATAAAGCAACAACTGAGACTCCACTATTTTGCACGGTACTTTTACCATCTTGTTTCTTTGTGTACCAAGTGAATCCATTCAAGTCATATCCTTGGTAGGTTTGAACCACCGCATCAGGATATTTGGATAACCATTTCACGGTTTCGTCTACCTCAACTTTTTCAGATAATTGGGACTCCACCTTTTCTTCAAACCATTGCACAAAATGTAATCCGTGTTGTATGTTAATTAGATTTTCGGTGTAAGTCGGGTATTGTTGACGCAACTCGACTAGATGCTCATTGATATAAGGTGCCACAACGGCAAGGTGTTGGAGGACTTTCATATGTGCTTTTATTCTCATATTAAGATCCGGTACATCAGTACGGGATCCAATTGTACCTTTTCCTTCGAGTCTACCCTCATGCCTAGACTTTGGAAGCCCGATAGGTTCAACATCATTCAAATAATCAGTATAGTACTCAATAACCTCCTCAGCAACATATCCTTCCACTATGCTCCCTTTGGGCTTAGATCGGCTACGAACGAGACCTTTCAATTGACCCATTGCTCTTTCAAAAGGATACATATACCGTAGAAATACCGGACCGCACATTTTTATCTCTCTAACCAAATGAATGGTCAAATGTACCATAGAGTCAAAAAATGATGGCGGAAAGTACATCTCAAGCTCACAAAAGGCCAATACAATCCCGTCCTGTAACTTGTCCAAACTACTCGGATCGATCACCTTAGAGCAAATAGAATTGAAAAAAAAACATAATCTTGTGATGGTCATCCTCACTTCCTCACTGAGAATTCCACGAATTGCGACCGGAAGTAACTGGGTCAGCAAAACGTGATAATCATGTGATTTCATCCCAATCAATTTGTTCTCCTTAATCGACACCTTCCTTGATATGTTCGAAGAATAACCAGAAGGAACCTTAATCGACTTTAGGCATTCCAACAAACTTTTTTTTCTCTTTCTTTGATAGATTAAATTGTGCTGCAGGAAGCCAAGCTCGATTTTTACCCTTATCCTGTGCTGCTAGATCTTTCCGAATTCCAATTTCAACCATATCTTTCCTCGCATTCACGCCATCTTTAGTTTTTCCTTGAATGTTCAACATGCAACTAATCAAAACTTCACATACGTTCTTGATTATGTGCATCGCATCTAAACAATGCCTAATCTCCAAATACTGCCAATATTCAAGGTCCCAAAATATAGACTTTTTCTTCCATAAGCCTTTCGGAATCTCATTTATAAATTTCTTACCAAATTTGACCTTGATGTCCTTAACCTGTCGATATACTCCAAACCCAGATAACGGCAACGGGGCCTTCCCATTCTCGACCTTGCCATCAAATTTTTTACTATTTCGCCGATAAGGGTGATTACGGTTCTTAAGAAACCTGCGATGTCACAAGTACACATTTTTTCTACAGTTCTTCAAGTAAATAGAATGAGTGTTTTTCCCGCAAATAGGACATGCTTTTGCTCCTTTGTTCCTATATCCCGACAAGTTACCGTAAGCAGGAAAATCATTGATCGTGCAAAATATCATGGCACGCAGTTTGAACTCAGTTCTAGAGTGTGCATCAAATATTTTTACTCCTTCATGCCACAATTTACCAAGGTCATCTACCAATGGAGCCAAGTACACATCTATGTCATTACCCGGTTGTTTAGGACCTGAAATCAACAAGGGCATCATCATGTATCTTCTTTTCATACATAACCAGGGAGGAAGGTTGTAAATACACAATAAGACAGGCCACGTAGTCTGACGACTACTCATGTTGCCGTAAGGATTCATTCCGTCCGTGCATAATCCCAATCTCAGATTTCTAGATTCACTACCGAATTCTTCAAACTCTCTGTCTATGTTCCTCCAATCTGGAGAATCTGCGGGGTGTCGGAGCATACCATCAGTTTTTTTCCTACAATCAGCGTGCCATCTTAAAAGTTTGGCATCCCTCGTATTAGAAAAGAGCCGCTGAAATCTTGGTATTATCGGAAGATAAAACACCACCTTCGCAGCTGGTCCCTTACTACCTTCATCGATCTGATCGTCCCTCGGTCTATACCGTGATGCATTGCACTGCGGACATTTATCCCGATCTTTATACTGATTCCGGAATAATATGCAGTCATTTGGACATGCATGAATTCTCTCAACTCCTATTTTCAAAGGACACAACATCTTCTTAGCCTTATAAATTGAATCGGGCAACTGATTATCTTTTGGAAGAAAATCTTTACGCAAAAGGTTGAGCAAAGCTGTGAAACTAGTATCGCTCCATCCATTTTTGGCTTTTAGGTTAAATAGTTTAAAAACCGCATTAAGTTTTGATATTTCACAACCAGGATATAACTTAATCTTATCTGCTTCACGTAACATCCCAAAAATTTCAACATTATCAACAAAATCTTCATTTGCATTGTTCACAATTTCATCCAAATCATCATCATTAAGTTGTGTATCATCTACATTATCATCATCATCATCAAATACATTTTCATCATCCAATAATACATTTTGTTCCTCACATTGTGAATCCAATACATTTGTGCTAGGCCCATCAATTAAATATCCCCCTCCAATCTCTCCATGAAGTGTCCACCGTGTATAATCTGGTTGAAATCCAGATCTAATCAAATGAATTCTTATTTCTTCTAAATTGGACCATTTCAACATATTCTGACAAACACAACAAGGACAATAAATTTTATTATCATCCGTCATTTTCATATTCTCTATAGCACAACCCATAAATTCTTTAAGCCCCTCTGAAAATGTAGCTGAATATCGATTGCTTGAGTACATCCACGTCCGATCCATCTGAACAATAAAATATATGCAAAATGTTAGGGTTTGAGGTTGTGTGTCGATTTGTCACATTAGGTTTTAGGGCTGGTAAACATCCTAGCCCACTCTTTGGATACTCTGCCTCATTAGCGAGCGTACGTTAGATGCAATATGTTGTCTGAGAAAAATTCGACAGCATTTCCCCTTATGTTCCCTGAATACGCCATCACACGATTACTCGTGCGTACGTATCCGTGGGAACATAAGGAGAAATGCCGTCGAATTTTTCTCAGACAACACATTGCATCTAACGTACAACTCGCTGTCCTAAATGAGACAGATCGTATCCAAAGAGCAGTACTCCTGACCGGGAGTACTATCCGAGATTAATCCCTAATGGATTAATCTCGGGCGGGCAATGACCTAAAATTGGTTTTGTTCCGGTATATTGGTCCTATATGACAATACGATATTAATTTAAATGCATATGCCAATTATTAATGTATGCATGATTTGATAATAAATGAATAAAATTGAAAAGTTTACAAAAATATACCTCCAATCCGATTTATTCTTCTCCTCTTGAATGTGCTAGCTAGATATCAAATTGTCCAAACTTCTCCTCTTCAATGAGATCTGAAATTGTCCAAAAAAACCAACAATAAATCATTAATTTTACCATAAATCAAAATAAAATCGAAATATATAAGGAAAAATGAAAAACTAAGAAAAATTAATAACATTTTGTTTTTTTAACCTTGAATCTGCTCTCCTTCTCCTTCTCTTTCTAAATCTTATTTTTGCAGAATTTTTTTAAATTTTTAACTATTTTTTTCGAGTGAAAATAGATATGGAAAAAAAGAAAAAATTTCGGCTTTTTTTCTCTAATAGCTAGAAGCAGTACGGCTGGGATCGAAGGAAGAGAGAGGAGAAGGAGCAGGGAGAAACCCTAGTAAATTTACGGAGGTTTAGTAACGGTTATTATATAATAACCGTTAAGAATTTAAAATCTAAGTTTTGTAACGGTTATTATCTAATAACCGTTACAAAATACAAGTTTTTTGTAACGGTTATTAGATAACAACCGTTACAAATGAGTTGACAGCAATTTTTTTTTTCTGGACGGTTATTCTGTAACGGTTTTTTTATAAAACCCGTTACTGAATGAATTTGATAATAATTACACCGCTGCTCTACGACTTCTGTGACGGTTTTTTCGAAAACCGTTATAAAAAAGAGGTTACTGATAGACGTTTTTGTGGTAGTGCTTGCCTCATAGTCCAACAAGATAACAAATGGGATTTAACAGAAATCACTTCAGGAAATAAGGTTAAAAATCGCAAAAAAAAGAAAAAAAAAAGGAAATTATCCAGTGATGCCCCTTCCCTCTTTTCTCAATTTACTTTACATAGTGAAAGTGAAACTTCTCTCCTCTTTGCAACTTGCAAGAACAGTCAGAAAAAATTTCATCCCAGACTTCGGATCAGCATCCTCTCCAGCCGCTTTAAGTGGCTGTACCGTGCAATCAAGTTTGTTTTTTTTAATATTTCAAAATTTTAAAATTCAAATGTTAAATCTAAACCGTTGATCTTGTTTAATTTTATGGACGATGCACTTTCATATTGGTTTTATAAATTTTGGAGTCGATTTGATACATGATTAAATGACCAAATTATGAACGTATTAGAATTAATTAGTGATAGTTAACCATATTCGTTTATTTGTTGACCACTTGATCTAGTATCAAATCAACTCTAAAGTTTAAAAAACTTATATGAAAACGCATCGCCCATAAAATTAAACAAGATCAACGGTTTGGATTAAACATTTGAATTTTAAAATTTTAAAATATTAAAAAAAACAAACTTGACTGCACAGTACAGTCGCTGAGGATGCTGATCCCCAGACTTCGATCCTCATCTTTTTGCAAAATAATCAGAAAACAAGGTATTATTTTCAAAATTCGCCTTTTATTTTTGTAAAATGAATTCTTTTTTTTTCTAGTAACATATCTAAAGTCTGGTTTTCAAATTTGAGTCTCGGATCCAAAACAAATTTTATATTTTTTTTTAAATTTTTATTTTTTAAATACTGTTGTTATTTGAGGGTTTCATAACTAATTAAAAAAATCTAATTTTAAAAAATAGTAAAAAAATTAATAATATATAAAATTTGATAGATAAGGAGATTTTAATATAAAGATTACATTGAACGTTCGAATTAGTAATTTGGATTTAGGAATTTGAGATAAGGTTAAATTTGACGTAACCCTTGATTCATATCATTTTGAACATAGCATTTCTCATTTAAATATTATTAAAATAATAAATCCCATTTAAAAATTTTCTGGCTTCGTCCTGATTAGAGATGCGCTTTATAGATCACACAATAAAAGAAAGTTCTAGAAAACTTGTAGAGGTAGAATCCGCTAAGCCATCACAAAACATACTTTTCTTTATTTTGTATTTTTTTTTAATTTGCTTGACAAAATAGAAGGACTATCTCGTCATTTGGTCATATCACTACGCGAAATTTCGGCTCCTGTAACGGTTAATAAAAGCCCTTAGTAACGGTTTACCTAACGTTACAGTAGTCCCCGTTACAGAAGGACTTTTAACTGTTACAAATTCTGTAACGGTTATAACTTAATAACTGTTACGGAAGCTAACTTTCTGTAACGGTTATTAAGTCATAACCGTTACAGAAGATAATATTCTGTAACGGTTATTAAGTAATAACCATTACAGTTAAATGGAAATAAATTACGGTATTTTTAAAATTCAATCTGTAACGGTTTTTACTTAATAACCGTTACAGAAGGTTATCTACTGTAACGGTTAGTACTTAATAACCGTTACAGATTACTTTTTTTTAAAAAAAATTAATTATTGTTCATCTGTAACGGTTATTATATAATAACCGTTACAGATTCTTTTTTTTTATTTCGCCTGTTTTATTGGCTAGCCCATTTTGCTAGCCGTACCAACTGATACCAATCTCAAACAGATAACACACAACACATATATCATGTATATATATCAAACATATCAAAGTAATTAACACATATATATCAAACAAGTAACTATAATTAATACATAGAGTTAACAAGTAATTACATGAAGTTATTCTAAAATAATACCCCATGCATGAAATCCATAACCTCCGTGACGACTGCGTCAATTTCTTCTTTTGCATATGGTTGTCCAACCGGCTCTATTATCTGCATTTGATCATAAACAAAGTCAAATAATTTTATTAGTTAATATGATATCCTAAAACAATAAATCCGCCTAAATCTTAATATATAAGTTGATTTTAAATCTTCCAATAGTTGCTATCCTAAACCTTAAACCTTATAATTGAAATAAAAAATCACCTGTGGTATTTCTCCGAGCATTCTCCAACTATTTATAAAGACCCTCATGTTGAGCATTGTGAAATATCTACACTCTTTGCCGCCCTTTTGTATTGGGCCCTAATTAAGATATTCCAACAAAATAAACAGTTAAAATTGTTGCTAATTTCACCAACCTTAATAATCTTTTAGACCCATATTCTTAAATTATGTACCTTAATTCGATACCAGTCAAATCCTGTTTTCATCCTTGGACTATATTTTCCGGTTTCCATTAGGTATTACTTATATATCATGCATGCAATACCATTAAATCAGCATAGATAATCTAATATTTTGTCAATCTGAAAATCTCATCATGATTTTTGTTAATTTAGAAACGGAAACTTACGAAGATATGAATGGCTTAATATATAACTTTGGATTCTTGCGCTCCAAAGAATCAACAAAGTGAACAGTGCGCTTCTCGATATTAATAACAAGGCGCACCCAATGACGACTGCAATAGAGATTATTGATTATAAATGAAATTAAAGGAAACTAAAATATATTTCATTAATATTTTATTGATTATAATAGTTCTTACTCCTGATTATACGCCAAAATAAGATAGGAGGATGGATATTGTAGGTATGCCCTCATCAGATAATCCACCGTAGCAGGTTGTTCGTGTTTGAATTTCCACTCAGCCAACATCTCTGGATCTAGTACGGTGATGTTATTGCAAGGCAATTCACCTGTTGAACGTTCTTCCATCCAATACCTACATTCATGGATATCATACTTCAATATTTTCAGATTGAAATGAATATAGAAAAAAGAAACATTTAAGTTAGAAAATTCATACCAGGAGTAAAACTTGAGGATCGTATGGTTAAGCTCCTCTCTTTTAAAACATTCAACTATATCGCCGACATTAACGTTGAACTTAACCTCACTATCGTGCGTACCCCAAGGATTGCAATCATGCAGTGTGTACGTATTCGTGGGAACATAAGTTAGATGCAATGTGTTGTCTGAGAAAAATTCGACAGCATTTCTCCTTATGTTCCCTGAATACGCCAACACACGATTAATTGATCGTGCGTACGTATTCGTGGGAACATAAGTGGAAATGCCGTCAAATTTTTCTCAGACAACACATTGCATCTAACGTACAACTCGATGTCCTAAATGAGATAGATAGCATCCAAAGAGCAGTACTCCCGACCGGGAGTACTATCCAAGATTAATCCCTAATGGATTAATCTCAGACAGGCAATGACCTAAATTCGATTGTGTTTCGGTATTTTGGTCCTATATGACAATACGATTAACTAATTAAATGCATGTGCAAATTATTAATGCATGCATAAAAATAAAATAAATAGAAAAGTTTATTAAAATATACCTTTAATCATGTGACTTGGACCCGTTACACTTGTGTGACTTGAATCCGGCCGATGTAATTCTTCTCCTATCCAATAAGATCTGAAATTATATAAAAAAACATAAATTAACCATAAATTTAAAAAAAAACCGAAATAAATAAGGAAAAAATAATAAAATATAAAATACTGATCAAATTTAATTTTTTTACCTTGAATATGCTCTCCTTCTATTTCTCTTTCTAATTATTATTTTTTCAGATTTTTTACAAATTTTTTGCTATTTTTTTGGAGTGAAATTGGATATGAAATTTGGAAAATTATATTAAGAAAGAGAGAGAGGTGCGGCGGCTAGCTCTTATTGATGAGCGATAATGGAAGAGAGAAGTTTAGGAGAAGGCATTAAATATATCAGAAGCCTTCTGTAACGGTTTTAACATAAAAACCGTTATAGATTTCATTAGCTTATGTAACGATTTTTATATAAAAACCGTTACAGAAGATGAACAGTTTTTTTTTATTTTTTAACTAATCTGTAACGGTTCTTATGTAAAAACCATTACAGATTTTAAAATCTTCTGTAACGGTTTTTATATAAAAACCTTTACAGATTAGTTAGCTATTTTTTCTTTCCGTAATGACGGAAAACTTATTACGTTTTTTTTATAAAAACCGTTACTGATGACTGACGCCATTTTTTCCGCCCTATTTCCCACTATTCTTTAACGGTTATTTTAAAAACCGTTACAGATGACCCGTTACAGAAGATCCTTTTTTCCGTAGTGTATCCTTATTTCCATAAGGAAAAAGATACAAACTAGCTTACGACAAACAAAAATCGATCTGGCGTGACGCATGCTATGATGTATGTCGACTTATACGCTACTGATTATATTTATCTCGTAGAATCTCACGGTACATGGCACAATTGGTGGGCCCATCATTTAGTGCAACTTGATGATTATACTTGCAAGATATCAATTTCACGACGAAGAAATTCTATCGTAAATTTTTAGGCTCTATTTGGATGGATAGGAATAAGACATTATTCTAGAGTAAATAGCTATTTTAGATTAATAATCAATCCAAACAGTTTAGGATTAAGAGTTTATTCCAAATCAGAGTGGGATTAACTAATCCAACAAAATATTGGAATAAGAAAGTGAGATTAAAAATTTGGAAGGAGGGAAAACAACTCATTTGGTCCATAACTCAATTTTTTCCTTTCATCATCCAAACAAAAAATTTTATTCTGAGAATAAGCTTATTCTTAACAATTTAGGATTAAAAATTTTAATCCTAAATAACTAATATTACCCTTAATCTCATATGATCCAAACAGAACCTTAGAGAACACGTTATACATTTTAGATTCACCACGAAAAAATTATATCTTAAATTTAGAAAACACGCTAGAGCTATTAATGGATAAGATCGGATAAAGTAGAGATATTTTCATATTCATGTCTATTAAAATTTTGTTTATCCATATTCTATTTTTATCCGTTCAAAATTGACTTGACATGTGCAATATTGAATAATGCTTTAGATATAATAAAAGCATGTATATAATATCTTTTCATATCAATTGTCACTAAAAAAATATATAACTAACTACTAATTTTATAATATCAAATGAAATGGAGTGCAAATAAATTTCTTCATCATACCAAAAAATTTCTTTCCCTTTGGTACACTTTCGATATGAGAAAATCTCAAGGGCAGATTTTGCCTTGAAGAAAAATATTCAGATATCCTTTATATGTCAAATAAATTATCTAGACCAACTCATTTTTCATGTTACGTGAATGAAAATTGGGAAGAAGTACAACTAAAAAAATGGAAAAGAAATAAAAATATTTTAATGTAGCATTGTCATTTAGGAATCTAATTGCCTAATTAGTTATTAACGTATCAATTGAATCTTGTAATCATATCTTTCTAATTATGATAAAGATTATGAACTATACATACATGAATGGATATAGAACACTAATGTGTATATGGACCTTATGCACAGCATTTCTGTAACGTCGGATTAGCTTTAATTTTCGTGCAGATATTTAGATGGAAGGCTTAGATTTAGGCGATGGGTTACTCTGATTTCTCTGTTATATTAAATTTATCCGTTGCTCTCTCCGTCTCCGTACCGTAATCTCCTCAACTTGCCTTAGACCCTTCTCCATTGCGACTGATAAATGGTTTTCATACCTAGTATTCCAACCATTTATAGGTCTTAATTTCATGCATTTTCATGTAATTTCTAACATTTAATTGATAATTTAGGTTAGAATATAGGTACTGCCATGGTTTGCTTCATTTTGTACAGGATTGATGATAAAGCTATTCGAAACGGTGAAATCTGCATCAAACGGTGACCCACTAGTTTGATTGGTGACCCACCGAGAGCACCAGCGGGAAGAAGTGAAGACTGGCGATGCTGAAGACTCCAGCGGGCCGCTAGATTCGACAGCGGGCCGCTGGAAAGAAGGAAACCGACTGCCAAATATAGCACAGCCAGTTTTGCTAACTTCTCAATCTCGTTCTGAGCTAAATTTGGAGCCTCCAATTGCACGTCATCCACCTTTAGAGAACCGACACTGCCTTCTATTTAAACCAGAAGCCTTGATGCCAGAGGAAACATAATTTTGGAAAGTTAATTCACAGCTAATTGAGAGAGCCTTTAGGATCGCCAGCGGGTTGCCGACTCCACCAACGGACCGCCGAAGAGTAGCAGAAGACAGCAAGTTGGAGATTAAGTTACTTTATGTTATAAACTTAATTTCTTTCTTATGTTTTCATTAATCTTAGATACCTGTTTGTTTTATTTGATGTATACTCGTGAGTAGATACTGATTTAGGGGCCATAGTAGTGAACCTTTTAGTTTATGATTAGATAATATACTTTTAGTTAATTTATTTGTTGCATGTTGTGTTTTATATCTTTCTTTTATTATTCTATCTGATTGCTTCGAATTGCTTAAGTTAGATTTACTCGCATTCGTCAAGTATAGGCCTTACTTGATTGTTTAATGATTAAGTCCAAACCAAACTTAAGTTATTGACTGCAATTGTACCAACTTGAAGGTTTAAACCAAGAGGTTGAAACCAGGACTAAATAACGAGAGTTAAGTCATTTCCAAGAGTGAAAATTAAAGGAATTCATTAGGTTAGAAAGGTATAAACTTGTAAAAACTAGATCATGAAGCGAAAGTTGAAATCTAAGTTCTATAGGAAGGAGTTTGAGTTAATTGATTGTCAACCAGACCTTAAAACGAGAGTTTGATCTATAAAGCATCAACCAAACTTTAATCTTTACACAAAGTGGCTTCTAAATTAACCTCAAAGTTGAATCTGCACTAATACTGGCGGGCCGCCGAGTGAACCAGCGAGGTGGTCTATGCCCGCCAAGTAGCCAGCGACCAACCATTAGGGTTAGCGACCTGAGTTCTTTCAGCGGGCCGCTAGAACTGGAGTAAACTGAAGGATTAGCTTGCCTTAAGCCCTTAATTTTAATTAACTGCCTATAAATCTCTTTTAATTGTGATCTGTTAATTTAGAATTTATTTTACTGCAAGTTTTATTTATCTGTTACTGTGACCAATCAACTTTTCTTATAAATCGTTCTAGTTAGCAAATTGAATTGAATTGAAACTCGAATAATCCAAACCGTCCTTGTGGTTCGACCTCAAAATACTTAAACGATTGTCGTGCGCTTGCGACTAAAATTTAGATAGATTAGGGTATAAATTTAAAAGGGGAAAATCACACATCAGCGACAAAAGACCCCCCTCCTCCTCCTCCAGAGCTCCTTGTCCGCTTACTCTCGAAGAATACCGATGAACGCCTCCTCCGCTTACTCTCGAAGCAATCCATCAGAGCCTCAACCTCCTCTCGAAGCATCCAGATCGGCACTTCCGCCTCCTCTTGAAGCAACCCAACTGGCGCCGCCACCCCCGAAGGAACCCTAGCCTTCCTCTACTTCTTGCCAAAAAAAAAACTTAGGCACGTAGAACTCTCTCGAATCAATTTGGTTGATTTGTGGGGTGGATGACGAAGGTAATTCAAGCCTCAAGGCAATAGTAATAATGTTGCTTTTTTTCATTTATGTGTTCCTGTAATGTAAAATTAAATTGTTAATTTGGTGACTACCAACCTTAAAGCTATGTATGCAAACCATGATGCACAAGTATGCGTAAGTACCTAATTGTATTCGAGCCAGGGGAACCAGTAAAATTATTATTAATCAAATCATTATTGTTGTGCAGGTAAGATCAGGACTTAATAAAAGAGAGTTAATCTGCAATATAACTTGCTATATTAACATATAGTTGAGATCGACAACAACAAGACTTTTGGCAATAGTTACTTCATTTTAGTTCAGGAATTGTCATAATTTCTTTCAAATTTTTATATTTTGAATACTTGTAAGAAAGGAAACGATATTGTACTCAAGTTATTTTTTTTAGAAAAAAAGGATGTTAGTTCGGAATTGTCTTTTCTTTTAGTTGTTTGCCCCAGCATGCTTTAACTATTTAATTTTTTGTTTTTACCAGTATTGAACTGCCTTGTTGTGGAGATGACTGTCAATAAATTTAATGATTATACTATTTTATTTTTTTCTTTTTACTTCATCATTCATCATTGGAACGTTCCTCTTCATACTACATATATGAATCTTCTTTTCTAGCCTTGTTACGTCATTTATTTGTAATGGGTCAATGATAAAAAGAACATGCCCGGTACAAAATTAACTGATGTGGTGTCACAATTCAAGCACGCATTAGAATTTAAGAAACAAGCTTTCAAATTTCAATTACAACCATCTCTAAATACTCCAGTTCAGAAATAATACAGCTCAAGCAAATTAATGAACTTTATTTCTTTGTCTATTTCTTTAAACTAATCAAAGAGTATCTCATTAATACCAGCTCGAAACAACAATAACATTACAACAGCGGCATTTGTTATATTATTAGCGGGTATGTGCACTTAAAAAGAACACATCACCTTCAGAAAATGTTTACAATCATCAAAGAGAGTCAATTTTGATGCTTGCAGTAGTACCACTCAGTACGCACTACCACAAAAAAGACCTTCTGTAACGGATCATCTATAACGGTTTTATATAAAACCGTTACAGTATTGTGGGGGAGAGCGCGGGAAACGATGGAAGACTAATTTGTAACGGTTACTTTCAAAAAACCGTCATAATTTTTCCGTCAAAAAAAATATTAAAACCCGTCAGGTCTTCTGTAACGGTTTTTATATAAAAACCGTTACAGAATCTATTATAATCAATAACGGTTTTTATATAAAAACCGTTACAGAACATAATTTTCAAAATTATAACGGTTTTTATAGAAAAACCGTTACAGATTTTCTCTGTAATATTATAATTTTAGGGTTGTTCTCTCTTGTGCAGCCGCCGCGCAACTTAATTTTATAAATTCTTCTTTTCTCTTCTTTTTCTTTTTTCTTACGCTTCTCCCCAGACCCTTCTTCCCCAAATTCATTTTTTCTACCTCTTCCCTCGATCTCTCCGCTCTCTCTTTCTCATCCACTTTAGACCACGCAAGCAGCCGTCGGCTCCACCCAACTGTACTACCACCACTGTCCGCGCACTTGCGTCGCGTTCGAAGTTTGCCCCTCCTCGCAAACCCTAGCCACCTCAAATAGCTTCCTATTCTCCTTTTTCCATTCCGTCGGCCGCCATCGGCTTTGCCCAACGGTGAGAGATCGCTGGCGTTGCCTCGTCGACTCTGTCTTGCTTAGTTGCCGACTTGCCTCGTCGCAGCACTCCTTCCCACGCTCATCCCCACTCTCCCCGCTGCTCTCTCTCTCTCTAGCTCCGACCACCCTCGAATGCTTCACCTCAACAAACCCTAGATCGCCGGATCCCACAGGCGTCGCTGCAGCAAATTGCGGCCCCTCAGCCACACGTTGAAATCGAGGCTTCTACTAACAAGGTGAAATCTATTTGCTTTTTTCTCAGTTTAAATTACATGTTTGAGATAATTGGATTTGTTTTTTTCTTAATTTTCTTTGATCTGCTCAAGCTCCGATCTGATCCTGTTTGGATTTGGGTTGTCCGATGCAGCATATTTTCAGCTTCTCTGTATCAGACCATTTGTAGATTGGGTTTCAAAACTCTTGGGGAGTTTTTAATTTTCTAGTGTGTTTATTGGTTATTAAGGAAAGTAACATCTTGTACCTGAGTTTTGTTATGATTAATTATAGACAGATTATCGAAAGAATTTCAATTTGCTTCCATAAGTTCAAGAGAACATGTTACACGTTTTGTTACTGCATTATATGTAATTTTGCAAAGAACAATGAAAATAGATGAGGATAATAGTGGAAACATATGCATTATATGTCCACTCCTAACGTGGATAATCAATGCCTAACTGGAATTTCACAATCATACTTGAACAATAGACATTATTTAATAATGAACATAAAAATAATTTAAACTTCCTTTGATTTTAGTCATACAATCATACTTGATAGTATATGAATATTAATTTTTGCTGCTAATGTTTGTAGGATTCTAATAAATATTCATGATTAAATGAGGTAGAATTAGAATTTTCACCACTAGTTTTACTCCTTATATACAGAAAACAGTGCTATTATGGACCCTGGAGCCTAGTGAGAGGGATGCTACCAAGTGGTGAATCGTGTTCATGAATTAGAATTTTCACCAGGGAACTATGTTCTTATTGAGATCGCATGTGCAAGGTCATTAGCTGATGTTCTGATAATAGGAGGCACAAGAGGTAATTTTATTTATTTTACAATTTGTGGATTAGTGCTTGTTTAGCAAAATTAGTTAGGCAGAACCTTACCAATGCTGTTGAGATTATTTTCGACCTCAATGTAACACCCTTAAGCTTTGATTTATCTTACTGGTGCGCTAAACAAATACTATTATATCCATGACAGCCATGGTTGAGGTTCACATAGATTGTCGAAGGAACGAAAGCCGTGTCCGATGGAGGAAAGCCGTGGCCGAGCGAACAGAAGTCGTGTCCGATGGATGAAAACCGTGGCCGAGCGAACGAAAGCCGTGTCCGATGGATGAAAGTCGTGGCCGAGCGATTGAAAGTCGTGTTTGAGGGATGAAATCCATGGCCAAGCGATTGAAAGCCTTACTTGATGGATGAAAGCCGTGGCCGAGCCTTATCGGATGCATGAAAGCCGTGGCCGAGCCTTATCGGATAGATGAAAGTCGTGGCCGAGTGATCGAAAGCCATGGCCGAGGGATGAAAGCGGTGGCCGACCGACTATTATTTATATTAGTTTTATATTATGGATATGCATGATAATGATTGTCTCTAGCAACAAAAATATTATTATGTTATTTATATTTATTTTATGATTGTCCGTGCTTGCATGCTTATATGATGTGGTTAATTATATGATTAATCATACGATTGTGCTTGCAATGTTTATGGTTGGCCGTGCTAGCAGAAACAATTATTTAAAAAAAAAAAAAGATTTGCAACGGTTATTTAATAATAACCGTTACGAAATTAAAGACATAAAAAATTGTATTTCATAGATCAGTAACGGTTTTTATCTAATAACCGTTATAGATGGTATCAATCTGTAACGGTTATTAGATAAAAACAGTTACAGATTCTCATCTTTTGTTACGGTTATATTAAAAAAACCGTGTACAAATCTGTAACGGTTATTTAACCTTTTGTAACGGGGGCTATTGTAACGGTACGTAAACCGTTACAGATCCATTTTATTAACCGTTACAGATGCTTTTTTTTCGTGTAGTGACGAGAAAAATTGAGGGACCCAGCACGGGTGAAAATGTCACCGTCTCATCAGGTAGAAGAGAACATCGATCAACTTCAAATTCCTCAAATGGAGGGGTGTAGCGGTAGACATTTTTGTAGAGGGACCCCACGTAAAATTTCAGGGAAGCCTTGAAAAGGTATGCACACAAAGGCAATTTTATTGAAAACTTTATCCATATTTAAATACTCTTTATACCCAGAGCTTACTGGTAGCATTACATTAAGTAATTGTAACCTAGAGTTAGTACTGAAATGTTCTCTGGGCAACAGCCAACAGGTGTTGGTACCAGTCTTTTGTTATTATAGGCCAGGAACTATACCAAAATATGTTCCAGAATCCAGATGGCACAAGAAGAAAATGAACAGCTGGCTCATGCTGGCCATATAGTACAAAACTGTATGCGTACAGATACAGTGCATAGCAGTAAAATTAGTATTATACATGCTTGCAAGTAAGCATAGAACAGAGAGCTGGCACGTCACGAAATTTAGACGTCGGGATACTGAGGGAGTTGGAGCGGAGGAAGGGATTGAGGTCATGAGAGGGAGAGAAATCGTAGAGAGACCTGAGCCCAACAATTGATCGAGCTGCTCTGAAAGAAGGTAGAGGGAGGCTAGGATTGATCGAGCGGTTGATGGAGATGCTCCGAGTGGAGGCTGGAGCCAGCGGCGGAGAGAACGATTCCAGGGGGTCTTTTTTTCCCCCCCCGAAGGACGTCCATTCGATTCTGTGCGGAGAGAGAGAATCCGTGCTTTATAAGGAGAGACGATAGAAAATAACGGAGAGATCAAGCCTATCAGCGCCTCAATCTCAGCCTCTCATCTAAATGTGCTGCACGAATTTTGAAGAAATCCGACGGTACAGAAATCCTGTGCATAAAGTCTATATGCACATTAGTGTTCTATATCCATTATATATATATATATATATATAATAAAAACAGATTTAAAGATGCCCGTGTTTAATGAAATTATAAAATCGTTTCTTATAAAGCCAGAGCCATAACCGCTCATTTTTTTTTCTTTTGAAAGAAGTGTTACGATACCTCATCTTTCTTTAGTTGCAGAAATAAAATATCATTTTCTAATTCGTATACAAGGGTGCATGCCTCAACGAAAAAAGAAAGTTGAAATTTAGTTTATTTTACTAAAAGGTCTCTTCGTTAACATATTAGAATATTGTAATCTAATATTGCTTTTTTACAAGAAATTTAATCCATTTCAAATTGATGTTTTCATGCAATATTAATAATTATGTACTTCGTTAGAACTACTTGTATCATATTAATAATTATGTACTTCGTTAGAACTGCTTGTATCCGAATTCAGATGTGGGCATTTCAGTCTTTTTAAAATATAATTATTATATCCTTATCCTTACTATTTATAAAAGTATCTAAAGAAATGGTTAAATATTTCAGATAAAAAGAGTAAATATGTCAGATAAAAAGGTATAAACAATTCTTATATCAATTATGGACCATTGATTCGTGTAATTTGATATGATCAATGGTCTAGATCAAGGTCAGACTTTTTATTAGAAAAAATTAAGTTACTACCAAATTAGCTATTTATTTAAAAGAAAAGACTAAATTATTGATTTTATCATATCTTTATTGTCTAATATGTAAAGTTCATATGAAACAATAATGATATCAATATTTTATTTTCTTATTTGCCCACGTATTGAGGGCATCTTTTGCTAGTATTAATAAAAATATTTCTTTTATTTTTTACTAATTCTTAAATTCCATACCAAACACAACTTAATTTTGGAGTAAGATGGCTTAACAAGTTACAAATTTTTAACTTACAAAACGACTTAAGCCCTTGCCAAACATTGCCAAAACAAAGAACAAATTTTCAGTTATAGTAACTAAACAATCCCTTATTAAAATGATCACTTATAACAATTAATTGATCCTTTACATAAGAAAACTAATCCTTTTACTGCAATTAACTTATCATGCATTCATGAATGATGATATTAAAATAAAGAATAAAACAACTGACATTAATTATTGATATAAAAAACATGTAATAACAGCGAGATCACCAATTCCACTCGGCTACGGCAGCCTCTGCAGTGTCTGTTGTTACCTTGTGGCCTTCTGGATTTTTGCCTGCTTGCTTACTTTTTGCCTTCCTCAGTTGCTCGTGACATGGTCGCATGGATGCTTGTCAGAAGGGAAGACTATGAGTGCAGATAGGGGCTTTACCAATCATAATAATAGAAAAGAGAATACCTCTTAAGTTTGGAGATTTTTTCCTCTTAGATATGCTTCTGTTGCTGCAAGAATAGCAGCAGTATCTATACGACTCTACAAAGAAGCAACTTTCTCCAATGAATTCAATGTACATATTACGTAGAGGTATTCTAAACAATGTAACTTCAAAAACACCAACTTTTCTTATCTAATCAATACTTGATGGTGCTGACTTTTTTATCCACAGTCGACACATGACAATAGGTGTGCTAACTGTAAACAAAAACAATCAGAGAGAACAACACGAAGATTTTACGTGGTTCAGTACAAAGTGTACCTACGTCCACGACTCACACACACCACCAATCTTTTTTATTTTTTTTTGAATAATTGAGTACAAGAGAGATAGATAGAGAAAGAAGATTGGTTCTTCAGGAAGGGACGCACCTTTATAGAAATATAGGTGGCCATAATTATTGTTTCTATTTTTGCTTTAAAACAAAATAAGGAAATAAATTATTTACATAATTTCCGACGCATTTCGGACCGAAATGGCTCCGAAATCGGTCCGAAATTTCGCCTCTGGCTCACACTCCCCCTCAAGTTGGCATGTAGATGTTTCGCATGCCCAACTTGCAAATTGCGTCATGGAAGATAGTGCTGGAAACTCCTTTTGTCAATATGTCTGCCAGTTGTTCTTCAGTTCTTACATAAGGAATGGTAATGATTTTTTCTTCCATGTTCTGTCGAATAAAATGTCGGTCCACCTCAATGTGATTGGTCCTATCATGTTGTACTGGATTCTGAGAGATAGCAATGGCAGCCTTGTTATCACAAAACAGCATCATTTCTTCACAACTATAGAAACCAAGGTCTTTAAGTACCCTTTTTATCCACAGCAATTCTTGCAGTCCTTTAGCAATTCCTCTGAACTCAGCTTCAGCACTCGACAAGGCCACTACCTTCTGTTTTTTGCTCCTCCATGTGACCAAATTTCCACCAACAAAGGTGAAGTATCCAGATGTAGACTTCATGTCAGTTACATCTCCTGCCCAATCAGAGTCTGTATAACCTTCAACTTGAAGATGTCCATTTTTCTTGAAGAAGATACCTCGTCCTGGGGATCCCTTGAGATACCTTAAAATCCACATAACAGCCTCCATATGTTGCTCACTAGGAGCATGCATGAATTGACTCACCACAGACACAGCATAAGCGATATCAGGTCGAGTATGTGATAAGTAAATCAATCTCCCTACCAATCTCTGGTATTGTTCCTTGTTTGTTGGTACCTGATCAGGAAATATTCCTAGTTTGTTGTTCTGTTTGGTAGGTGTGTCAACAGGTTTGCAATCTAACATTCCTGTTTCAGCAAGCAAATCTAGTACATATTTTCTCTGAGATAAAGATATACCTTCTTTGCTTCGTGTGACCTCAATCCCTAGGAAGTACTTCAATCTGCCCAGGTTCTTCATTTCAAATTCCTTGGACAATTTTCTCTCTAGATCTTGGATCCCTTTAGAGTCATCACCTGTGATTATCATGTCATCAACATAGATTATCAAGATTACAATTTTTCCTTTATTCTTTAAAAAGAACAATGTATGATCTGTATCACTCTGGGTGTATCCATATCCTTTCATGGCATTGCAAAATCTTCCAAACCAGGCCCTTGGCGACTGTTTTAGACCATACAGTGCTTTCTTCAACTTGCACACAAGAGGTTGTTCACTTGAATGACCATATCCTGGTGGGATGTCCATGTAGATTTCCTCATCTATGTCCCCATGTAGGAATTCATTCTTCACATCAAACTGATGTAGTGGCCAGTCTTTATTTGCTGCAATGGACAACAGTATTCTAACAGTATTCAGCTTGGCTACAGGTGAGAATGTCTCCTGATAATCTACCCCATATGTCTGAGAGTATCCCTTTGCAACTAGCCTAGCTTTATACCTGTCAATTGCTCCAGTGGGCCCATATTTAACTGTGAATATCCATCTGCAACCTACTGTCTTTCTATCTCGTGGCCTACTCATCAGTTCCCAAGTCTCATTCTTTTCCAGTGCTTCCATTTCTGTCTTCATTGCATCCATCCATTTGGGATCACTGAGTGCTTCATTCAGATTACTTGGAATGTGAACTGACGCCAGGGTTCTATCAAATTCCTTCACAGGATCTGGCATGTGAGATACAGTCATAAAATTCGCTATTGCATACCTGCCCTCACCAACCTCATCTGGTCTGTACCTCTTAGGAGGTCTGCCTCTGTTAAACCTGAAAGGTAACTGATAACCAGGATTAGTAGTAACAGGTTCAAAATCACTTACCTCTGACTCCGGAGTCTGGTCACGTGGTGAAGGAGAAGACTGTATAATTTCATCACTGTTACTCTCCAAATTCTCTTCTGTTGGACCCGAATCATTAAGTGGGTCCATTTCTGGATCAGATTTCTCACCTTCAGGCTCTGAATTCGGACCGAAATTTCCAGAATTCGGACCGAAATCTGTCTCTGGTGTCATGATTTCCTCTCTGTTCGGTCCGAAATTTTCAGAATTCGGACCGAAATTTGTCTCTGGTGTCATGGTTTCTACTCTGTTTGGTCTGAAATTTACATCCTCTGTTGCATCAAACCAGGGATCATTATCTATGACACTCTCCCCCTGAGAATGAGCCCGATCTTTCACAAAATATCCCTCATTTTCAATGAAAGTCACATCCATTGTAGTATAAATTTTTCTTGAGACCGGGTTCATACACTTATATCCCTTTTGACGTGGACCATACCCTATGAACACACATTTTTCAGCACAAGGATCCAACTTTGACCTTTGATGTTTCTGTATATGAACATAGGCAATACACCCAAATATCTTTGGTGGAATTGTAAGGACAGAGGGAATTAAGCAGTATTTTGAAAGTACTTGCAAGGGTGTTTGAAAGTCAAGTACCACAGAAGGTAACCTATTCATCAAGTAAACTGCTGATGTAACTGCATTATCCCAATAAGAATGAGGTACATTATTTTCTAGCATCATTGCCCTGGTCATTTCTAGAATTTGCATATTCTTTCGCTCTGCTATGCCATTTTGTTGAGGAGTACCCACACAACTTGTTTCATGTATAATCCCATTGGTGTTAAAAAATTCTCCTACTGTTTTGTTGACAAATTCTCTTCCATTATCACTTCTGAAAATTTTAACATTTCTATCAAACTGGTTCTTTACCATGGTAATGAAAGATTTGATGGCAAGTGGTACCTCACTTTTATGCTTTACCAAATTAATCCATGTCATTCTGGTACAATTGTCAACAAATAACACAAACCATCTGTTACCACCTAGGGATTCAACCGGGGAAGGCCCCCATACATCAGAGTGAACCAGGTCAAAAGGAGTGGTTTTATCATTATCCAAGTTCTTAGCAAAATGAGCTCGATGACTCTTAGATTTAATACATACCTCACAATCAAAAGATTCATTCTCAAATCCAGAAAATAAACTTGGATAAAGATGCTTGAGGTACCCAAATGAAGGATGGCCTAAACGCTTGTGCCACATCCAAATCGAAGACTTCCTACTTGAACTCAAGCCAGCAGATAAGTGAGCTCTTCCAGTAGCTATATCTTCCAATTGATACAGCCCTCCCTTCTTAGTACCACGACCAATAATCTCATTTGTCATAAGGTCCTGAAAGAGGCAAAATCTGGAATACATGAGTACAACACAGTTAAGTTCTTCACACAATTGTCCTACAGACAATAGTCTCGATGAAAGAGAAGGAACCAATAAAGTGTTTGAAAGAGTTAAAGAAGAGGAGAATTGAACATCTCCAGCCCCTGTGACTGGATGAACTTCTCCATTTGCATTGACGATCTCAGTCTTCCTTGGATGAGATTTGCTTATCAAGTCGTCCTTGTTGTAAGTCATATGGTCAGTTGCCCCTGAATCTATAATCCAACAGTCGTTTAGGTTTTGGATAAGGGTCATGGTCTATAGTATTTTGATTGCTAGAGATTTTTAGGTCGTTTCGGATTTATAATTCAAGGTTTAGGTCAGATTCAGGAAAAATTTCGGTCCGAAATTATGGGTTTTCGGTCCGAAATTTTGGTTCTGGTCGAAGTCAAAAAGTCGAGAAGAAGAGTCAACTCCACAAACTCCTTGTTCAAGGAAGAAAGATCAACTGCGCAGTAACTCACACAGAGAAAAAACTCACACAGTAACACGGTGAGATCCGGTCAAGAAGAACGGGTCTGATTGTGCAGTAATTCGCACAAAGAGGAGCCGACTGTGCAGTAACTCGCACAGGGGTAGAAACACACAAGTCTCAGAACCTAATTCTCTGATACCATGTAAACAAAAACAATCAAAGAGAACAACACGAAGATTTTACGTGGTTCAGTACAAAGTGTACCTACGTCCACGACTCACACACACCACCAATCTTTTTTATTTTTTTTTGAATAATTGAGTACAAGAGAGATAGATAGAGGAAGAAGATTGGTTCTTCAGGAAGGGACGCACCTTTATAGAAATATAGGTGGCCATAATTATTGTTTTTATTTTTGCTTTAAAACAAAATAAGGAAATAAATTATTTACATAATTTCCGACGCATTTCGGACCGAAATGGCTCCGAAATCGGTCCGAAATTTCGCCTCTGGCTCACACTAACAATTTGCAAGAGGAACATACCTTCTCTTGTTTGCCACCCTCCGATTTGATAACATCCTCAAATTCAGCACAAAATGTGGAAGCAAAATACATTACCTTTTATGCACACTCAATTGTGACAGCCATGATCCTTCGAACACCCTTTGTACTGCCCTCCTCAAGTAAAAGCACAAATACCTTGGCGTCTCTTATGTTGAATATATGATCCCCTTGACAAGAATTTTGTTACATTGTCATATAATGAAAATAAGTCAAAACTTACAAGAAAAAAAATCTCCAACAAGTAAATAAGAGTATAAGACTAATTCAGGACAAAGTTTTCATATGCATATGTACCTCAACACAACTCTGCTGATATGGAAAGAGTCATTCTTTGTTCTCTGGGTAGCTGAGTAGGTTGTCAAATTTTTTGGCCAATGGAAACAACTCTAAACTGGATCAGTGTATATCTGTTGCAAATTGCAAAATATATACATAAAAAAAAACTTGGAATAACAGAATTTGGAAGAAACTTTTCCCTTCAAAGCAAAGATCAGAGCATTTACATATATCTTTCCACCTTTTTCTACCTCTATTTTCGAGAACAGGTTCTCTTTTTTATTTTTTGTAACAGTCTGATACTGTCCCCAATAGGACAATGGTCTAGTACTGGGGATATGATACTGATCACAAGTTCACAACTATGAAATGGTAAAAACTGCAGCCAAATATCCTACTTCAAAAATTATGAGAATGGAATACTAAAAAAAAAGAGGAAGCTTACTTCTACAAATACAGCCCTTAGTTCATTTATACGCGCGCTTTGCAAAAGCAAGGCTAACTTTTTGTGCATACACATCCAGATCATCGTCTTATCTATTTGTTGACAATATTGACTCAATCTTTCCCAGGTCCTTAGGAGATGCCCACTTTCCTATTATTTTATCATATGAATAATGGGGTATTTAAATGGAATGGAGTATTTAAATGGAGTATTTAAATGGATTCTATCATCTAGCTGATTGCATCAACATCAACTTAACCAATCAAGTCCGTGCAATTTTTTTTTTTCATTTTCTTTTATCTGAAATATACAGTGATATTAATTATATAGCTGTTTAAATCTAAATTTCTTATGTCAGGTATTAGTTTAGACTCATAAAGTTGGGTATAGAACTGGTTTAAATTAAATGAAGATATATCTATCAACTCTTGTACCATGAGAGATCAAATCTCAGTTTCTCTGGAAGAACAACAGAATCCTTCTAGCACCTCCTGCATTCAAAAGTTCAAATTATTACAATGAGCTCGGGTCAGCTTCCAAGTGTCATATACAATAATCAAACTAAATGTAAGCCCTTGATGCAATGAACTGAACACTTTTGAAATCAAAGTTACTAGTGAGAAGTCAACTCACAAAAAAAGAAATAAAACAATTAACAGAATGATAAAAATGTGATATTACATGGAAATTTACATTCATGCTGTTGCTCTTCTTCCCCTGTTATGACTTTCTTCTCCTTGCTGGCTTTCTTATCCCTTGATTGTGCTGCAATTAAAGCATAATGATAACATTTAGTATTGTAAGTTGATCCCTTATTGTAAAAAACTGAACAAGTTGGTATGAAATGAACATGTACAAGTAAGTTAATCCCTTGATGCAATTAACTGAACATTTTTGCAATCAAAGTTACCAGGGAGATGATGTCAACTCTCCGTTAGTATCAGTAGCCATAACAGTAACTGTTGCAGTAATAGAGGGAAGCAGGAAAAAAGAGAAAAAGACTGACCTGCTTTTGCGGTAGCACTGAAGAGGATCTCCTCAACAAGGTGCTAAGCGGGGTCACCATCAGGGGAGGTACAAAGTAACATCTCGACCTGCGCGACTGCTTCCTCGTTCGTCAGGTACTGGTACAGCCCGTCTGAAGACAGGATCAGGAACCTGTCCTTGGGTCCCACCGGGTAGTGGTACAGTGATGGGTGGCAGGTGATGTATGGTGCTGTTCCAACATATTCTATTCTAAACATCACCAGCAATGCATTGTTTCATTTGGGCTGCAAGCACCATATATTGATTATGTTAAATATCATGACACCTGTCTGCTTTTTAGTAGTTCTCATCATTCTAAAATGTTATAGATGAAATCCTAACAGTTGATTTTCAGACAGACAGTAAAATAAAATACTGATCAAAGATTATTTTTATTAATTAATTCAGTCTTGCATTACAAGTGATAGTAGCCAATACAAATATGACTTCCTTGTAATCCACTTCAGTAGCTGTTAGAAAAGTAATAATGTTTATTTTGAATCAGTATATTGTCTCGTGTATTTTAGTAATGGATTCAGATTGGAAGATATCTCTCTAGTGTAATCATTCATTAGCACATTAAACTTAATATTTTCCATTCATACTATTAATGCGCAGATTTTCTGAACATAAATATACATTGAAATCAAACAGTATTTTTCATTCCTGTAGTGAGCAGAATCCCTGAATATAAATATCAACTGAAACCAAGTTGTCAAAAGCTACAATGAACTGAAAACCTTTGGTCTGCTTTTACAAGATTAAACTACAATGAACTGAAAACCTTTGCTGTACCTCGTTACTGAAGTCAGCCAGGATAGAAATAGCCTGAGACAAGAGGTCAGGCTTATGATCCACAGGTACAAGATTAATATATAGTCTGTTCTGACGAGGTCATAGCATTCTGAGAAGCACCAAACACTCAGCCCCAATGCTTTCTAGAAACTTCACTATGCCATGGTTTGTGTACTTGTTCGTGGCACTGAAAGCAAGATGTTCCAATATGTTGGCATGCAACTCCTTAATCTTAAATTATAATCTAAGTGTATCCATATAGAGTGACAATGTAGCCAACAGGTGAACTAATCCCTTAATCTTAAATTAATCACATTACGTTCCCTCTTTTACTCTCAGAATATAATCAACGTACTGAGCAGGTTGCATGTGTCAGTAGAAGAACTGAACAGATAAGACCTCTCAATTAAATCAATCGAGATTAGGAAGGAACTCACCCGATCTTGACGGCGCGTAACGCGTATGCAAATGCAAGGTTTGGGATTGGTGAGAGGCGGATAATCCAAATAAGCCCAGAGAATTTACCCCAAGCCCAATAACTCCTAAAATCCAAAGGTAATTTTTATATGCACCTGGAGTAGACCTTGTTAAAACACCACACAATCACAGCCATACGAAGCAGTGACACTATCCACTGTGTGCTCCCGAGCGGACAGCGGAGCTCTTCGCCATGGCCTTGGCTTTTGGCCTTCCCGCCACGGTAATAACGAATTTGCCTTCTAATCCTCTCTGATGATGATGATTCGCTCTTTTTACCAGCTAAATTCCTTTTGCATCCCTCAAAAATCTCCTACTCGTGCTAATACACCCTTGTTGAGATTGTTTGTGTGAAATTTCTCCTCTTAGTTTCCAAGTATATTTCCACTTTCAATTTGATTTCATACATTTTGAGTCAAAATTGATCATTTCTGTGGTGGGTTGTGTTTGTAGGCGTCCGTTCAAACAAAAATCATATTATGCGGTTATCAAATGCTGAAATTTGGTCCTACTGCGGGTCTTAAAAGCAACACTTTCCATGGAAAATTCACTTGTCTAGCTTCCAAGAGGCGTAACAAGGGGAAGGTAACTAACCTATCCTGCTAAAAAATCAATTAATCTTATGATTTTTACTTATTACAGTGCAATTTTCTATAACATTGTTCTTATAAATGCTTTTTGAGTGTCTCACTTTTTTCATGAACTAATTCTTCCTTGTTTTAATTTCTTATAGTAGAGTTTGAAAGGACCCAGCAATATTACATCCATGTCAGGTAACTTTATCTTTGTCTTCCTATATGCCTATGTTTAGGCATGCTGACTGTCGACATTTAATGGTTCTCATTAATTGTGAAATCTTATCAAGAATCTAGTTTTTTTTCAAACACTGTTGTTTAGCTCTATAAGAGAATATTCTGTTGACTGTTGATAATTTTACCCCTGTTCTAGTGAGCCACTTGTCACCTAAATTTACCAATCAAATAAGATTTATTTGCTGTGTTACAAGTTTGTATATGCTGGTTGGACTGGAATTTGATTGAGTCCCGGTGAAAAGGAAAATGAGAAATAGTTTTTTGTCAATTTGTTAGTAGTGTGACTTTTGTTCTGATCTGTGCATAACATCTAAAACATGGGAGTCCACGTTCTGAAATTTGCTACTATTGCTTGTATTCAAGTATGGTACAATGTTGCATCTATATATACTGCTGATGAAATATTTTATTTCTGCTTCATTATTTTTCTGCTTAAATTTTTTTTTCTCATGCTGCATCTATATATACTGCTGATGATATATTTTATTTTAAATGCTCTGTAATTAAAGAGGCTCCACAGCTCGGGAGTAGCATTGACAAGTCTAGCAAAGTAGTCTTTGATCAGATGTTTCTTGATAAATTGGAAGAAGTAAAGAAGTATGAATTCAATTGTAGCTACTTTGTTCCTGAATATTTAGTAATAAGATAAATGTTAGATTTTTTTTTTTTATCAATTTATTGTTACTTACATTTGTAAAATACAGGTCAGCAATTGAGAAGAAAACTGCTGAGGAAAGAAAATCATATGAAACCATAGATTATGATTCTCCAATTGAATCTGATCAGAGTACAATTGGATTTGGCACCAAGGTCTCATTTGGATCCAATTTCAATGCATAAACTCGTTTTTACAGATGGTAGATTAACCTTGAAATATTTACAGGTGGGAATTGGCTTAGCTGTTGTTGTCTTTGGCTTGGTTTTTGCTTTTGGGGACTTCCTTCCATATGGGAGGTAATTAGTTACGCAATAAATTTTGTTTTATTTGATTGATCATTTTTAATCATATGTTTTCTGAAATTTATGACCTTTCAAATTTAACTAGTGTTAATTCTGGCAAGGAAGGCACTGAAATTCGAAAACAACTAACGGAAGAAGAAAAAATGACATTCAAGGTAAAATCCCATACCAATCGGTTGGTGTTGGTTCTTGATACTTTTGCCTGGTTTGATATTGCAAGATTCAGCTATCACAATTGTACTTTTTATTTTCTAGAGCATTATTTTCCACTCGTCAAAAAATGACTACTAGCAATGTTAATGGTAAGATGAGATAAAGTACTGTACAAAAGAGATTCTTACTAAGTTCTGTAATGATTACATGTAGAGAGCATTTGATGAATATGAAGCAAAGCTTAGAGAGTCACCAAAGGATGCTGCTGTTCTTGAAGTAAGTCCTTTGTGTTGATTTCAAAAGAATCAAAGTTAGAAAAACAAATATTCTATGATTAAATTATATATATGTTTCTTTCTGAAATCCTATAGGGAGCAGCAGTAACATTGGTAGAATTGGGTGAATATGATAAGGCGGTACCTTTCCTTGAGAAGTTAATAAAGGTAAATTGCTTCTTAACTTTTCCAAAGGGTTATAATGCATCTGCTCACTATCTGACAGCATTATATTCTTACTATTATAATGTTTCTTTTTTTTATTTTTAGGAGAGCCCTGCTTATGCTGATGCATACCGGTTGTTAGGAGAGGTCAAATATGAACTCAAAGATTATGATGGCAGTGCTGCTTCATTTAAACTGGCTTTATCTGTAAGTGCAGTTTACAGATGTTTTTTCCTTATGATATGTTTCTAAATCTGTTAAATTCTAAGGTTCTTCTTTTCAAAACAGTTATCTGACAAAATGGATTTTGAAGTTCTCCAAGGTCTTACTAATACACTGCTCGCCTCCCAAAAACCCGATGAGGTATAGTACTATCTACTGGGAAACTTATAGTGAAAAACCTATCTTATAAAGAAATTCAAAAAAGGTCCAATGTCTCATGATATATGCAAAAGCCACCAATAAATGGTGGTAAAAGTAAATTCCTCCAATTTCAGTATATATATACTTTAGACAAATGATTAATTAACTTCAACTATGAGAATAATAATAAAAATTAGTTATTACATTATTTAAAGAATTCTATGGAATCTCTTAAACTACTAAAAAATTATCAACTAAATCCAATTTGGAAAGGCTTCATTAAAATATGGATTATACATTTACTTTAAGAATAAGAAGAATAGATGATCATGTTAAACATTATGAAACAATTTTAGCCTAATATGGAATATATTAAAAAATGTAGGAGTTCTTTGTAACATGAATATAAATTTTACAACTGAAATAGTATTTGTTGTTGGATATAGGCTGTCAAAGTACTTCTATCAGCCCGGGAAAAAATAAAGAAAGAAATTCAGCAAAATTCAGTTGACAGTGAAGATTCACAGAATAAACCTAAAATCGATCCGATCCAGGTAAAATCGTGTCAAATTACTAGAACTCCTAAAAGCAATCCTCTTTCGTAATTTAATGCACCCATCTATGTATCAAAATCTTAAATTTTCAATCTGCATAGGTTGAGTTGCTTATTGGGAAGGCTTATTCTGACTGGGGCCACCTCAGTGATGCTGTGGCAGTATATGATAAGCTCATAAGAGAGCATCCAAATGATTTCCGTGGCTACTTGGCAAAGGTATTCAGGGACATCTTTTTGGTACGGTGTTAGGGAACACTGCCTTAGGTTTTACTCACTTTTGAAGTTATAATTGGATTTTCCCATGATGTTCTTATTTTGTTTATACCTGTGATTGTCAGGGAATCATCTTGAAGCAAAACGGTAAAGTAGGTGATGCCGAGAGGATGTTCATTCAAGTAAGCTATAGCTTCCTTTTTCTTTTCTGGGACACCTCAGTATACAGTTACTCTTTGGGTTCCACATTTGTCGCACCAATCTTATTTATTTTGTAAAATAGGTACCCTATTACGTATTTTTGTGGAAGTACCATTTTAATGATGACTGGTAGAACTATGTAGTGATATTAATTACACCCTTCGGTTATTATATTGATGGAGAACTAAACAATGTAGGTCAACTGAGTCAGTATCATAGAGGGTCTGTTGTTGTAGCAGTGTGATGGGTCAGCAGCACTCAGTAATTAGAACTCTAATAATTTTATATTTTTATTTTGTTCAGGCCAAATTCTTTGCACCAGAGGCAGCAAAAGCACTAGTTGATAGGTACTCTCGCTCATAATTTCAGAAACTACAGCAATGGATAAATTTAGTTTCGTATTTTCATTTGTCTTTTTATACATCAAAATGCTTTTATAGCTGTAGGTATCAATTTTTTTTTTTTTTGCCCCCTTAGTTTTGTCTGAATGAGAATTTAACCAACCACGGGGACTAGGAACTATATGATAGTTGACATCCTAATGTATAATAATATGAGAATCCTTTTGCGTGTATAAATGGTGTTGGTTTTCATGAAGTTGTAGTATTTTATTTCGGGACCTAAAGTTCGAGGATTAACAAAAGTATAATAAAATTAGAATATAGCCATCAGTAGGCCGCTAATTGATGTCAGAGGGTGTGATTCCGCTAATTGATAGCACGTGCGAGGAAACAATTTTATTTGATGTTTTCGAATAACAAAGAGGAATGTTATCCGACAGTACTAATTCTATTGTTTGTCTGCAATGGTTACTTGACACGCTTATCTTCACTTTGCAATTTTTATGCCCTTTTGTTAGCACTCATGCCACAAACAATGATAAGGAAAGAACAACTTTTGCTTGATAATATGAATTGGAACGTAGATGATAAATCAAACAAAAGAATGTTGTCATGAAGTTAAAAAGTGACGGTGTACACGTTGAAACAAAAGATTAATTGAGATTTGAGAACGATATGATCATACCGCCAATGCGCACAACCACATTCTCCACTTTAGAAAACTAAAGATTAATTGAGATTTGAGAACGATATGTTCATACCGCCAATGCGCACGACCACATTCTCCACTTTAGAAAACTACCACGGACATTGTTGTTAATCATGTCCTTGATTAGTTGCTCAAGGTAAAAATTGGAACCAGCCACATCCCGCCATTGGGTCCACCACCATTGCCCACACCATCACCAGCCTCGACAACATTGACTCCACCACCATTGCCTGCACCATCACTGGCCTTGCCACCATGGGATGCAACACCGGTGGCCATAACACCTTTAGCCATGCTACCATCAGCTATACCCCCAATCTTCGGTGAACCACATTTTTTTTTATGCCTTACTGCGTCCTTCCTCTTTCTCTTTCTCGTTCTGTCCCTTCTCTCTCTCTTTATCTTTCCCTGCACGGCTGCACCAAACAACTCACCCACATTTCAACCATAGTTCCATCAGGATTTGAGGAACTACTAGATCTATTCAATACTCATAATTGGATAAGGAATATAATTTTCATTTGATTCTCGCTGATATTTTAGCAAACAAATAGAATAGTTTTGATATCTTATTTGATTATCCATCCTTCAAAAGTTTTTAGGGAAATAAATATGTACAAAGTACTTATTAGGAAATATATCTTAATAAAAATGTGGAATTAATTTGATCACAATATATTATGTTTTTTATGCCACATTAAAATAGATGGACATTTAATTTACCGCATAAGTAGAGTCAAAGTTGCCAAAGAAAAATGCATGATTTTCCTTCATTGGTTATGCAAATTGCTTTCCCAAAATATATGTTATCCACAAAAGAAATTTTCTGAAGAAGTATTTTGAAGTTATGAAGTATTTACAGCATCAGACCTCTTTTTACCAGATTGTCTAGCTGACAAAATTTTTGAAGAAGTATGTGTAGTCTTAAAATCTTAGCCAAATGGAAAATCTCCCGGCCCGGATGGCTTCACTGGGGAGTTCTTCAACTTCTTTTCTGTTGAATTAGCTTCTGACATCACAACTACCCTTAACTCAGCCTTACAAGTTGGTTCTCTTTCCCCACTTAACACCTCCCACATTATTCTTATTTCAAGAACGGAGAACCCTATGGAGCCAAAAGATTATAGACCAATAGCATGGTGCACTTAGTTCAGCGAATCCTTTCCAAGATTCTTGCCAACAGAATCTTTCCTCATCTCCCCAACCTAATTCACCAATCTCAAGCTGGCTTTCTCAAGGGAAGGCAAATTACTGAGAATTTTCTTTATGCTCAGCATCTCTTAAAACATGCCACCTCCTACAAATTGCCTCTTGGTGTTTTGAAGGCAGATATTCACAAAGCTTTTGATACGATAAGCTGAAAGCCTGGAACTTCATTGTCAAGGTTCTTTCTGCCATGGAGTTTCCGTTGGTTTGGATCACATGGGTTGCTTCTTGGGTGCTACAAGGATCTTCCAGAGTTGTAGTGAATGGGTTAGCTGGCAAATCTATTTCACTGAAGAGAAGGGTCAGGCAAGGAGACCCCCTCTCACTTATATCTTCCATGGACTACATGTTAAGATGGATGGTTAAACTTCACCAAAATGGAACCCTAGTACTACCCTTTGATCATTTAGAACCTTGCATACTATATGCGAATGATGCTCTTTTTTTCTTCAAACCTGCAACAGCTCAATGCGAACTCCTGAAATTAGTCTTCATCATTTTCCAACAAATCTCAGGTCTCCAAGTCAACCCTGCAAATTCTGAGGTAGTATTCCTAAATACTGACACCTCAACCGCAACTGATCTTACTGCTGTCCTAGGGTGCACACCTACCTCTTTTCCTATTAAATACCTAGGACGGCCTCTCTCAAATAAAAAAATATAACAAAGGAGACTATGAGATTCTCATACAGAAATTCGCTACAAGACTAAACACATGGAGCTCTTGCTTGCTTTCTGTATCGGGTAGACTGGTACTGGTCAACTCTTGTCTTTCTTCCTTACCTATCTACTTCATGTCGGTTTTCAGATTACCGCAATGGCTGATCCGTGCACTGGATAGAATTAGAAGAAACTATTTGTGGCAAAGCAAACCTGACCAAGGAAAAAAAAACTTGTTACAGTTGCATGGAACAAAGTTTGTTCTCCAAAAAAGTTAGGAGGGTTGGGTGTCTCTGACCTCAACACCTTTAATATCTCTCTACTTGCCAAATGGCTTTGGAAATGGTTTGATCCCTCACCATCTCCCTGAAAGAACTTGGTTACAAAGCTTTATACCAACACCACCCTTTTACCTACTGGCAGCCCCTTAATTGGCACTTTCAGAGAGCTACTGCCTATCTTTAGAGTTGTTACCTCCTTCCACATCAACTCAGGACAGTCGGTCTACCAGAATTGGGGACTTGGTGTGCTCTGCAACTCCCACAATGATCTTTTCACATACTTCTAGGATCAGAACATATCAGTGGCTAGTTTTCTGGAAAATATAGACAATGCTCACTGTTTTTTCAGACCGGCAATGACTATCTCTTCCTCTGCATACCAACAACTAAACTCTCTACTGCAGCTCATAAACTCTTCTCTCCAGACCCTACCCATAACTCAATTACACCTCCCTGACCAACTGATTTTTTCCCTCAACAACAAATATTTTTCTTCAGCCGGTTTCTACAAATTCCTTAACTCACACCCCAAAATAACCTCATTACGCTAATGAATTCTGTTTTTTTTTTTCTTTTTAACCTTCTGTTTATTTTGTATATAAATTACTATATCATAATAGAAAAAGGTATTGGGCTAGACCCATGTTTTTGCTTCAAAAAAAACTTGAATCTGCCCCTAACACCGAACCATGTAATGCTTTATTTCAGTTGCTTTTAAATTATTGGTGTTCAATTGCAAGCTCGTGCAAATTTACCATATTATTTTCTACAAGTATACAAATTATAAAATGTTGAAATAATTTATATTTCTTAAACGTTGTCCTGCCAAATTTCAGGAAAGGAAAAAAAATATTAGAAACTAAAATGCGGGATACTTGTCATTCCAAATTTCCATTATAAGCTTGCACAATTCTTGGAAATGGGCCTCCGTGACCGTGATAAGGACGGCTGGGCATTACAAACTTGGGTACCAGATTCCAAATTTATCCCTCCATCAACTTCAAAAATGAATTATTATTTAATATTGATTAACTGACCAATAGGGCTGAAAAAGGAAGCCGTTTCGTCCAAAAACGAAACGAAACAGCTAAGGAATATGGTTGTGTTTTAAAAACGAAACGGTTAACGAAATAATGAAACGGTTTCGTCTAGGTGTAAATCATGAAAATTTCATCGATTTCGATCGTTTCATCTAAAACGAAACGGTTAACGAAATTAATAGTCAGTTTCGTCAACGAAAGAAACACTCTAGTTTTGTTACCGTTTCAACCGTTTTGCAGCCTTGCTGATCCAATAACACTAAAAATTGGAAACCGACAAGTTTCAAAAGCATGTGTGCAAGATAAAATTTCATTTATTAACTTTTTTTCATTTATCAAATGTTAGGTGAGGATGTCGCAGTACGTACGCAGATAAAGGATAAAATAATTATATCACCGGCCTATTTTCAGGGGTGCATAACGTCGACCACAAAAATGGAGAGTTTCCTTAACCGTTTCGTTTTGGACACGAAACTAACTATCAATTCTGTTAACCGTTTTGTTTTGGACGAAACGATCAAAATCATAAAAATATCACGAAAATACACATGGATGAACTGTTTCAAACTTTCATAAACCGTTTCGTTTTTTAAACGCAACTAAAATCTTTAACCGTTTCGTATCGTTTCGTTTCGTTTAAAACGAAATGAAAAAACGATTAAAACAGTCACCGTTTTCAACTCTATTTGTTTATTTTCTTCTCTTTCTTTTTTGACGAAAGAAAGTTCTCTCAGTTTAGATGTCACGATAAGCTAGCATTGCATGGTCATTACTAGCTAGTAGGTTTTGACAGCGGACTTTTTCTTAAAAATTGAATAAATGAGATTTTGGTATGTGAGGATGCCCAAGCCAAAACGAACTTTCCGGAGAAAGCCAACTTGTAAAGCAAACGAAGGTTTACGCTCAAAAAAAAAAAAATGTAAAGCAAACGAAAATGAAGTTAAATAAATAAGTGATAAGCACTGTACACGGGTTTGTCTCTCTAAATAAATAAATGATCCTCTTGGATAAAAGTTTTTAATTTTAAGCAAAACTATTCATTGGTGGTTTCTATACTCTATTTCGAAATTTATTGAGTTGACCTTTAATAATAAATTTAAATTGTTCAAAAATGATCTTTTTTTATAACTGATATATTTATATATCAAATTTATCAAGTTTGAAGTTTGTTTAGCATAAAGTCAAGCAATCATTGGTAATAAAAAATGGTTGTATCAAAATAGACTTTAAATTGAACCTTCATGATTTAATTGGCATTATATTGCACAAATTAATAATTTACAACTTTTACATATAAATAAACACACTAAACATCAAAAACATTGATTTTAATTTGTTATTGAACTGATTATGATCATGATATATCTTATACTTAAACTCACAATTATTATCTATGATTTTAATTACATTCAGAGTAAATTTCTTTTAAGTTTTGAACAAAAGAAACAAAAATGATGTTGATAGTAATAACAATGATATGAGCATTACTAGACCTGTCAAATGTGGTCATCACGTGGTGAAAAGGCCGTTTCGTAAACCGTGTCACTAACTAAACGATATAATTTCGATGTTTCGTTAATCGTTTTGTTAACCATTTCGTTAAATGTCATGTACAAAATGTGATTTCAGTACATAACATATGTTATTTCGTTCGACTTCCCATTTCATTTGCCGTTCTATTATCGAAATGCAACGATTCGCACTGCCACTAATCGTTTCGTTGTCGTGAAGTTTCATGTCATGACGAAACGATTTAACAGCTTCCTTTGACCGGCCTAAGCAGGACCGTGCCATTAATTAGATTGGTTTGACTTGCGAACCGAAATTGAAGAAAAAATATCATGTGACTGACGAAGTCAAATGCTGTCAATTCCATTTTGAACAGGAAAAACACTGTAACTATTCTGTATATACATTTATGTTGAAAATAAATTAACCTTTTTTTTATGAAAGAAAATAAACCTACTTGATAGAAACACACAAACCTAGATGATAGAAATATAGAAACCCAGAGCAGCATCCTGATGATCATATGACAAATGACTAGTTGAAGTCCTTTACCTGATTATGTGTTGCACATGATGTGAATCTTGCTTATTTACGTTTCGTATTTAATGTAAATAATAAGTAACAATGTTAATCTATGTTTGCTTTTTGTATAATTTTATGTTTAATACTGTTGACTAAGCCACTATTATCTGAGTAAAATCGACGTTGATTCAAAATTTAACTATAATTGGATTTTATGTACGAAAATATAAGCTAAAGTCCAGCTCGTTGTCAGAAATTCATGTTCATCATATTTTGACTATCAAATCAATTTAACTAGTATAAATTTTAAGATCAATATACTTTGTAGTTCAATCAATTTGATAGCAACAACAACAACAACTAAGCTTTTTGTCCCAAATAAGTTGGAGTAGGCTAGAAAAGAAACCTAACAAGAAAAGGATCCACGAAAAAAAGTCAGCGTCTTTTGTCCCAAACAAGTTGGATAGGCCAGAAAAGACTTGAATTTTACGCTGGCTCTCCAAGCCTATCGCAAGCATGCGGTCTTGAACCCTGAACCTCCTAGAAGAGAGCCTAATGCTCTACCACCCGAGCTGCTAGACCACATGCAAGAACAATAATAATAGTAATAGAAATAATATCAATAATAACAATACTATTAATAATATATATAACAATAATAGTAATAGTAGAAATCTACACCTCAATCGAAATCTAATAAAGTGATCTACAAACCAATGGCATCGCTCTTACCCCTAGGTTCTTATGTCATGTTTCCGGTACATGAATTGCTAATTTCCAAGAGCTCCTATCAATCGCCAACTCCTTGGAAATGTTTCATTCTTTAAGGTCTCGTTTCACGGCTTCATCCCATGTCAATCTTGGTCTCCCTCTGTTTATCCGTGTGTTTTCGAAATGATTTAGAATTCCGCTACACACTGGTGCCTCCGGAGGTCTGCGTTGGATATGTCCAAACCATCTCAAACTATGTTGGGTCAGCTTCTCCTCTATCGGTGCAACCCCAACTATATCCCGTATGACGTCATTTTTAATCCGATTTCTCCTCGTGTGACCGCAGATCCACCACAACATACGCATCTCAGTTACACTCATCTTCTGGACATGTCGTCTTTTAGTAGACCAACATTCTACACCATACAGCATCGCAGGTCTAATCGTTATACTCTAAAACTTGCTTTTTAGCTTTTATGGGGCTTTCTTATTGCATAAGACGCCTGATGCTTGCCGCCATTTGACCCACCCTGGTCTTATCTTATGACTAACATCTTCATCTATCTCGCCATCGTTCTGCAGCATCGACCTCAAATATCTAAAGATGTCTTTCATAAGTACTACTTGTCCGTCTAAACGAACATCTCTATTTCCTGATAGTACCCCACTAAACTCACACCTCATATATTCCGTCTTAGTTCTACTAAGTCTAAAATCTTTAGATTCTAGAGTTTGTCTCAACAACTCTAATTTTCTATCGACCCCCGTCCTACTCTCCTCGACTAGCATCACATCATCAGCAAAGAACATACACTAAGGAATCTCTCCCTGTATATCATTCGTGATCTCATCCATCACTAAGGCAAAAATATACGGGCTCAATGTTGATCCCTGATGTAGTTCTATTTTAATAGAAAAGTCACTAGTCACACTATCACATGTCCTGATGCAAGTAACAGCACCATCATACATGTCTTGGATGAGAGTAACATACTTGATAGGAACTTTCTTCTTTTTCAGTACCCACCACATGACTTTTCTTGGTACTTTGTCGTATGCTTTCTCCAGATCAATGAAAACCATATGTAGATTCTTCTTCTGCTCTCAATATCTCTCCATCAATTGCCTTATCAAAAAGATAGCTTCCATAATCGACCTCTCAGGCATAAAACCAAATTGGTTTTTTGAAATGTTTGTCCTCCGTCTCAAGCGATGCTCGATCACTCTCTCTCAAAATTTCATTGTATAACTCATAAGTTTAATCCCTCTATAGTTTATACAGCTTTGAGCATTTTCTTTATTCTTGAAGATTGGTACTAGAGTGCTTCTCCTCCACGTATCTGGCATCCTATTTGATTGAAAAATGCTATTGAATAGTTTGGTTAATCAAACTACAGCCACATCTCCAAGGCATCTCCATATTTACATCGGTATGTTATCAGATCCCAAAGTCTTATCTACTTTCATTTTTTTTAAGACTTCTTTCACCCCGGACTCTTGAATTTTCCTAACAAAACGTCTATTTGAGTTATCAAAGGCGTCGTTCAGCTCAATTCCAAGATCATCATCTTCTCCATTGAATAACTTGTCGAAGTATTCCCTCCATCTATTCCTGATCTTATCCTCCTTCACTAAAAGCCTATCAGTGTCGTCCTTGATGCACTTCACTTGATTTAAGTCTCTCACCTTCCTATCTCGCAACTTGGCTATCTTATAGATGTCCTTCTCGCCTACTTCGTACTTAGCTTCTGGTATAAATCCTCATAAGTCCTACCTCTTGCTTCGCTCACAGCCTTCTTTGCATTCTTCTTGATCAATTTGTACTTCTGTGCATTGTCTTCGGTCTTGTCACGATACAAGTATTTGTAGCATTCTTTCTTTTTTTTAATACCCTTCTACACTTCGTCGTTCCACTACCAAGTGTCTTTTGGTTCACGGTTGCTTCCTCTAGTAACTCCAAGCACTTCTATAACTATCTTATGGATGGTAGTTGTCATCTCTTTTCACATGTTGTTCGCTTCCTCACTTATTTTCCACGGTCCTATTCAATCATTCTGTCCCTAAATATACGAGACACGTCTCCTTTAAATTTCCACTACTTCGTCCTCGCAACTCGAGCGCCTCTACCTACTCCAAAACTTAGCGGAAAGCGAAAATCCGCCACCACAAGTTTGTGTTGTGAGACGACACACTTCTCAGGTATAACCTTGCAATCCACACAGGCTCGTCTGTCATCTCTCCTAGCAAGGACAAAATCAATTTAGAAGAGATGTTGAGCACTACTGTAGGTAATTAAGTGGGATTGTCTTTTTCTAAAGAAGGTGTTAGCTATCATGAGGTCGTAAGGTATGGTCAAGTTCAAGAAGTTCTCGCCCTCTTGGTTCCTATCGCCATATCCAAAACTCTCATGCACTCTTTCAAACACTTCACTAGTTTCACCTACATGCCCATTGAAATCTCCTCCGATGAAAAATTTTTCAAAGGTGAGCACAATTCTAATCATACCATCTAAATCTTTCTAAAATTGAATTTTTATGGTTTCACTTAATCCTACTTGTGGCGCATACGCACTAGTGACGTTCAAAACTAAATTTCCAAACACTCGCTTCACTAGGATGATCATATCTCCTTGCTTCCGAACGTCGACAACTCCGTTCTTAAGACTCTTGTCGATTAAAATGCGTACTCCATTCCCATCCCGTTCTTTTCCGGTATACCATAGCTTGAAATCGATGTTTTTCACTTTTTTAGTTTTCTGACCCGTCCACTTAGTCTCTTGTACGCACAAGATGTTCACACGCCTCCTAATCGCCGTATCTACTAACTCTCTTAACTTTTCTGTTAAAGACCCTACATTCCAACTACCTAAACGAATCCTACTTTCTCCGACTATCCTCCTTGCCTCTCGCACCCGTCGTGAAAAGTGCGAAGACTCTTGCTTACTTGCCACTACATTCGGGCGCCGATGTAACGCGCCACTAAGGAAGTGGCGATCCGGCCCTTGCTCATTTATCACATTATTCAGATTCCGATAAAGCGCGCCACTAAGGAAGTGGCGACCCGACCCTTGCTCATTTATCATCTTATCCGAATTCCAAAAGGACGCGTCGCTAAGAGGGTTACGCTCCAACGAAAAATAATTGGATTTCATTTCCGTAAAGATGACTGAATTTTTTTACATTGGCTCACCTAACCTATCACAACCCTCCTTCTTTTACTCGGGCTTAGAACCGAGCTATACTTAACAATGCAAACAAAGCTTAATATAGGCGGAGTTATCAATTTTGTTTACTAATTCTTCTATTAACAATATGCATAAATTTTTCTTAAGTACTACAATCCCGATAATAGCGTCATTATATATCATCATATAAAGAATATATAGGGTAATTGTAGTGCCCGTCTAATTTTATGGTACACTAGGGGACGTCGCACGTTGCGCGATCTATTTTTTCTCTCATTTTTTTGTAAATTGTATAATCATAGTAATTTTTATTTGTAGTTTAGTTTATCACATCTATGAACCATAGTGCAAACAAATAAATTTACTAAAAAACAACAATAAAAATAAAATGAATGATAGGAACATAAATGTCAAGATTTTATTAGTAGTTTAGTTTATTACATAAATGTTGTATATTTTCTTCTACAGTAGGCAAACATATAAAAGCAAAATGTGATCATTATCTATACAATGTACCGTCTCAACATGTTTTTTGTCCGCATAACGTGAATCTATAGGTCAACGAAAGACAACAGATGTGATTAGCGCTAAAATATATTGAGAAACTTTTTTGAAGACAATTTCCTTAATTCCATCTATTATGAATTTATGATGAGTCAGACAGGAAAAAAAAAAAAAACCTTTGTAGACTTCATAAAGCCCAACTGCAACAAAGATAATACCATCAAACCCACTGTGTTAGGCTATACACGCTGAGAAGAATCTGCATAGAACTTTTAAGGTCATTGTGCTATGCCATTATTTCAATAGAAGTGTAATTAGGTAAATTAACAAATTGTACATGAATAAATTAATACAATACATAAGAAAAGGTGCGAGCATAATATTAGCCAAATTAAAAACCAACCTGTGAAAATAATAGTTGGTTCGAACTATCTGAAGAGACGTGAAGTGAAGCATTTCTTCCATAATTAAAATTTAACAGATGCTGAAAGTAATGCAACCAAGCCTAAAATTCAGTTACTTGAAAGAAAATGGCGACAACAAACCCTAAACCCTAAAACCCTAAACCTTCAAATGAGATATGAAGGCAGCTTCATGTGGTAAAAATATTCTTTTATTTGTTGCAACTTTTATTAATAACAGATCAATAAAAATCCAGAATCTACACAGAATCAATTAGCAAAGAAAAGTGAAATAAGAATTAGTCCTACATACTTGAAAATCTGACCTAAATGCCACTCAAATCGACTGTGCTCTCTATGTCATTCACTGAAATGAAGAAACCTGCAAAAAACAGAAACAAAGTCAATGGACTTTGATTGCCTAAAACCTGAAAGCACAATTGAAATGCACATCTAAAATTGAGTCGAAAATAGCAAGGGCACAAAAATTGAAAATGGAAAATGCTAAAAAAAAATCACTGAGGTCCTCCAGAAAAAAAAAAAAAAGCAGTATGAACCAAACATAGAAAAATCAAGACAAAAACAATTCTGACAAAATCAATAGGAGATGAAGAAAAAAGAAAAAGGCGGTGCAATACTGATTACCTTAAATCAAACTCCTGTGAACTTGAAATTAAATATCCAGTATCGAAATTGAGGATTAGGAATCAGAAATCTTGAAATCGAACCTATTTCTGAATCAAAAAAATTTTGTATAAATTAGTTGCTAAATCTCAAAACCTATTTATGACTGAACAAAACTATATTTATGATAGACAGCAAAATCAAATATGCTTACCATGCAATTCATGAATTCAATAAATCTCTTTCTGCCACTCCTTCAGTAATAGCTCAGCCAATACACCTGATGACGCCAGATTCGTAGACAGAAACTCTGAAAGAAATCCCTGAAATCAATAAAAAACAATCAGAAAGTTAGAAACGATTCTAAAGAAATCTTTCTTACACACAATAAAAAATCAGTAGGGAAAAACAGAGAAAAAAGGATAACACCTGTAGGCCATCTCAGATCTAAGAGAGGAGCTTATGCGTTGTTGCTTCTGCTTCATGGCCAAAGAGCTCCCATTGGAAAAAGCGAGTGCAAACCATCCTGTAAGAGGTGGCAAGCAGAATCAAACTGATAAATATGGATATTTTCGTCAAAGCACCTATTGAGACTGAAAGAAGCCTCAAAGGAATAAATAACTCATGTTTCTTTTGACCATAAATAATATAAAAATCACTCGTACCAGTACACCTAGCAAAATAAATAAAATAGTTACATTCTGATGGCAACATATTGAGACTAAAAGCATTCTCACTTTTATGCAATGAAGTAAGAGTTAAAATAGTCAAATGCCAAAAATGTACCGTTTGCATATTTTGTTTTCTCTCTCTAAATCTGCCATGAAGCTATACCTGTAAAAATTGAGCTAATTGAATCTGTTAAGATTTCATACAAATTATCACAAAGTAAATAAACATAGAAAATTTAAACGCCAAAAATGTACATTTTTCATTTTTAGTTTTCTTTCTCTAGATCTGCCATGAAGTTATAAATGTAAAAACTGAGCTAATCAAATCTGTGAGAAAAAAATGCATTCAATCTATTAAGATTGCATACAGATTATCAATATAGAAATGAACATCTCAACATATGATTTATCAATATGGAGGTAAACACAGAAATGAACAGCTATTTTTTATCACTATGCTAAAATTGCAATATAAATGACAAAAAATGCTCTAAAGTTTCGCATTAAGTCCAAGCGTATTTACATGATTCTAAATTTGCATCATAATTCAAAGTCTGTCTCATAAGAATGCAACCTATGAGCCAAATAGTTTTCAATATTTTATATTTGATAAGAATATTCTAGAAGATCCAAAAAAAGAAGGTTATACAAATTAGAACTAAAGAAAAATCCACACAAAGAAATGTTTTCAGTCTTGTACCCAGTTATCGTTGAGATATGATTTTTTGTTGTCATATTATTAGCTCTCTGAATTATTCTTTATGCCCAGGACAGTGCAACACCAACTTTAAATCGAAGAAATCTGTCGGTGGAGAATAGTTTCGAAACAAAAAAAAAAAAAAGATTCATATAAAACTAACTTCATATAAAAATTGCAACTTGTAGCCTTGTACAATTAATCTCTAATCTGTAAGCTTAAGAAGAAAGACTAACAGTTGTATTGATTGTAGCAAATCATGACTACAAAAATGGAAGAAAAAAATAAGGCAAAGGGGATCTCTAATTCTGACCTTACAATTCACAACAAAAGGGAAACAAATGAAGAGTTGAAGTGCAAGATTTGCACAGCTCCTGAAAATAAACCACTGCCAAGGGAGGCTGAAAACTGACCTGAATGAAATGGAAGTATGGAATGCAACAAACCAACTAGACAACTCATCTCCTGCCATTGTGTTTTGCAAACCAGTCCCTTTTTCAGGAAGAATAGAAAACCTTGTTTTTTTTCTCTGTTGAAGGTGATGAGGACAGGAGAGAGAAGAAACCTTTCAATCGTGGAAAAGAGCGCGTATGAGAGAGAGAGAGATGGCAAGGGAGAAAGAAAGGAATCTCCGTACAGAACCCTATCTGACCGGTCCGTCCAATGTGTCTGCGAGAAAGGAGAGAAGAGAGAGAGAAACCGAAGTCTCTGGAGAAAAAATAGATCGAACGGATAAAATGCAATGGATCGGACGATCAGGATGATGCACACTGATTGAACGGTCCAGATCCAGTTACTATTTATAAACAGTGCTTATGAGTAGTAACGGATCCGGATCTAAATACTGGGATTAATATAGGAATCACATCATCTGCCGACCTTTAAAAAGTTGGTAGAGTGCCAACCTCTGATCTGAACCGTTAAATCTCATCTCAACGATTAAGGGAGCCCCGTGCATGTAATCAGATTGATAGGCCCGAAAAATTTTAACCGTCGAGATTAAATCGAACGGCTCGGATAAAAAATTGGCACTCTACCAATCTCAAAAAGTTGGCAGAGGATACGGATCCATTAATATATGTTTCGATTTCGATTTCGATGTTTCGATTTGTTATTGGATTTTTAAAAAAAAAATGTTCAAACTACAAATTAAAATTGAGACTCCATTTGACACAATTGTTGATTTCTCAAGGGCGGCATTGTTAGCTTAGCTTAGGGCCTTAGGCTTTACCTTTTTGTTTCTCTCTTTTCTTTTTTCTTTTTTCGTTGGTAGCCTCTAGGTTCCAAGCTTTTTCTAAAAAAATTGTAGACTCCTTCTGTTAGATAAGAGCATATACACAAAAGTAATTTGGATCAATTTGACATTAACTTGGCCATCCATCAAAGATTAATAAAATTTTCTATTGCTTGAATCTTTACAACCAACTTCAAGATTAACTATCGGACAAAATTATATAAAATCGTTAACCCCGGTCTCCCCATGGCTGAGCTGGTCCATACGAAAACAAAAAAACAAAAATGCATGCATTACATGGGGCCTCATCTGGGAATTTCAAAATATTGTACGTACGTATTAGGTGAGGATAAGGACATAACCTTTCATTTTCAAGGATTAGGTGAGGATAAATTTGATTGCAACTAGGTAAAGCGATAAAGATAATATCGCCATCACCAATCTTTGTTTTTTGGGAAAAATTTTTCTGTACCCCTCGAAACTGAGGAAATGCAGGATTTACCCCTCAAAACTCAAAACATCTGATTTTGCCCCTCAAAACTGTGGACGCCTCATCTATTTACCCTTCTGATATATTTTGTAATATAAATAACATTAAAATAATAAAATAGATAATCCGTGACCATTTTACCCCTGATCGAATTTGAACTCATTCGATCCAGACCCAAATCGACCCGTCCTCTCCACTCAATCGACAGAACTCCTCTCCACTCAATCAACTAAACCTAGTTCTTCTCTCCTCTCGATCGAACCTAGAGAGAAGGCTAAACCCTAGATGGAATCGCTTCTCTCCACCGGAATCGACAGAACACCTCATCTCCACACATTCGACTAAACCCTAGTTCTCTCCTCTCCTCTCTTCTCGATCAAACCAGAGTTGTCGACAGTCTGATCCACCTCACTCGAGCAAGTCATGCATCGTCGTTCGAGCGGATCGGTGTCTCATTCAGCGTCGTCGAGCGTGGGCCCCCAGCCTGAAGGCCTGATTCTGGTGCCATGCCCGGATTGTGGTGTCATGGTGAAGAGGCTTGTGAGCAGAACCGATTCGAATCCAAATAGAGTGTTCTACAAATGCCCAAACAAGGTAAATGACAGGATACTTGCTGTTTTATCAGAATACTTGCCCAAACGGATTATTGGTAGCATTTTGGGTTTTGTCAGGGGTCATAGCGAAAAAAAAATTGCTGTTTTGAGCTGCAGGGGTTAATGACAGAATAAAGGGGTTAAAAATAAATTGTTGTTTTGCTGTTTTAAGTACTGTTTTGAGTAATTACAGAATAGTAATGACTGAAAAAAAACTTGCTGTTTTGGATATTGTTTTAGATACTTACAGAATTGTAGTGTTTTAGATACTGATACAAATATGCAGTAATGACAGAAAAAAAAACTTGCTATTTTTTTTTCTGTTTCCAAAAGAATACTAGGTGCAAATTCTGGATGTGGGATGACGCTTATGAGAGTTATGCAAAGGCTTATGCAAATGATGTTTCTAACTGATGAATTGAGGAAGAAATGTGAATATGATGAGAAGTAAATTAAAGCATTAGCTTTATCACTAGATAAGATTTCATTGTATATTTCTATAAGTGCCTTTGTGATTGCAATGATTTTAATTGTTGTGATTGCTTGCTTTTTTAATTGTAGTGGTATTGGAAGAATTCACAAGTAGTGTTGTAGTTGAGTTGATGGATGAATCATGTAGTTGATTAGAGTAGATTAGTAATTGTTAAGTACTATTTGTAATGAATTAAGTACTTGATGGATGAATCAAGTAGTGGTGTTATACATGTGCTTCTTCTTCTTATTTTGTATTGTATAAATCATGTGCTTTGTATTTACACTAATTAGTAGGAACTGAAAATGACATTTGTAAACATGATAAAAAACAAGGCAACACCACAAATAACTAACATGCGAGTCCTTAAGCTGGTAAGTACCAGTATATGCGAGATGTGCCTGTATTGCTATAGCAACACCACAAATGACACAGATATAGCCGTATAGGTCATGACTTGTATTTGCGTGCAGCTTGGTTTGACCCATAATTTCAGTGTTCCTGTTTGTCGATTGCAAACTCATATCATACAAATGAATTGCAAATGATATATTACCTATTTTCTATCTTTAAGTTTCCAAATCAATTCAGTAACCCATGCAAGTAAAATAAATAAATAAATACATAACATGAAAAGCATACGCACAAAGACAAATAAATCAGATTTCCCATTTCTAGTCTAACAGCATCAATATTCAATCTCAAAACATACATAACATAACACATGAATATCCAATTTCAATTGTCAGAATCCTAAAGCATTTATCTAATCTCAAATGCATCAAAATCTATCTAATATTCATGCGCATTTGCTGGTGCTTCCCAAGTCAATTAGTTGGTGCTTCCATATTATGCGCATTTGCTGCACTTGTTGCTGGACGTTTTCTAACTGCCCTTTTTCTGCAAAAAGGGAATTACATTTCAGTTAATTTAGATACATCTCCTTTGTTACAATTTTCAAGTACTAATTAAAACAGTAATTAGGAATGACATACTGGAAGACAAAGTGCTAATATCCAAATGTCAGAATGATACTAACCTGGTTCATGCCAATAAATGAAAAAAAAAATACGGTGAAAAAAATAGAAAAGACGAACCTGGTTTGTGGGAGGGAGACGGATGCCATGCGAGCAACGATTCGCGCGAGAGAGAGAAGAACCGCTGGTTTCAAAGCACGAGAGAGAGAGAAAGGGGTTTATCCTCCTGGTTTCTGCGCACGAGAGAGAGAACGGTCTCACAAGGACAACTGCGAGAGGAGGAGGAACAGTCTTGATCGAGAGGAGAGGTGCGAGAGGACAACTGCGAAAGGTTTATCCTCCTGGTTTGTGCTAGAGAGAGAGAAAAAAGCTTTCGATTTCCATTTTTAGGGTTCTTGATCGAGAGGAGAGGTTTAGGTTCTTGGGAATGACATCCTCGGCCGCGCGGCACGGGCCGCACTTTTCATCTCAACCGTCCGATCTATGATGGGTGCCCCGTGAATTATACCAGATTGATAGGCCCGAAAAAAATTAACCGTCCAGATCAGATCGGACGGCTCGGATAAAAGCGCTGCCCGTGCCGCGCGGCAGAGGATACGGATCCTAGGTTCTTGAGGGGTACAGAGAGGAGCTACTGGGTTTAGTCTCGATCGAGAGGACAGGACAAGGGACTTAGTTGCGATTGGGTTTAGTCTCGATTTGGGTCTGCATCGAATGAGTTCAAATTCGATCAGGGGTAAAATGGTCACGAATTATCTACTTTATTATTTTAATGTTATTTATATTACAAAATATATCAGAAGGGTAAATAGATGAGGCGTCCACAGTTTTGAGGGGCAAAATCAGATGTTTTGAGTTTTGAGAGGTAAATTCTGCATTTCCTCAGTTTTGAGGAGTACAGAAAAAATTTTCCCTTATTTTTTTTTCGGCTTCTTTTTTTTTTTTTAAATTGAGAGAGTTTCCAATTTTCTTAGTATAGGGCTCAACAATCATCAGTGCCTTTTTATAACTGATGATAATTTCTGACAGCTGACTTTTCTTCAATTGCAAATAAGGGAGAAATTAATGGCAACTTTCTGAAAGAACCTAGCTAAAGGGTTTATATCCTTAATCAATATGATTTGCTGGTGAATTATATCTGATTTTGAAGATTGGAGGAGTTATATCCAATTGAAGAAAGAAGATTCGATGAGTTATATCCAATTTTTCTGTTTTTTTAAGAAAAAGAGCTGGTATCGTCATATAGTAATAATAATGATAATACGAAATGGCACTGTCTCAATTTGGTTGACTACGAAATTCATTTAGACATGTAGGGAAAGGGATTCAACTTCAAGTGCCACCAACTCAGCTTCCTAATTAAAGTATCGATCAGACTTAATGGACCACCAACTCCACGGGAGATTAATTTATAGTCAAAAGAGTTAACTGTCTCAATGAATTGAATTTTCACATGTAAATTATAAAAGAAAAATTTATAGTTAACTATTTCATTTTATAATATGTTGTTGTAAGTTGTAACCTCCTCAAAATTATTTATTTCGGGTCCGACCTACAAACTAAGAAGAATAAACCGAAAAAACTTGTTAAGAAAACGAGAACATGCATTGGGGCCTCACAATCAGGATACTTTTCACATATTGAATTGGCAAAATTGGATATAACCCCCTACAAACTTTGGTAATTGGAAATGACCCCCTATAAACATTAAAATTGGAAATAACCCCCTACAATCTTTATTCTCGAGGAAATAACCCCTTTTGTTTAGATTCAATCCTTTTATAATTAAAAAAAATCGTTATTAATAGCAGATAACGAAAATACCCTTAGCCTTGCTCTTCAATCCAGTTGTTGCGTACGTACGTTTGTTTACTGTTAAAGTATAAAAGAATGGTTGCTATTCTTAAGCAACTTTCATTTTAGTTCATTAAAACTCTGTTTTTATTATGTGCAATTTTTGCTTCAAGAAAGACAAAATGAATGAAAATAAGGTAGTTCAACGAACTAAAGATGAAGGTCGGGCATGTAATTGTCATGATTTTATTAGTAAAAATGGTTAAGATAAATTAAATGGTGATTATAGCAATTGACATGCATCGGTACAAGCAAATGAGGATAATATGCAATTGAACTTGACCACTGATTTTGATCTATTATATAGACGTCTAAAAACTTGATGAAATGATGCAATCTTATTTCTCTTTTCTCTGTTAATACAATTATACAATTATATTAGTAAAGCAACTCGATATCACATAGTCCAATTGTATCTGGGTTTCGTCTATCTCTTTGAGGCGTTAGGAGGAGGAGGAAAATGAAAAAACTCAGATTGAAGGGGAAGGGGAAGAAGAAGAAGGGGAAGGGGAAGGGTCAAGGGTATTTTCATCATATGTTATTAATAATGATTTTATTTAATTATAAAAGGATTGAATCTAAACAAAAGGGGTTATTTCCTTGAGTATAAAGATTGTCGGGGGTTATTTCTAATTTTAATGTTTACAGGGGGTTATTTCCAATTGTGAAAGTTTAGGGGGGGGGGGGTTATATCCAATTTTCCCTTGAATTAAGGTGAATAATAATGATATATATAACCTTTCATTTTTCAAGTATTTGGTGAGGATATATTTGAATAGGTAAAGCGATAACATAATATCACCATCGCCAATCTTTGTTCGTTTCTCTGCTGGTTCTTTATTTCGAATTTGACAAGAGAGGATTTCCGATTTTCTTAGTACAGGGCTCATCAGTCATCAGTGCCTTTTATGATTGATATTAATTTCTGACAGCTGACTTTTCCTTCAATTGCAGATATAGCGAGAAATGCCAACTTTCTAAAAGAAACCTATCTAACTCTTGAAAAAAGACAAGGAATTGTTTTTCCACCAAAAGAACTGGAGATGATCCCCATTATTATAGTAATAATAAATGATAATATAAAATGGCACTGTCTTTAAATTCATTTTGGTTGACTAGGAATTTGATGGACAAAGGGATTCAATTGCCATCATTCCATCAACTCGGGACTCGGCTTCCTCCAATTAAGTATCTGACTAAATGGAAGTCATCATGCATCAAGTGTTTTTTACTAATTTTAATTTTGTCATTTTAAAATGAGAATTTATAACATTAGAAGATCACGTGGACTAACATAATCTTTCTAATTTGAACTTGTCCCTCATGTAGTAGTTGTAAAAGAAAATTATTAAAGTTTGCCTGTCCATGTTTGGCAACAGGCGAACAACTCTAGTTCGCGAACAGCTGTAGTTCACACAAACCAAACAACAAGCTGGGTTCGCGAACAGGCAAACATCCCTTGTTCGATTATTCCAAACTTTCGGAGAATTTCACGAACAGCTCGAGCAAACTGCGAAAACATTATTTTAATATACCTGGTTCGCGAACTTCGCGTTCGTTGCAAGCGTCCAAATAGAGAATGCACCACCAACTCCACGGAATATCTCCTACGGGTTAATATAAATAAAAAGAAAAATCCTCGACGCAATTTGAAATTGGGAAAAGACAATAAACATGAGTAATCTAGTTCTTCAGATGTAACAATTCGTGTAGCATCTTAGTGGATTAAGATTGGTTTTCATCCAATATTTATGGTAATTTTGATGGTTATTGTTGCTTGGCCGCAAAATTTTTAGTGTTATTAACAACATTTAATTATATAGATAAATAAAAATTCAGGAAAAAAATTTTCCAGGTAAACACTAATTATCTACAAGACTACAACCACAAAAGACCCCAGTTTGGGATTCCCAAAAAGTAATTAATGATAAGATGATTAATATTACAGAGGAAGAGGTAGGCGATCTTTTTTTTTTTTTTCCGAGTATTAGGAAATCTATTGACAGGGAGTAGTTCAAGACTTCAAGCCACAAAGTAAACAAAATTAAAAATAAAATGAAAAGGGCTTTTTTTTTTTTTTTTTTTTTTTTGTTGAAGAAGAAGAAGAAGAAGAAACGTTGAAGAGCTTCACACTGAGCTGCGATTCGTGTTTGCTTTCATAAGGAGCGTCTACATTAGAGATTAGTCTCCTGAAGAACTGAATCCTCTTATCTACTTGACTACTTGTCATCATGTCGTGGACTTGCCCAACATTTTCATTATCTTTACGCCACAGAAAATCTGAGTCTAAAGGAAACGAGAAAAGGAAGTCGTGGTTCTGAATCTTAGAATGGAAATCAAAAGCTACATGTTTTCTGTGATATTTCGTATTTCTGAAATTAACATCAATTGATTTGAACTGCAAAGTCGGATTTTCTTAACACTATTTTTGGTTGAGAGGGAGGGGTGGAAAGGAAAGGGAAAATTAGAGAGGGAAGGCATGGGAAGGGATAGGAAAGGAAAAGTTTTTATTTTTTCTGTTTGGATAAATATTGAAGGGGAAAGGAAAAAATAATTTTCTTTCCTTCTTTTTTCGTGTTTGATTCAACTAATTTAAAAAAGATTAAATAATATAATTGACTATTTTACCCTTGATATAAACTATTTTTTTTCTTTAGTTCGGCACACTTTCATACGTACAGACCAATCTCTCAAAATTTTTTTTATAATACTACATTCTAATCGGTACAAATAAGTTTTAATTAGTACTCACAATTCAACTGGTACATACAAGTTTATACTATATAGAATCATCTCTTAAACTTTCATGCAACTTACAAATTCTCCATCAAATAAAAAAAAAATGCTTCCATTAAGAAAGTAATCGGTATAAGCCACCCCAAAAGAACCTCAGCTACACTGATTAAGATCTATACCAAAATAATAATGATGCTCTTATAGTGCCTACTTTGTCCTACAGTAGTACATCCGTTTATTAATGGAGAGTGGATCATATTAGATACAAAGATAAAAATTAAAATTAAAATTACAATGAATCATGTACTTTGTTAATAAAATTAAAATTAACCAGCAAATTAGTCCATGATAACAGCTAGAAAGTTTATAAATTAGACTGATTTATGCACTTTTTTTTACTGGTAAGGACAGCTTTTTTAGTTATGCCACGTCACAAAAATCAAATTCTTTGTAGTTATTTTTCAGTTATTCAGAAATTACAAAAGGGACAGCTTTTTACTTTCTAATATTTTGTTGTAAAGCAATTCTGTTTGGCTTGATTTCAAATGAAACCTGTACTATTGATTCTACTTTTTATCAAAACATTTTCTTACTGGTAAAGTTAATCATATTAAAAGAAAATTTTTAAAAATAATTTTTGTATCCAAAACGATGACTTTTACTCAATCTGAGAAAATAATCAGACAACACACACAAAAGGCACAAAAGAAAATAATCAAAGTATAAAGTATACTTTCATGATTCAATACAGAAGGCTAATAAGTAGCACTTGTACCCGTGTATACCAAATTTGTCTTTAGTGAACTTCTATTATTATTCAATACAGAAGGCATTAGAGTAGCAGATTTGTGGCCTTCTGTACCAGATTTGATTTTGATGCTGATTTGAATTTCCTTATCACAAATTTTTACTGGTAGAGAAACCCCAATTTGTGAACTCATAAGCGGCTAGAAGAAATATTAAGGGCAAATAGAGAAGAATTGATAGCAAAAAAGAGGCGTGAAAAGAAAGAGCTTGAGAAGTGCCTGAGGGTTGCCGTGCTTAATAAAAGAGAGATCCAGCGCCAGAAAGGAAAAAGAAAGCAAAGATTGCGCGCGCTGGAGCAAGCAAAAGGGTAGTGTTGTCAATCACATCTCTGTGCATCTTCGTGCATTTCTCTTTCCCTCCATTCTCCGTCGATTCGGAGGAGAAATATTTTGTGCATAAATGGAAATTTCAAAGGAATCCTTTACGCTCGCAAAAATTACTTCCTTCCATGTTCCCTCTATCCAAACACGAAGAACGATACAATTTCCCTTCGTTTTCCATTCCCTCCTCTCCTCTACGTCCAACCAAACAAAGTGTAAAAGGATTGTTTTTTGTCCTTTTAAAAAGAGGAGGTTCAGTTGCCCACAATATGAATACTCCCAAATGCTCCAAAATTCACTATTTTTAGGGTCGGGTGGCAAAGCACCACACCGGCAAAATTTTATTAAATAAAAATATTTTCAAAAGAGAAAAAAAAAAGTTTAGAAAAAGAAAAAGCCTATACAGAAACTAAACGAAGAAGACAAAACTAGTAACTAAGCATGTTTCATCCATGAGTTTACACATGCACGTCTCCTTCAACACAAACTCTGGAGGAGTGTGGCAGTCCGAGAAAATACGTATGTTGCGTGCCTTTCAGATATTTCAAGATGCCGAGACCCAAATGGTGTCCTAAAGTTTGAAATCAGAATTCCTTTGTCAGAGCCAGAAATCGTGAATATCAAGCGCGAAGTTGAGTGAAGGTAGTCTGAATCGCAGTTGTACCAAGGACCAGATAGAGGTTGCAAACTGACAGTGTAAAAAGAGGTTATTCGATATAACTAGCGATACATTTTTATATAAGTTTATGAATTTTGAAGTTTATTTGATATTTGTTCAAGAGATTGAATATTGAACGAATCTAATTAAATATGATAGATTAATTCTAATCTGTTCATATTTTAGCCTCTTGATCAAGTATCAAATAAACTTCAAAATTTATAAAACTTATATGAAAAGCATCGCTCATTATATCGAATAAAATCAACGTATGGATTTGAAGTTAGAATTTTATATTTTAAATAATAAAAAAAAAATTTTGGAACATTTTGGGCATTTAAATTGTGGACACTAGAACCCTCCTCTTTTAAAAAATAGAGAAACCTATAATAGAACATTTTGTTTTTTTTTTTCATATTGAGATAACCATTTTCACACGTACATCTCAATAAAATATTCTAAATGAGTTAATTAAATTATATAAGAAAAATAATTATAACATGATATGCAAATTAGAGTGCACATCATTTATTTTAAAACATGCTATTATAATTAGGCCTGTCAATAGTAGCCGTTAAACTGTTCTTTCATGACGTGAAACAGTAACGAAACGATTAGTGGCAGCACGAATCGTTACGTTTCAATAACGGAACGACAAGCGAAATAGAAAGTGGAACGAAATAACACGTCATTTACTGAAAATCGCATATTTTGTACATGTTGTTTAACGAAACAGTTAACGAAATTGTTAGCAAAACATCTAAATTATACCGTTTCGTTAGTGGCACGATTAACGAAACAGCCTTTTCGCCCCGTGATGACTACCTTTGACAGGTCTAGTTGTAACCTCCTCAAAATTATTTATTTCGGCTTTCGGGTCCAAACTAAGAATAATATACTAAAAAGCCGAAAAAATTAAAACTAACGTTACTGTTCACATGAATTTCGAGAATAATAGTTAAAAATTCAGAATTTTAAAAATAACGTTGTTGGATCGGCGTTTCAATCGCCGAAAACACAGAATCCTTGGATCAGCGATTGAAACGCCGATCCAAGCTTGGATCGGCATTCCAATCGCCGATCCAAGCTCTAGAGTGACCGTCATCTCGCCAACGTGCGGAAAAAAGAAAGTGTGGATCTCTGGCCTCCAGAACATGGCTAGACCCTGCAAAAGCGAATGATCGAGCTGCATATGACCTAACTGAACGAAATGTATCAGTTTAAGTTGTTAGGAAGTCGAAGTTTTCAAATTTTTTTGCTAATTAACCATTTAATAAGCAATCCAAACGACTTAGACCTCGAAGGATCTAGTCCAAGCATTCACACACAAGAGAGAGAGGTTAGGAAGGCTACCTCTCCTTGTATCGCAACAAGGAGGCTCGAATCCGGCGATGTCGAGGTTGTGCGCACCACCACGCGTGTCTCGGCCTCAAGTCCACCAAGGTATTATCCAAAACCTCGATCTATACTAGTAGATGAGACGTTAAGCCTAATCCCTTCCTTCCCTTTGCCTTAATTAACTATTTAATTGGATGGAGGCAAGAGGTGCACAACACATGAGCTTAAGAGAGCAGTGGTGGAGAGGAAAAATCCTGAAATTTTTCCTTTAATTTTCGTCCAAAATATTAGGGAGAGAGAAAAGGGCAAGGTGGCTAGGGTTTTGGCTCCCAAAGTGGTCCTTTTATAGACCAACTACTCTCCCAAAAAGTTGTAACTAATTTAATACTATGCCATCACTAGGGCAGCCATAAAATGGGCCTAAATGGGCTCCATTAATTATTTAATTGGTCCTCTAATTCAATTAATTAGTGGCCCAATTAATTGCTCTCAAGTTGGACCTTTAATTTACCATTTAAATATAGGCCCGTTAGCTCAAATTAATTACTTTAATTAATTCATGTTGAACAAATTAATTATCAACACTTTGATAATTATTTAAGGATTAGAATATGCATTAATTTATTTCTATATAATCCGTTTGACTTAATTAATTAATTATGACGGTTCGCAACAGTACATAATTAATCAGTCAACATATCATATTGTTGCATTCCTTAATACAACCAAATAAATAATACACGCATGGTCAAAACCTATTTGTGTGACCCTTTGAGAATTTATGCTCTGTTGGACATGGAAAATAAATCGCTATTTATTTCCAATAATCATAAGCGGTATCTAGCAACACGTTATGATTCCCAATTCGCATAAATAGAGTACTGCTACAATATTTTAATCCTGCATAAGAAATAATAGTATTTCCTTGTCTGATTCTTATGTCACATGATATCATCGTATAATCCAAGATAGGAATGTATCATTATTGCAGATTATACGTTTCTTGATCTAGAGATGACTGTATCAGTTGCTAGCAAACAATCCATCTACATCAAGGGGCCCAAACAGATATCATCGCTCATTAAATAAATTAATGAGGGACATACAATTTTCTTGATGAACAACCTTTCCCCGCACAATTCAAGAGAACATAAATAAAGTCCGTATAGTAGCCCTTATCAGAAATCAACGGTAGATGATATTTATTGAACCTATCCTCATGTGGAAAAGCTGAATCATCTCAAACTTAGAATCAAACTCAAATGAAATAAATAATGACACATAACACAATCCATATATTTATTTCATTGGATCGTGTCATGTACTTTGTTCTATAACATATACATATGCAATTAAGTTGGCAACTCCTTACCTATGATTTGTAGAACTTAATCATCACTTAACTTGCATACTAATCTTATCCGATAATTAATATTCCTTGTTAATTATCAAGATTACGGACCTTTTAGATTTATTATTGTCATTTATTATAAATGAAACACAGAGATCCACAATTCAGATCCTCAACCTGAATGATCTGTCAATAAATAAATCAAGGAATAAATGATCAAATATCATTAATAACATAAACCATAGAAGTAGCCATATAATGATTGACTTCTAGGACATAACTCTAACACAAGTGTCATCAAACGCTCATCCACCTCAGCAGTTCGTGACATCTTAGCCATATGTAGTACTGCCCTCCAATGCTGTATATATTTCTTTTTTAATTATTTAAAAAAATACTATCAAAATAGAAATATATAAGTAAAAAAAAAGTAAAAGAACAATAATAACTTACACCAGTGCCACGAACTTTCGACACATCCAAATGCAAAAGACGATCTGCATTAACAGGTCCGGGGGGGACAACAGGATCCGCTGATGTAGAAGCCTCGGCATCAACAGAAGCGGTAGATGTAGAAGCGCCATGATCTCCACGAAGCCTCGTAGATCTACGAGGTGGTGCCTCTGGTACTCTTCTTCTCGGTGGCATTTTTACTACACTATAATAAAAACTATCAATGTAAATAATCTAATAAAATTTCGACAGCATCTCCCCTGTACCTGGAGTATTTTCGAAAAAAAAAACACTCAAATTCCTTCTAATTACAAACCCAAATCTCATACAACAAAATTTCCAATCTCATACAACAACATTTCCAATCTCATACAACAACATTTCCAATTTTTAATTTTTTTACATATTTTAAAATTTTTTTAGAATAATTATTCTAATTTTTCATTTATTTACCTCAATAAAATAAATTAATTAAATGTATAAATATTAAAAAAAAACTCACCTCGACTAGGAGCGCTGCTTGTCTCTTTTTAAAAAATTTTCCTACATTTAAAAAATTAATCTATCAATTTTTTATTATTTTATTTATTTTTTCTAATTTGTAATTAACTTATCCACAATTATAAAATGTACAAAATAATTCAAATTTTTTTTTTAAATACATATTATAATTATTCTGATTTTTTTATTAATTTTTTAATTATTTTTTCAATATTTATTCTATTTTTTCTATTAATTACCTAATTAAACTAATTAAATTAAATAAATACACTAATTAAACTCAATAAAAAAATTTCAAATTATATATTAAAATTATTTATATTTATTCTGATTTTTTACTAATTTTTTCATTATTTTTTCAATATTTAATCTATTTTTTAATTACTTACCTAATTAAACTACTTAAATTAAATAAATAAACTAATTAAATTCAATAAATAAATTCCCAAATTACATATTATAATTATTTATATTTATTCTGATTTTTTACTTATTTTTTCATTATTTTTTCAATATTTAATCTATTTTTTAATTACTTACCTAATAAAATTAATTAAATTAAATAAATAAAATAAATATTAAAAAAAAAAACTAACCTGAGGGAGAGTTCTGTCCCGCGCGAGAGAGAGAGAGAGAGAAGGGGTGGGGATGAGGGGTCGCTGTCTCGCTTATATAGGAGTGGAAATCCTTGGATCGGCGATTGAAACGCCGATCCAAGCTTGGATCGGCGATTGGAATGCCGATCCAAGCTTGGATCGGCGTTTCAATCGCCGATCCAAGGGTTCTGTGTTTTCGGCAATTGAAACGCCGATCCAACAACGTTATTTTTAAAATTTCGAATTTTTAACTGTTATTCTCGAAATTCGTGTGAACAGTAACGTTAGTTTTAATTTTTTCCGACTAAAAAGCTTGTTTCAGATTGAGACGAGCCTTGACTGCGGCCCAGTTGCATAGCCGCACCTAATTCCCATCTGTCCCCCACAAAAAAAAAAAAGCGTTTATTTATTTATTCATACAAATATACAATAAAACCATTGAAAATTTTCTTTTCTTTACAAAGTAAGGTCAATAAATTTATCATCTTTCTTTTAGTATTGTTTCTTGTATTGGAGAACATTAACAAATAAAAATAAATAAAAAGTCTGTAGGTGAATTCTCATTTGGAAACCGCACTCTTCCACTCTTCGACCCCCATTTTGCGTGGGATTGGCATCCTCAACAGCCGCTCTGGTAAAGTCGAATTATTTTTTTTTTAATATTTTAAATATTTTAAAATTTAAATGTTGAATTCAAACCGTTGATCTTGTTTAATTTTATGGACGATGCGTTTTCATATAAGTTTTATAAATTTTGGAGTCGATTTGATACTTGATTAAGTGACCAATTTATGAATGTATTAGAATTAATCGGTGATGGTTAACCAAATTCGTTCATTTGTTGACCACTTGATCTAGTACCAAATCGACTCTAAAATTTATAAAACTTATATAAAAACGCATCGCCTGTAAAATTGAACAAGATCAACGGTTTGGATTCAGCATTAAACTTTTAAATTTTTTAAATATTAAAAAATGCACTCGACTTGTAAAGCGGCCGTCTGAGGATCTCAATCCATTTTGCGTGAGCGGCCATCCCTCCGAACTGTGCAACTCTTAACATCATAAGATTTTCTCTTTCTCTATGTTTTAAAAGAAAATAATAATAATAACCATTTAACTTGTTCCATAACTCTTTATCTAAACGACGTCAAAATATTTAAACGGAGTAACTAGCTAGCTCGGTGTCTTCAACCAACTGCTAATTAAGAGATAAGCATGTAACACGAGTGTGTTTATTATGCTGCCAACCATTGAGAATATAGTCTTTTAAAATTTAGACGATTCTTAAATATATTAATGATTTGAGCATCGGTTAATACTTTTATTACAAAAGGCTTTGATGACAAAAAAAAAATGCTCTCTCTCCCCTCAAATCACATGAAGAGAGAGAAAAAGTTAAGAAATAACGTGGCACTTAGACGTAGACAGATGTGTTAATAGATAAGTTTGGTTAAAAATAAATTATAAATTATCCAACAAAATTTTATTTGATTTACACAATATAAGTATAATTCACGAAATAATTCAATCATACGAACTATAATATAAATCAAATAAACCAAACATTTTTCAATTTAACCGAATCAGTATGAAAATTAACAAACAGTAATTCAATTAAAACCGAATTAGTATTTATGAAAATTAATTTAGAAAAAAATCTCTAAATAGTAATACTGATTTGAACATTTTAATATTTGGGATGCATAATTTCATTTGTTTTTTATTTCATTATCAAATGATAACTATAAATTCGATAGAGCTGGAATAATATTTTATATAGTGCCGGATCGTTCTAGTGGAAAAAATGTTTTGTTTGATTAAAAACAAACAAACCAAACTTTTTTAACTAATTAATCTTGACACAGGTTGAATTTTTGAAACTGCGTGACACTAATTTCTTTTTGGGGTAATTAAAGTCCTTAGGCCAGAGTGAAGTTTTTTTGTTTTCCAAACAGCTCGTTGGCTTTATTATTATTATAATTTTTTTTTTTGAAACAAAAATGAGGTTCAAAAGACCTCATCTTAATTTCATTAATAGTGAGAATAGGCTTTGCTCTAGAATTCTAAAATAAAAGGGAAGGTAATGTTAGAGTTATGTCCTAGAAGCCAATCATTATATGGCTACTTCTATGGTTTATGTTATTGATGATATTTGATCATTTATTCCTTGATTTATTTATTGACAGATCATTCAGGTTGAGGATCTGAATTGTAGATCTCTGTAGTTCATTTATAATTAAATGATAATAATAAATCTAAAAGGTCCGTAATCTTGATAATTAACAAGGAATATTAATTATCGGATAAGATTAGTATGCAAGTTAAGAGATGATTAAGTTCTACAAATCACAGGTAAGGAGTTACCAACTTAATTGCATATGTGTATGTTATGGAACATAGTACAAGACACGATCCAATGAAATAAATATATGGATTGTGTTATGTGTCATTATTTATTTCATTTGAGTTTGATTCTAAGTTTGAGATGGTTCAACTTTTCCACATGAGGATAGGCTCAATAAATATCGTCTACCGTTGATTCCTGATAAGAGCTGCTATACGGACTTTATTTATGTTCTCTTGAATTGTGCGGGGAAAAGTTGTTCATCAAGAAAACCGTATGTCCCTCATTAATTTACTTAGTGAGCGATGATATCTGTTTGGGCCCCTTGATGGAGACGGATTGTTTGCTAGCGACTGATACAGTCATCTTTAGATCAAGAAACGTATAATCTGCAAGAATGACACATTCCTATTTTGGATTATACGATAATATCATATGACATAAGAATCAGACAAGAAAATACTTTTATTTCTTATGCAGGATTGAGATATTGTAGCAGTACATTATTTATGCGAATTGGGAATCATAACGTGTTGCTAGATACCGCTTATGATTATTGGAATTAAATAGCGATTTAATTCCATGGCCAACGTATCATAAATCCACAAAGGGTCACACAAATAGGACTTTAATCACACAGTGCATTATTTATTTATTCGTAGCAGTGTATTGCGAAAATATGATAAGTTGATTAATTAATTATATACCGTTGCGAACCGTTATAATTAATTAAGTCAAGGAGATCATATAGAAATAAATTAATGCATGAACTAATTCTAAAATAATTATTAATAAGTTAATAATTAATTTTGTTCAACACAATTTAATTATAGGAATTAAATAGAGCTTATGGACCTTTATTTAATTAGTAAATTAAAGGCCCGATTTGAGTACAAGAGAAAATGTCCATTAATTAATTGAATTAGTGGACATTTAACACACCACAAAATGGACTTGATAGCCCATATAGTGGCTGCCCTAATAGGGGTAAAAAGGTCCCGTTTGTGGATGGTTGATCTATAAAAGAAGGTCATTTGGAGAGAGAAACCCTAGCCACCATAGCATTTTCTCTCTCTCTTCCTTCTAGAATGAAAATTAGAGAGAAAATTTCAGAATTTTCATCTCTTTCTCTTGCTCCTTTCCACCTCATCTAGCTCATGTGTTGAGATTTCTCCCTTCTCCATTAATTAAACTAGTTAATTGACAAAGATAGAAGAGAGAAAGTCTTGGAAATTAGTTGCTCTCCTCTTCCTTGCTAGCACAAGTTGAAAGAGGAGGTGATTAAACTTCTTGGTGGACTCGAGGCGGCCGTCGACGGAGGAGAAGGCGAATGAGAGCACGCCATCAATTCCTATGCCTTGGATCGAACCTCTTTGTTGCGATACAAAGAGATGTCGCCTTCCTATTCTCAATCTCTTGTGTGTGAATGCTTGGACTAGATCCATCGAGGTCTAAGTCGTTTGGATTGTTAATTAAATAGTTAATTAGCATGAAAATTTGAAAATTAGACTTTTTAACAGGTAAGGAATGGAAGAGGACAAAAGATGAAGGAAGCGAAGGTACTCTGTTCCATATGTCAAAAAGTGACTAGAAGCTAATGTTTGTTACCTCATTTTTAATGTAGAAAAAGACAATTTAGTCATTCCTTTCAATTTTCAGTAGAGAATGAAAAAAGTACAAAGGCCAGTGGGATAAGACGTCAGCGACAGAAAATTAGAAGGGTATTATGGTCATGGACTTTTAATTTTTGAGACAACGGTAGTACACTCCAATTTTGGATAGTACTCGCTTTCTTTCCAAACCACCATATGAGAAACTCTCATTCTCTTTGGTTTCCTTCGGTTCAACCACATATGTCAATTGGAGCTGTCCTTTCTCTTCCTTTCCTTAGCTTAGGTTACACCTTTTAAGTTACAAAGAAAGTAAAAGCAAAACAAAACAAAATTTAGTAAATTCGTATTCTAGTAAACCACGAGAGAATAGAAAAATCATAAGGTAGCAGTGATTGGCTGTGCGAACTTTTCCATTATTGGATGGCTAAAGTAACGAGATCGTTAGGTTGAAGTTTGATGCCTCGAAAGATACGAGCACGTCTTTCCCTCCAATTAGTAAAAAATAGGATGACCATTTGTTCTCTTAAGGTTGTGTTTGGCAAAAGGACGAACTAGAGGCGAATAGCGATTGGCGAACTCCTAGTTCGCTCCCCTGGCTGTTCGCGAGTTCGCCTCAATACATAGTATTACGAACTAGGGGTGATATTCGCTGTTCGTGCTGTTCGCACAGCGTTTGGTTCACGCGAATAATGGATGTTCGCGAACGGTGAGTTCGCTACCCCATCCAAACATACCCTTTAATTTACGATTTGTTATTGAAATATATATCCACCAAGATTGACAGCGGCCAGCGGGACCTGAGATTGCAATTGCATGAGAGCTTCGACATGTGAGCAGCAGTTAATTTCTTCATTGGATTCACACAAATAGCATTATGTTTGGAATTTGCCATTCCCTCTTTTTGTGATTATCTATTGTGACCAGTTTGTTTTGTGCCAATTGCCAAGCGAAAATCTTTCATTCTAGGTGAAGTTGGTAATTTTCCCCCTCTTCAATCAGTAATTTTCTTACTGCCAAGTGGCAACGGGCAGATTCTGTGAAGTGGGCCAAGTGGCACCGGGCAGACCCGCACCCGCACAATTCAATTGAATTCAGAAGATTTCTGTCAAGTGGAAGTGGGTAAGTGGTGAGTGCGGTAGGTGAGGAAAACAAGATCGTTTGTGTCAGGCTATCGTCACTCGATGGACCGGGTCCACCAAAAGGAGACTGGTGGAGGACTTTTTGGTAATTAGACGGGCGGAGTTGGTGGGACTATTACATTACAATTTACAGGACTAATGAGTAAGGACCCTCACACTCAGACAGTATACCTTAATTAACCTTTCATTTCTTTATTTATTAGTTCAGTTAGGAAGCATGTATTGACTCGCGTGCTTGTCAATTGTCATTGTCATATACTCATATCATATATATATAAATCCCCCTTCGTACATCTCTCTCCAAAATCTAAACCCATTATCCCAAAACCTCTCCTTTCCTTATTTCTCTCTCTTGAAAGTTGAAAGTTGAAACAACAATGGGAAGCCTTGCTTCGGAGAGAACTGTGGTTGGATTGGCCGCCAAGGATGCCACCGGAGTGTTGTCTCCTTACACCTACACCTTGAGGTACCATTACACAATTAATTAATACAAGTGTTTTCAGATATGAAAATTATATATGCACGAATTAATTATTTGAACACCAATATATTGATTAAGAGATTCACATGCAAATACCTTTTGTATTGACTTATTGTAGATTAAACTTCACTAGAAATTTTTTCTGCATTTCTATGTGTATTTCATTGTGTTACATATATATATTTTTTATGTTTATTTAATAGGCTGGCTTTGTTGATCCTTTTGTTTTTCATCACTCATGTCTAGTCGCTTTTTCACCTAATACCATGAAAATGACATTTTCATTTGCTTCAGTTACACAATACACACACTTTACAACTGTTCAAAATTCCAGTTCCATACAATGTTTTTGAATGGAATACCGAAAAGGTTGCTGATGTGATGTGAAACTCCTAGCTTGGATTATCTGTTGCGCATCCATGCAACTGTATTTATTACGAGTCACTATGACCGAATCTGAAGGAATGATATTGAAAACATCAAAACAGTATTTCCCTTTTTAAGTGCTGGTGGAATCTAAATTGTGCTAAGAAATCTGTACGGAGGATTTGGATTCTTATGCTATTTAACTTAAGTGATAGGACAGTGGCAGACAGAATCACAGAACGGACCTATTGTAATAATGGGACATGCCATGCATTAACAACAGAGCCTTAGCATCAAATTTTTTTTTAAGAAAAAAAAATGTAGCACCAACGGCCGAAATTATTATTACAGGGGTCGTTTGGATGGGTTAGGAATAGCCAATTCCTAGGAAGGAATAAGGATTTTCGTTGGGAAGTGTGTAACTTTGTGAGAGAGATGAATTGTTTATATTAAAATTTATGCCCGGAATTGGAAAATCCCCAAATTCCGGACACATCCAAACGACCCCACAAAGAATATCATACTAAACAATTTTAATAAGGACTAGGGGCCGTTTGGATCGCTTAGGAATAAGAGGAATAGCCTATTCCTAGGAAGATGCTATTTCTAGCCCCATCCAAACAGCCCCTAAGATTTTTTTTTATTTTAATAAGAACCAACGAATAACGCGTTTTATAAACGCGTTACATCATCTCACCAAATAACCCGTTTATAAAACGCGTTATTAGCCTAATAACCCGTTTTATAAACGCGTTACATTCTCTCACCTAATAACCATTTTTATAAACGTGTTATTAGTTTTTCATATTTTTCGTTGTGCCAGAGAGTTCAAGCTAGAAATTTTGACTTATTAAAAAAATATTTTGCACATACTTTATATGCATTTAATTGCACATATTTTTTTTTTGAACATGTGTATAATATCATTTTGTTTGAAATATTATTTCATCCTTTTGTAAATAAAAAAATAGAGAGACTAAAATGCAAAAGTTAAATTTGTAAAAATAAATAGTAAAAATATAGGGTCATCGGCGAAAAAAACTCAATTATATTGTTTGTGCATTATTCGCCGATGACCCTGCATTTTTACTATTTAATTCTACAAACTTATCTTTTGCGTTGTAGTCTCTTCATTTTTTTTGTTTACAAAAGGATGAAATAATATTTCAAACAAAATGATATTAGACACATGTTCAAAAAATATATGTGCAATTAAATGGGTATAAAGTATGTGTAATATATTTATTATATCTATTTAATACATACTTAAATGGAAATACAATTTTGAGAATTTTGTAAATATGAAACATGCAGGGTCATCGGCGAAAAAATCTCAATTATATTGTTTGTACATTATTCGTCGATGACCTGCATTTTTACTATTTAATTCTACAAACTTATCTTTTGCATTGTAGTCTCTCGATTTTTTTTTATCTACAAAAAGATGAAATAATATTTCAAACAAAATGATATTATACACATGTTCAAAAAAAATATGTGCAATTAAATGCATATAAAGTATGTGTAATATATTTATTATATCTATTTAATACATATTTAAATGGAAATAAAATTTTGAAAATTTTGTAAATATGAAACATGCAGGGACCTTGTTGCAAAATATTTTTTTAATAAGTCAAAATTTCCGGGTTGAACTCTCTGACACAACGAAAAATATGAAAAACTAATTACGTGTTTATAACACGGGTTATTAGGCTAATAACGCATTTTATAAACGGATTATTAGGTGAGAGGATGTAACGCGTTTATAAAATACGTTATTCTTTGGTTCTTATTAAAATAAAAAAATCTTAGTTCTTATTAAAATTGTTTAGTATGATATTCTTTATAATAATAATTTCGGCACCAACGGGGGCCTCATATAGTGGCCAATTGAAAAAAACATATATTGTGAGATTTACATAGGACAAAATTATTTACTTGATAAAACTAGATATAACTGAAGAATTCTTCATATCTTTAAAATATAGTTCAAATTAACAACGAATTTGTGTTGTAGTAAAGATGGTTTTGTGACCAAAAAAGAAAAGAGAAAGCAACCAACAAACAGGAGGTTTTGTGCTTAGGTTTCTTTTGAGATAAGATAATGACGAAAGTGGTTTTGGTAATGGAAACAGGAAAACAGGTGAGGAGGATGTGGTGGTAAAGGTGTTGTATTGTGGGATCTGCCACACGGACATTCACCAAACGAAGAACCATCTCAGCATGTCCAACTACCCCATGGTCCCTGGGTATGTGTATTATTGCAACTCTCTCTCTCTCTTACTCTTTTTGGGCGTTGTAGGTCTTGCTTTTTTCTAAGTTGCAACCTCACGCCTGTTCCAATCAAAAAAAAAAAAAAAAAAAACCTCACGCCTGTTAATTGTTATCTGGACTTATCTTCTTTGCTCTGGACTGTCTAGTTACGTTGGACAATTGACTAGTTTAATAAGGAGAAAAAAAACATAAGGCTTGTTGTACTTAACTGAATGAATGATGGTTTTCACCAAGTGTCACCAACCAGGATTTAACTATATGTATATATTTAATTAATTTACCATATATAGTTATTGCCATGCTAGCTCAGCATGTGGACCCGGATCCAATGTGCAGGATTGATGTGCTTTTTCTTTTTGTTATTTCAAAATGGTTTTGAGACCTCTGTATGATTCCTGACAAATGGCTACTAATTAACACTAGTTGAGCACAAGTGGATGATTAATAAGCAACGACTTGTACTAAAAATAAGGATGTTTTTTGGATGCAATTCGAGCACTAGTTGATGATGATTAATAAGGAACTAGTTGCCCTAAAAAAATCCATCATTTTGGTACAAGTTGTACACACAGATTAACCTGTAAACATAAAATTAACATGCTCATGATACGGTGAGAATGTAGCTCTAATCGCTTTATTTGGAACCAGGAGATATCTTCATCTTGCACCATATATATGTAAGACACGCTACATGAATGGCTACACCAACCAGGCCACACAATACAGTAGAAAACATGAAGTATTAATTTTGTTGTAACAATAGTATCTGGCCATTCATGTACCAAGTTTGCACAAAGGGTCCATATCCTTTGTTAGTACGACAATTACCACAAATACTGGAAGGGGCATGCACAATGCATCTTGTATTCCTTAGATTTGTTGTTAAATTCTGTAAGCAATAGTTTTTTTTCTTAATTGTGAGTGGAATAATTTATCCCCAATTACTACATTAATAGTGTATGATTTTTAATCCAACTACACTAAATGCACTATGTACGTGGTTCATGCAGTCTTAACAATTTCAAATTCCATTTTTTATGATATAGGCATGAAGTGGTGGGGGAGGTGATTGAAGTAGGCCCTGCAGTGAGCAAGTTCCAGCCCGGAGATGTGATTGGTGTAGGGGTGATTGTTGGATGCTGCCGTACTTGCACACCATGCAAATCAGATATTGAGCAGTACTGCAACAAGCGCATTTGGTCATATAATGATGTTTACACAGACGGAAAGCCTACTCAGGGCGGCTTTGCTTCCACCATGATTGTGGACCAAAAGTAAGTTTTACTATTTCCTTGCCTTCATTTACTCTGTCACATTTAATTAGATTCATATATACAGCATACAATTTACAAGACAGAAGTTTGATGATCAATCCTTGTTCTTCATCAGAAAATCATGATAAATTTAGCAATTTCATGTTAATTTCAATTATTCAACAAGCTCTCAAGTTTTAGTTTTACTTCTACCTTCTCAATTAGATCATGGAATTTACAATAAAGTTAGAATAATAAATGTGTACATCTAAGATCTAAAATTGCCAATGTGACCCTCATATTCGTTTTCTTTCTTTTCAAGAAAGACTAACGTCCTTGTCCACATGTTAGATGGTTATTTGACATCCTAGTTGCTAAGTGTGTCTCAACAAAATTAATGGTAAGTGTTAGTGTGTTTATGGTTTACCTAATATCTAACATTTCTCTTTCAATGATATCATTTTCTTTTTCAAACACCTTTGCGCTCTGATCGGATACTTCTAGATATAGATGACGTGTGGCCCTGGCTTTGCTTTTTCTTTTATTTGCCTCATATTTTTATCCCTTTGTCGCTATCACCTATCAGATAAAGATTCTCATTTTTAAAGGGAGTCAATCTAAAGTACTTGAAGTTCACGACGGAAATGTGGTCACGTGTCCTGTCCAAGCTCTGTACTTGATTTATCTAACAGAAGTGGTGTGACAACCACAAAACCACTCAAGATTTGAAGATTTTATCTAACCTCTGTAGACTGTAGTCCAAAATTGTTAATCGAACAATGATTGTTGAACTAAAGTAGTCCGGTTAGAATAACTGATTTATGGGCTGTTTTATATGGGTCTCACCAATACTGTTAACCATTAATTTGGGCTCTTAAAAAATGGCTAAATTTAAATTGTCCAGTTGCACCACATATTCGGGTTCTTGACAAACAAGAACATGTGCCAATTCATCAATATTCTAATATAATTTGCGTGACCTTTTTTGTCCTTTTTAACGCTACAATAGCAACATGGCATCCTGTCCGTTTGATTTTTCCTGTTGATTAAATCTCGTATTAAGAAACTCATGATGTAGCACTTCCATTTTTGAGTAACCAAAATGATAAATTCATCTGTGTTAAACTAAATTATGTGATGCTACATGGAGCATGTACTATCACAATCTCATGTTAAACGTGCTTTTCCACGAGGATGCAATCCATCACAGAAACAATACAACAAATTCATTTAATCCCATTGTACTTCAATACCAACAAAATTATATGAAAATATTAGCAAACTTCAGCTTTGTTTATTCTTACTTTTCAATAAATATCTCAGAAGATTTATTTCTTAGGTTCATTTAATCTTGGTCCAATTAGGTTTGCAGTGAAAATCCCTGCAGGGCTTGCTCCAGAGCAGGCTGCCCCTTTGCTATGTGCTGGAGTGACAGTCTACAGCCCACTGAAACACTTTGGGCTCATGGCACCGGGCCTCAGAGGAGCAATTTTGGGCCTCGGTGGTGTCGGTCATATGGGGGTCAAGATTGCAAAGGCAATGGGACACCATGTCACAGTGATCAGCTCCTCTGACAAGAAGAAGGCAGAGGCCATGGATCACCTAGGTGCAGATGCCTACCTCGTAAGTTCTGATGCTGCCCAAATGGCGGCGGCAGCTGACAGCCTTGACTACATCATAGATACGGTACCAGTGTTCCACCCCCTCGAGCCGTACCTGTCACTGCTCAAATTGGATGGGAAGTTGATCCTCCTAGGAGTCATCAATGAGCCCTTGCAGTTTGTTTCCCCCATGGTGATGCTTGGTGAGTTTACAGAATTTAATGTGTCAATTCATGTTGTACTACCACCAAGTTAAATCAGTTAACATACACTTTGTCTTAGTTCTCTCATATGATGGGGAGAAAAAGAAGGAAAAAAAAAGAAAAAAAAAAAAACAAAATTTTGTAGTTGATACAATTTCAAGGAAGTCCTTGATGGGTAAATTACTTCTGTGTTGGCTAACAAAAGAGAATTGTAATTCCAGAGTTGCATTCTGTTTGTAGGAAGGAAGGCAATAACAGGGAGTTTCATAGGAAGCATGACTGAGACGCAGGAAGTACTAGAATTCTGCGCGAAAAAGGGATTGACCTCTACAATCGAAATGGTGAAGATGGATTATGTGAATCAGGCTATCGAGCGGTTGGAGCGTAATGATGTCAGATATCGCTTTGTTGTTGATGTGGCAGGGAGCAAATTTGAGTCCTAAAGAGAAGCTCATTTGACCGAAAACTTTAATATTCGTCTCAATGACAGTTTCTTGCTGTGTGTATGTATCGAGTGCCAGTTGAATGATATTCTGAAAGATATAAATTATTAAGTGCCTAAATGAGCCCGCTTTTTTCTATTTTTTACCGAGGTTCTGAGACATATATATGGGTTAAATATCTTTGATAAGACAGGTTTTAGGACCACATCAAATAATAATACAACACTAGGATCAATATAAAACGATAGGGGTTTGACCCTATTTTCCTTTATAAAATAATACAACACTAGTCATATAATTGGGTATTGTGACGAATATTGCAATAAAACACAAGAACATTGTTTCAAAACCAAAACACAAATTAAGGACATAAGATTTACTGCAAGAAATTTCAATGACACTCCCGACAGAGCAAAATTAGAAATCGAAAAACATTGCACAAGAACACCCAAGTAATAAGAAAACGCACAAGGCGCACAACACAACCTTGTCCGCTAAATTGAGATAGCAATTCAATTTTATTATGTGTTTTCTTAAGTGAAATAAATAAAGAATCGATATCCTCTCCAAAAGAAAATCTGTTTCAAGTGTAGTACTGTCGAAATTTTGCTTCGTGTCACTGTCACATAACGATTTTGCAAGGACAATCAGAATTTGTCTCTGTAATTAGCAAAAAAGGAAAAGGTAGAATTCCCAAATTTTCTGAAACAGTTTCCAATCGGGGCTGATAAGGATCATCCCCTAGATTCATCATTCTCATCATCTCCCAGCAGTTAGATTAATTGCATTCCGAAAAAGGAAAGAGGGGATGAGGATGATGGAGATGATTCCCCTGGTAGTTATTAACGCGTTATTAGCCTCTCATCCCATCATCCCCTGGCGCTCCATTCCCTCCATCCTCTCTGTTTCGCTTCTTCTCCCTTCCCATGGCACACATTTTTTTTTCTGATAACTGTTCTAACTGTGAATTCTAACTGTTCTAGTTAAATAAATAACTGTTCTAACTGTGAATTTAAACAGAACAGTTATTATAACTGTTCTAGTTATTATAAGTAAATGTTCTAGTTAAAAAAAAAACTGTTCTAACTGTGTATTCTAATTGTTCTAGTTAAATAAATAACTGTTCTAACTGTGAATACTAACTGTTCTAGTTAATACATATAACTGTTTCAGTTAATATAGTAACTATTCCAGCACAATTTTTTTTTCAGAACAATTAGAACAGTTAGTAACATTAACTAGAACAGTTAGCTTTTTTTTAAAGATCAGTTAGTAATATTAACTTAGAACAGTAATTAGAACAATTGTTATTTAATTAGAATAGTTAGTATTTTAACTAGAACAGTTAGTATTCACAGTTAGAACAGTAGCTTATTTGACTAGAATAATTATTTATTTAACTAGAACAGTTAGTATTCATAAAAAAAAAATGTACCAGCGGAAGGGGAGAAGGAGCGAAATAGAGAGGGCGCTGGATTTTATTGTCAGGGGATGAGAGGCGCTGGATTTAATTGCATTAATGAGGCAATTAATGGGATGCGGTTGGGGATGAGGGATGAGACAGTTATTAATGCGTTTTTAAAGAAATTAGAATTAAACGAAAATAAATTAAATGCTTGGAGATGCATTATATGTGGGGATGATAGGGATGATAGAATCTTAGGATGATCCTAAGCAATTCCCGTTTCCAATTTAACTATACGTCTATACACTATACTAGTAATCGATACTTGTTTTGATACTTATCGGATGACAATGACGTATCTTAACCATTTGAAATATGACATATACTGATGAAATTTAAATTTGAAACATATGACTATATATCATGATTTTTATAGAGCAAATATTGTGCTGACAAATACTGATGAAATATTTTTACCGTTAAAATTAAATGATTTGAATTTTTGAATAGTTTGAAATTTATAACCCGTGATGCATTATTTTTAGATATCTTAGATAGCGACCATCTAGAGAAACCCGTGATGCATTATTGAACATGTACTTTATCTATACATGCAACAACATAGATACCTATCAAATTATTATGCAGTGTTTAATTTTATTTGAATTGATTGAAGAATATGCTATTAAAAATTATCGACCTAAATAATTGTCAAAATGGTCTCTATGCTTATTTATATTGACGGGTGCATCCCTTCTATTGCTGCTTGAGAGGACTGTCTACATTTGTCGTTTCTTTCAGCAAATAAGCAAATGTAAATATGTAATGCTCAAAGATCTGGTTCTTGATTATACCACGTGCATTTTTATCTTTCTTTCGATATTGGTGAGAAAAAGGCCATGCTTAAGTGGTTATAATTTGTCAGTATGGTTATATATTAATATATATTGTGGAGTGATATACATAATTTAATTTAAGTTTTAAAATAGGCTAAATAAGTTCAATCAAAAAGCTCCTCCCATTGTAATGGGTAGGGAATCCGGACATTTTTTGCAGACGTTAGGCCCAATTTAAATTGGCCTTTTGATCTCCTATTTGAGACTTAAAAGAAAGACTGAAAGAGCGAGAGTGGGACCTCGCTGTTCGCGCCAAAAATGGAGCCTTCCTGTTCGTTTCCTGGAACCAGTCCCCCTGCCTCCCTCCATTTCTCTTCACGCCAGAAATGCAGTGTTCAAGCTGTATATGCGGCCTCACAAGCTGTATCTCTATTATCTATGGAAGCAGTCAAGCAGCTCACCTCTCTTACGTTGATAACTTCATTTTTTTCGTTTTTTTTTTTTTTTGTAAAATTGATTTGGTAATTTATAATAATAGATAATAATAGGAAAAACTTTTTTGACCGCCAGTAAATTTAGTGCTTAATTTTTCTCCTTAATTAGTATATCATGTGCTTATTTATTTATTTTTTTGTTATTATTAGCATGGTCTACCTATTTTAACATTTCCACCCCTGTCAGACTCCATCAATTTTTGTTCTGGCTTCATTAAAATCAAACCTTAAAGAATCGATCAATGACTTGTTTCTTATATCTGAAGCTTTGACACCCTCGGCTCCACACTGTTGCTCAACCATATTTTAGACTGGTGTGAGATTTTACTTTTCCTTTTTGTACAACTCATTGGCATATTATGCAAAAATTGATGAGAATTGATGTATTAAATTGGGCTGTGAAAAAAATGTGTATCTAGATTTGGATCTTGCCCATAAGTGCGTGTGAATTTAGGCTGTCTTGGAGTTACTTTGGCCAATGTACTTTTTAGCTTATTAAGTAAAAGAAAAAGGTAAAGGGGGAAAAAAATAAATCCTAGTTGATTCTATTTTCTCTATCCATTAGATCAGGAACGCAGAATGGAATCAAGATCAGGAAAAAGTTCCCCAGAAATTTCATCTATGGAGAACAACACAAAACAACCATTCATCATCGGTTAGTGGATATACCTTTCCCTTCTCCTCAACTTCTGGTTGCAATCCGCGACATATATTGAAGCAAAATATATCAGTCAGACCTTTTAAATTAAGAATTACTGGTGTATTCTGTGTAGTCTTCATAGAACATTAATTTTTATTTCATTATGATAGTTCCTTCATATATTATGTACAGGTGTTGCTGGTGGGTCTGCATCGGGAAAGACGACAGTATGTGATATCATTACACAACAGCTTCAGGGCCAGCAGATCATTGTCCTTAGCCAGGTTTAATATTTTATTTACTTAATATTTAGTTATTTTTAAAAGGAAATATATTTATCTGAACTTAAGCTATGTTTATATGTCCAACAAGTATAAATGTGCTTTCTAAAGGTTGCACATCCTCTGTACTACCTCCGATACACTAACTACTTGGAAAATTCCTTATCTACTAGCTAGTAGCTAAGACTACTATTATGTTATTAAAAAAAAAAACATGAAGTTGACAACATGCCAGACAAAAAAAATCAACACTGCCATGTGAACATTTACATTTCAGGAGTCCTTTTACCATGGTTTATCGGAGCAAAAACTTTCACGGGTTCACCAGTATAATTTTGACCATCCAGGTACTCCATATATATTTTAGTGTTTCTCTTTGTTCTACCTTCTCTTTCTAAAGAATGTTCTATCATCTCGTTTCAGATGCTTTCAATACTGAAAAATTGCTTTCTTGCTTGATGAGTTTGAAGTGTGGAAACAAAGCCAGCATACCTAATTATGACTTCAAAACACATAAGAATGTATCTCCTGAACGAAAGGTACATCAGAATTGTAGAATTTTGGCTGTATCTTTCCAATTTTGATTGTAATGAAGCGAACACATTTCAGGTCAGCCCATCAGATGTTATTATTTTGGAGGGTATCTTGGTATTTCATGATCCACGGATAAGAGAGCTCATGAATGTGAAATTATTTGTTGATACAGGTACGCAATAAATAATTACCGTACCATGCACTGGTACATATGTTATCATCAATGCTGATATAACTAAAAAATTTTTAACTAAGTTTGTACCCTGCTACATGACTATTTCAATATGATATATTGTATTTCTAATGTAACTTTGTAACATTTCTGTAGATGCTGACGTGAGGCTTGCGCACAGAATTTACCGAGATACAGTTGAAAAGGGACGAGATATCACTACTGTTTTAGAACAGGTTAATCAAGCAATCACACATTTTGATTTAGTATATATTTTGTCAGAGATAAGACTGATTACCTAATTCTTGAATCTGTAATTGTACAAATAATTGTAATGGGGCCAAATTATAAGGTTGATTGGGGGGTGCAAATTGCGAATCTGTGGAATGCTATACATTTCCAGGTTGCAAGTTCCTAGAGAAGTAGGTTCCCAAAAAAAAAAAAAGAAGAAAAGTGTACCTATAAATGTTCTATTCTCTGGTTGATACAAATTTTATTTAGTTCATTCATGTGATATGTTTTATGATTTCAACATAATGCGAACTAATCTGTTAACCTAAATGTAGAAGAAGCTTTAGTTTATTCTTCATCTGCCAATCCTTGCTTATTTATGCCTGAATAAGTTAATTTAAATGTTGTTGTTCACAAAAAGTGTCAAATTATATTTAGCTGATTTGAATTTCCGAAACTCATGCTTACCAAACTACAGTTTTCTATAATTTTGCAGTACTCAAAGTTTGTGAAGCCAGGATATCAGGATTTCATAGCACCTACAAAGAAATATGCAGATATTATAATTCCATGGGGAAGAAATAATCAAGTGGCAATTGATTTGATTGTGCAACACATCAAGACCAAAATGGGCCAACATGACATTTGCAAATTTTACTCGAACCTCTACGTAATGCAATCAACTTTTCAGGTACATATTTCGGCTGTGGTGGCACCATATTAAGCAATATCTACGAGGGCTTTGTAAATGTTTGAGCATTAAATATTCACTATATTCGAACCAGAATTCCAGTTGGTTCAATTTTTTTGTCAAGAGACCAAAAAGTTCAAAATACCCTGCTGGTTATGAAGGTTTTGACTGGGTGGTATCTAGCTGGTACTACAACAGATTTTATTTTTCCACCCTGCCCTCTCAAGTTGTTTTTGTTAAAAATAAACATCATTAATGAAGAAATTTATGATCACTTGAAGGCTTTAATATCAAATATTTATCTTTCTTTGTATGTATTTGTTTGTTTTATTTAATTCTGAAGATACGCGGCATGCTTACGATAATACGCGATGCATACACCACTAAGCATGATTTTGTATTTTACGCTGATCGGCTGATTCGTCTGGTATGTACTAAATAAGGTCAATGTTTGAAGCTCAAATAAATTTCTATGAAATTATAGACGAAAAATTCATTAATTAATAGGTTGTGGAGAACGGTCTCGGCCATCTTCCATTTAAAGAAAAGCAGGTGAAAACACCAACCAGTAAGTAGTATTTGCATATTTATAATGTAGTGGATTGTAGCTATTATTTGTATTTTTGTTCGTAAATAATATGTACATTTCATTTTAGGTGCAGTATATATTGGTGTAGAGTTCCGTAGGGAAACAATATGTGGTGTTTCTGTAATTAGAAGGTAGACTACCTAAAATAATTTTTTGCATGTGATTTCATATAAAAAAGCAGTAGTTGATATTATTTACTTTTTTTGCCGTCGGTAATTGCCGATAGGCCATAAAAAAAAAAGATATTATTTACTTTTAATTATGTAATTTCTTAAATTATTGAAGCGGTGAGAGTATGGAGAATGCTTTGCGTGCTTGTTGCAAAGGAATCAAGATTGGTAAAATACTTATTCATAAAGATGCTGGAGAGGGCGAACAGGTTTTGTAACCCCCTCGTCCCATATCGTTCGATTATATGTATCTGATTAGTGAATTTAAGGAAAAAATTTATAGCAGAAAATTGGAAACGCTCGTTGGTGTTCCCACTAACATCCTTCGTAAAACCCTTGGTTTCATTTTTTTGTCTAAAAAATAAAAATAAAGACAAGCATCCTCAGTAAAACCCTTAGCTTCACTTTTAAAAAAAAAAAAAAACATGTCCAAATTACTAGTATCTCACAATGCAAGTGGAGGCAAAATGCTTTGAGGGTTATCTTGGAACCTTCCGTGTGTTTTGGGATGAAATGAGAAGTATTTATTTTGTTACTGTAATGCTTAGGAGAATTACTTCTATGATATTTCCTCATTTTGCATAGTTTGTGATTTCTGCTATATTAGATTCATATCATTGAGTAAAGATATCCTTCTCTTGTCTTGTAGCTAATCTACCAACATTTGCCGAAAGATATAGCAGATAGGCATGTTCTGCTTCTTGATCCTATTCTGGCCACCGGTTAGTTTCGTACAGCTTTTTGTTAATCCTTTCCCACAAAAATGTAACAGAGCCCCTACATTATGAAGAATTTTCAAAATCAGGACTGATAACGTCAGTCAGCATTTTTTAAAATTGAGTATTTTTTTGCAGTATGTGTTGTTGAAATTCCTTTCAACTTTGGCATTTCAAGAGTGGATCTACTATATTTATTATTTTTCATTTTTCATTTTTTGTACAATATAGGCAATTCAGCTGTGCAGGCAATCTCCTTATTGTTGGAGAAGGGAGTTCCAGAATCAAACATTATATTTCTTAATCTCATATCTGTAGGTTTACATCATGCATATATTTTAAGTTTAATTTTATAGTACAAAATTCTCGTTTATCTCCATTATGTTCTTTTTTCAAACTTATCTTAAATAAACAAGTTTTGTACATGTACTCATTAGTTTTGTCTTTTCCATTGTCTAGGCTCCTCAAGGGATAGACATGGTCTGTAAGAGATATCCCAGAATAAAGATTGTTACAGCAGAGATTGAATTAGGATTAAATGAGAACTGCCATGTTATTCCTGGCATGGGTGATTTTGGCGATCGATATTTTGGCACTTATTAAGCGGTAGAAATTGAGGTTTTAAACCTTAAGTTCCTTGTAAGTCATTGTTCTGAATTTGCTAAATTATTTGTCATTATATGCTAGCGTTGGAGTTTGGCCGGTTTCTTTAGTATGCTTGATTGTTATTTTCAAGTCCCATAGGTGTAGTTTATTTTCTTATTTTTCCCAATGTTATTGATTTTAGGCATATTCATGAGGTTTAATACTTTACTGGTTTTTTTTATGTTTAAACCAAACAATTTCTCTTCGAAAAAGGTAATTGGAAAATTAGGTAAACTTCTTATACTGTTGGGTGGCCGGCGCCCGCAACTATATAATAATTAATCAGGTTGAATATAGCAATACTCCAAGAATACTAGATACTGATTCAGTCATAGAATATGACTTATCCGATCCCCTTTTGTGGAAGTGAATTGATCGGTTTTTATTGGGCTAATGGGTTTAACATTGCCAAAATTTTAGTTTGTTCTTGCCTTTTGCAAGGGAGCTGCTGTGGGCAACTAGGTTTTCGCTTGGAGCAACTTATAGAAAATAACATGGATAAATATGCCCTCAATGGACTTTCCTAATAAATTTTCTAACAGAATATATCCAAACGCTAGCTGATAAATCCAATTGATTTAAGTTTATTCGGTCTCCTAAAATTTTATTATATTCCTCAAATGAATTTATTAGTACGCCTAATTTTATTTTTGAAGTTAATGACTCATTAGTACTATAAACATTAACTGAAAAATTAATATAAATATAAAGTTCAATCATAAGTGAAGTAGCTATATAAATTCATTTTTTTTACAACCTATAATGATTATATGTATTATGCTCATGTCATGTCTTTTTTACAGAAAGCTTTATAAATATAATTTATGAAGAAAATATGAAAAGAACTCGTAATTAGGAAGGCTTCCCAAATTTGAGACCAAAAAAAAATATATATATATATATGGAATCTGAGAAGAGTCCGAAAATTCAAAAGGGCAAATTAGATATTTTAAAAAAATTTGATGTTGCTCCAAGTGAAAAACATGTTGCTCAAAGCACCTTCCCTTTTGCAATTGGGAATGTGCGCTATTATTCCTTTTATGGACGGAAACCGTCATAAAAAAAAATGTCATTCGCGTCATCCAAAATTTTCCGCACCAATTTCTCTCTCTGCGCCCTTCCTTTCTTTACCCCTGACGTCTCTCCCCTCCCTTCCCTTTCCTATCCCCGGCGCCTTTCCTCTCCTTTCCCTCTCCCTTCTCTCACCTTCGCTTTTGTTCTCTCCTGATTTTCCTTCGACTCCACCTCTCTTTCCCTATCTCAGTCTCACTTCATTTCGCCTCCACCATGTGAACTCTACCTTACTTTCTCAAAGATGAACATATATAACCACAAAGTGAATAAAAACAAAGATGAACAAAAAATAAACGGAATTGTTTTCTATCATTCCTATCATCCCCTACTGACGCGTTTAATTTTTTTCATTTTTAAAAAATGCGTTGATTCATTTTCGAATGCAATTAATCTAGTGTTTTTGCGCACATGAGCTATTCTTTTGACTTTTGTTTGTTAGATCTTTTTGTTCTTTTAGCACATGCTATGAGTTCAGACGACAAAACTATATATATAGAGTTTTGCTATGGTGAGTTGCAACTCACCAAAGGGTTTGTGAGTCGCGCTCAAAGCTCCTAAATCTAGTTCAAAATAACCGATCCAAACCGTCCAATATGATCTCTCTATTAAAATCTCCATGCAGAATATACTTTTCTGTTTATTTTCCCCCTTTTCTGTTTACAATTTTAAGCAAAGTACCAGTTGCAATGAACTTTAATTGCAAAATCCTTATTTTGTTTTGGTTCATTGCAAAATATTTATCATCCATAGACTTAGATTATAAATTTACAATCTCAAATTAGCACCTAATTACGTCCCAACTTGATGTCAAGCGCCTCGAGCGTGGTGCTTTAGCAGCAAATATTTCTGTAATTTATAAATGCTCTCTTAAATTTACAAGGACTCGACGGCGCACGGCTCTCGCAACTTGGATCACGGTGACTTGGTCCCTCTAAGGAGTTTGATCGGCTCCTCTCCAATTGCTCCTGTTCGGTCAAAGACTTTTAGACAGATTCGTCGCCGTCTGATTTAAATCCCAAAGCTTGTGTAGTCCCTCGCTCTGGTGTCTGCCTGGTCCATTGAACTAATCATTGTACGCGACCACGAATGACTGCTAGGCCTTCTACAAGTGGTGTTTGTGGGCTATCTTGGACAAAAAAAAATAATAATAAATAAAAATAGAGATCTTTAGGAAAATTAAAAGACCAGCATCCTAGCTGCCGTAAAATTAAGAACAAAAAATAATAAAAATCATATTTATTTAATCAAGAATCTTTATGAGAATGTATTCAAGCAGCTAATTTAAAAGAATATGCTTGTTTTTTTTTTTTTCCTTTTTCTTTTCTTTTTTGATTGAAGAGAACGTTTGGATCTAGAAGAAATAACTTTGATAAATAGTCACAATAAAAACATATGAAATTTACTTATAACAAAGGTGTATAAGAAAACAGTTAACTAATTTGACGAACCTTTTAAAATAATATTAGTGAAAACCCGACTTATATGCATAATATATTGAATTTGGATCTTCTGATAATTTTTAAAGTGCTTTTTATGTGATCTATTGAATCGATATAATATTTGAAATAAGTTCTACAGAAGGAATTGTGCGTCAGCAAATATTAAAAAAGCGGGATTGTTTAATACCATCCCTCTCAGCGTCATTCCCATCATCAGCAAATATATATATTTCCATTTTCGCTATATTTGTCGACCTCATGTTATCTAGTGCGTACCCACCACATTTCCTTTTGACGCCTACACTTTTCTACCTACCCTTCTCCCACCTCATGTTGTCCTATAAAATAATACTAAGGCCCTAATCAAAAAGTTTTTTCGCGGGATTTCATTTCAATTGATTTCACAAGATTTTGTTGGATCTAATTACTTGAGAATTCCAACTAAATGACACCAAATATATTTGTTTTAATCAAGAATTTTCTAACAAAATGAAATCCCATGTTAAAAAAAAATGGAATTTTGATCAGGGCCTAATTGTTTTATATTACGATACTATCTGTTCTCATACATATACTAATTGTCTTACAAAATAATATTAATTGTCCCGGCAAATAACAAATTGTCCTAGATTTTGATACCAATTGTCCTCATATATATCTTAATTGTCCCAAAAAATAATACTAATTGTCTTGAAAAAAAATTTAATTGTTATGGAAAAAATATTTGCCCTGGAAATAAAATATTAATTGTCCTGAAAAATATTGCTAATTGTCTTAGAAAAAAAGTTAATTGTCCTAAAAGAAATGTTAATTGTTTTGGAAAAAATATTTGTCCAGGAAAAAAATATTAATTGTCATGGAAAAATAAATTAATTGTCCTGAAAAATAATATTGACTTCATATACATCTTAATTGTACTAAAGAAATAATTGATGGGGAGAGGAAGAGAGTGGGGTGGGAGGTCAGTATGAGATGCTAGGAGAGGAGGGAGAGTACACTCTTGATGATAAATCCATGGGATGATGAGATAAGTGACAAAAATGAAAAGGTGGTTACCGTTTAGACCATCACATTTAGAAAATAGAAAAGAGAAAACACATTATGATGATGATGGAAATGTAAATCCTGGAGACGGTGGTTATCAGGTCCTGATGCAAAAATTGCTAACCACGATAAATGGAAAGAATATTTTATGTCATCCATCATAAATGAAAGGCTAGGGAAGATCATTATCAAAACTGGAATCAATAAAATAGCTGATGCTCTAACCTGTAAAGAAAGGACTTTTGCCCAGTAGAATCAACAGAACGATAATTTATCACATTCGTTTTGCATGTATTAATTGTACATATACAAAAGTTGAATGAATTGAAGAAGAATAATGTATCAAAACGGATCTTGGGCATTGGTGTAGAGTGTAGACGGAATAGCAATTCGTAATATTTTTCTTCATTAAATATTAACTACTGATTGAAAGAATGATTTCGTACAAAAAATTTCAACAAAAGAAATTTCGTAATATTTTTCTTCATTAAATATTAACTACTGATTCAATAACAATATAAAGCAACTTTACAACATGGGGAAAAAAAAAAAACAGAGAGAGATATCAAGATAAAGTGATGCTTCAACAGCCGTGTAACCTAGTGCAATTGGTACACAAGTATACAACGTTAGACAAAAATCACAAAATGGTCATTTATCTAATAGGAGAGCATATTGGACGAGCACGCAGCATTTGGAGCTTCTTGCACAAATTAGGTTAAGCTTATAAGCTACCTATGCTGAGAACTAATGTCTACAATGAGCCTGTTTTCACCAATAAAATAAATGAAAATGAAGGCGGTAGGAACTACATGCAGAACTTGGAACCGAATCCTGTGTCGCGCGGCAAGCTTGCAGCGCAGGACATCGTAGCCGTTCCGTAAATCTAACGGTTCGCATTTTTTCCTTTCCGTTCCCAACTCAAACGATGATTGATCGGGTTTGGCTCTGTTCCTCCAAATATCGGGTCCGAATTAAAAGAGCAAAATCGGAGAGCACACTCGATTACTTTTGGAGAAATCCAGAGGATCTCCTTCCCACTCCAATCGGAGTTGGTGAAATTGGACGGAAATTAAATTGGAGGAGGCCAGGGTAGGGCCACATCACCGGCGAGCAACAATCGGAGTTGCCAAGACATTTTCGCCATTTCCTTTACTGGTGTGCGAGCACACTACTGGTAACTTCTCCATGATCTAGATACCTCCGATTGTTTGATAATAACCTTGATGGCATCATATCTCCATTTCCTTCTAACCATCTCGTATTGGTAACTTCATTTATGGTTATAATTCTATTAACTAAATTCTGATCTATTCTAGAGTTGATGATGACCTGGGCTTAATTTGATATGTTGATAAACCAGACCTTAAATTTTTGCCTCGATAAATATATTTAGTTGATTTGTTCCTTGTTAGTTTGTTGGTCTCGATTGAGTGCAATTTGATAGAGATCATTGTAGACTCCACAAAATGCTTAGCTTGCAACTTGCAACTATGCTGGCTTCTCTAGATGACCAGCTCGTCTAATTACCCTCGTATAATATTTAGTGCTTGAAGAAAGTAGTTGGGACCAATCTAGCTGTCTCAACATGTTGATTCTACTATACATGCTCACTGATTGCATACGGTCCTTATCATAAGCACTAATTGTATATAGGTTGACCAATATTTCGGTTTTTAGAATTTACCAGTATATAGGTTGACCAGGCTTAATTAAGACATCTAAATTTTGTGTCAGTACAAGGACTGATGTGTAAAAATTTACCATGTTTATTTCATTGTTCATTTTATATTTTGTTAAGCTTTTAATTTATCTTATTAAGGTGCTTGAGTCTTTTTATGCTTGAAATCAAGAATGTCCTAATAACCCAGAAAGATAAGCTTAAGACAGAATATTACAGTACTGTTAAAGTAAATGCTATATATTAACACTGCCAATCCTGCCATACCATTGGGTGTAGTCTCACTACTATAATAGGAATGCATGATTCTTGGTTAGGCCCTTTCACCCTGAAGCCTAGTATTATTTATTAATAGGTCCTTATGGATAACTGTCTTTCTTTATTTTTATGTAATTCAAGAGTGTGAATCTTCTGAATTGTCAATTGTTTCTTTATTGATTTTATGGATGCAGCCTTCTTGCCAGAGGAATTTCTCCTTGGAGGTACTGTTGTTGAATGGTATTGGTCAACCTGTGTGCGGGGATATGGAGGTTGTCTTATAGTCCTTTCGTATATTATTACCCGAATTTTTATATGAAATAGAGATCATAGTTGCTCTCATATTACAGTACTTAGTTTTAATTTCAAGCGATAGATCAAGTAAATTTTGTTCAATTTTAATTTCAAGTGATATTGTATGTAACAATGTTCAATTTTAACTTTATTATTGAATGTGTGCATGTGTGATACTAACAGATATTTGAACATACATATCAAATGCTGGAAATGACAGAAGATCCGTAGTTTATGTTGCTCTCTCTTTATCTTTATCTTTTTCAACATGTGGTAAGAATAGATGAAAAACCAATAATTTTTAGACATTTAGTTCCAGATAGATAAATCCTCAAATTGAGAGAGAACATTATGGCAAATAAATGTTTGGTCAAAATCTGATCTGATTGGTTCATATGCAGAATAATTTAAAGTTGATCTAATGAAGAGATGAATAAAAGTTTTGGATCCATCAATCAGGGGCGAAGCTAGGATTTCGTATCAGCAGGGTCCGTAAAATTTTTTTGCTGAAAACATATGTATGATGTAACGTCTAATATAGACATAGTATAATAATAATTTTTAAATAAACAACTCTAAAATAATGTTACATAAAAAAATTCATGAGAAATCAAATATATATTATAATAACAATAGAAAATCTAAAATAATATATTTAATATACAAAAAAATAATTCAAAAGTCAAGACAATAAAAAATACAATAATTTCCTATGAATTTTTTTTTATTAATTTTCTCATAATTTTACATAATATATTCATTAGAAATCTCATTGAACACTTAATTTTCATATTTTTAGTGGCAGTTTTTATGTAATATCCGAATTGTATTTTTTTTTTTATCTTCTATGGTAGTTTTTGTTTATAATGTTCTAAAATTCACACAACATTATATAGACGAATCACGCAATACGCGATATTCGCTCTAGTATATATATGCTACAAATAATTATTCATCCAAATATTCCATTCTATTCTAAGTTTTGTCTTAATAAGTTTCACTAGGGAGGAAGGAAAAAAACGTTTAGTCAAGAACAAATACTAACTGGGTGTCCCTATGCGATTTTTTAGGTGCCGTTATGCAATTCAAATCAAACACGACATGTCCAGCTGAGTCCTTCAAATTTTTAAGATGGATCCCTAACTTCTTATGATTTTTTTTTAATTACAAACAAGTGCAATATCAAATAAATTTATTTTTCATGGACCCACCAAATCCTATGTAGCTTCGCCCCTTCCATCAATAGTCAATTTACACAAAAATGTCACATGTGAATGTCACAAAAATGTTAGTGGAGAATATAAACACTTGTAGCAAAAATATATTGTTGCCACGGTAATGCTATTTGCAAAGTTTCAATTTAGCCCTCCGATTAACAAAATATGAGCATTGAACATCGACCAGACAATGTACCAGTATCAAACTAGTATTAACTGAAGTATCATTTGGCCTCTCTGGAGGTGATGGAGATTCGAAGGAACGAATTTGCTGAATTTGCGAAGAGGCGCATGATCCGATGGAGACTTTGGCGGAGTGAGACGTCGTCGGCGGGGGCGTAGGAGGTGGGTCTGAAGGTTTGGTGCTTGAAAAGGAGCTAGATAGGAGCGTCGATCCGGTGCAGAGAGGCTAGAGGCATGGCTAAGGGAGAGCGAAAAGCAGTCAGAGGGTGGGGAGAGAGGAGAGATGTTTCTCTATATCGAGGGGGAAAGGAAGAAAGGGGCGACAGAGGGGCTTGTGGGGTCGAGATGGTGAGGTCGAGAGCGAGAGAGGCTGGGGTGGTTAGTGGTGTGCGAGTGAGAGAGGAGGAGAAAAGGAAGCGACGGCGGAGGCCGGGTCTGGGGTAGTCTATGCTCTTTTAATTCGGACCTGATATTTGGAGGAACAAAGCCAAACCCGATAAATCATCGTTTGAGTTGGGAACGGAGAGGAAAAAATGCGAACCGTTAGATTTAAGGAACGGCTACGATGTCCTGCGCTGCAAGCTTGCCGCGCGACACAGGATTCGGTTCCTGCTTCAAGTATGTTGAGTAGACATGCTTTTGACCATTGGGAATTTTAATATTTTTATTTTGTTTAGTATCATAAGTATGTTTAAACTTCCATATTTATTACATGATTGAAGTAAGAACAGGTAAAGCCAATGAAAGAAGCGTTCCCTTGATGAAGGTTTCTTCAGCTATCACATTACTTATACACTAGAGAACAGTATTCGCCAACAGATGATTAAAATTGGCATTAACATATCACCAAAGTAAAATAAAAAACCGATCACACTATTTCATTCTGTTAATTTTAAACTGAAATGTGAAGAACTAGATTAAAGGATGAATTATAGGAAATTATTGAGTTCAATCGTAGCTTTACTTACAGATAGTATAGCACAATTTCAAGTAACAAAAATTTCAGTTAAACTGAAGTATATTACTGCACATCAACTGACTTAATTATTTGCACATGACAATTTTAGTGTAATCAATACTTCAGGCAGCTCTCTATTCAGGTACAGGATAGCTGCCACCACATGAAACATCCAGAAGCAATTGCTCCAAACTAGATTATCCATTTCAAAATACTATATTCAATTACAAAACAACCTCAATGTTAACATGCTACGAGGTCATTGAACTCCAAGCATAATTACAACCAAATACAGTGCAGTATTGCATTTATCAAATTAAACAGTTGGCACAAGTAAACACTAAACAGGAATCACAGATAGTTGACACGCTCGTTTGGATCGTATGGGAATAAGGAAGGAATAAGGATTTTAGAAAGAAAATATTGAAAAATGTGTAACTTTGGAAAGAGTTTGAATGTCTAGGAAGAAGCTATTCTTTTTTATTCTCATACCATCCAAACGGCCCCAAAGACAGAAAAAAAATCACAGATAGTTGACACAAAAAGTCAAAAACAGAAAAACATGCACGTTATAATACATCAAAATATTCCCAAAAGTCAACGGTTGCCATACTTGATTTGATTTCTAATACTGATATCATAATATCTACTATTTAATATCAACAGAAATGATGTTCAATCCTAAAACCATCCGAACCTACAGTTTCTCCCAAAATATTCACCATAAGATAGAACAGAAATCTCACTGATTATCATGAGCCATCATATCTGTAAGAGCTTCAAACACCTCTCTTTCCAAAGCCAGCTTCCTCGCAGCCAATTTCACCGCATCACGACATAAAATCTTGGCCTTTGCCTCTAATTCACAGGCCTTTGAACTGCTGATGCGCGCAAGCACATTCTCCAATGTAGAAAACCACCAGGGACATTGTTGTCTACTAATCATGTCCTTGATTAGCTGCTCAAGGTAAAAATTGGAACCAGCCACATCCCCACCATTGGGTCCACCACCAGGTCCACCACCAGGTCCACCACTGCCCACACCATCACCAGCCTCGACACCATTGGCTCCACCACCATTGCCCGCACCATCACCGATCTTGACACCATTGACTCCACCACCATTGCCTGCACCATCACTGGCCTTGCCACCATCGGATGCAACACTGGTGGCCAAAACACCTTTAGCCACGCTACCATCAGTTGTGCCCCCAATCTTCAGGGAACCATGATTTTTTGATGCCTTGCTGCTTCCTTTCTCCTCATTCTGTTTCTTCTCTTTCTCTTTCTTTTTCTCTGCAGCAAACAACTCAGCCCACATTTCAAGCAAACAAGTTCCGTCAGAATTTGAGGAACTGGCACCAGATCTGTTCTTTCCCTTGAATCTCATCTTGAGACGGCTGCACCTATGCCGCATGTGGCGAATTTTGTTGTGCATCTGTCCGTCGTTAAAAGGGATTCGGATCTTAGAGAGAAATGAGGCATATTTTTTTCTGGGAGGAAGCTCGCCATGTTTGGCCAGGTGATCGGACAAGGCCTTAATGAGTGTCTTCTCATCCTCTGGATCCCAGATACGCTGAATGGCCGACGACGATTTCTTGGGGGGAGGCTGAGGCTGAGAAGGAGCCGCAGAGAGCTTCACCTTCTTGGAGGGAGGCACCACCTCCTCCTCCTCCTCCTTTTCTCCTTCTTCAGAATCATCCTGGCGCTTTCTAGGGGTTGTGGTTGCGGTTTTAGCGGCGGAAGGGGTTTGCTGGGAAACGACGTGCTCTTCGTCGGCGGACGACGTGTCAGAGTGAGAAGCAGCCGATGGTGGTGGGAGTTTTTGCCTCGCCATGGATTATGGTCTTATGGATGGACGAGACGAGAGGAGACGCTAGTGTTTAGGAAATCAACTCGGGAGTCGGGAGGAGTAAGCGAGTAAGCGAGTAAGAGCGATTAAAGTGCCCTGACGATTCCGAGGATGTGATTCTGACGATTCCAGTTTGTTTCGCATATTAACTCCGACGACCCATACGGCCATACTCAAAATCAAGTTCATTGGTGTTTTTTTTTTATTAACTTTTTTACATTTTAGTCCTCATAATTATTATTTTTACAAAGTACTGCAATAAATTTTTTTTTATGATACATTAAATGTATATATAAATATATAAAAAAAATTTAATGCATAAATAAATATACATATAAATGTATAAAATATTTTTTATATACATCAAATATACATACCAATATATATAATTATAAATATAATATATATGTATAAAATTAAAAAGCATGCACAACTAAATGGCAGAGAGAAAGAGAGTGAGTACCACTCAGCAGAACAAAAAGCACCGCACCAATAAAGAAAAAAAAAATGTGACATGAGCAACAACAAGACAACGACAAAATCGCTAGAAGAAAATGCAAGAGCGAACATGGCAATAAGAGAGACTCGTAATAATAGGAATATTAATATTAATATTAACACATTAGTAATAAACAAAAACAAATGGCAGCCCATTATCCAGGTAATACAAATCTCTCAGCAAGACGTCAAGCATGCTGGTACCGAATATAACAAAAACAATCAGATAGTCCACTGACACATTGGGGTTCCGTTTAACAGTAACAACACTTTACCAGAAAATGTCTATTACAATTTGAATGGATATAAAATTTCTTGGCAATCTTGCCATTGAACTTCAATTCCATTTCTTTTCATTTATTTTAGGTCAGTTGGGGGTTGTGTGACTGTGAAGTGGTTGCCTCATCAGTTTGGCTTGTTAAATGCTGAGCTCATGTAGTAGGTAGAGATCTTAAAATGCTATGCTTCATTAATTGTTTTGTCTGTCCAAAAGGAAGTACTACTACATTCTGGTATTTGTATTTTATCAACAGTCAAGTGCACTATACTTTTTTTTGATTGAAAAGTGCACTATACTGGTACTTGAGACTGAGACTGAATGAAATGTTAGCTACAACTAACAGGAAGATTTATTTACAAGATGCGAGTGGGACTAACATTGACACCAGAAGGCAGAAGCCAAGGCTCCCATCAACACATGTTTAGTAGAAGACTAGAAGACGTATCTTTCAACTCTTCTTTCCCCCATTCAAACCAATTTACTGCATCCACCAAATCCTAATCTGTACAAGGAAAGAGCACTCAAATATCTAATTTAATTAATAAAAAACGCAGTACATTTCAGTTCGACATGCAGAAATCCTGAATCAAAAGGGCATATTTAGGAAGAAGGAACCTCTCTTGTGAAGAATCAAAGAGAAAAATCAAAACCCAAGTACCGTATTTTCGAAAGAACAGTGATGAGATTAGACAGATAAATTCAGATTTTAAAAGGCTTGCGAATTGACACTTTAACAGAGCAGATCGGTCAAATCGGTCAAGTCGAACTAAGAAACGCTTATTGCGTCAGTTTTCGCCGAGGCTATTGTGAATTTCCGAAGGGCAAAGGGACGACCTGGACCAGGTGCTGGTGGGATTCTTTTCTCTATCTTATGATCTAATCTGACGGATCTAAGCTGCAAATGGAGTCGCCAGCTTTTCTTGTGTTTAGTCTCAGTCAGAAAATTAATTTATTAGTATTAGTATATTTATGTGGATCGCATCGGATAAGTGTATAGTCTCTTAAACTAGGCAGAGGCTGCCAAGACCGAATATGAATGTTCATTTATATTGTGTGACCAATACATGCTAACAATACGTACTCATATATATCTCGTTTCAACAACTACATATATCATTCTAATGTTCAATTCACAGAAAAAAAAAAAAAAGTTATGTGGTCGTTTGTTTTGGTCAATATTTAATTAACTTTCTTGATAATTAAACCGATAAAACATTTGATCCATACACCACACTACAAGTACAAGTTAAATGACTACATATATCATTGAGACATTGATGTGAACCAAATTAATATATATGCACTATCTCTTCCTTCAATTTCACCTTAACACTCTGTTTGGTTCGGTGGTAGAGGACGGGAGGGAAAGCGAACCGAAGGAAAAATCGGAAAATTCTGCTATTTGGATGGAAGGGAATCGGAAAGGGAATTTTTACGCGAGGGGATCTAATTTCCTTCCGAAATTTCCCTCCTATGCAAATTGATTACACTCCGAATCGGCAGAGAATGGAGGGAAAGAAGAATCGCCGAAAATCGTCGAGATCTAGATTAACACCGATACCCCTGGGTTGGCGCGATTGTCCTTCTTGGCGTGCGATTTTCATCGGCACGAGTTTCCTTCTTTGTGCGCAACCTCCCTCCTATTTAATCACGACTCCTTTTGCCTCTCCTCTCCATCGCTCAGGTAACCCTAGTTTTTTTTTTTTCTCCAGCCACCAGATTTCTTGTTCTGTTTTGATTGTTTAATTTGTAGTTCTATACTTTTTGTTCTGATTTAGGTCGCTGTAGGCTCACAACTCACAAGAACGTCAACCTTGTTGAGATTTCATCCATTCCCGTGTAATAGGTATATAACTGTACTTCAATCATTTTATCAAATGCAATGTTTCAACATGAATTTGGTTGGTTGATCTCAAACGCAATGCCAAGAAATAGTTTTTGTTTTACAACTATTGTGCACGTATCTAATATCACCAAGAAATAGCTTTGCATTTCTTTTGTAAATTAAACTGTTATACTCTATGTTAATTAGTTGAGTTTGGAACGGAAAAGAGAAAGTAAACAAAATATGTCATACTGGTACTAATTCAATACCAAACCAGTAAAAATCTCGCATTTAACTGGTATGAAATTACATGTCTAATTAACACACCAAACAGAAGTAATTAGTTACTGATGTAGAGTTAATTGTTTTCTATGGTGTATGATGACCTGTGAATAACACTGGACCGCTTGAGTTATGCAAAGAAATTAAATTTTTGGTATTGCTTACCAGTGCCTCACACTGTATGCTCGAGCATCATATGTAATTCACAATTTTACCCTTCATATTTTTGTGTATTTAGTATATAGTTTCCATTTTGTTGTCATTTGCTAAACACTATTTTTTTATTTTTTAATTACAGCCCTCAATACCAATGGCGAAGAAAAGAAGTGCATCAAACACGACTCAAAGTGCATCACTTGTTTGGACTGAAGATATGGATCAGATTTTAATCAATGCATTCATTCATGAACAATCAATAGGAAACCGTCCCAATGGGACCTTCTCGACACAAGCATATGATAACATAGTAAAGGAGCTGAAGGATGCTTTTCCAGAGAAGTCGGTGGATAAGGATAAAGTCAAAAATCGCATCAAATACCTCAAGAAGGGTTTTGGGGCATGCTATGACATCTTTAAAAATACAACTAGTGGATTTTCATGGAGTCCTCATACTAAATTGTGGGAGGCTGAGCCTGGCGTTTGGGCTTATTTCATTCAGGTAAATGCTATTTTTTTTTGTATTTGATTTAAAAATCATTTGATTAATAATAATATGTTTTCAGTTCATTTGGCATTCAGGTAAATGCTAGTTGTTTTGTACACTCGGTCCAAGATATTTACAATTCTGAAGGGAAATATTATTAATTAATGTGGCTTTCTAGGCATATCCACAAGCAAAAGATTGGATGAATAAGCCAGTTCCGCATTATGAAAGTCTGAAACAACTCTTCGGAAAAGATAGAGCAAATGGAGATGGTGCTGAAACCCCAGCCGAGATGAGGCAACGGTTGTCTCAACAGATGGGTGTTGCAGAAGGTAATATCACTGCTGACATAGATAGAATGGCAACACAAAATGGGGCTACACGTGAAACTGATGATGAAAACATCAACTCTTCTCTTGAAGCAAACAAGAGGTACAAAACTTATAAAGAAGAAATCCAAGAAAAATTATTGAAAGGCATTGAATGTGTTTCTGATGCTATTACCAAGTCTACGGATGCATTGGTGAAGGCGCATACTGCAAAACTTTCTATGCCAGCAAAGGAGATATATCAGCATGTCAATGAGTTAGGCCTAGGTCCAATGGACAAAAAGCTCGCATATCGTTTCCTGACTGAAAATGCTAATGTACTTGAAATGGTACTTGGTTATCCTTTCGAAGAGCGAAAGGAATTTCTCATGGATATTTTACCAAGGTATTTATACCATTATATTGGCAATGCTTATTTTTGAACAAATCTTTACTACATACTAATTTCTATTAATTCTTAGGTGATGAAAGAGGAGGGCAACAACAAGGCTGGGGATAAATCAATGCATACACAATCTCAACTTGGCTTGCTATGTTTGGAGTTATTTTTTTCTAGCTTTTATTGCTTTGTCGGAAATAATATGTGACTGTTGCATCTCTTTACATTTTAAATTTGCTTGGATGTTTTTTATTATTATTATTAGATATGAAACCAGTGAGCATGTTCAATGACTACTTGATTAATTGATTAAGCACGCTTATTTTATGTACCAATAGGTACTGGTATGATATGTGAGATTGATAAAAAAAAAAAAGAAGAATCGTTGGTCCCTGCAGTAATTGTTCATGTCCAGGGATTAGTCCAAAGATGCAGCTATAAATTTTATCTTTGGGATGTGACTGGAAGGACAGGTACAACAGTTATTTTGTATGAAAATGGTACATCAAGAAGTTGTGGATTCAATCGCCACACGGCACAAGCTATGTAATTGAAGTAGTAACTGGTACGTCTGGTAAACTAGCACTTGCAGTTGGAAAGCTATGTAATGTGTCCTTTGATTAAATGACATTGCCTGTTGGTCGGTACTAAAAAAAAAGAGGGATCATTCATGTCACTTTCACTGGTTCTTCTAGTAAAAAAAGCTAAAAGGTACCGCAGCTGTTTCCTTTTGATAGCTAAAGGAGTTTCATCTTTCCCAATTCTTTAGTTCGTACACAATATTTTTTGATTCAGCAACGTAAAAGATGCAGGAGTAAAGTAGTCAAAAATTTATATTTTTCCTTCACGGAAACAATCCATCCAAACAAGATATAAGAATGAAAGAAAAATTATTTTTACTTTTCCTTCATTATTCATCCAAACAAAAAAAATAAAATTATTTCTCTTTCCATCCCATCCCTTTCCTTCCCTCTTTATATTTTAGTTTCCCTCCCATCCTCTACCACCGAACCAAACAGAGTGTTAATGACATCAGTAAGCATCTTTTGCGATTGAGCATATCCATTGAAAATCCCTTCCTATTTTGGCATTTGAAGAGTGCCTCTACTATATTTATTTTTTTTCCATTTTTTTTTTAACAATATAAACAATTCAGCTGTGCATGCTATCTTCTCATTGTTGAAGAAAGGAGCTCCAGAATCAAACATTATATTTTTTAATCTCATATCCGTAGGTTTACATCATGTTTATATTTTAATTTTAATTGTATAGTACAAAATCTCGTTTATCTCCATTATGTTCATTTTTTAAACTTATATTAAATAAACAAGTTTTGTCTTTTCCATCGCCTAGGCTCCTCAAGAATGGATAAATTACAAATGAAAAAAATTTACAAATGTGTTTTTCCAAAATGAAAAATAATTATTATTTTAATGAAGTTTTTCATATTTGTCGTGTTTTTTTTTTTTTTTTCAAAACACATTGCACAATCGATTCAGCAATAGATTTCATTCTATTTTGATGAGTGCAGAATCAATTCAGCGAAAAATTTCTTTCTATTGAAAGTAAAGAGTTTGTAAACTTATATATCCATCACTAACATCTAGTCATTGGTTTAAACGATCAATGACTAAAATTGAATAGAATAAACAATTGTTTACATTCTTCTCCTAATTATTTTAGCTCTTAAATACGTTGGTTTTAGAAGTATACAGGGTTTTATAAGGGATATCGATAGGGATAGGGATGATGTTGGATCTCTTCTTGTCCACATGCGTACGTAGTCCGTTTACTTTTCGCTGAAGATGCTTAAAAATTCTGCAATGTTTTGTTTATATTTGTGAAAGTATCTCACTGATTTTGTTTTCGTTATTTATCCATACCATACGTACAAGTGTCATATTGTAAGACGAATGACTTAAAGTGAACTGTTATAATTGCTTGTTTAGTTTGTAAGACTAGAGAACAATTTAGATCTAAATAAGAGTTTGGCTATGGTGAGATGCATCACAAAAAGTTCTTCGTAAGTCGCGATCTAAACTCCTAAATCTAATTCAAAATGACCGATCCAAACAGTCTAATATGATCTCCATATTGAAATCTCTATGCAAACCAAATTTTATATTTTCTCAAAATTTGTGAGTATATTTTCCGGATTTTTAAAAACTATTTTTTAATGGTTTAGAACTAATTAGATTAATGATTTTATAAAATTTCAAAAAAAATAGTTAAAAATTTTGAAAAAAAATATAAATTTGATCTCCATGGAGATTTTAATAGAGAGATTATATTGGATGGTTTGGATTGGTTATTTTAAACCAAATCCAGGAATTTTGATTGCAATTTATGAAAATCATTTTATGATGCATCTCACCATCAATCCAAATCCTCTGGGTTTCTCCCAAAAGAAATCTACTGGATTTCTCAGGATCTGAACCGTCCAATATAAAGGGACGGTTAGATTTGAATAACTAAGTTCATCCCTTCGAAAAAAAAAAACGCGTATACGCGTATATCCTCTTTCGTATAGCCATATTTCTCCGGCCCTGTCCCCTTCTCAAAACTTTTAGAGAGAAAGGAGAAAGCGATCGAGAGAGGAAAACTTAGTTCTTCGTCGAAGCAAATCGCAGAAAATTGATTGTTCGCAACTATCTCCCTCTGGTCACTTCTTCCCTCTTCTCTGCCGATCGAAGTAAATCGCAGGAAATCGAAGCAAACACTAGTTCTTCGTCGCCTCTCTCTCCGCCTCTCTGCCTTCCGTCGGTGATAGGTAACAGTGAACTTGCTAATAGAATCTATTGTAGTCGTCTTTCTCATTGATCGTTGTGTCTGTTCGGTAACTGACTCATTGAGATTGACTAATTGATCTGATAAACCGTTGTCAGTTCACTGATTGGGTATTCTAGTTCTTTTCTATAGCTTATTGTTCCAATATTTGCTACATTCTGCTTCCTTTTTTGTTGAAAATGCAATCTTAAGATAACTGAATTATTGGAAAACTTGAATGGAATCAACTTGTGTATATCTGTTTGAAACCAGTGTTTTCTTGAGGTAGCAAAAATTAAATTTACAATTCTCCTGTCATTAGTTGGATTGGCAGAAGCGAAAGGAGGATGAAAAGGATGGCTATACAGAAGAGAAATTTAAACTTCAGGAGGAAGTCGAAGGATCAGTTGGATTGGCAGAAGCGAAAACAGCAGATGCGAAATAGCCTAGCCTGCGAGAGAAGGAGAGACCGACAGGCACACAACAATTTTTTTTTTTTCGAATCGGAGGGGGAGGGTTTGTTTGCGCGCGAAGATGATATTTGGCATATGGCTATACGGAAGAGGATATACGAGTATACGCGTTTTTCTTTTTTTTTTTTAATTTTCGAAGGGATGAATTGAGTTATTCACATCTAACCGTCCCTTTATATTGGACGGTTCAGATCCCGAGAAATCCCAGTGGATTTCTCCCAGAAATCCAGAGGATTCGGATTGATCTCACCATAGCCAAACTCTCCAAATCAGTATTTATAAATAAAAACCCGTGGGTGTCTGTTTTATTTTTCTATATCTCCGCGACACGGCAATCGTTACCGACATGCGAGTATCCGAGCGAGTGCTACTTTTCCACTTTCATATCGATTTAAGCATTTTTTTTATTTAGTATAGCGCAACAATTTGTAAGCCGTTGTGTACCAAATATACAATTTGATAAAATTGCCTTACATTTGACCCATTACACTATAAATGCGTTGAGTTATGGGCACATAATTTGTTTTTAATTGGTGCCTTGAACAGTTGAACCTCTTCCGTCTCTTCCTTTTCTCCCCTAAATTTCTTCTGCCTCTTTATTTTCTCTTCCAAAATCTACATCCTCTTACCCCCTCTGCCCTTCGCGGGCTTTCCCACGTCCTTGGCTCCACCTTCCGCTTCCTCAGGAGCCTCTTGGCCTTCGAGCCTCCCTCACCACAAGCCGCTTACGCCGCGGCTACGACCACGTATCTTCGTTGGACTTCCACCGAAGACAAAGATGCCCTTCATGGTGAACCCTACCCTATCTTTTTCTCCATCCAATCATTCTAAGTTCTGAATTTTTGGATGAGCCTCTCTTCTCAGAATTTGTGAGCTATTTTGCTTCCTTTTTTTTTTCATTTAAGGTCATATTTTCCTAATTCTTCAATTTTCTCTGTTGATTCTTTTCATCTGAGAAAAAAATTGGTTCCATTGTGTAACATGTTTGAGAATTACTATAGAGGACAAGCTATTTTAGAATTAGGTGCATTTTACCCTCTCTTTATAAAATTTTATGTTTCCTTTTACAATAGGTTCTGGTTTCTATCCTTTTTAATATCCATGCTATGTAAGACATATCTAGATTATTCATTAGTAAATTCTATGAAAATTTGGGGCATTTTGCCCATTCTATTGAAATTTTGATTGATAGATATTTATGTGAATCATTTTATTTGAATTTCCAGTATAATTGAATTTATTTATTACTTGATCACATCCCATTATTTTTCTTTCCTTTTCAGGGACCGAAGTAAAGACTAAAAAATTGGAAAAGAGAATAGATTAATTTCCACCGGTTATCCTTTATAAGGTTCTTTATTTTTAGAATTTTGCAATTTTTTAGGGATTAGATTTCAGAGTTTTTATAATTTTTTATATTGAAATTGAACTTGATGGTTAAGAAAAATTATAGAAAATAACAAACAAAATGATTCATTTCTAGGTAGTCAGGTTAGACTCCCATTTGGCAAAGAAAGAATTTAACCATTTCTAGGTAGTCAGGTATAGAGGCATCGGCAATGGAAAGTTGAAAGAAAGATGACATATATCACCAAGACACCAACATGTTTGGAGCCAGAATAAATAAAGATCAGGTGAGTTTGACTTTTCTGCTGTCAAGCCTTTTCATTTTAGTTCTTAGATAAAATTAATTTAATCTTCTGTTCTTGCGCCTTATCATATATTTCAGGGGTACCTGGCAAACTAATTAAAGATTCTTAGTTTGACTTACTTTACACATCTGATCTAAAATTTGGTCCGCCTGTGAGTTCTCATTTCTTTATTTAATTTATAAACTATATAGTATTGGCAAAACAAAAAACTGATTATTTGTCTTGATGTCTTGCATATATTTTGCATGTTTACATTATTTCAGAAACATGATCTTAAATTAGAGGTTTTATGACATTTTTATAAGTATCAGTAGTCAGTACTTTTCTTCGGATGTTGGATGAGGTAGTAGTGATGGCACTAAACTGCTGTTGAAAATGGATAGATCATGTCTTCAGTGGCACTATGTGCTAATACTTGCCATGAAAAAGTAGTTAGAATTAGTTAAATTTATAATTCATCTATTCAATAAATTAATCATCATCTACGTCAGTCGGAACCCAGTCCAGACCTAGGAGCCAGTGCCTATACCATTGCATGATTTGAACCTTTTGTGGATCAGTACCCTCTTGATGAGAAGAAATGTGTAGAAATATTCGATGCCGGGTCAGCATTAGTACCGAGCAATAGTCTTCGATGAGAAAGAATGCGGGCCCTAGCAAGCTGCCAGTTGTTTAATCATCTCAACCTTCTAGAACTGGTTAAATATTGAATCCATCTACAAAATTTTAATAATTTGGTTCTTGCTATGATATGAGGTTTTATATTTATCCTTAAATTATATTTTTGCTTTTTCAAGTAATACAACACAGTTCACTAATTTTTTGGTATTTGTATAAAAAATCTAAATTAGAAGCGATTTTTCAAAGTAACTGAATAAACAAAATATTTTTCTGAATTTTAGGTTATTATTTGTCTTATTTTCATTTAATACTTCTATAATTGAAACATTGTAAACTATGTTCCTATTTCGTAATCTATAATAACATGCATTGAATGGAAGTACTAGCAATAAAAGGAAATAAAAATCACAGATGTTAAGGAATAATATCATAGTAGGTGAAAGGACTAATATATTATTTCACAACCAATAGTAAACGTGTTAGGCTCAGTCAAAGAGCAATTGGTACAGTAAACAATATGAGTATAGAATCAAATCGACATTGCAACTTAACCAACGACCCCCAGTACTAAACCACAACCATGGTTGTTCCTTGGTTTAACTAATGCACTAGAGGTAATGTTTTGGTAAATAGAACAGGTTTAGCTATTTATGCATTTACTTGAGTTTTGTGGGACGAATCATTAAGATGGTTTTTTAGTTAAAACATGCAAAATTGGTTACTCACATTTATAATTATATCTTATAAAATAATTTGATTGCTGAAAATTTGTTATGTCAAGCTAAAACTTGAGGTGGCCGAGCTCCAATTGAAATTGTAAAATTGACACAGCTTGGACGAAACACATTGAAAGCTTGAGGAAGAAATATACACCGAGAAATAACTTTGTTGTGTTTTAGAATAAAATGACAGTACCTTAATCTTTTGTTGTATTGCCTTTTGGCAATTTATTTTCAATTTACCAGCTTTATATTTAAATGTAAGCCTTTTGGCAATTTATTTCCAATTTCCAATTTTGTATCAATTTACCTTAATCTTTCTTTGTTCTTCATTATTTCTTCACTTTTAATTTTCACTCTCATCCAGCTTGGATGGGCTAACAACAAAAAAATAAGACAGTATGGTCGAATGGATATTAGAAGTGCGCTACAAATTTAAATTGATACAATTTTTGCCAAATATAAGTCGATACAATATATGTTGCTACTCACCCTTTTCAGTTATCCTTTATTTTGTATTAGCTTCACTGCCTATTATTACTTAAGGATGTGAATTGACATAGCAAGATATAGATAATGGAAATTAGCTGAGAGGCTTATGATATTGTCCAATTGGTTCTACTTTATATTTTCAGGAATATGATGGATCATGATAATAACGATAATAACCCTCAAGAAAGAGTTTTGCACAAAGGTACTTACAATAAACTGAAGGAATTTTAACCATAGAGATTGCCACTTCATCACTTCAGTATTGTTGAGTCAAAGGTGCATTTTTTATTTTGCACTTAATGAAATAACAAACTTTCTTTTTGGTTGCTCTTTAGTTGATCTGATGGTTTCTAAATTAAAAAATGTTAGTCGTTCAATTGTTTAAAAATTCTCAATTTTGCCCTTTATGTATTTCTTAGGTTGTCAGCATTTAATTGCATTTCTTTTTATTTATTGATTTATTCTTTATTTAAATTTAGACAAAAACAAATGAGTTCAGGTACACAAAGCATGATAAATATGCTGAGATGCAAATCTAGAAGGATAAAACTCATGAAGTCCTGAAGCTTTAGCATGTTCTGTGGGTATTGATGAATCTTTTGTGCCTCCTGCAAACTCTCCATGTGTGTTTTGGATTCTGCACACAGTGTCAAAGTTATGTCTAGAATCGTAATGCCAATGCATGTCATGGATCTTCATAGGCCTACTTTCCTTCATTAGTACTGTTCTTACAACTATTTGATATATACTTTTTTAAAACTTGACCTTTGATTTTAAGTCTGAGTACCTGATGGATTTTGGTTGTCTGGGTGCCGTGAACTATAAAATTTGATGTAATGATTATGATTTGAATGTATTAAGCAATAACAAGTTAGATTTTTTTTTTTTTCAAATGTTACTAGAAATCCATCAGCAAACTCAATTCTTAAATATAGTTTGTAACTGTTGAGAAGGCCAAGATTTCTCAACAAGATTCAGGTGTCAGCTAAGAGGATTCATTGATCCATGTATTTCAAATCAGATACCAGTATAGATGGGAGGACTGACATTAACTGGTACCATTCAGGATTTGAGTCACCAAGAAGAAACAACATCAAGTATTGGTAATAATATATTTACTGAGACATTAAACATGCTGCTTTCTTTATGTATTCTCAGGATTACAAGTTGAATGCTGCTATTTTTCTTTGTATGGGGGCTTCATATTGATCCAGAGGCAACAAATTCAACCATTATAGAAGGCAGATAGGCTACATTACAAATCCCTAACACTCTTTTATCGTTTTAGTTGGGATTTATTTTATAAATTTCAAATATTATTTCCTCTTATTCCTCTCTTATTGATAATTTACTTTATTCAATAAAATTTGCTTCGTCATGTATATAAATATTAACATATACTACATACTTATATTACATGTATTTATAGAAGACAAATATAGTTGCGATGTACAAAAGTCCCAATACATTGCGATGCGCATAGTATTTTTCGATATGAGAATATATGTGTGTGTGTGTGTATAGGATGGCTAATGTGCTATCCGTGGCATGTGCCACCCATTTTCTATAAACTCATTTTTTGAGATCCAAAATTCAAATGGTTCATCCAAACCATTCAAATTGATCATCATATTGAAATACCCTTGGAGATCAAATTTTATACTTTTTCGAAATTTTTGGCTATTTATTATGATATTTGTCAAATTGGACGGCCCGAAATATAATATTTTTTGAAAATATCAAAATCAATAGCAAACAAATTCGGAAAAATGTAAAATTTGATCTCCAAGAGTATTTCAATATGATGATCAATTTGAACGGTTTGGATCGACCGTTTGAATTTTGGATCTTGAAAAATATGTTGATAAAAAATAGGTGGCACGTGCCACGGATAGCACATTAGCCATCCATATCTATATATATAATTTTTTTTTAAAATTAACTTTAAAATATAAAATTAAAATTTATTTCTAACTAAACATCAAGTAAATAACAATTAAAATTAAATATATACAATATATACGCTAATTCCCATCATAAAACAACATTTTTTAACTTTATCCATTATAAAATTATTAGAAAGTCAAATATCGAGCGAAGCTCGATTACCCACCTAGTAAATCAATAAAAGAACAAAACAATTTTGTACGACGTTAGTTTATTTAATATAATAAACGAGTTTTAAAAAAACCTTAATTTTATATACCAACGTTAGAATTTAACATATTATGTAGTTCGATCATGTATCGTATTAAATGTTTTAGATAATTAAATCTGTATTGTCTTTGGACACGAATTTGAAACAATAAGGACCAAAGAAATAAACGCCTAACTAATACCTTTTCTCATATGACAAACGCGTAATACGCTTCTTCTTTTTGCCTCCCCCCCCCCCCCCCCCCCCCCCCCCCTCTTTTCTCTTGAACTAGAGTCGGGACGTTGGATGCCTAATAATAACTACATATAATTGTCTTCTAAATATAACCTAACTGATATCTGGAAGTTCGTACAAAAATTTCAACAAAAGAATATTATCCAAATCAAATAAAAACTAGAAGCAAGAAAAAGGATGCATTATTTATTTCACCTTGGTATTATCTTCTGCGGGCAAGTGAAATACATATTAATGGTGCATCTTGACAAGTATGCAACATGCACATTAATGGTACATTGCCAGTTTGACAGTTATGGGCTTAGGAACTGTACATTAGTGCTATTATTATGTCATGCTAAAAGATTTGAACTACTCTTAATATAAACGTAAGTATACATTATTTAACTAATTTAAGAGAAGATCAACTTAAGAGATATTTCTGTTAAGTTTTAATCTGTCCCGTGTAAAGGGAAGCCAAAAAAGAAACAGAGGGATCAAAATGACAAACGAATATGTTTTTAACTATTTCTAAGAATTCTAAATCAATTTTCCCATTCATGAAATTAATATTTTATTTCTCTTTCTTAAATTCTTCTGTTGTATTGAGAAGGCCGATCTCCTCCATTTGTTGTTCAACTGATACAAGACCTGTCTGTGCCAGAAACCTATAACAAGTAAAATTGATGCAATGTAAAAGAATCATACCTCAAATAGATAGTGAAAGACAAAACTAGTACCCTACGGGGTGTTTTACTGATCAAAAAAAAAAAAAAAAAAAGAGAAAACTAGTAAAACTGCTTTGTATTTGATACAGAAGTCTTGCAATTAATTGGGTATTTCATTTAAATCATGTTGAACGGTAGCAAAAATGAATTTAGTTAAAAATAAAAACAAAAGAGTTTTCTTTTCGAGACCTTGACAGTAGCTGTCAAGAAGATAAAATCAAAAGAGTTATAGATTCAGTAAAGCGAATTCAACCCTCCATCGTGCACTATGACTAAATTAAGTGCCTGTTTCATTCTTCCACTAAAGAAACCAAAAGCAAAGTTCGTGTTTCCAATCAGTTTTCTTTTCAGTCCCATGTTAACTCTTATGACCAAAAATTGTGAAATAGGTATTCGGAAACTAAAACTTTGTTTACTCTGAACACTCCAGTTGAATAAATCGACAGTTGGGGGAGTGTAATTCTCTGTGTGCATGCATGCATGAGCGTTTGTAATTGTGTATGAGAGCGAGATAAAGAGACAGATTACCCACTAAGCAGAACAAAAAGCACTGCGCCAATGAAGACCAGAAATGTGACATGAGCAACAATGATGAAATCGCTAGAAGAAAATGCGAGAGCGAACATGGCAATAAGAGAGACTCCTAATAATAGGAATATTACCTTCAGCACAAACCATGTCGGTCCCTATATATCAGGTAAAATATTAACACAAAAGCAATAAACAAAAGCAAATGGCGGCTATGGCATATCATCGAGGTAATTATAAACTCTTGGTAAGTTGGCAAGCATTCTGGTAGCAAATATAATAAAAACAATCAGATAGGCTACAGATACGTTTAGGTTCGACTGTAACAGCCCTTTAGCAGGAGATGTTTATATTATTGTTTCAATGGATAAATTTATTGGTGATGTAGCCATCAAACTTCAATTCCATTTCTTTTTTATTTTTTTAGGTTCTGAAGTCATGTAGTAGACACCTTGAAGTGATTATTAAATTTGTTTATCTTTCCAAAAGGAGGTACTACTTTGTGGTGTTTTATCAACATTCAAGTGCACTGATATGTGGAAAATATGCTGGTACCGGACAGGAAGATTTATTTACAAGATGAGAGTGGGACTTACATTGACACCAGAAGCCAAGGCTCCCATCAACACAGCTTTAGTAGAAGACATATCTTTGAACTCTTGATCTTTCCCCATTTAAAACTAAGCTAATTTACTGCACCGACCAGTTGACTGAAACTAATGTGCAGAAAGGAAAGGGAAGTCATCAGTTGACTGAAGGGATAAAATTAATGAAATGATTTGGAGCAATAGAGAGGAATTTGAAGGTATTAATGAAGACAAGAGAGAAGAGAGTGACAGAGAGACAAGTGAGGAGTGAGGAGGGAAACAAACCTAGATAGCACAAATGCACTGGTTCTGGTTGAGGGGTGGAGTTGAAATTTAATTTTAGAGTGGGAACTGGGAACTGGGGAAAGGGGACGGACGGGGCTTCGATCGAGTTCGAGGTCAAGCGTATGCTCTGTGACTGTGCTCAGCGGGGTTGAGGGGTTGCGACTTGCGAGAGACGACAGACAGAGAAGAGGAGGGGCTCCTCAGCTCCTCAGCTCCTCAGCTCCTCTCTTGGACTTGGTCAGATGACGGATACCGACCGGAGGAGGTTGAAGACTTTTCAAGGAAGGGAGAAGAGGGGTTGCTTGGTTCAGTTTATGGGAACTCAAATACTTAATTCAATTATAATAAATCAATCAGAACCAAGCACCGTTTATGCAAAAGAACAGTGATGAGATTAGACTTAAAAGGCTTACCAATTGATAAAAGGAGATCGATCGAGTCCAACAGGAAAATGCTTCCTCAAATCGATTGCGTCACTACTCGTCCAGGATAATCGGACGGATGTTAGGTGCGTCCAATTAAAGTCGCCAGTTTTTCTTGTGTTTAGTCTCAGTCAGAAAAAGGTTAAATTTGTTAATTTATAGTATATTTATGCGGATTGGATAGGATAATTGTAGTCTCTAGCTGGCCTGAATTGTTCTCACTTTTCTTCAAAAAATGAAAAAAAGAAAGATTTGTTCCTGACTAATAACTTGCTTAATACCAGTATACCACAAAGTTAATCCTGGTCGAATGAATTATCTTCCATAAAAATGGAAAATTCCTTTCACTTAAATAAAATATTATTTTCACTCTTTAATCGATAAAAATTGAGGCAATATCCTGATCGAATAATTTTTTTTTTTAACAAACTCGCTTACAACATTTGTCCTTCTATTATATTTTATTCAGTGTTTTCATTTGTAACACACTAACACTCAACCATCACATCAAGCTTGTCAAATCCGTTACAACAACTATTTATGTTTGCTTCTTGAAACGGAACGATATAGATTTCGGATAAGTTCATAATTTAAGTACATATATATTTTGCCTAAAATATATATGTACACGTCCGATAGAAGAACAATAATAAAGAGACTTTTTACCTTCCTATGTCAAATATAAATAAGTTGCAAATGAGATAAAATTACAAGATTAAATTAATAACTTTTAGTCTATATGCAAATAATTGCATTCATATATATTTTTTTAGTTCTTTGATTTTTTTTTTAAAATTTTTGTAATATTGGATACGACAATACTTGTTGGCTGTGATTTGTTAATGTAGTTGTTCGGATTCCGATCCGACTTTTCTGTATTATGCTTATTTGGGCCGAAATCAATTGGCATTCGACTGGGAACGTAACTAAAGAAATGAAAGTTAAACTATCGGAGATGGTAAATAGCTAGAAGTTGCAGATAAACATTGCGCAACTAAAAATAATAGTCCATTATAATTTTACAAGTTAAGTTAAAACAAGAGGTATGAATCTCTTCTTCGTTACTGTCACAAAATCGCAATTGACAATGAACTCGGCGATCGACGATGAACTCATCGGTGGCAACCACTTCGCCGATTTCTCCTCAGATCGACGTAGATCGGAAGAGGAGTGAGCCACCTGGATCACTACTAGTGGGAATTACAGAAGAGAGCTACGAAAGTGTTGAAGATGATTTCTCTCTCCATTTCTCTATTATTTTAATCTTATTCGAATATTTTAATATTTTGATAGAGTCACGAGGTGTAGTTCCATTTTAGTTCCAGCAAAATGCTAAAACTAGAATAAGGGAGCCGAATAGCTTATTCACCTTATTCCACAATGTGTTTGGCACCCTTCAAAATAAGCAATTCCGAAATAAGCCTTATTCTAAGTGTTCCAAACATGCCCTTTGTGTTTCCTTCTTAAAATAGATTATCGGTCTATTAATCCTGCACTTATGGAACGAAATAAAGTCAGGATTTCGGATTTCGGCCGTAACGAAACGAATTTGACAAGTCCACGGTCCACGCACCCAAAATTTGGTAACAGAGAACGAGAAGGACCAAAATTTAATCAACTTTAATTTTATCTTTTTTAAGTGCTGAACACATTACCATAATTGATCACACTTCTCTCTCTCTCGCTCTTTCTGGTCTCACGCATTCATTCATTCATTGATTCATTAATGGCGCCTCTTCTCTCCTTCCATCCCCACCAAACCCTAATACCAACCTCCTCTCTCCTCTCCGCTCGCCAAATCCAATCTCGCATCCACTTCCTCGCCCGCCCCGTGCTTTTCTCTCGGGGCACCCTCTCTACTCGCCTCGGCTCCATTCACTACCACCACCAGCTAGAGGACCTTCTCGGCCGCGCCGATGGATTTCTCTACTCCATCGCCGACGCGGCCGTGGCGGCGCAAGATTCCAAGCCTAACGCCGATTGGTTCTCTGCCATCGCCACCTACATGGAGCTCATTCTCAAGGTTGTTATTATTCTTCTCATCTGAAATACTGCTTAGTTTTTTTCTTGTGAATGAGGAGGATATGCTTTATCAATCAAATTGCTAGCAGCTATCAGGGTTTTAGGGTTTAACAACCAATTTGAAAGGAAGGTATTGATGAAACAATTTGATATATACTAGGTTTCAATTTATAGTCGGGAAAATCAGGTTCGTCAGTAACTTTACATTTTACACTGAAGGAGTTTTCCTTCTGCACTATACCTTTACCATTGCTTCTGAAATCACACTCTCAATTCAATATCTAAGAAACGTTGAAGTACAGTGGTAGTTCTTTATTTTCCTCAAAAAAAAAAAAAAAAAAATGCACAAGTTGCCCCTGTTCCTTACTGTGCTAACTGCTAAGTGCATGATTGGATAAGGAAGTTTAGTTTGGTTACTTGTTGAAAATGTTGTGGAGAGAAGTATTGTCTTGTAGATCATATGAAACTTCTCCTGGTACATGTTGCAGAAATTTTGGTTTAACTCATTGCAATTAGTATAATATTTTAAGATTTTTCCTTCTAATTTTCTGTTCAGATATTAAAAGATGGTTTGTCAACGCTACATGTTCCTTATGCATATGGCTTTGCAATAATTCTCCTCACAGTCCTAGTAAAGGCTGCCACATTTCCTCTGACAAAGAAACAGGTGATATCCTGTTCAATTATTTTGACCATATTCCGTTTTCTTATAGTTTTGACCAAAGTTGTTCACCTTAAATGTTTGGACTTTATTTTTTTGATGTAGGTGGAGTCAACATTAGCAGTGCGCACACTGCAACCACAAGTCAAGGCTATCCAACAGCAATATGCTGGTGATCAGGTATGTCTGAATGTATCAGTCTGATACATGTTTATATGTTACTGACACATGCATATCAGAGGAGTACCATTTGTATTGCTTGTATGGGTCTTGCTGGTTTATATCAATCTATTAATTAATTGAAATTAAATCAATTTGGTTAATTTCCTTGTGTATTTGTTGATTTATCAGGAGAGGATACAGCTAGAGACAGCTCGATTGTATAAGTTGGCTGGTGTAAACCCTTTAGCAGGTACATGAGTTGTTTACTTAATTTTCATGATGCTTCTTCTTTGAATTGGGGGTCGTAATTCTTATTAATCAGACTGAAGGGTCATTATTATGTTCTGGAAGTTTCAATTTATTTATAAGTTGCGATATGATAATGGTTTTTATTTTATCAGGTTGCTTGCCTACTCTCCTCACAGTACCAATTTGGATAGGGCTGTACAGAGCTCTCTCAAATGTAGCCAATGAGGTATACTACTTGCAGCCTTTTCTTATGGCGTGCTATCTTTCTTAGTTTACTTTAATCTATTCATTTTATATTTTGAACTTTTTGACAAAAATTCTAGGGGCTTCTTTCTGAAGGTTTTTTTTGGATTCCCTCTTTGGCTGGTCCAACCACAATAGCAGCTCGTCAAAGTGGTACCGGAATATCTTGGCTTTTTCCTTTTAAAGTAAGTGCACACATTTATTTTCCTCTCTTTACCTTCCGATTTTTGTTAAGACAAATTAATAGTGCAAAGAGTTATGGCTTGTGAAATTCATAAAGTTCAATTGTTGAACTATGCAGTATATACAAATAAAGTGTACTAACTTAATATTACAAATAAACTTGCGAAAGATTGCATCTGTAAGTGTCCTAAGCTAATATAATTTCCTGTATATGACAGGTACATAAGATTCACAAATAGAGCTAGGTAACTCATTGGTGATTAATGAGTTGTGATTTTGTTCTTTTACCAGGACGGTGAACCTCCTCTTGGGTGGTCAGACACATTAGCGTACCTTGTTCTGCCAGTTCTTTTGGTTATAACACAGTATATTTCAACTCAGATCTTACAAGGATCACAATCACAGGTGGGTTTATATTTTAATTTTGTTCTGGCTTTTCTAATTATCATAATATTATATAAGCTTCCCTGGAATCAAGTATTAAAAAACCTCTTTAAAATATGGAAATCCCACAGAAACTCTTCTTCCCTGTGGACTTTGGCAACAGATCTCTATTCATTTTATTGCACTTGTGGTAGGGAAAGGTGGAATTGACCCACTTCCAAGGCCTGTGGAATATCTTTTATTCTTACCCATCATTTCTGTAGATTAAGAAATTGAACCCCTACCTTTCTTATCCTGTTAGAATAGAGAGGAATTTAATCGCAAGATTGGTGGAGGGATAGGAAGGTAGTATAATTGCAAGATTTTGTTTCCGTTCCACCTTTTTCTATTCCATCATCGTATTATATTCCACGGAATTTTAAATGTATACGGCTGCTATTTCCACTCTATTCCATCCTTGCCAACCTCTGCCAGGTACACACAAAATATTTTTGAAAAATGCCCTAACTATCCTCTTTCATGATCTGCTGCAATTGAGGGTGTCTTTGAGCACCATTGGCAGTGAATGGGTTAAGCAGGATTACTCAGGATTTATTTTTACAATTTTACATATGATATATCTTGTATTTTTTCTGGTATACATCACTTGCCTAGTTTTGGAGGAAAAGATATACATGATATTGACATTTTGCAAGAGATGTTGGTGAACAAGAGCCTTAATAAGTTATATGTTTGCATTTTGTTGCTGAACTACTTATTTACATTTTCATTTGTAGAGTAATGATCCAAGCCAACAAAGCGCTCGAACAATAACAAAATTTCTTCCATTGTTGCTTGGATATTTCGCACTATCAGTTCCTTCTGGCCTGAGTCTTTATTGGTGAGAAGGTGTTCTCCTATTTCAACCAATTTTTTTCATGCACTTATGTGTGCCCATCATGTTTTTTAACATATATGGATACTTAGGATGTGAGTTTGACCTAACTGTAACTGTCCTTTAGGACCCAAAATATGTGAAGACTGTCCAAACTATCCCATTGCTGCTTCCAGTGTGGCCATGACCAAGAAGGATAATTTGGCAAGTTCTAAGAAAATGCAGGAGGTCGCATAGATGTCTTGGGATGTTTAAGTTTTTTTCTTTGTATGCTTAAGGATTGATATACTCCATGGACACAGCAAAAATGCTTTTTCTTTCATTAAAATTGTATTATGAATGTTACTTTCTGGTAATAGAAAGTGGCAGGTTGACCCCTGCTTGTTTCCAAAAAAAAAAATGGACACAGCAAAAATGCCAACCAACTGAATGGTTAGGATAGATGCGAGTTTTAAACCTTTTTGCATTAATCTAGGTTAATCGGTATATTATAATTTTCTCTAGAGGCCTTTGTGAATTGTTGCTTTAATATCTTGGGGCTTTAAAGGGTATCTGATTTCTGTTCCTTCTGATACATAGCATTGTTCTTTCTTTGTTGGCTGATGTAAATAATTTCATTTTACTTTTAGGCTTACAAATAATATTTTGAGCACAGCCCAACAAATATGGCTACAAAAACATGGAGGTGCAAATAATCCTGTAAAAGAATACATTGAGAAGGTTTCTAGAGATGAACAAATGCCAACAATAGATATTTTGAAACCTCAAATTGAAGAATCAGACTCCAGTCAGGATGGAGTGGGCCGTGGTGAAAGGTGAGCACTGAAATGTTTCATTTATCTTATTATTTAAGATTTTTATTGTGTTAGGTTGTTATTATGCTTCGTTTTCTTTTGTTTTTGAGGCAATATTCCATGTGCAAGAGAAGGATGCCTTTTTTTTTTTTTGGTTCTTTTGTTGATAAAATTTGTACATTCTTAGACAATGTCAGTATTATCTTTCATGTACTGTGCAGAACAGGAAAGTATATATTGGATGCTCAAACTATTATTGCTCTCTCTTTTCTTGAGAAGAGGTGTATTTACTGGTGTACCTCATTAATCACTGTTTACCTCAATGAATTACAATGCAAGGACACTGATTAGTGGTTTGGACCATTTTCTTATATAGCTAGGAAAGTCGGAATGTAGCTGTCAAATGTTTTGCAGGGGGGAGCATACGATTTACTACTAAATTTGCAGCTTTACATTTGATAGCTTGATTTTTTGTTAGGGGGCATACTGAATTTCCTGTTTTTAACTTTTTTGGCTATTATGTGCAGATTTAAGCAAATAAAAGGGGAAGAGGAAAGGAGAAAGAAGCCAAAAATGGAACCTGATATGCGTGGTCAAAGGTAACTTTACCTGCTATATCGATCTTTGAACCTGAGACGATCTTAACTCAACCTGTTAGCAGTGTTTTTTTTCTTACTTTTGTAGTAAATGTTTATTAGGTTTAAGCAGATAAAGGAGGAGGAGGAAAGGAGGAGAAAGGCAAGGGAGGAAGAAAGGGAGACACAGAAAGAGATAGAAAAAGAATCAGTTACTATTGTTGAAGAAAAGTCGAACCATGAAGAATTAATAGAAGATGAAAGAGATGATATGCCTTTTTCTCTCAATGGAGGGCTTAATCGTAGCTCTGACGAATCAGTTACAGATGGCACAAATGAAAATGGTAACTCAGTTATCTCCAAATATGGCTTTGTTTGCTCAATGTAACACTTTTGCGATCATTTGCTGTTATTTTCATGGATTAAAAGTCTTTGATAAATATTTGTTGTGAACTAACATTACAGATTATGAAACTTAGCAAATAAGCAGGTTGCTCATTTTGTAAATTGTCATTCACTTAATTCAGGTGGAAGTAGCTGAGACTTCACTGCCCCCATTCTTGGTTCGAAGGACGAAAGAAACAGAGGCGTTTTCATCCTTGGATGAATGAATTTTGTCTGTTCTATTATCTCAGATTATCCAATCAAATAGGGATGATTGCTTTGTACAAAGATGGATATTTGAAGTGCCATATGTGGCACACATTAGATAGACATAGATAGACTGACAGATTTTTGTAGTGCTTTCCGCTATATGTCGTACCAATTTTGTGTACTTAAATTGATGATGTTTAGTCTGAGAGTTATCATTTAGTAGAGATGCAACATTTTATGTTTTCTGCTAGTCTCGTTTTTTAATCTAAAGTTTCGATATTAGGAAGTGAGATGCCTTCTTTTCTTTAAAAAAAAAAAATCCTTTCTATGATTGATGCGCTATCATTTATTCCTCTTCGGTTGATGCGCTATAATTAGGTCAGCAATTTAAAATTTATTATGCTCCTCTTCCTCTTGAGGGCTTCGACTGCTTGAGGGTGTACATTTTTATATTATTTATTTGAAATATCTTTACAATGTATTGGATACCTCCAGAGTAGCTTTTGCTTGAGGATGTGCTTTTTTGGTTTAGTTTTGAGGATAGCTTCGGGGTAGCCTTGCCCCGTCCTTGAAGGGCACATCTAACATTTGATAGGCCATTAAGCATTAAATCAAAGACCTCAAGTTACGCCCATAAAGCTCTGACATATTGGCTTCCTATGAGATATTTCTTAATATTATAGAGTAAAATATCATCCAATATAAATTATGAATAAAGTAAACCGATACTGATATATTCCACATTAAGGATTATACCAAGTTTAAAATGAGAGCAACAATGGTTGGAAGTGGCTTGTTATACTAATAACAATCCTCTTTCTCTTTGTCAGCTAAATTGTTCCTCTAGTACAACCCCAATACATGAGAAACAAAATCGACAACTACCGGAGAAGAAGTTGTTTCTTGTTCCATAATTTTGTACAATTTTCTAACTTAATAAGTTCATCACTCCTAATTAATTTCAGGGTGCAACAAAGGTGGCATCAATGAAGATCGGGAAGATAAGCTACTCATGCTCAGGGACGACATTATGCCTTGTGTGCTTCAATAATATTAGGGAAACCATTGTTGCAAAACTTCATAGGGCAAATCTGCCCCTTTGCCGCTCTCCAGGAGCGGACCATATTTCTCCAGGAAGCTCGGGTTTGGCACTAATAATTGCTGTTTATTTTCTACCAATTCAGTAGGGTTCCACTTTGTAACACTCACTACAAATTCAAACAATACGCAGCCATCTTTGACATACTGCGAGGAATCTAATTTTATTTTCGGCTTAAATTTCATATAAAGAGCATCATTCTGCTCATGATATACCCAGTTTCTCTTTGCAACCTCAGAAGCTCTTCCACCTGAATCGATTAGTCTCAATTGAATAGTTTGTTTCAGTGAGATGGTGGTCTCAGTGAGAAGTGTGATGCGGAATATTGCACCTTCAGGCCAAGAACATACTGTTGGGTAGTAAGAGACAGCCCAACGGTTACCAGCCAGATCAAACATCCCACATTCAATTTGGAAATTACGTGAAGAGAGCGGAATTTGCGGGTAAGGTTTAATTTTGGCACGAAAGACAGTGGTGAATGTTGGCGTTATTTCACATATCTTATTCGTTTCTGTCTCAACAGTGCTTTTCATCTAACATGACAGTGGAGACAAATTGTTAGTATGGAAAATTTTGAAATAAAGGAAGAAGAACATAAGGTGAAACTACTGTGCTTGTTCCTGTCTGCTTGTAATTCTGTCCTAATTTTCATCTTTTCATGTTATGTTTCAAGTTTTAGTTTTGGGGACCAAAATCATAAACTAAGGGACACCCGAAAGTACTGAGTTAATTTATTTCTTTGTCGTTACACAGCATGTATGCTTCAATTTCTGAACCACAATTCCGACCCAGCCCATTATGAAATTCAAGGCAGTTAATTTGGTCAACCAGGGAAACAGGAAGAGGGCAATCCGATTCCTGTGTCGCGCGACACCCTTGTGTAGCGTACCTACGAGCCGTCCGATCTGATCCGGACGGTTCATTTTTTTCGGGCCTTACAATCTGGTTACATGCACGGGGCTCCCATCATCCATCCGATCTTGATCAGACGGCCAGGAGCTGCGCGACACTAGACGTCGCGCGACACCTGATTTCAATTTGGAAGAGGGCTGGACTCTTCAATCAAACTATCAAAGTAATAAATAGAAGGTACTTCTTCCGCTTGTTATTCATTATATATTTTTACATTTCATACCTCCACTTGTTCTGTATTAATTTCTGTAGAAGACCTAAGTATATAATTTGAAACATATAAAAAAAATGTATCTATATATTTACGAGGAATAAAAAGGAGGGCAGGGCAGGTCAAAAGGAAAATGTATCAGGTTTAAAATTAATACGTAAATTTAAAAAGAACGAGCAGTTAACAATGTTATTACTTTGAAAATGAAAATACAAAAACTTATGAATTTTTAGTGCATCGATTAAATAGCCTCTTTTGTACAGCGATCCACTTTAATTTTCTGCTCGCTCCTACATAATACTATTTCAAAGAAAAATATAGAAAAAGAAAAGTCCTTGGTATATGCATCAGAGCAGCTTGCTTCTTGTTGTTGGTAATTTTACCTTCTGTTTCTACAATTTGTTCACAATAACAAGTTAACTAATTATTTATAGACTATAAAACTTGCCTTGGATGCTGTAGAGGATGAAGCACCCATTGAGCATAAATTCCTTGTGAATTGAGGGCTTGAAGCAAACTAAATTGTTGAGAATGTTATAAGTTTTTTTTTTTTAAGGCTAGGTGGTGAGATGTTAAAAGTGTTTTTATTTCACTTAAATATATTATATAAGTGTTTAAAGATCCAGGACTAGAAGGCTTTTGTAAGCATCAGATTAGGCATTGGAAAAGAGCTAATAACAAAATCTCTAATTTAATAGCCATCTTCGAAATTAAGGAAAGTTATATTATTATAGACACGGCGCATATTTGTGGAATTGTGGTTTTAGATGTCTCCTTTTACATAAATATTTTTTGTTATCTCAAAAAGAGCAGTTTGTGCTTGCCTGATAATAGAAGTGTGACATACGTCCATGCATCCCCAGAAACTCTAATTAAAATCATATTATTAGTTTGATGTAATAAGAAATTATAAATTTCTAATAGAAGATAAAATTTGAATCGATGTGACTGATTAATAAATCTAAATATTATTAATTGATCGATAATAATAATTTTATATTATACTTTAATGTCCACATTATTAAACTAATTGAATAAATAGCTCGCAGAAGATACAATGCTATTTCAAACTAAATAAATAAACTTCTACGGAGATCCTATTATTCGAGAGTGATAGATATAGTTAGGTAGTTAATAAACTGACGAAATAAAATATTCCTACAATTAGAAAACGGAGAAATGTATGATGAAAATAGAAGAAAGCTAATTATGTATGTTGTTCTGATTAATTTCCATTGATGATAAACAAACGCGTAGTCTAAAAAAGATGGAGATGCCCCTGTACCTCAGTCTCAGTGGCTCAGATCAGATCGCTAAATTAGCTTGACCCCGTACATAGGTAAATATAATTAATTTATTATTTCTTAATCATAAGAGTCTCGGACATATCACGTGTCATATCCTTCACAATATATTGCTAAACATCAATTCAAAGAGTATTGTTTAAAGCCATTTCAAGTTTAAGTGTGGATAGTGGATACCATGCATCTTGCTACTAAATAATATCCTTTGTAGCGAGGCCACTGAAGCTTAGAAATGTATGATAGCGTTCAGTGACACGCCAAAATTTTCTCATCCTGTAATCCTGTTTACTAATTTTATTTCTACGTAAATATTGTTCTTCAAATGATTTGTGTTTTAAATTCTTTATAATCAGAAAAATTATTTAATTGCCCACCATTTATGTCCAGACTATTAAAATCGTAGAGATTGGATTCATTAATTTATTTTCGTCTTTAAAGAATGGCCAGTTTTGACGTCAATTATTGTAACTATTAAATAAACTAGATTCCTTGTAATTTTTAAGAAGATAAATAAAAGTTAATCCAAAAATAATTTAGTAATGACTTGCAAAGTGCTACACTAAAATACAATATTTTTTTAAAAATATTTCCATAGAAAAAACTATATCACTTGTTACCTTATAATTTATGTCGATTAATATATTGTATAGAAAAATATATCTTCATAATATAATTATAATAATAATTGACATTATAAAATAAATCAAGCAATGCTCGTAATAAAATGTTTCGGATTCTGAAATATAAAGAAATAGTATCAACTTAAGAAATAAAATAGAAAAAATAGATTAATGAATATCCTATATTTTTTTATAACGTTCTTAAATATTCATATACAAAAAAAAAAAATTAAGAAGACTTGTAAGCAATTAAATAAAAACGAAAATTTCTTAAATTGCAGATTTATAATAAGAGAAATTCTAATATGCACCATAGTGCATAGGGCTTTCTATGCACCGCAGACTTTTTCGGGAGTATTTTTGTAAATTGACAAATCTAATTTAACCAATCTAATCTATATATTGAAATCTCATAGCAAACCAAATATTACAATTTTTGAGATTTTATTACTATTTTTTTTCAAATTTTTTAAAGCATGTCATTTTTAGAATGATGTAAATAGTAGTTTGTTTCCAAAGATACTATCAATATGTGGACAAATAAAGAAACATAGTAATATTGAAAATATAAAATTATCTGGTTGAATCTATCAGATACAATGGATATTTTTCCAAAAAAATAAATTGTTAACACCACCTAACTCTTTTCTGTTAAAGGGTCTTGATGTATGGTTTTCGTACTCAATTTCCAACCAGATTAAGCTCCAAAATTATGTTCAAATGCCTGTGTTTTAATCATTTTCTGCTAATTTAGGTTGTAGAAAGGTCCAGCCGTAACCCGGCAAGTTTATTTTGCAGGTTCAGCGCTTATTCGGTATGGAGAACAGAGAATACAGCAAGCGGATGTGCTCAAACAAATTGAAACGGACCGCCTGGACGGCAGGACGGTCCGCCCTGACCAGAGGAGACAAGTCCAGACGAACTGCACCTGACCAAGCTGGAACGGTCCGCCCCAGACTCAGAACGGGACGTTCCAGCTATCTTTGGACTGCTGAAAATAGAGGGCTATGTTTGTCAAGTCGGTTTCCTCTATTATCGACCTTCCAGAAGCACATCTCCCACGTTTGAAGCCACCAATGCCTCATTATAAAAGCTCTGTCCTGTCTCCAATCCAATTCAAGTTCAATTTCCCGAGTTTAGCCAACTTCTAGACTCAACCAAGGAGACAGCCTGCCGAGACGACTAACTGCATCTGGAACTGCCCGTTCCAGAGACAGGACGGACCGCCCCAGACAGGACAGAGCATAAAATCGTGGACTTTTCGAGCACTAATTGTTGTAACTTGATTTTCTCTTTTCTATGTCTTTGTATTTGATGAAACATGCTTGTTCTTGCATGGATTTGTTAGAATAGAATAGTTTAGGGGCTATGATCTGAGAACCTTTCTCTAGTTGCTTGTTTTTTATTTGAATCTTTAATTATTAGTTAAATTAAGTTATGTTCTGCTTCTTGTGCTTTAAATTTCTATTTAATTGCTTAAGTTTGTTTCTGTTTGATCTGATTGCCTCGTTAAACAAAGGCCTAGTTTAACTGTTAGGATTAAAAGTCAATCACAGCAACGTTAACTTAGTAATTATACTGTTTGGTAGACGATATCCGGAAGGATTAAACCAGACCTTAATTAATTAGGGTTTAACTTGAGATCGGAAGATTAAAAGTATACCAAGACTCGAGAAGTAGACTAGAACAACTAAACCAAGAAACAGAAGTTAAAATTTTCTAGGAGTTAAACAATCAAACTTAATAGCTTGACCTGAACGGGAGTTAGAGTACAAGCCTATAGGTTAAGTATTGTCTAATCTCGCATAAAAATATTTAATTAATAATTAAAAATCATGATAAAACAAGTATCAGTCAATCGGAACGGACCATTCCAACGTCAGAACGGACCGCTCGGGAGGGTTAGTCTGGCCTAGAACGGTCTGTTTCGATCGACTGACGGAGTCTAGAATGGACCGTTTCAGAGATGGAACGGACCATTCCAACTTTGACAGTTAGAGAATTGTTTGAGGATCTAAACCCTAGTTTTCATCAATTTGGTTATCTTCTATTTGATTTATGATTTGGCGATTTAAGATTTGAACTTTACTTTATTATTCTTTATTTTAAAACTGTAGAAACTTCTCGATTTTTATTAAACCTTAGAATTTAATTTGAATTGATTAAACTGAGACTTGGATATCGAATAGTCCGTCCCCGAGATTCGACCCTTAAACTGAACTGCAAACGAATTAGCATCGGTAATTAAGGATTTAATTCGACCCTTAATTAAGGATTTATCTAAGTTTAGTTTTCAGATTAGATTAAATTTTCTATCTCTTTTCACTTTTTCTTGGTTTTTGGAATTTGCAGGAACACGTGCTAGCTGGAAAGAAGAAGACCACCAACAGCACTTGCAACTACAACTTTCGACACCCAAGAAAAGGAGAGAAGAACCCCTCTCAGGCCAGCTCCTCCTTATCTGGACCTAACCGTGCGGTTTTGCAACGGCAAATTCCAGAAACAGTTGAGCAGACCGAGAGGCAGGGTGACAGCTCATTGGTTCCGCCTTTTCGCCTTTTCTACCAGCGAAACCGTAGGAATCTTTCTGGAGCACAGCCGCCTTTCGCACAATCCGAGACACCTCGTTTCACACTAGGACGAACCACCTCAACCGCATCAACTGGCTCAGAATCAATGGGAGACAACTTAAACGGAAACGGGGGCAACAACAACGAAGAAACTGAGCTTCAACGAGCACTACGAGAGGACCTTGCTGCTGCCAAGGAGGCCGAGGCCACTCGACCTTTGAGGGAGATCGGCGCCCCAACCGCAAACAACATCCGACTTGGAGTCAAGCCACCAAAAGCCGAGAGGACCATGGATTTCTTCTACAATCCTGGCCTCGTGTCTCTGATCAAGGAAAACACTTTTGCAGGGTCTCCTCATGAAGATGCCAACATGCATTTACAATCCTTCCTGCGGAATTGCACAACCTTGGTTCCTGAAGAAGTGGATCCGGATATAATTCGCCTAACTCTTTTTCCTTTTTCTCTTAGGGACAAAATCGAAGATTGGTTGAATAGTTTTAATGACCGACCTTTTGAGTCTTGGAACGATCTGACCAAAGCTTTCTTAGATAGGTTTTATCCTAAGATAAAAACGACCAAATTAGTTAGAGAATTGTTGACTTTCCAGCAGGACCAAGATGAAAATCTGTTCGAAGCATGGGAATGGTTTAAAGACCAACAAAGAATGTGTCCACATCATAATGTACCTGATAATAGATTAATTGTTAGTTTTTATGATGGTTTGGATGACATAACTCGTCAGAATATTAATTCAACTGCAGGTGGCGCTTTTCTGGAGATGGGATGCAGGGATGCAAAGGTCTTGATTGAAAATATGGCATAATCTCAAACAAACTGGTCGGTACGCTCAATGAAGAAATGAGGCCTGCTTGAAGTAGACAATTACACTCACCTCCAGTCTCAACTTGACGCCTTGACAGTCATGCTCAAGAACATAAGTGCAAAATCTTCCAAATCCTCCGAATCTGTCATCATCTGTCAAATCTGCGAAGAGGACGGTCACACAGCCAAGTCGTGTCAATTGGTAGCCAGGGAGGATCAGTCCGAAGAAGTCAATACTCTAATTACTCCTTCCTCATTCTTCCCAACCAACAACTACTCGTATCGCGACAAACGGAATCACCCGGGTCTCTCATACAGCAACCCTAACGGGTGTGCTAACTCGGACCAGACTGGTCAAGCGTCAAACTCCAGCAACAGTAACAATGCCCAGAGCGGACTCTCTCAGCGAATGGTGAAAAAGTTCATGCAAAACCAGAGCATATTCAACCACTCAGTCCATGACGAAATCAAACTGTTGAGAGAAGACTTAGGTCTACTCATAAGCAAGCTGAACCAAGGGAATTATCAAGCCAACTCGGGGGCACTAACCAAGCCAGGTATGTTCCTAAGCCAGCCTGAAACCAATCCTAGAGAAGAGTGCAAGATGCGTCACGCACAGACTGAGGAGCGAGACCAGTTACAATGGCCCCGAGATGCCCAAGGATTTACCGCCAGACTCAGATGGAACGACCCGGCCTGAGCCAGAATGGACCTCTGGAACGGACCGCCCCAACCCAGGAACCGCCAGGCTCAGCTGGGACGGCCCAGCCTGATCCAAGATGACCAGTTGGAATGGTCCGCCCTAGCCCAGGACGGTCCGCCCCAGCCCTGCCAAGAGTTGAGAAAGTCTTCGCGTACCCACCTCCGACGCCGGAAGGTCTTCCGATTAAGGTCCCATACCCGCAGAGGTTGGCCCAGGCCAAGAAGGACAGGGAATATGAAAAATTCTTGGATATCCTGAGGCAATTGAAGATTACTATTCCCTTCACTGACCTCTTGTCGAAAATGCCATCCTACGCCAAATTTCTCAAAGATCTCTTATCCAACAAGAAGAATTTAGAACTGAGCGGTGTCCTGGCCTTGTCAGGAGATCCCGACGCCTCAATTGCCAATAAGATGCCACCAAAGATGAAGGATCCAGGTAGGTTCACGATTCCTTGCAAAGTTGGTGATTTAGAAATGAAGAGAGCATTGCTGGATATTGGAGCAAACGTGAGTCTGATTCCTGAAACTATCTTCAATTAAATTGGAAAAAGAGAACTAGAGCCAACTCCGGTGACTTTGAGACTTGTTGATAATTCAATACGATTGCCATTGGGGAGGTAAAAGGCGTGCCGATTCAAGTTGGGGACATCTTTGTTCCATGTGATTTCGTAGTTGTTGACATGGAGGAAGACCCTGAAGTTCCTATCATCCTGGGAAGACCCTTCCTCACCACAGCCGGCGTGTTCATCAATTGCAGAACCGGCAAGATGAAATTGGAAGTTGGAGATGAGAAAATTGAGTTTGATGTGGAAAAAGCAATGCGAATGCCTGACCATGTGGACTCGATTTTTATGGTTGAATCATTAGAAGCCATGGTAGAGGAGACATTCAACAACCGGATTGTGCAAGCGTATCATTTCTTCTCGGCCACACTTGAAGAGGAGGAGGCAGACTTGATATTCAACGAAATTCTGCAAACCGTTGAATACTTGGCTGCCAAAGAGGGCTGGAACGGCTCGCCCCAGATCCAGGCGGACCAAGTCAGCATGCAGCTACGATCAGCGGCTGAAATCGATCAGATTTTCAGCCTCGATTCGGATCAGAACGGCCCGTCCCAGCCTGAAACGGACCGTCCTAGCTGCCAGTCAGAGAAAGATAAACCAGAATTAAAGGCGTTACCAGAGAGCCTCAGGTACGAATTCCTAGACCCCGACCAGACCTTTCCCGTCATCGTCAATGCCAACCTCGACTTGGATCAGACTGATAAGTTACTAAAGGAGTTGATGGCTCACCGCAAAGCAATTGGCTATTCCATTGAAGATCTCAAGGGTATCGATCCCTCGATATGCAACCACTGAATTCTACTTGAAGAAGACTCGAAACCAACAGTAGAACATCAAAGGAGGCTCAACCCGAACATGAGTGAAGTTGTGAAGAAGGAGGTGCAGAAACTTTTGGAAGCTAGAATCATCTACCCAATTTCGGACAGCAAATGGGTCAGTCCCATTTATGTTGTCCCAAAGAAGGGAGGCACAACGGTGATGAAGAATAATGATAGCCAGCTGATTCAAACAAGGATTGTCACAGGATAAAGGATGTGTGTGGACTACCGCAAGCTGAACGTTTCAACACGAAAAGACCACTTCCCTCTACCCTTTGTTGACCAATTACCCGAGCGACTGGCTAAGCATTCTTTTTTTTGTTATTTAGATGGTTATTCAGGTTTCTTCTAGATACCGATCCACCCGCTTGACCAAGAGAAAACAACCTTTACATGTCCATATGGAACTTATGCATACCGTAGGATGCCATTTGGTTTGTGTAATGCACCAGCAACATTTCAAAGAGCTATGATAGCAATATTCTCTGATTTTATCGAAAAAGACATGGAAGTCTTCATGGATGATTTTTCGGTTTACGGTACTTCTTTTGATCAATGTCTTGCTAACTTGTCAAAAATTTTACAGCGATGTGAGGAAGTCAACCTTGTTTTGAATTGGGAGAAATGTCATTTCATGGTACAAGAAGGAGTTGTTTTAGGCCATATAATTTCAGAACAGGGAATCATGGTCGATCAAGCCAAGGTGGAGGTGATCGAGAAGCTAGCTCTGTCGACTTGCGTGAAGGATGTGCGGAGCTTTCTTGGACATGCTGGCTTCTACAGGCGTTTTATTAAAGATTTCTCTAAAATTGCTAAGCCATTAACCAATTTGACAATGAAGGATGCTGAATTTCTATTTGATAAAAATTGCGTTGATGCTTTCAATAGGTTGAAGGAAGCGCTTGTGACAGCCCCTATCTTACAACCTCCGGATTGGGATCAGCCATTCGAATTAATGTGTGATGCTAGTGACTACGCAGTCGGTGCAGTGCTGGGACAGCGGAAAGACAAGAAGCCTTATGCAATCTACTACGCGAGCAAGGTACTGGATGAGGCGCAAGTCAACTATACCACAAGAGAAAAAAAACTGCTGGCAGTAGTCTATGCCTTAGACAAATTCAGGTCGTACCTGGTTGGTTTGAAAGTCATAGTCTATACCGATTACTCGGCACTCAAATACCTCCTATCCAAGAAAGATGCCAAGCCACGACTCATTCGATGGGTTCTCTTGCTGCAAGAATTCAACCTCGAAATTCGCGACAAGAAAGGTACAGAAAATAGTGCGACTGACCATTTGTCCATATTGAAAATAGAAGACCAATGAACAGCAAGCATGCCGATCAATGACTCATTTCCAGATGAACATCTACTGGCTATCCAGTCTGGAACGGACCGCCCCAGTCTGGAACGGCCCGTCCCAGTTCCAGACGGCGCAGCAACAACTGGCAGAACGGGCCAGTCTGAGACAGAACGACCTGATGGAACGGACCGCCCCAATCTGGAACGGCCCGCCCCAATTTGGAACGGCCCGCCCCAATCTAGGAAGTTCCATGGTATGCCGATTTCGCGAACTTTTTGGCCAGCAAAGTCCTGCCCTATAAGATGTCTTCTCAGCAAAAGAAGAGGTTCCTAGCTGACGCGAAATACTACTTCTAGGAGGACCCATTCTTGTGGAAACTTGGGGTTGACGGAATCTTTCAAAGATACATACCAAAGGAAGAGGTGCAGCAAATCCTTCATCGGTGCCATTCGTCCGCCTATGGTGGCCACGCTTCAACCTCGAAAACCGCAGCAAAAGTTCTTCAATCAGGTTTCTTCTGGCCGTCTATTTTCAAGGATTCAAGGGAGTTTGTTTTGGCTTGCGATCAGTGCCAAAGAATGGACAATATATCCAGCCGACAAGAGATGCCAATGAACCCGATTTTGGAGGTTGAGATTTTTGATCTGTGGGGAATTGACTTCATGGGACCCTTCCCGTCTTCGTGTGGGTATGAATACATCCTTGTAGCAGTAGACTATGTGTCTAAATGGGTTAAAGCTATTCCGAGCAAGCATGCCGATTCAGCCACAGTCAAGAAGTTGTTCATAAAAATCATCTTCCCTCGGTTTGGAATTCCGAGAGCTGTCATCAGTGACGGGGGCAAACACTTCATCAACAAACAGTTTGACAATCTGCTGAAGAAATATGGAGTGAAACACAAGGTGGCAACACCGTACCACCCGCAAACTAGTGGTCAGGTCGAGGTATCTAACAGAGAAATAAAGAACATACTGCAGAAAACTGTTGGGAGTACAAGGAAGGATTAGGCACTGAATCTGGACGATGCATTATGGGCATACAGAACCGCATTCAAGACTCCAATCGGAATGAGTCCATTCAAGCTGGTGACCTGGTGTATGGAAAGACGTGCCACCTACCTGTTGAGATTGAACACAAAGCATATTGGGCAACCAGAGCACTCAATTTGGAGTACAAATCAGCAGGAGAGAAAAGGGTGTTAGACTTGCACGAGCTGGAAGAGATCAGGCTGAACGCTTATGATAATGCTAAGATGTACAAAGAGAGAACAAAGAATTGGCATGATAAGCATATCCAAAGGCGAGATTTTAAAGAGGGTGATCTGGTGCTTTTGTTTAATTCTCGATTGAGGTTGTTTTCGGGCAAATTGAGGTCCCGATGGACAGGTCCTTATAAGGTTAAAAAGGTCTACCCATTCGGAGCGGTAGATATTTGGAAGGAAGGATTAGAGATTTTCAAAGTGAATGGCCAGGGACTCAAGCTCTACGTCAGTCAAAACGCACAAGAAGAAGGAGGGGAAGTGCGATTTTTGGACAACCTCTCAACCGTAGAGACATAGCCATACGGGGTCAGACTCGAGACCTTAAACAAGCGCTGCTTGGGAGGCAACCCAAGGGTTAAAAAAAAATAATTAGGATTTTCTTTCTATTTTCTTAAAACATATAAAAAAAATTGGAAAATTGATAAACACAAAACAAATTAGAAAATCAGAAAATCATAAAAAAATTAGGAGTATGATAAATACTTGGCTTAGTTTGTGTTTAACTTGTTAATTTTCAGGGTTTCGCAAGGATTGGAACGGACCGCCTCACTAGTGGAACGGCCCGCTCCAACATCAGGACGGCCAGGTTCAAGGCTCGGACGACCCATGCAGAACGGATGATAATCCCTGACTGGAACGGTCTGCCCGACTTCTGGAACGGTCCGCCCAATTTTAAACCTGACAGAGGACCTAGATCCAAACCCAATAACTACCCACTAACATTAAATACCACTAAACCTAACCAACCCGCCTCCCCACCTTACCCGACCCGTCCCCTCAACTTCTCTCTCTCTCCCACTTTCAAACTCTTAACTCTCTATTCTCTCTCTCTCTCTCTCCCCCTCTGCCACCACTAAGTCCGACGAGATCGCCGCCATTTCGCCGTCGCTCGCCACCACTCACCTCTCCTCGTTGCCCTCTACTCGACCACCCCTTCAGTTTCTCCGATTACTCGACGAAACGTCGGTGCCACCAACTCCGCCCCACCTCTCTCGGCCTCGACTACACTTCCGGTAAATCAAACCTTTCTCTCCACTTCAATTCATTTCCAGTACCAATCTGAACCATGTACCAATTGTCACTGTCAAATTCCGACCAAAAACCAAACACTACGAACTTAACCATTTTCGGCCAAACCTAGATTGGAACGGTCCGTCCCAGTCTCAAACCCAATCCAAAACTAGCCCGTCCTAGCCAAAACCTCTCCGTCCTAAACAACCAGAACGGTCCGTCCCACACTTGGAACGGTCCGCCCCAGCCAACTTTCCAGACCTAAAACCCTACCTTTCCAGCCAAACCACTCCGTTCCAAGACTTGAACGATCCGTCCCATGTCTAGCAGCTCCTTTTCTGGTTCTTTAGGCGACAAAATCTCCAAATATTTTCGCAAGGGATCAAAGAAACAGGGGCAGACATCTGTTCCAATCCCTCCTGAGTTCAATCTGCCGTGGCCAACAAAAGAATCACATCCGATACCACCTCAGGATAAGCTCCCGCTCAGACCAGAGGACTTGATCACCACACCAGAACATTCCTTATCTGTCACACCACCTTACACAGTCGACTATCCACCGCCTGACACAGAGATCATGTCATATGTTCCACGGAGACGGATGGAGGCAGATGCAATCGACTGGTCCCAACTCGAGGCTGCCTCAGACCCAGAACAAGAAGAACAAGGTGAGACAGCCGAGACAGAAGCTGCAGCAGAGGCTGAGGAAGACGCAGAAGAAGAAGATGCCACAGATCTTGTCCCCGAAACACAAACCCGGCCAGCACAACCAGCCAATATTGAGCTTGCCGACGTGCACATCCGACTGAAGGGCAGTCAAGCAAAACAGTGGTATAGAAATCTCCTAAACAAGAAGTTTGAGAATACCCGCTCGATTGATCTTCGGGTACTTGACACGCTAGGCATCAAGGAGGATTTCTATAGGCTGACCAGAGCAATCGAGTTTCGCCCGAGATTCTGGAAGATCAGAGCTCCAGCTTACACCGCCTTGACCATGGAATTTTTGTGCTCTCTCGACCTTTACCATAAAAACGACCTGTGGCAGATCACATTTCGGGTAGAGGGTAAAAAGTACATAGCCACAGAGCTTGACTTTGCCCGGATCTTTGGGCTTGAGAATGGGACGATAACTGATGAGTATTTTTGAGGAGGATTTGTGGGAAGAGATCTCTTTAGAGCACAAGCAGCCAGTCAATGCACGCAGATCTTCTCACATCCAGCACCCAACCATCCGGTTCATCCAGCGCATGCTATCTCTGACGATCTTTGCAAAAGGAGAATCAGGTGTCAAGCTGACATGAGAAGAATTGGCGATCCTCAATCATATTTTCTACCCAAAGGGAGATGCCAAACTGAACCTTGCCTATATGATGATGAAGCACTTCGAGAAACAAGCCAACAACTTGAGAAGCGGCAAGGGTCAGATCACAATCGGTGGCTATATCACCCATCTGGTGCAGCAATATGACATGGCCTTATCTGAGATGCAGCGGAGTGGGGGACCAAGCCGGGTCTCTATGAGACAATTGGTTGAAATGCAGATGGTGGCTCAGATTGGAAACGAGTACCAGTACATCTATGGTCGGTACCGTTTTCCTCTTCCTCTCAACAGGCCTATTGACATCAACAACAAAAGAACCTGGTTGCTAGTTGACAAGAATTTGACATTGATAAACCATGAAGAGGAGGAGTTGCAGCGGCGATTAGCCGAAATGGAGGCAGCTGCCAGGGCAGCCGGAGCCGGTACGTCGGCAGAGGCAGAAGCAGCCAGATTCCAGCCACCTCCACCCGATCAGCCACCGATCCATCCTTTTTATGAGCCTCAGACTCAGATGCGTGAGCAAATGTTTTGGGGGGGGGATGCCGACTCATGAGATACCCACTCATCCAGAGCCATCACCAGGCCAGTAGCAGGGAGGATTTGATCGAGCCTACCACGATATTCTCCAGGACATCCACATTGCTCAGTGGAACATCCAAGCCTCGATTGATGAAGATAGAGAGGAGAGGAGGCGTGACAGAGAAGAGAACAGGCGGTGGAGGCAGCAGCAGGACGAGCGGAACGCACGGAATGATGACCTGCTAGCACGGTTGGCCAGCCATATCTTCGGACCACCGCAGGATCCACCGCACAACTGAGCCAAGTTTGTAAGTTTTCTATTTTTCTCTCTTTTCTTTTCTTTCTTGCATCTAACAGAACTAGGTACAGTTCTGTAGATAAGCTTGGGGGGGGGGGTTAAAAGTTAGAAAAATCGAAAACTGGTATGATAGGTTGCATTTCATGGCATATTGCATGTTTCTGTCAGGATTGGAACGGTCCGTCCCACAGATGGAACGGTCCGCCCCAATGGGTCGTCCCAGTCCAGAACTGGCCGTTCCAGCCCTGATAGAACTGAGGAACTAACTGACCAATGCGCATGGAACGGTCTGTCCCACAGATGGAACGGTCCGCCCCAATGGGTCGTCCCAGTACAGAACTGGCCGTTCCAAGTGCAGTTGTTGGCTGGTTTTTGTATATACATGTAGGAATTGCATTTTTAATCATTTAATGTTGTATTTAGATAAGTTTTAAGGATTTAATGACTAGGCTTAGCGATTGTGACTTAGAAAATTAAGGCATTTTCTGAAAGAAGCGAATTTTATTGAAAATCTTTGCGAAATGAATTTGATGAAACTGATTTGAGCAACCTAAGGATAGGATTTGAAAGTTGTCTGAGAAATCGTTTTCTTAAGCATTGAATTGATTAATTTCACAAGCAATTGATTGATTTAGTCGATTAGAGCCGGCAAAGGGTGATTAAGTTCGCCTAAGATCATTTTCTCAACTCAAAAACTCGATTAATTGCAAGTAGGTCTGCACAAGTTTTAGAAACAATTAAATCACTGTTTTTCAAACTAAAAATAAAAAAAATCAGAAAAATAACAAAAACAAAAACAAAAATAAATTTACTTTTTGCAAATCTGGAGGCTTAAGGAATAAGGCAGAAAATTGCTGAAATTCCGTAGTGGACCGTAGCAAAAATGAGTAAAAATCGGACCAACCTCCAAGGGGAACTAAAAAGCTATGCTCTCCAAGTGGATATTGCGAGAGGCTATAGGTAACTGAAGGTAAAAAATGATCCACTAAATCAAATGGATGAGAGAAAACTTAATGATTCCAAGCCTTCTTTAATCTGGCCGATCCCCCCACAGCGAGGAAAACTCCTAGCTCCGAGAAAATCTGTATTTTACTTTCTGTTTTTTTTCGAAAATTTTAGTGGTTTAAAACAGTTCAAAAACATGTGCATAACGACTTGGAATTAATTTAGGTTATTTGAGTTGAGAAGGTTCGATCCTGTTTCTACTTGATTTCAGATTGAATGAGAACTTCGAAAAATTAATCGGTTTAATGCTTAGAAAAATGAATCATGGACAGAAAGATTTGAGAATCCTTAGGTTGATTTCAGAAATGTTGATTCACTTGAAACAAATTGGTTTGAACTTATTGAAAATCCTTTTGACCAAAATGCCCCTATAACCTAATGCCACAATTTGCTGAGTTTAATTAGGAAATCCTTAGAACTTGTTAAACACACAATCAATTGAACTTAATTTACGTTTGAACCTGGTCTAAGTCTAGAGTTTTGCTTGAGGACAAGCAATGTTCAAGCTTGGGGGGTTTTGATGTATGGTTTTCGTACTCAATTTCCAACCAGATTAAGCCCCAAAAATATGTTCAAATGCCTGTGTTTTAATCATTTTCTACTAATTTAGGGTGTAGAAAGGTCCAGCCGTAGCCCGGCAAGTTTCTTTTGCAGGTTCAGCGCTTATTCGGTATGGAGAACAGAGAATACAGCAAGCGGATGTGCTCAGACAAATTGGAACGGACCGCCTGGACGGCAGGACGGTCCGCCCTGACCAGAGGAGACAAGTCCAGACGGACTCAACCAGACTTCAGACGGACTGCACCTGACTAGGCTGGAACGGTCCTCCCCAGACTCAGAACGGGCCGTTCCAGCTATCTTTGGACTGCTGAAAATAGAGGGCTATGTTTGTCAAGTCGGTTTCCTCTATTATCGACCTTCCATAAGCACATCTCCCACGTTTGAAGCCACAAATGCCTCATTATAAAAGTTCTGTCCTGTCTCCAATCCAATTCAAGTTCAATTTTCCGAGTTTAGCCAACTTCTAGACTCAACCAAGGAGACAGCCTGCCGAGACGACTAACTGCATCTGGAACTGCCCGTTCCAGAGACAGGACGGACCGCCCCAGACAGGACAGAGCATAAAATCGTGGACTTTTCGAGCACTAATTGTTGTAACTTGATTTTCTCTTTTCTATGTCTTTGTATTTGATGAAACATGCTTGTTCTTGCATGGATTTGTTAGAATAGAATAGTTTAGGGGCTATGATCTGAGAACCTTTCTCTAGTTGCTTGTTTTTTATTTGAATCTTTAATTATTAGTTAAATTAAGTTATGTTCTGCTTCTTGTGCTTTAAATTTCTATTTAATTGCTTAAGTTTGTTTCTGTTTGATCTGATTGCCTCGTTAAACAAAAGCCTAGTTTAACTGTTAGGATTAAAAGTCAATCACAACAACGTTAACTTAGTAATTATACTGTTTGGTAGACGATATCCGGAAGGATTAAACCAGACCTTAATTAATTAGGGTTTAACTTGAGATCGGAAGATTAAAAGTATACCAAGACTCGAGAAATAGACTAGAACAACTAAACCAAGAAACAGAAGTTGAAATTTAGGCGTTCTAGGAGTTAAACAATCAAACTTAATAGCTTGACCTGAACGGGAGTTAGAGTACAAGCCTATAGGTTAAGTATTGTCTAATCTCGCATAAAAATATTTAATTAATAATTAAAAATCATGACAAAACAAGTATCAGTCAATCGGAACGGACCGTTCCAAGGTCAGAACGGACCGCCCGGGAGTGGGAGTTTGGCCTGGAACGGCCTGTTCCGATCGACTGACGGAGTCTAGAACGGACCGTTCCAACTTTGACAGTTAGAGAATTGTTTGAGGATCTAAACCCTTAGTTTTCATCAATTTGGTTATCTTCTGTTTGATTTAGGATTTGGCGATTTAAGATTTGAACTTTACTTTATTATTCTTTATTTTAAAACTGTTGAAACTTCTCGATTTTTATTAAACCTTAGAATTTAATTTGAATTGATTAAACTGAGACTTGGATATCGAATAGTCTGTCTCCGAGATTCGACCCTTAAACTGAACTGCAAACGAATTAGCATCGGTAATTAAGGATTTAATTTGACCCGTACGCACAGAACCGATCAGGTCTGACTTCTTATCTGAAATCAACATCTAGACCACACATCATATCTACGGTATCTGTGATGACGTTAGCGTCACTGTGGCTGACAGGTGGGACATGATTGACATCATATCTACAGCATTATTAGTGGATTCTTTGTGGTCATTTTTTGAGTATTATTTTTGTGTAACAGATGTGTTATAAGCAGCACTTTCATCTAACAACACGAGTTATTACTGATTTACTAATTCTAATTTTATTCTCATGTGATCCAAACACAACCAAATCAACGGAATGTCGCTGAATGGTACGTCTCACTGAGAAATTTGCAAATTTTACATTATCTTTCCCTGTTTACGTATGAGATTTGAATGTTAAGTTTTTTTTTTTTGTCCGAAAGTTTCCAAACAGGGGAACGAAAATATCATTAAACTGAAAAAATTCAAAGTACAAACAAACAGTAAGCCAGGAGTGCCACAGGAGAAACCACTCCTGAAACAAACAACCGGCTGATGGTAAAAGGCCCTTCCAATTTCCAAAATCTCAATAGAAATTCTTTTATGCCCCTCTCATCAGTCATCAGTATTCAGTCAATCTTTTGTTCTTTCTTCCATAAAACCCCTTGGCGTTCTCAGGAGCCCAACCTCCCCTTAGCTTCTGTCGTACCTCTTGGCAAATGGCTAATACAAAGACCGAAGGGTTGCTCCTTAATTAATATTTTTCTTAACAAAATGATTAGAAGCTTCGCATACGCACATCTAATGCATCTAATACAAATATTTTCCGAGTTAGAATTTGATATAAAAAAAAATGATTAGAAGCATCACTCAAAGGTGGTTTAGTTAAAAATTATTAATTGTTCAAATAGAAAAACTAATATAAATTAATTGTTCAAATAGAAAAACTAATGTAACGAAAGAGGTAAAACCCAGTCCAACATGAACATGCTTCCGTTACTGCATTGGCCGAAAACTGTCCATCGTTAATGATCCCTAATTAATTAATTAATGTATTATATTATGCATTTAAAAAGTTATTATCATCAAGTTGCATTACATCTTTAACTCCTGGCTGTGTGTGGCTTGCTGTGTCTCAGGCTGGTGCTTCCAAGCAAATTTCGCTCCACAAAGAAAGCTACAAAATACACCTGGCGTACTATAAACACCTAAGGAACATACTTTAAAATTTACCAGACAAATTGACCCACCTGTCAGAATTGAATTAGGTATGCCGCACAGCATGCTGTCTTTTCTTGACCCGTCTCTCTCGTAGTCTCGTGGCCTCCTCGTATAGAAATTAGAGCACCTCGTAATCTCCTCCAAAGTCCAAAGTCCCAGTCCCAAACGCCGCTGAAAAACCCAAACTTAACTAAGTCTAACACTCGTCTAATTGATGGCTGTATCTTTCCCGAAATGCCCCTCGTCTCCTCTCCCTCCTCTTCAAACGAGCAATCGGGCTTGCTCGTTGCCTCTTTCTGCTCCATTTCAGGTTGGCGACTCTTCTAAGTGGGCCCTCCTTGAAGCGACTAAGAGATGCCACCTTAGTGTTTCAGCTACTAATGGAGGTTACCGTTGTTTTTAACTTTACTTACTTACTGGTTCAATCATTTTCCTCATTTGGGTTTTGAGTTTTGGGTTTTGGGTTTTTGGTTTATGGATATTGGTTTGTGTTTGATTTAAGCGATTTGCTGTTTCGTGTATTGCTTAAATTAGAGCTTTTGCTTTTTCTATCGATGCATAATAGTTGCTAATTGAATTGCTGTATGGTGTCCAGTCAAACGGGTTGTTAGATATCTCAGTACAAAGTTTGAATTTTGATGGTATTGGTATGACATTCAACTCGAGACAGTATCGTTTCTTTATATTTTTTGTTCCGTGATTGACCAATTACCAAATGAAATTGACTTTTCTATTGTAGATGAGATAAGCTAGCTAGTTTATTTGACAAATGAAGGTCTGCTCAATTGTTTAATTATCTCTCTTTTCAAAACTTTGTCAGGATCAGCAGTTGCACCTGTGGAGCCTTCCAAAAAGGTCCAAGATTCTGGTATTAATCTTTTTCCTGGGTTCTACTTACGTATTTCTGTATGATGTGGTAATTAATATTTGTAAATTGTTGGACATGCATGTTGATGTATGTTCAGTAATTAATGCACCTGCATTTCACATCAGCACGCACCAGTTGATCTGCACATCAATTAATGTAGTTTGATGCTTGTTGTCAGACAAAAGCATGATTGCATAATCCATCCATGAAGTGCACATGTGATCACTTATATGGTTTCATTTTCAATATATCAGACAAAAGCATGATTGCATTATAAGGCATGATTTTGTATTTTAGGTACTAAAACAACACCTACCGATCATTCAACAAAAGTGGAGAATGGGTTCCGACCGACAGTTTTCTCTTCGAATGAGTTTCAGGACTTAAAGACGGGACCTGATGATAGCGGGAGGGAATCAACAGTCAGCATAACTGTTGTTGGTGCAAGTGGTGACCTCGCTAAAAAGAAAATATTTCCTGCCCTCTTTGCTCTCTACTATGAAGGCTTCCTCCCAAAGGTAGGTCATTTGCACTTGATTGCATAATTGACTAAATAATATAAGCAGTTGCATGAGACCATATTTCTCATATGCGTATTTCCACCAACTTCATTATTTATGGAGCATTTTTTTCACTCAGAATCAAAATCAAGGTTACATTTAGCTATAAACTAAGTATAACCCACCTTTAACTTGACCAAACATCTGTTCATAAGGACTTCATTTAAATTTAAAGCAGATTCGTGTTCGCCTGGGATTTTGTTCAATTCTTCCTGAAAAGTATTAGGGATAAAATTGTCAATATTTAATGGATTATGCTGATAGATTCTATGCTATCAAAATACTTCTACATTAGATAGTTTAAACAATACAAGAATGCTGGGTTCTATGATTTTGTTTGTATATTTTATAATCACTCTTCAAACTTAGACGCATGCATAGTTTTCCTGACATTTTATGTCTTTTTTTCCGCTTCAAAATGGTAGCATTTCACCATTTTCGGGTATGCTAGAAGCAAAATGACAGATGTCGAATTGAGAGAGATGGTTAGCCGGACACTCAATTGTCGTATTGACCAAAGGTAAATATCTTATTTATTTTTCTGCTTTCTTGTTAACTAGTTTGCATTTTTCTGGGACACTTGGGCACTATTTCACTAGCTCTTCTAGCTCTGCAAAGGCACCTACTTTTGTACATTTTGCAAATAATCCAACTTTTTTTAGTTATTTGTAAGTAGCAACCCTCTGCTAGTTGAAGTTAATTTGAAAAAAGGAAACAAAACTAAGTAAAGTTGCCTTGGTTTGGTGACATGCTTCCAAGCCAGTTTATACAAAGTTTGGGACTTGCATGCCAATCTGATTTTACTATCTGAATTTACGAATAAAAACATCTATTGGAGCCACGGCCAAACCAGTCAACATTTAATTTGATTGTATATTTGTATCTTTGTGTAATCTAATGCTTGGTAACACATGCATCTTAGGAGTTTATTGGGTATTCATATGAAAGATGATGAACTGTTTGGCTTTATGTGCTAACAGTGCTTTTCTTTTTTATTTGGTTGTTTGTTTGTATTCTTTTGTAGGGAGAATTGTGATGCGAAAATGGAGGAGTTTCTAAAGAGGTGCTTCTACCACTCTGGACAGTATGATTCTGAGGCCCATTTTGTTGAGCTTGACAAGAAGCTGAAACAGCATGAGGTACTTATAAAGCTGACTTTTTTGTCAAATATGAAAAGTTTTGGATATTAAATGAGATGTGGTAATATTTTGGATGTAGCGAGCCAAAAACTTTGTTCCTTTTCTCTCCAAACGTTAACCTTATCACCTTGAATTGCAAACTTCAGTAAAATATTGGCAGAAACCATTCAGAATCTTAAGGATTCTAATTTTTCTTGTAGGGCTTGTGGGTGTCAAACTGATTATTCTCAATACCATCTGAGTATCTGACATATTTCTATTATAGAAATTACCACCATACATCCTGTCCAATCTTACAGTAAAAATGTTTTCTGTGTAAAGCATTGAGGTTATTTTGAATATCACCTTTTGCTGTAAGTTATTAGTACTGTACTACTGTATACCAATTGTCAGTACGTTGGTAGTATACTTGTAAATACCATTATAATATCTGAAACGTACAGAAATTTGGGTGTTCTGTTGGAACTTGGTAAAATGACAGGGGTCATATTTGAAAGTAACTCCCAGCTATTCTTATTTTATACTTAGGGATCAAGGATATCAAATCGTCTGTACTATCTATCTATACCACCTAATATATTTTTAGACGTGGTAAAATGTACGAGTCTGGCAGCCTCATCAGAAAATGGCTGGACAAGGGTAATTGTGGAAAAACCCTTTGGCCGTGATGCTGAATCATCAGCTGCTCTGACACGTGGTTTAAAGCAGTACCTTCATGAAGATCAAATCTTTCGGTAACTGGACAAATTTGACCTTAGTTCTTGTTTTTGTGTTTCTCCTCTAAAATCATGCTCACCTAGTCAGCAACTAATTGAATCAGAACATGTAAAAATTTGTGTTCTTTCTTTTTCCCCCTTTATTAAATATTGTATAACAGAGACTGCTACTAAATCCTAATTAAGGAAATGGTAAAAAATTACACACCAACAGTCTACTTATCTTAATACTGCAAAGAAATTAAAAAGGAATAGAGAGAATGTATGTTTTGAGTAAACCTAGTATGAGCATAAGCTCCGCAAGGAAATTATGAGCTTAAAACCATGATGGATCAATTTCAAATGGAGAATTGGATTGATTAATCTTGATCTACTTAATGAGCCAAGTATTTGCATTCCAAAGTTTCAATGTTGAGTTCATTTGATATATCAAGGGGTGAAAGTTGAATTATTTTGGCATGTGTGTTTTTCAATAATTATCAATCATTTACAGGAAATGAGCACAAAATTTTCTCGAAATATACAGATTGCAATAATTCTGTTAAATTGTTCAATTTTGTTTGAAGGCAATTCTATGCTGTTTAAACTTAGGACCATGATTCCTCTGGTTGTATGTTTTAGGGTTTCTCATGCTGTTGAATTAATTTGTGTCACAAGTATGCAACTGCGGCATGTCAATCATTCCTTGTATGAAATATATGCATATAAATATGTAAAGCTTTTATTTGTGCTCCTATCTGGTTAATTGTGAATTTCCTTCCATATTACAGGATTGATCATTATTTGGGAAAGGAATTAGTGGAGAACCTTTCAGTTCTTCGATTTTCTAATCTGGTTTTTGAGCCACTTTGGTCAAGGCAATATATCAGGAATGTGCAAATAATTTTTTCTGAAGATTTTGGCACTGAAGGAAGAGGCGGGTATGTATACTTTGCTAATTTGTTGCTTTGTGCTGTGAATTTTGTGATGAGTTGAGCATACTGTAAGTCTTATAACAGTACAAGTTAGATAGCTCTGAAAAGTTCTTCTCATTCAGGCTGACAAGTGGTTCAACTTCTTAAGATATGATATGCTATATGTTTTTTTAAGAGGCAGTTATGGAAATTCATTGAAGTTCAAAATAAAAAAAAAATAAAATGGTATCTGGTTTCATAATAAGCCTCATATTAGAAGATCATTATATAATATATATTTTAAGGAAAATTCTGCCATGAGAACTAATTTCTGAATCGGGCTTTTATCTCAACCGCACATTTCTAAGAAAGATTAATTCATTAGCACTCATGAACGGTTGCGATCAAAGCCCGATTCAGAAATTGGTTCTTATGGCAGAATTTCCCATATTTTAAATGGATCTTGCTTAGCCCTTTTTGTTTTGGGTGACAATGAGACTTCAAAATAGGTGAAGTTGACTTGCTGATTTTCATTTTCTTTTCCTATTTTTCCAGGTATTTTGACAGCTATGGTATAATAAGAGATATTATGCAAAACCATTTACTTCAAATAGTGGCACTATTCGCCATGGAGACCCCTACTAGTTTAGAGGCTGAAGATATCAGAAACGAAAAGGTCCCTACTTGACAACTATGTATTTTTTCATCTTGGATTTCAAATCATGGCCCAGTTACCTTGCATACAGTCAAGCACCAACAGCAAACTTGTCCTTGAGGTTGCAAATTTGAGCCTTCTGGAGCTCATCAAAGAACACTAAATTGTGGAAGATATATTCTGATGATAACTCACTTTAGATTGAAATTGACATATGAAACAAAGTAACTAGAAGTAGTAAATTTAGTCCCTACCTGCAATGAACAAAATGTGATTAGGCTCCATATATCACCTTGAACTAGCATGATTTCATATGCTAGTAACCTAAATAATGTTAGTTTCCTAAGTTTCTGGTGAATATCCAAAAGGCAAACGCCCCTTCATTTTTTGTTTGATTTTTTTTCATTGTGGATATTTATTCTTAACTATGTTCAATTCCATAATTCCAGGTGAAGGTATTGAGGTCTATGAAAACCCTTGAGATAGACGATGTTGTAATAGGTCAATATAAGAGCCACACTAGAGGTGGTGTAGCATACCCTGGATACACTGATGATAAAACTGTACCCAACGATAGTTTGACCCCAACCTTTGCAGCTGCGGCACTTTTCATTAACAATGCAAGGTGGGATGGTGTACCATTTCTCATGAAGGCTGGCAAAGCGCTTCACACCAAAAGGTATGTATTTCCTCTGTAAATACTGTATCTGTATTGAGTGTAATGTTTCATGCATACTCTGCCGGAATTTATTGTATGGCTTTCTTACCTGCATGACAGAGTGAGTGGGTAGAGATTAGTTTTCTAAAGGGCGTGCATGAGGACAGATACATGGAAAGTTGATCAGCTTTTAATTTCTGGGGTATATAATTATGTTTTCCTCTTGAACTAATAGGGAGTTCCAATTTCCATTTCTTTTATATTTCTGAGCCAGCAGGCAAACTCCTAAAATATCAGTAAACCAAGATAAATAGGTTACAATGGAAGTGTCAAGATGCGAGGAAGAGAAACAAAATTGAATGAAAAAATGAGAGAAGCAGGACACCTAAAAAGTGAGAAAGAGCTATTGTTGTAGGTGTTTTTTGTCCAAATGGTAGCTTTAGGTTATTTTTAAACTTGCAGAAATTTTGTCTCCATTTTGAATTCTTGAGACTTGTAAAGAGCAATTTTCTCTTTTCATAATTGAGCTGAGAAAATCTCTCTTATATAAGGTTTAGTTTTGGTGCCTCTAATTTTGGTTCAATGGTGGTGCATAGTTGATATTTTGATCTTCTGTTACGTCATTAATAGAATTTTCTGGCCTTTTGGGTCATACTGAAATATTTTGTCTTGTTCATAAACATAAAAATCCAGATATCTAATTAAAGATTCTATACTGCTAATCTCTTTTTGTTTTTGTTTTTTTAAAAAGTAGCCTTTTACAGCTACCTGTTTCATTATAGAAACAATCAAATTTTTAACACAGAGTAGAACTAAAGACTGAACATTCACGAGCTACTCTCCAACTAATTAGACTACTAATCTCCACTAAAATAACCTCCGATCAGAAAACCCCAACCCGTAATTAACATCATAGAGTTTAGCTCATACAAAACATTTCCAAATGAAACATAACAGATATACTGCTAATTTCTAATATGTAGGGCTGAGATAAGGGTGCAGTTCAGACATGTGCCAGGTAACCTCTACAAGAAGTGTTTTGGCACAGACCTAGACCGGGCCACAAATGAGCTAGTAATCCGGGTTCAGCCAGATGAGGCTATCTACTTGAAAATCAACAACAAAATACCAGGCCTCGGCATGCGGCTGGATAGAAGCAATCTCAATCTCCACTATGCTGCAAGGTAGGTTTTATATACTGCCCAACAATTATTTTTAAGGAAATATAGCTTTAGCAATATCTGCCAGAGAAAATTAGAATGTTATGTTCTTCTTACTATTTTCAAACAAGCACTATATGTGAAATTCAAGTTAGTTAATCTGCAGATATTAAAAAAAAAAAGTTAGTTAATCTGCAGATATTAAAAAAAAAAAGTTAGTTAATCTGCATGCCACTTTTAGTATATATATATGTATACATAAGCCTGGTTTCCTGAGAACTGAGTAACAGAAGGATCTGGATAAGAGTTGGCTGACCATAGATGTATTGCAATGAGCTCTAAGAAATAATACAAAATAGTTTTGCAAAAAATGAAAGGAGTGGTTATTGTACAATTTCTTAATATCTATGGTCCAATGAAGGTCCCAACCTTTTAAGTTTCATTATATGATCTTTCATGAGACATTCTATTTTAGCTGCAAACCTGCAAGACATCCTGGAAGTACCCTCCCCCAAGTCAAATGCGAGGTACTAGTGAATCTGTTGAAGAATGTGAGAAACCAAATCATATAAAGGTTATTTTGTGTGACAATTGTTTATAGGCATATGTTACGTTGAATGAAAAATGGATTTTGGTACAGGTACTCGAAGGAGATCCCATGTGCATATGAGCGCTTGTTACTTGATGCCATAGAAGGGGAGAGGCGACTTTTCATTCGGTCTGACGAACTTGATGCTGCATGGGCCCTCTTCACCCCACTTTTGAAAGAATTAGAGGAGAAGCGCATTGCACCTGAGTTGTATCCTTACGGGAGTCGGGGACCTGTTGGAGCCCACTACCTTGCTGCTAAGTACAACGTCAGGTGGGGAGACCTTGGAGCCGAACATTAATAAACGCTGTGTGTTTGGGATATAGGAACATTATTTACATCTTGTCTTATGATTTTGATTTGTATTGCATGCTTCCTATGCTGATTTTGGTTGATTGAGAATAAGGTGCTCTGAGGATTAGCGTTCCTTGCATCCATGGGAATTTAGTTAGAATCTAGTTTTTTTTTTTTTTTTTTTTTCTTTTAGTACTAAAGCTAGTTGTCAATCTGTCTTGAGCACGCTGTGATATCGAAATGCGAAAATACATTAATGTCCCATATGAATATCTTATATTATATTTGGAATCATGCTAATTTACTATATGAATATAATCTTTATATTCTACTGGATTCAAATCAAACCCAATCGACTAGAAAGATGAGAATGCTCAATGGTTCGGACTGGATCGGGTTTATCTAATGGAGCCTGAAGCTATATTTTAGCTCATGAATCGCTTGACAGTAGGTTTGACTTTAGTTGTAGCTCTTTTGGTTCGATTAGATTTTTTACCAGTTCAGGTTCGAGTATGAAACTATTCTGGTCGGTTCTTCGAATTTGACTCGAAATTTGATATAATGTATATTTTACTTTTAAAGTATAATTACTAAATTTTCTTCAAAATTTTTATTAAATGAACAACATATCTAAGTAAATAATCGAAGCATCCATTTTATTCATCAATATGATCAATCGTCAATAACATATCAAAATGATCCATTGTACTCATTGGTTATCTCATAACTTGGTCACCACACTTTCAGTGTCCAGTTCATATCTTTGAAAACAATAGGACCGGAGCATCCATTTCCCCACAGCTGGTTTCTTTGTCAAATGATTCTTCTGACATAGTATATTATGTAATGAAAATCATCTAATCACCCAGTATTTAATTATATATTATTGTATTGGATTTGTCGATCTGAATTGTTTGATCTAAATATCTAATCAGGTCATCCTAATACCTCCAGCAATCACGTGCAGGACAGATCTCCATTCATTTCTATACCCATGAAAGCAAGAATTCATACTAATTTGCATACCATCATTGCTGTTGTAGGATCCGCCGAAAAATTAGTATTCCTTAAGATATATGAATAATTAATTATATAAGTTGTACGACTCAAAAATCACATACATTAATTAAATATAACTTTTACTTATATATTTGCAAACTGCAGGAATTAATAGAGAGAAAGTAAAGGCAAAAGCACATAGTATAGAGTAATAGATTCAAATCAGTACAACAATCACAACTTGTGAAAAATTCAGACGTACGGAAATAATAACATTATGATTTTTCAAACAGGAAATAGCTAGCTATTGGAGACAAAAAGAAAAACACAAACTAAAAACTCTAAACGGCGGCGATACGTATACACAGAAACAAGAGTTCGCACCGTGGAAAGAAAAATTGCAACTTAAAAAGGCTAATTTAATTTTTTCTGAACCGTTCAAAAATAGTAGTATTTAAAAATTAAAAAAAATACTTAAAAATTTCGAAAAAATGTAAAATTTGGTCTGCAAGGAGATTTCAATAGGGAGATCATATTGGACGGTTTGGAACGGTCATTTTCAAGCAGATCTAAGAGTTTGGATCAGTATGCACCGAAGCTTCCGTACATTAGTATGCACCATAGATTCTCTCTCTCTCTATATGCATAGTAGTATAGCCATTATATATATATATATATATATATGTATGTATAAAATTGCCCAACGGTTGTTGAAGTATTCGTGCGTCAGCCTTGCTCTTTTCTGTCGAAAGTATGCCTCACAACTTAGATTGACCTGTTGAAACAAGTCCCAAAAATATAAGATATTCTTTCAGGATTCAGGATTTGGGATCGAGGTGGAGAAGGTGGTGGACCGGGCCATCCAAGAGTCCTTGGACCCGGCTAATCTGTAAGTTATTTAACAAACAGATTATAAATTCACAACCCGAAAAAATTATAAATAGCTTTACTGTTCACCGGAATTTCAAAAAAAATCTTAAAAAATTCTGAATTTTAAAAATGGCGTTGTTAGATCGTTAACCCGGTTAACGATTGGCGAAATCGCTTAGATCGTTAACCCGGTTACCGATCTAAGCTAAGATCGGATTCCGGGTTACCGATCGTAGCTTAGATCGGTAACCGGGTTACCGATCTAAGGATCCTTTTTCCGCTCCGCCTTTTCCGCGCCTTCTTGTCCTGTGTTGGGTTTATTTTATTCTTTTATTTTGTTGACCTGTTCAAACAGGCATAGCGATGAGTTGCAAAGTAATATATAGTTTAATTTGAGTTCTTATAACATATTGCTGTTCTGGACTACTCAACATAATATACATAAATACAATTTTATATCTTTTCTATTTTAATTACGTCCAACAAAGTTTCGTTAGATTATTTTTTTTATAATAGTGAGCCGTAATTCGGGTCAACTATTTGAATTTCGCAATTTGAGATTATAACACTATAGATTGTTTTCTTTATTTATTTTTTTTGTAATTTACCGTAGCTTAACTATCGTCATGATAATATATATATTTGGGTAAATTTTTTTTTTCTTTTCTTATTTATTTTATTAATTTAAATAATTTAGTTTAATTACTTTATTAATAGAAAAAATAGGAAAAATATTGTAAAAATAATTAAAAAATTATTAATAAATCAGAAAAAATATAAAATATTATTATATGTAATATGAAATATTTTTGAAATTATTTAGTACATTTTATTATTATGCATAAGTTAATTAGAAATTAGAAAAATTAAAAAAAATTATAAAAAGTTGATATAAAAATTTTATAATTGTAGGAAAATATTCTAAAAAGTCACAGGAAGCGCTTGATATTTTATGTAATATTTTATTTGACATGCGTTTCGATATAGGTTATGGAACTTAACAGTATTTAAGTCGTATGTCTTATTTACACAGCAAAATTTTTTCCGAATTTTTCTAAAAATTTTTCTTTTACGTACTTTTGCAATCCAGGAAAATTAAGAAATGAAATGCAAAATGGAAAATAGAAATATCATCATACAAGTCCTAAATAACAAATATCATAAAGACAAATTCCATGTAGTAATAGACATATAATACGAAATACAAATATCATAATACACTCTCCTACTGGTGTCCATCACGACGGTACCATCCAGTCTCAGGAGACAAATCCCATGCAGCACCAGGCGGATGTCGCGGCTCTCGGCCGGGAGCAAGTCCTGGGGGGGGAAGGGGGGGAAGAGTCCCAGGAGTAGGATAACGAGGCGGTCTACTAGATGAGGCACCAGGATCGCCAAATGTAGGGTCAGAGACAGGTGTGAATGGATCCTCTAATGTGGTACCGTATGCTTGGTAAAAAGCCTCACCCTGACTAAGTATAGATGGTGTGCGGATAGGCGAAAAGGGCTGGCTGTAACCCCCTACAAACTGTGGCTGAATATGAGGACGGGTATACCCCCCCACATACTGAGTAGGAGTAGGAGGCTGCCTGTACCCCCCTCCATACTGAGTCTGAGTATAGTATGGAGTGTAAGGAGTCTGATAGGTGGGGTACTCTGTGGTGGGGGGCTGGAAAGGGGGTGGAGGCCGGGGCTGCGTGGTCTGCGGATGAGAATGGTGAGTAGGATGTGGCTCTGGGGTCTGGGGCTCTGTAGGAATATTAAACGTAATTGTAATATTATTATTAATAATAAAAGTTAGTGAATAGGAATATTATACCCGCATGAACTGCTGCTCGTCAAAACCCGGCTCTGGCGCATAATCCGGCTCTGGCGTATCAGGGATAGAGTCGATGTCTACGTCAAGACCTTTCGACTGTAAGAGTGGAGGCAATCGATGAGCCTCGCCAATAACATCCAGGTGCTTGCCACACCCCTTCAGTAAGGCCTTCCCAGTACGTCGAAATCCCTTATTCAAGGCCAATATACATCCTCGTAGCGCCTCAGTCAAAAGACTCTTGACCTGTTCAATTTTCGTTAGCCACAGAATTATTTATTTGTCACTCCAATTTTGCGTAATGTAACTTACCAATGCCATCAAATCCTGCATTCTCGACCAAGCCTGTTTCATTAAAACGAAAAAAATCATCATTGCATTAATAAAAATAAGTACAATTTAATTGAAGGACGGTATTTTTCAAAACTTAAAAATATACCACAGGTCGAGGTGGCGGAACTGTCTGATAGAGCATAAACTGGTGCATGACACGATCAACGTGGTGCCACATCACGACCCAGTAATGAATGCATGGGATCCGTAGAAGGAAGCTCCTCTCATCAATTTGTGCACAACGAGGCATGAGCTCCCTCAAGTGATCGTAAGGCCTCCACACAATGTGCTCAGGTTTCATCTGCATGCAAACATCCTTGGCATAGTCTAAGCCGCTGCGAGTAGGGCCAGTCACCTTCTTCGATCTCTTTCTAGTTGTCCAATTCCTGCAATTTCCATTTAGTCCTGAAACATATTTTAGATTAACCCCTAGTTCCTATTAAAATTAAATTAACATACCTCCCGTAAGGAGGACATGAATCAATAGATGGTAGACCCCAACCATCAAAATCCTTCGTGATCTCCGGCCGAGAAAGTAGCAATCTCGTATACGACCACAACTGCAATAGCAACCATGGAGTACCAATAGTTCGGTTATTATTAATTACGGCTGTGTCCAAACCTCGGTATAGCATGGCGAGAGTCGCCGCACCCCAGTTGTACTTCACCGAATCACTAGAACGAATATCCTGCAAATATTTAAAGAAATATATCATGATTATAAAAAATTAAAAAATAAATTACAAAGTATAAATAAAATATTTATATAAAAATTTATATAAAATATTTACAACTTACAAAAGTGAAAATAATATATTTTCTCGGATATTTGTTTTCACTGCAGATAATTTATGTATATTCTTTAAAAAATACTAACCTGTAACAACTGGAGATAGAAACCAGGAGCTGAGTCACCCGTGCCGTTTGGAAATAACTCGCACCCCAGAATCTCTAACACGACAGCGCGTGTGTATCTGTCGATCCTATCTGGATCATTCACGCCAGGCCCCCCCGCAAGACTCCACGCCCCACGCAGTTTCGTGAACTTGATGCCATGATATTTCCTACTTTACGTTAATAATGTAATTTGATTGTAAGAACTGTATATATTTATAATTAATCTAAATTTTAAGTTTCAAAACATCCTTACTTTCGTGTCTTTTCCCGGAAGCAGTTCTCAGCTATCTCCACGGATGTATCCATCGGCAACGCCAAGTCCATAAGTAACTGCAAATCATTCAAATCGGTCCGTCCGGTCACGGGTCGGCCTTCCGTAGGTAAACCGTACAAGAAGGCCACGTCCTGCAAGTAGTTCAAATTTCTTACTTACAATTCTCGAATAAAAATAAAATGAAGTTCAGTTATTCAGCCTTACCTGTAGAGTGACCGTCATCTCACCAACGTGCGGAAAAAAAAACGTGTGGGTCTCTGGCCTCCAGAACATGGCCAAACCCTGCAAAAGTGAATGATCCAACGGCATATGACCCACCTGAACATAGTGGATGAGTCCAAGTGTCGTAAGACGCTCATCCACCTCAGCGGTCCGTACCATCGTTGCCTTGTGCACTATTGGCTTCCAATCCTTTATATATTTTTTTATTTTTATTAATTTAAAAAATACAGACAAAATGCAAAAAAATCTAATTAAAAATTAAACAACAAATAATAACTTACGCCAGTGCCACGAAGCTGCTCTTCATTCAAATGCAAAAGACGGCTATCATCAACAGGAATGGAGGGGACAGATGTGGAAGCGCCGGCATCTCCAGTAGATGCAGAAGCGCCGGCATCTGCAGTACATGCAGAATCAGGTGGAGTAGCTTCGATATCTGCAGCACCGGAGCGACGCCTCGTAGATCTACGGACTGATGACTCTCCGATATCTCCTACTCTTCTTCTCGGTGGCATTTTCACTATACTACAAAAATAAATTTCAATGTCAAAAATCTAACAAAATTTCGACAGCATCTCCCCTGTACCGGGAATGTTTCCGGAAAAAATCAGACCCAAACCCCCCATAAATTGAGACCCAAATCCCCACCAATACAATAACAAACATAATACCAATCTCATACAACCACATTTTTCTATTTTCAATTTTGTACCTAATTAAAAATTATTTTTCCAATAATTTTCCTAATTTTTCATTTATTTACCCAAATAAAATAAATAAATTAAATGAATAAATGATAAAAAAAACTCACCTCAACTAGAAGCGCTGACTATGACTTTTTAGAAAATTTTCCTACAATTATAAAATTTTTATATCAATTTTTTATAATTTTCTTTAATTTTTCTAATTTCTAATTAACTTATACATAATAATAAAAGGTACAAAACAATTTCAAAAATATTTCATATTACATATAATAATTTTTTTATATTTTTCTGATTTATTAATAATTTTTTTATTATTTTTACAATATTTTTTCTATTAATAAACTAATTAAACTAAATTATTTAAATTAATAAAATAAATAAGAAAAGCTGAAAAAAAAACTTACCTTCTCGCTACTGCTGTTGCTGGAGTGAAGGCAGAGGAGAGAGAGAGAGTGTAGAGTGGGTGGGTGGGAAGAGGTGTTATATATACAGAGAGGTGATAGAAAATAAAAAAAAAAAAATCAAAACAGGCGACAAGAGACAGAGCAGCAGCGAAAAAGGCGGAGCGGAAAAGGGGATCCTTAGATCGGTAACCCGGTTACCGATCTAAGCTAAGATCGGTAACCCGGAATCCGATCTTAGCTTAGATCGGTAACCGGGTTAACGATCTAAGCGATTTCGCTGATCGTTAACCGGGTTAACGATCTAACAACGCCATTTTTAAAATTCCGAATTTTTTAAGATTTTTTTTAAAATTCCGGTGAACAGTAAAGTCATTTATAATTTTTTCGGATTCACAACCAAGCTCTTGAGATCCGAGTCAACCGGGCTTTTATAACTGTCAAGGCCCTTCGAAACTCAAAAAGGCCGGATTTGGATGTATAAAAAACAATTTTTGAAACTTAAAAAGGCTAGAATTCGAAATTGATCTGAACTCGTACTCACATAGTCACATTTAGCCGAAAAAATTAAAACTAACGTTACTGTTCACACGAACTACGATAATAACGGTTAAAAATTTGAAATTTTAAAACTAACGTTGTTGGATCGGTATTCGGAATGCCGATCTAAGAAATTGCTTAGATCGGTATTCCAATCTCCGATCCAAGTTCATTCTATTTTCAACAGTCAAATTTACTCTTTTCAACAGTCAAATTTGTTGTTTGAGTGATTAGTTGGTTTGTAATTATTATATTACATTATTATATTACATCAAAGATTATTTAAATTTATACAATTATTATTACAATAACTATTATCAATTATTAATTATTATAAATATTACCATAATTATTAGTTAACTATTATTTATTATTATTATAATTATTCATATTATTTATTTCGAATTATTAAATACTTTAATTATAATTATATTAATTGTTAACTATTATTAATTATTAATAATTAATTACTAGTTTTCATTTATATGAATGGGGTGGAGGCTGTGGCTCTATGGTCTGGGGCTGGGAATGTGACCGTCTGCTCCGAATAAGAGGCTGACTGGGTCGTGGAACATCGAAAAATGTATTCCAATCATGCAGACTAAAATCATCCTGTTACAGATAATAGTAATAAAAATAATAAAAATATTTTAAATAATTATAGAATATTAATTATAAAAAAGAACAATAATAATAATAAAGTGATTGAAAAATGTATTATATCCGCATAAACTGTTGCTCCTCAATAGATCCCGGCTCTGGTGCATAATCCTCATCATCCGTATCAGGGATAGAGTCGATGTCTGAATGAAGACCCTTCGACTCTAAGAGTCGAGGTAATCGATGAGGCTTGCCAACAATATCTAAGGACGTGCTGCACCCCCTCAGCAATTTCTTCCCAGCGCGGCGAAATTCCTTCGTGACAGCCCATGCACATCCTCGCAACGCCTTCCGCAAAGTATGCTTGATCTGTTCAATAATAACTTAAAAGAACAATAATAACTTACACCAGTGCCACGAACTTTCAACTCATCCAAATGCAAGAGACGATCTGCATTAACAGGACCGGGGGGAACAACAGCATCGGTTGATGTAGAAGCCTCGACATCAACAGAAACGGTAGATGTAGAAGCGCCCGCATCTCCACGAAGCTTCGTAGATCTACGAGGTGGTGTCTCTGGTACTCTTCTTCTCAGTGGCATTTTTACTACACTACGATAAAAATTATCAATGTAAAAAATCTAATAAAATTTCGGCAGCATCTCCCTTATATCTGGAGTGTTTTCGAAAAAAAAACACCCAAATCCCCCCTAATTACAAACCCAAATCTCATACAACAAAATTTCCAATCCCATACAACAACATTTCCTATTTCCTATTTTTTTACATATTTTAAAATTTTTTTAGAATAATTATTCTAATTTTTCATTTATTTACCTCAATAAAATAAATTAATTCAATGTATATATATTTAAAAAAAACTCACCTCGACTAGAAACGCTGCTTGTCTCTTTTTAGAAATTTTTCCTACATTTAAAAAATTATTCTATCAATTTTTTATTATTTTATTTACTTTTTTCTAATTTATAATTATAAAATGTACAAAATAATTCTAAAAAATTTTCAAATTACATATTATAATTATTTATATTTATTCTGATATTTTTGTAATTTTTAATTATTTTTTCAATATTTATTTTGTTTTTTCTATTAATTACCTAATTAAACTAATTAAATTAAATAAATAAACTAAATATGAAAAAAAAAATAAAAACATATCTGGATGAGATCTGTCTCGCGCAAGAGAGAGAGAGAGAGGTGTGGAAATGAGAGGAGAGAGCAACATCGCCTTATATAGAAGGGGTATCTAGGATTGGAGATTGGAATACCGATCCAACCAATTTCTTAGACCGGCATTCCGAACACCGATCCAACAACGTTAGTTTTAAAATTTTGAATTTTTAACCGTTATTATCGTATTTTGTGTGAACAGTAACGTTAGTTTTAATTTTTTCGGCACATTTAGGTTGAAAAATAAGAATTAAGAATTATAATTTAAAATGAGTGACCAATTTAAAAATCGGCCCTTGCTAGAGCCCGTTTTAAAAAACAAGAGGTCCTTGCTAGAGCCGGTACTCATAATGGCGCCCTTAGTCAAAATATTATTTTGTATATGATTTCATTGGAAGAAGTTTTATAAAATTTTAAAATTCTTTATTATTTATTCAGAAATTTTAATTTATTATTTTTTTTCATATAATAATTTAATAAAAAGTTGGTTGCACTTTGCTACAGCGAATTTCAGATAAAGGGCTAGATCTGAAACTTATATTTTAGAGCTAATGGTTCAGATAAGATCTGATGGTCCTGATTAACTTAAGCGAAGGGACAGAGTGATCTGATGTTTGATGTGGTCCGTTCGTTCTCAAATGAATAGCCTAGATCTAGGTGGGACCATCCAATCAATGATTCCTCCAAACCTTTAGTCTTTGCTGTTTCTGTTTACACTATCAGCACTGCCAGGTCAGCATCAATAGCTGCCACGTCAACTTATTTTGCTATTTGGTTTCCTTTACTCTTTCAGAAATCCATATTATGACCTTATGATGTCATTCCCTGACCTTAACTCAATTCCATTGTCTAATTAGAATTGATTTTGTGATTTATGCACATAATTTTGTGGTAATTTAACTAAATATACCTCCTAAAATTGATAATATTACTGATCCTATTTGATTTGTTCCATAAGCATGTGATAATTCTATGATTTATTTTAAGTAGCTGCTGATGCACACCAACTGTTCGACTAAATTCCCTATAGAAATTATCATGACGCAGTACTAGGGACCTCAATGAAAAACCAGCGAATTTGTACTTCCATGGTATATATTCCTTGTATTTTTGGAAATTATTTCTACACATGTATTAATTTTCATTTCAACTCACTGCCAGGTCAACAAGGTTTCAACTCATTTAAATTCAAAACTATGTTAGAATAGAATTCAATATGGCTTGAACAGGTAAGTAATTTGTTTGTTTGTTTGTTTTGTTTTTTTTTTTTTTTTTTTTTTTATCTCTGTGATGGCATTATATTCTGAGCAACGTAATCCATTGTTTGCTTATGTTTGGGCGGTTTCCTCCTTTTGGTACATGCAACAATTTCCATGAGTTATGCCTAATATACTGACAGATTAGTGATGTTCGTTTTGTCTGTTCGTTTGCGTATCGATGGCAATATGTCATTGTGCTAGTGTGCCCCTAGGCCCGCTACAATTAGTAGCTTTACCGGGGAGATGTCAGTTTGCATATTTTAAGCATCGGTTTGCCTTTCAAGTTGCAAATGAAGTATACTCAGGAGCATTCTCCATTCAAGAAAACAAATTAGCTATTTGCCTTAGCAGTGTGGTCTACGTATTTGTTCCATGTAACGCTGATATTCCCTGAAATTAATCATTAGTGTTTGTCTCCAAAATAGAATTCAAATTAATAAATTATAATTCGGCTGAAGCTCTAAATGCTGAGAAAGAGGGAACAGTTGGAATCTGAGTTTTTTCAATAAAATTATTGTAAATTATGAATTTTTAGTCATAATGCCTCTGGTCCACAAGATATGATCATCTTATTAACTACCCATATACAGAGGTCATTCTAATGCGCTATGAGTTTTTGTTATATACATACTGAAGTATTTTACAAGGTATATTTTTACCAAAATGTCACCATGAACTTATCTTTTACTGCGATAACCTTTTCGTATTACAAGCACTTAGTTGTTTTCACTTTTCACCCATCTTTTGTAGGTCACTTTATTAGATTTTCGTTGTGGTGTAGATTTCTACTATTACTATTATTGTTATATATATTATTAGTAGTATTGCTATTATTGATATTATTTCTATTACTACTATTATTGTTCTTGCATGTGGTCTAGCAGCTCGGGTGGTAGAGCACTAGACTCTCTTTTAGGAGGTCCAGGGTTCAAGACCGCATGCTTGCGATAGGCTTGGCGAGCCAGCATAAAAACTCATGCTTGCGATAGGCTTGGCGAGCCAGCGTAAAAACTCAGCATTTTTTAGCCTACCCAACTTGTTTGGGACAAAAGACTCTGACTTTTTTCGTGGATCTTTTTTTCTTGTTGGGTTTCTTTTCTAGCCTACCCCAACTTGTTTGGGACAAAAGACTTAGTTGTTGTTGTACTGATACCCTAAACAACAAAACGAAGCCTGGATTAATTATCAATATTTAATTATGCTTGTTTCCTCTTTTTTTTCCCCCTTTATTTGCATAAATTACCAATATTTAATTATAAAGCAATGCTCCCATATTATTGCATTGCTTTTTCTTTATTTGGTCCACCGAGATGAGTGAGAGTGATGGACGAAGGGATATGGGCCAGCGGGCCGTGTATTTTAATTTTTATCTACTGTAATGTTTAGGTTAGATTTAGGTTAATTATTTCCATAAAAAAATATTACCTAATATGCTTAATATAAGAAGGTGGAGGCGGAAATGTAAGAGGACAGAATATTTTGATTGAAATTTTCGGCAGCAGCCATTTTCTTTTATCGTTCTTTCAATAGATTGAATTTGATCGATAAAATCTGAGAATCTGTGTGATCTCAGTTAAAAATCTCTCTTGTTCGTATTTCTCTATTGTCTTTCTCTGTGTTTCGTGCATCATTTGGTATCAGAGCCAGGATGACGGATGTGAATCGTGGTCGTGGTAGAGGTCGTGGCCGAGGAGGTCGGGGTCGTGGAGTCGATCACGAAGAAGAAGAGCCGCGCCGCCGAGACCAGCGAGATCTAGAGATTGCTGCGATGGGAAGACGGATTCGAGAGTTAGAGCGCCAACTCGCAGAGGCAGGGATGGGCTCTATAAACGGAGAAGAAGGAGAGGAGTCAGAATCCTTCGACTCTTCTGAAGCAGGCGACGAGGAGGATTACAACCCGTGGGGGAATCCAAATCGGAGGCGAAACCAGAAATTTCGACCAGAGCCTGAACAATCCTTTCAAAATCTTGGGGTGAAGATTGATATTCCAGAGTTTGAAGGTAAATCTCATCCTGATGAATTTATTGATTGGATGCATACTGTCGAGCGGGTTTTTGATGTAAAGAACCTGACTGACGATCAGAAAGTGAAGTTAGTAGCAATTAAATTGAGAAAACATGCCTCAATCTGGTGGGAACATGTGAAAAGTAGGCGTGTTAGAGAAGGAAAACCAAAGATCCGAACTTGGGATAAAATGAAAAAGAAATTAATGGCCAAGTTCCTACCCACCCAATACAAACAGGAAGCTTTTATTGATTATCACAACCTTAAGCAAAGAAACCTGACAGTGGAGCAGTACACTAATGAGTTTGATATGTTGCGGATGCGATGTGGTGTGGTGGAAGAGGATGAACAGATTGTTGCTCGGTTTCTTGCCGGGTTAAGACCAGAAATAGCTGATGTGGTGTACCTACAACAATATTATTCTTTTGAGGATGTATGTAGGTTGGCCTTGAAGGTTGAATCACAGCAGAAGAGAAAGGTCAATGGTTCTAGGTTTCAGGGTCGTTTTTCAGGAATTGAGACAGACAGGAGAACACCTCCTTCAAAACCTAACCCGACAACAACCCAAATCCAAAATTCCAAAACCTACCCAGAGAAAGGACAATCTAGTAGAGGAGGTTCCACAAATCGACGGTGTTTTAAATGCCAGGGTTTAGGACACCTTATTACTGACTGCCCTAACAAGCAAATTGTCACACTGGTTGAAGAAGATGTGGACCCAACATATGATGATTATAGGGATGATGATGAGAACCCTTTAGCTGAAGATGAGGATATCACTTATGCTGACTCAGGTGAATCATTGGTGGTTAGAAGAGCATTGAGTGTTAATATTGGTGAAGATGAGCTGTGGCTACGACACAATATCTTTCATACAAAGTGCACCAGTGGAGGTAAGATTTGTAATGTGATTATAGATGGGGGTAGTTGTGAAAATGTAGTATCTAATACCATGGTTGAGAAGTTGGGGTTAAGTACTGAAAATCATCCACAACCTTACAAGTTGTCTTGGTTCAAGAAGGGTAGTGAGGTGAAAGTGTCAAAGCGGTGCCTCGTGAAATTCTCAATAGGGAAGAAATATACTGATGAGGTCTGGTGTGATGTGGTTCCTATGGATGCCTGTCATATTTTATTGGGAAGGCCATGGCAGTTTGATAGAAGAACAAAGCATGATGGGTTCAAAAACACCTACACTTTCCAGAAAGATGGTGTATCCATTACCCTCGGTCCTTCAGATTTGCGAAAAGAGGCGAAGAGTCAGTTGCTATCTCAGGTGGAATTCCAGAAGGAAGTGGAGCAAAAGGGTGAGGTGTTTGCCTTGGTAGTGACAGAGGCTAATGATGATGGTCAGGAACTCCCTCCACAGGTCATGTCATTAGTGGAAGAGTTCGCTGATGTGGCACCAGCAGAATTGCCGTCTGGATTACCACCTATGAGAGATATTCAACACTGCATTGATCTTGTGCCAGGGGCTATCATTCCTCATAAAGCTGCTTATCGCATGAGTCCGAAGGAGCATGAGGAGTTGCAGAGACAAGTGCGTGAGTTATTGGACAAGGGTTATGTGCAGGAGAGCATGAGCCCATGTGCAGTGCCAGCTTTGTTGGTTCCAAAGAAAGATGGCTCATGGAGGATGTGCATAGACAGTAGAGCTGTTAATAAGATCACCATCAAGTACCGTTTTCCAATTCCTCGGTTTGATGATCTAATTGACCAATTGCATGGAGCAACTGTGTTTTCCAAGATTGACTTGCGGAGTGGGTATCATCAGATCCGGATCCGACCCGGAGATGAATGGAAGACAGCTTTCAAGACTCGAGATGGCCTCTATGAGTGGAAGGTGATGCCATTCGGGTTATCCAATGCACCGAGCACATTCATACGCTTGATGAATCAGGTTTTCCGTCCTTTCATTGGTCAATTTGTGGTTGTTTATTTTGATGACATTTTGGTGTACAGTTCTTCTGAGGATCAGCATTTGCAACACTTGAGACAAGTCTTTGAGGTCTTGCGAGTGCAGAAGTTGTATACCAACACTAAGAAGTGCCACTTTTTCTCTGGTGAAGTGACATTCCTTGGGTACATAGTGTCTAAGGAAGGTATTCAGATGGATCCAGCCAAGGTGGAAGCAATCACAGGATGGTCAACACCGACAAACCTCCATGATATCAGGAGCTTTCACGGTCTTGCCTCATTCTATCGAAGGTTCATTCGTAACTTCAGCACTATCATTGCTCCTATCACCGACTGTATCAAAGGAGGCAAGTATACCTGGACCAAAGAGGCTGAGGAGGCATTCCAATTACTGAAGAAAAAGGTAACTGAAGCACCCGTTCTGGTTTTGCCAAATTTTGAGGAGATTTTTGAGGTGCATTGTGATGCATCTGGTGTGGGTATTGGTGGCGTGTTGAGCCAGAAGGGTAGACCAGTGGCATTTTTTAGTGAGAAACTGAATGAGGTCAGATTCAAGTACTCTACTTACGATAAGGAATTTTATGCCATAGTAAGAAGTCTCGAGTACTGGCGGCACTACCTTATTTCCAAAGAGTTTGTTTTATACTCTGATCATGAAGCATTGAAATACATCAATGGGCAACACAAGCTGAAGCCAAGGCATGCCAAATGGGTTGAGTTTTTACAGGCTTTCAGTTTTTCTATTAAACACAAGGCTGGAGTGTTGAACCAGGTAGCAGATGCACTGAGTCGGAGGCATTCATTGATAACAACTATGCGGGTTCAAGTGAACGGGTTTGATACATTCAAGGAGTTATATGGAGATGATCCTGATTTTGCAGATATCTGGCAGAAATGCGAATCGGGTCCTTTTCAGCATTTTATCCGACAAGAAGGCTATCTTTTCAAAGGTAATCGTCTGTGTGTTCCTAAAGGCTCGTTGAGGGAGGCAGTTATCACAGAAGGACATGCTGGAGGACTTGCAGGGCATTTTGGAGTTGATAAAACACTGGCGTGGTTGCAAGACCAGTTCTATTGGCCAAGGATGGAGCGAGATGTAGCTCGATTTGTGGGGAGATGCAGGACCTGTAGGCTGGCCAAAACACGAGGAACCAATGCAGGTCTATATCAACCTCTACCAGTCCCAGTAGCTCCTTGGGAAGATGTCAGTCTCGACTTTGTTCTCGGGTTACCCAGAACCCAGAGAAACAAGGATTCAATCATGGTGGTGGTGGACCGGTTCTCTAAGATGGCACACTTCATTGCTTGCAACAAAACCTTTGATGCTTCGCAGGTAGCTCGTTTGTTTTTACAGGAAATTGTCAGACTGCATGGTGTGCCCAAAACAATCACCTCAGATCGAGATGTGAAGTTTGTAGGTCACTTTTGGCGCACTCTCTGGCGCAAGATGGGCACTCAGCTGCAATTTAGCTCATCTCATCACCCCCAAACTGATGGACAAACGGAGGTGGTCAATCGCAGTCTGGGAAATCTGTTGAGGAGTCTGGTAGGTGACAGTCCACGCCAATGGGATCTCACCTTACCTCAAGCTGAATTTGCTTACAACCGATCACAGAGCATGACTACAGGAAAAAGCCCCTTTGATGTTGTGTATGGATTCAATCCAATAACACCTCTTGAGCTCACACCATTGCCTATCCAGCGTCAATTCAGTGGTGATGCAGAAGAACATGCTGAACATATCAAGCAAGTACACTCACAGGTTCGAGCTCAGATTGAGAAATCCAACAAGAAGTACAAGGAGCGAGCAGACAAACATCGCAAGAAGGTGGTGTTTAAAGAAGGAGATCTAGTATGGATTCATTTGAGAAAGGCACGCTTTCCAACTGGCAGGTATGGCAAGCTGCAACCTCGAGCCGATGGACCATTTCGAGTGCTCGAAAGGATCAATGACAATGCATACAAGGTGGACTTGCCAGGTGAATATAATGTCTCGGGGACCTTTAATGTGGCAGATCTATCCCCATACATTACTGACAGCGAGAAAGAGACATCTGAAGCAGGGGATGAAGTGGCAAGATTCGAGGACGAATCTTTTTCTTAGGAGGGGAGAATGATGGACGAAGGGATATGGGCCAGCGGGCCGTGTATTTTAATTTTTATCTACTGTAATGTTTAGGTTAGATTTAGGTTAATTATTTCCATAAAAAAATATTACCTAATATGCTTAATATAAGAAGGTGGAGGCGGAAATGTAAGAGGACAGAATATTTTGATTGAAATTTTCGGCAGCAGCCATTTTCTTTTATCGTTCTTTCAATAGATTGAATTTGATCGATAAAATCTGAGAATCTGTGTGATCTCAGTTAAAAATCTCTCTTGTTCGTATTTCTCTATTGTCTTTCTCTGTGTTTCGTGCATCAGAGAGAGGGGGAGATATATAGAGATGGAATAACAAAATACAGAGTTCGATGAAACCCCAATTTGCAGCTTCAGAACAGTTGCTAGACAACATATTATTATTGGTTAAAAACCAGAATATACCATTTTTTTTGAAATCTCAAAAGAATCATTTTCATTACTGAAGAATTTCCACTCAACGGAACATTCTAAAACCGTGTCAGTACTAAATACTGTCAAGCTAAAGCTCATTTTTGCCCCGTTCAGCCACAGTAACCTCAATCTCATTTTCTCCAGCCATCAAGAAATGTGATCCTGTGTCTATAACTCTCTTACCCTCTTCAGTAACTCTGCTCAAATGCTCACACGGGCTAACAGCAAATTCAACTGGTGTGGTTTCCTTGGCTTTGAGATGTACACTGGTGAAGTCAATTAGTTGTTTCCTGGGCCTTCCATTAGATGCATTTGGCCACCGTAAGAATAGCAAAACAGGCGTCCTTCCTTCCACTGTACCATGATTTGTCACTCTTACAGTGACGTTAAAATTCAACTTTTGACATTCTTTGGACTTGGCTTCGGTAATTTCGTAATGGCTGGTAGGATGGGCTGCTTTTAGTCCTACAAGTTTGAGGGTTTTCTTTGCTTTCGAGTTGAACTCGTAAGAGTAGTTTGAGTAGCTGAGTCCATAACCAAATGGGAAAACTGTCTTCCCCTGGTAAAATCGGTATGTTCTACCGGGATATTTTGTGGCATTGTCAGCTCGCATGTTCATGTTGGTCATGGGAACCTGTTTTGTGTAATCTTGTGGATACCATGTAACTGGCAATTTCCCTCCTGAAATAGGAACATCAAAGCAAACAAATTTCAATGCATTAATTTATGGTATTAATGATTTTTCTTAAATGTTATTTTTTCTTAATTAAATTTTCAATTGCCCTTCAGATATGAGAGAAAAGTTTAACCTGGATTGTACTCTCCAAAGAGGACTTGAGCAATGGCATGTCCACCAGCTTGACCAGGATAACCAGCCCACAATATAGCACCGATTTTTGGGTTGGTCTTTGCAAAGGAAACATCAACAGGACCACCACACAACAATACTAAGATCACCGGATTCTTAGCAACTTTTGCAACACTTGTGATCAATTCTTGTTGTGAACCCGGTAGAAGCAAATCAGACCGGTCAAAATCCTCCCTTTCTTGGTCCAGGCTCAAACCCATGAATAAAACCACGTGATCCATTGATCTAGCTGCTTCCTCTGCTTGTTTGATTCCGACCGCTGAGCTACATGCAGCATTGCTGCACCCGTCCACATATTTTATGTCACTTGTGTAGTTTCGAAGTGCATCAAGAGGGGTAATGCTTACACATGGGGGGCCTTGGTAATTACCAAGGAGTATAGATGCGTTGTTTGCATTTGGGCCAATTACAGCAAGTGACGAGACTTTAGTTTTAGAGAGGGGAAGGATGTTGCGAGTATTTTTAAGAAGAACTATGCCTTCTAGTGCTGCTTGTAAGGCTAGCTCTTGGTGCTCTTTTGCACAAACTTGGTCTTTGCCAATGCTTCCGTAATCTTTGTGTTCGAGCGGGTTACCATCAAAGAGGCCCAGCCGCATCCTGACCGCAAATTGGTTGCGGAGAGCCCGGTCAATGTCTTCTTCAGTTATCATCTTCTTTCCCAAAGCTGAAGCTGAATGCTTCTGCAAATGAGTTCCACAATCTACATCCATTCCTGTATAATAATGCTTCTAATCAATGTCTTGTTTTCTCATTTGCTGTGTGAGAATAGCAAATATACATTTTATTTTTACATTTAATTTGTACCTGCTTTCAGAGCAAGAGCAGTGGCATTTTCTGGTGTTCTAGCATACATTCCAACCATAACACCAATTGCATCACAATCAGAGGCAATGTATCTACACATACATATAAAAGGAATTACAGATCAATTAAAATAAAAAAATGATTGTCTTATATCAAAAACCATATTAAGCCAATTCACTATCAAATAAAAGACAAAAGAAGTTCATTTCTATTTTAGGTAGAGCAAAATAAATTACAAACATAGCCGATCAATTATGTAAAATGCAGATTGGTTTTGCTTAGTTTTATTTCATTGAAATGTAATGTCATTTAAAGCATACCCGTCAAGGCCCCATTGCTCCTTGGCTAATTTGGTTAAGAAGTTGTGGTCCCCACAAAAAGCAACGCCATTAATCCTGTTAAAGGGGCACATTAGGCAGCTTGCATGCCCATCTTGCACACAGCTCTTGAAAGGAGGCTGGAATGTGTCTTCCATATCTTGGGCTGTCACCTGAAGTTTGTATTTTACAAAAAGAAAAAAAAAAATGAAAACAAAAACTAAATAAACTGCTACAGAATCCGAGCCAAAGGATTTATTCAATTCAGTGCAGTTTGTTTTAAGAGTATTAGAATCCGAGCCAAAGGGTTTGGTATGGCCAAGCTGAAAGTTGAAGGAACCAGCATGCCTGTACAGTGAAAAATCTTGTACGATCTGTGAAAGAACCACTAGTACCAAAGTGAAGAATTCTGGTTTCAGTTTTCAACACTATTAGAATTTCACACAATTTGAGCTGAATGCATTAGTTACTTACCACTGCGTCAAAAGTGAACCGAGAGGCAGTTCCCCATTTCTCCAAATCATATGCAGTGAAGTGTTTGCAACAAGCCGAAGTTTTTAGCGCCTTCGCCTGACCGCCTTCATATGAGTCACCTTGCAATCCTCTAACGTACATGGTGGCATACTTGCTAAGGTGCAATGGGTCTTCACCAGGTGTTTCGTGTCCCCGACCCCACCTTGGGTCCCGATACAAGTTTACATTAGGTCCCCACAATGTCAGCCCATCTAGCTGACCGTTGTTGAAAATCCCTCGTGCCTCTGTTGAAATAGCCTTTGTATGAAAGAATATATTAGTTTTGATTCTTCCAGAAATAATGTTAAAACAAAAAATGATACTAGGATCTCTTTCAATGCTTTTCTTGTTCAGAATTTAGAAATTTTACCACTCAGAAGTCAGAATCTGTACTAGAAATTACTTATATTAACTTTTTTTTTTTTCACATTTATCCACATTTGTGCAACAAAAAGAATATACCACTAGTGATTGTACCAAGGTGTACAGCAAGTAAAAGGGTTTTCCATTATGTATAAATCCAGTGCGAGTTTAAACTCAATAAAGGCGTTTCCTGAACATTTCCAACTGTCCAATTTAATTCTTTAATTTTATATTATTTTTTTACCGCTTGAATCATATAATAAATTTATAAAGTTAACGGTTGAATGAATTACTCGTCAACTAGATATTGCTTTAAATAGTTTAGATTCATCATTGGCCTTGATCAAAATTCCATTTTTTTAACATGGGATTTCATTTCATTTCGTTAGAAAATTCGCTATCAAAATGAACGGATTTGTTGTCATTTGGTTGGAGTTCCCTTGTAATTAGATCCAACGCTCGTGAAATCAATTGAAATGAAATGAAATCCGGTGTAAAAATCATTTTGATCAGGGCTTAAAGCCAATCCGATAGAATTTGTGTTGACATTCACGAACTATTAGCTAAGCTTGAGCTCATAAAATTAATTATTCTACCACAATGATATTTGTACTTCATTGGCTAATTTTGAACAGGATAAAAAGCATCATGAGCCTTTTTCATTGAGTAACAGGTTTATCAATTATGACTCATCCGATCTAGCAATCATGATACATCAATATCTAGATTAATTAGATTGATAGCAACAGGTTTATCTCCCTTTCAAATGATGTACAAACATTAACACTTTACACATGATTTACATCATTCACTATGATTCCGGTCCGTCTCCTGTTTTCTTTGTAACATCAAAAGCTTTTTTTGAGGGTCTTTGTAACATCAAAAGTTATGCACATGGTATGTAAATTTTTACCTTAGAGGCATGTTAGGAATGGCATTTTTAATTACGGACTGAAAACTGATTCCGACAAAATGAAAAACTCGTTTCGTTCTCTCGTTCTTAGTACATTTTTTATTTATTTATTTTTTAATCTTTCGGCGATTATAGACTGATAATATATCCAATTATTTTTATGAATACATAAAATTAATAGAGGATCTATGAGCCACACCTGAGCGATCTTATACCAAAGATGAGGATTGAATGAGGCACCGGTGACAATGACTTGTGGGAAGCTCGTAGCTTTGAATATTGCACTGAAGCTCCAATGAATTGATCCCGTCCCCCCATACGCCATGCCATGCAAAGCCTCGGTCCACCATTTAAAGACTGGAATGCCTAGCCGGGGGATTGCTGGCGAATCATCACCTAATTGCGAAATTTTTTCTTCTAAGGTCATGCGTGATATGAGATCATCCACTCTCTTTGCTATAGGTAGTGTTGTTTTGCAAAATGTGTACGTTTTGGTCGTCGGATTCGAAGGATCGCAAGAGTGTGGTGGGACTGAAGAGAGAGCAAGTAATGGTGAGAATAAGAGTAGAGAGAAGAGAAGGTTTTCTCTATGGTTTCTCATGGTTGATCAAATGGGGGTCTGATTGATAGGATACGATTGTGTTTGAGCGAAGGAAGCAAATTGGTGCGCCTATATATACACACACTACGACAGCATGCCTAACGTATATGCCGTTATTTGTCCTATACAAATTGATGTACGATATGTCTGGAGATATATGCAGGTTAAAAATGGGAGATGAAATGGATCGGAAGAGAAAAATTCTCTCATTAGATTCATTTTTCTGTCCTCATTATATTCTAAAAAGGACAAAAAACGGAATGAGATGTCACAGAAGTTATAGGAAATTTGTTGAGTAATATCTGTTAAAATATTAATGGGTACTAATCTTATCTCCGAGGATTACTCGTCTCCAGTTGGCAAACGGACTCACCACGGACAAATTCGTTCCTCTAAAATTTATAACCAAACAGATAGTATATTTTTTTTTAAGAAAAAATGATAGTATCTGCTACACGTTCGTATAGCTATAATTATCCATAAATAAATTATTCGTTTTTGTATTCATTTAGATATGGCGAAGGAAATTATTGATTAAGTCCCTTAAAAAATAGGAATAAATTTTTTTTTCGAACTTCTGGTTATCCATCTGAATTTTTAACTTCTTTCAAATATTATCATATATTCATGTGCATTATCTATTATGAATATGAAATATATATTTTTCTATGAATTTTGTAATTTCAAAACATGATACATGATATAATTACAGTAAAAAACCCATTTGACTCTAGCATTACTAAAATATTTTTTAAATTACATTCAAAAATGAACTTTAACAAAATTATATGATTTTAGAGAGTAAGGAAACAAATGAATAATATCCACAATCTTAGCCTTCTAGTTAAAATTTAAAACTTCCAAATAAGTCAATAAGATCATTCAAGCAACCTTTTTCTTTGTACTCTCATCCAATCCAATCCAATTTAACTTTATTTGCCACGCCCAGTAGGGTGGCAAAAAAACAGAGGACAAAATTTCTGCATCTTTTACACATTTCTTTCCACAATCGTTTCGCATTTGTATTGTTGATTTATTCATGGGCATAATGTTTACTGCTAACATAATATCAGATTTTTAGAGTACATGACATAAATCAGGAATGAGGTAAAGGTAAATATGACAGCTGTTGGATCATGATTGGATATGGAAAAAAATTCCCGGCATTTTGGGAGAAAAACTTAGAAAAGCTGATTTCTGACCAAAAAATAATAATAATTTATAATTAAGGAACTGAAAACTGAGATAAGAGAATAACGAAAATATAATGAATTGAGGAGGAAAATAAAAGAAGTATATTTGGATATTTCGAAGGGTCGGTTTTCTACTATTCCCAAATCCGGAAGATTTGGGAAATTTGGTGTACAGTTTATCCCTAGGCGGTTCACGTCATTTACAAATGGACGAAAAAACAATGCTAATTTAAAATATTCTCTAAACAGAAGTAATAAAAATATGTGTTGTGGCATGTCAAACACACCGGGTTTGATCATGTCACATGTCGTGTCGCGTTAAAATGTTGGTTAATCTTATTAATTTGAAAAACTGAACTTATTAATATGAGCAACAATTACTCCCAATCAAATAACAAAAGCTCGACTATGGTTACTTGGTCTAACTAATTAATATGAAAAACTGAACATAAATTCATGCGGATAAAATCAGTAGGCATTTCGTTTTGTCTTTTTAATAAGTTAGTTGAGATATTGGGAAAGTACCCGTGGTTCTGTTTTAGGTTGGAAACTAGAATAGTGTGCTAAAATGTATTCCTTGTGAGTTGTGATATTGTTGGCTACTTACCATAAATGATCAAACTGTTTTAGAAATAAATACATCTCATTTCTTCGTATAATTGCTAATAATGTTGCTGCTACTAGATAAAACATCATATTGCTTATGCACAGAGTATGTATGATATTTGAGAAAACCAAACAACCTTCTCTCTTATTTGAAATTTTGTTTTTTATTTCAATAAAAGAAGCAACAATATGCGCTTTGTTCAAATGTACAACAGAGAGAAAAATGAGAAGAAATCTGAACAAGAAAAGAATGTTAAACACATTTTTACAATTTTGTCTAATATATGGGGGACTGAGTGGTTATGAAGGAACACATGTGCCGGCGGGACTAGAGTCAATAAGGAGCATAGAATTCTGCTTAGTTCAAAATGCTGTCATTTTAATTTGTGACTTGCAAATTGGAATATTCTCCATTGAAAACCAAAATGTAAGATCAGACCATATTTATAGGGGAAGATAACCATCTTCCTTGTGCTCGTATCTCGCCAGACAAAACGGAAAAGTAGGTCGGCTTAATTAGAAACATGAGTAGCACGAAAAGAGATGAGAAGAAACTAAGGTCATAGAATCTGGTCGATGGTGAGATGAACTATTGTCAAACTAGAATTGTACTATCCTGGGTTGCTAGGTACGTTGTACCCTGTTCCATATTGGGACAGTACTTGATCAAGATCATACTACAGGTACAATTTTGAGAGTCGACGACATTTAGGGGAAGGATGGAAGCGGGGAGAAAGGAGACGGGGTGCTCGATCGTCTGATGTGATAACTGGCACAATGATTTTTTTTTTTTGGCATTTAAATCAGAAGTTTGCCGATTATTATCTCTGTATTTAGTTATGATCCGAAAATTCTCCTCGTTGGTTTCTTGTTCATGGTTTCAGATCACCTTTTGTTGAAGCGTTATTGTTGTCGCCGCAGTTTAGTTAGAGATACCGACTCTTACAACTGATTATAATGGACCCAACTTATCGACATTAAACGAGGAAGCATATATAAAAGAGAACGCATTGTAATGGACAATATACCAGGATAAAATAGACTTACAATCTCTATAATTATTTTGATTGCACTTTTTATGAATCAAATTATTTAATTCAAATAATTGGTCAGTAAAACTTCTAGGATTTGACAAAATATAGAATGTACTTGAAAGCTTTGATACAATTTCCAATTCTTTGTCTCAAATGTGTTCCTTTCTAGCTTAACAATTAGCTGAACTATTTACTTTCCAAAAGCAAAATTAAACATAAGGATCGAACAGATACAGACACCATAATTCATTTCTTAATTACATTTTTTTTTTTTTTGAAGATACCATTTCTTACTTTCAGTTTGTATATTGATGGCATATCCACATTAATTGGAAAGTTAAACTCCCATTATACAGAGCCCAACAGAAATTTTACTCCAAAATTAATTACAGAAAAGGGCTAGGTCACACTCCACAAACGTCTATATATAGTCTAGTCACATCATATTATGTTGCATGCATTTGGGTTTTCATCACTGAAAATCTGCGGTGGAGGTGGATACTGATACGGATATTGATAAGGATAAGGGTAAGGATACTGATATGGATATGCATACTCCATTGGATACCTGGGAAAGTAGTAGTAGTTATGATGATCTCCTTTTCCCTGGTTAAAATGAATGAAAAAACAAAAATCATACATAAATTATTTTCTGTCAGAAATAGCCAAATGGTTCTTATTCAACAGCTGGCATATCATAAAAACGTTCATTGAGTTCAAATTCCATCAAAATCCTATCATCTGTTTTGGGGAAAATGTCAGGCCTACATGTACATGTCTGGAATATAGGAAAATTAAATAGACTTATTTAGTTCAAATTCCATCAAAATCCTATCGTCAGATTCAGCTCATATGTTTGGCCCATATTTACATGTGCTGAATATAGGAAAATAATATAGACTTACCACAGCACTGTCACCAGGGCCTGCAACAGCAACTACAGTTGCTTTAGAAGAGCTGCTCTCATCCTTGACCAGCTCTTCTTTTGGTTTTTCTTCAGTCTTCTCTTCCTTAATCTCATTCTCCTTCTCAGTTTCTGGCTTGGAATTGTTACCCACCTCTGCATTGCCAGTAGGGTCTGTTTTTTCTGATGCTGGGGTCTATGGATTTTCAATCAATAAAAGGAGGTGAAGTTAGGAAGCATAAATAATAATCAATAGATATTATTACTCCTTATCAAGAATTAAAAATTATTTAATATATGCATATGAGCATTGATTTGAAAGGGGGGGGGGGGGGGGGGGGAGACCTGCTCTTGCTTGACAATAAAAGCATGCTTTCCAGTGCGCTTGTATATATATTTTACCAGGTCGTTGGGATCAAAATTACCATTTACTTTAACTTGTGATGTCCCCAAATTGGTCTCCACACCTTGCACCCCTGTTCAATAAATGAAAATATAAATAAAAATATTATCTCAGAGAAGTAATGATTATTTTAACTGAATAAAAACAACAATTCCAAGATTCAAAAGAAGTAATGACAAATACCACCGAGTTTTAGAATCCTTCTCTTAATCTCTTCTGCACAAGCCTCGCAATGCATGTACACCTTCAGCACTGCCACCATTTCTTCAGTCTACAAATAGCATACTATAATTATTGGGTTAAGTGTATTATCAGAGATGTTTTAATATTAAAGTCTTGTAATATTTCTATTTCCACAGAACTGTCTTTAGCAGCACCTCATAACTTGTATGTGCTTTGATACACAAAAATAATGAAACATAATTATCTAGTTATATCAAGTAACTGCACCTTTACTTCTTTCTTCTCATCGGGCCTTTCCTCTTTCTTCTTCTGTGGTGTCTGAACTATTGCGACATGTTTTGGCAGGACAGGTGCAGGTGCAGGGCTCAAAATCTCAACTCTCTTTCCGCTCTTCCTATAAATCGTCTCTGCTACTTTCTTTGGATCCTGTGCCACTTTCTTCCCTTTGACTATAACTGTACTTTTCTTTCGATCTGTCTTCACATCCTCCACCCCTTCATCCAAGAAGAGAAAATGCAATTAATTTGGTCAAGCAAAAATAATGATAACAGAGTAAAAGGGTAGAAATTTTAGAGTCTATAAGCATAATTTTTTTTTTCGTTGTGTTAAACCATATTAACAAGTGTCAAAATGAAACACGTATTGTTGTCAAATGTACAATCTTTACCAACGAAGGAGCTGTATTGCTACATAATACTAACTAATATACCAATTATTGTATGCAGGTATTAAACATTATTATACTCCTTTTAAAACTTTTTACTTTTCAATTTATCATCCCATAAAATTTGCATCCATCATTAATTACCAATGCCCTCACAGGAGTAAGGTCTAAGGAGGAATATACCTCGAAGGTCTTTCAGGGATTTGCGAACCTTCTTAGCACAACCTTCACAGTGCATAAAAACCTTCAAGACCACTTCCTCAGGCGGCGATAGCGGGGACGCTGTTGGTTTTGCCGCTGGTGGTTCTAGCTTTTCTCCCAGCTCCTTGGCCTCCCCACCATTTTTATCTTGGTTTCCATCTTTTTCATTGGTTTTTCCTTCATCCTTCTTTACTTCTTTGACCTTGGTCTCCTCTTCCTCCTTAATCTTTGGCAAAAGCCTCTCATTCTTCAGATGATTCAATAGTAAAATTGATAAAATTAATAATATCAAGAGTGAATGAAAATCAAGATATCAATTTAAGAAAATATTTGATTAAGAAAACTTCCAGTATTTTCACTGTTGCTCGTGGGTTTTGGCCTGAAAAATAGCAGCAGATGTCCCACCAAAAGCAGTAGTTGCGCTAAAGTTGTGCAAATTTTATAATGACAAATTCGCTCCTTTACTTATAGGGTTTTTATTTGATATATTTTGGTTCTCCCCATTTTTACTTTTTTCCACATTCTTGTACCTCCTAATTAATCTTGTTAACAAATAATTCTATGTGCAACCTTTAGTTGGAAATCATCAGCATCTCATTTGAAGAAACATAACCCTGTTGATATTGATACAGATGGCAAGATGCATAATATTGCCAAAGGGAAATTTGAGATTTGCTGTGCTGGAGACATTTTTCGCTACATTTTATTAATTCAGCATAGATGGTTAAATTAACGAGGTCGAAATATTAACAACAGTGAAATTGATGGAGGCCTAAATAAGTACATGAAAAAAGAATGACGGAAATTATGGAATGTACAACCCTGATTGGATGAAAGTAAACAATAAGAACAGATCACATCATATAAGGCGACAAATTGCGATAATAACAATATCCGTCCAAAAGAAATGATGTAAAATGCCTAATTTTATCTGGTAGCTAATGGGTGATGTTTTCAGTAGAACAACAAATTTCTACAAGAAATAACAGGAATTTAAAGGTGTCAATTTCTTGATCCTAAGAAAGAATGTTAGAAAGGTGACAAATTCTGAAGTAGTTCAATAGAAACCAAACTGCCTCTACCACTAGATCTTAGAAACTTGCTACCAAAGGAATAAAACTCTTCTTTTGCAATTTACAAAACCAAATTTGATCGTGTTGAAAGTAAGTACATTGAAAAAATGAATAACGGAACTGTCGGAACGTGCAAAATCCCTGATGGATGCATGTAAACAATCTGACCAGATCACATCATAATTATAACCCTTCCAAAACAGAAGATGTAAAATTTCCATTTTTTTCAGTAGCTAATGGGTGATCTTATCAGTAAAATGACAAATTAAAATGTGAAATACCAGGAATTTAAAGAATTTAATTGATACAAGGAAGGAAGTTCAAAAGGCAACAAATTATTAAGTAGTTTAATAGAAACCAACAGCCTCTACCATTGGAACCTAGAAAATTAGGGCAAAAGAGCAGCAATTAAATTTTAAACCATTCTAAATGTTAGGTTTTAAATTGGCTTGTCAAAACAAAATGACGAGCGAATTTGAATACAATTCTTCTTTTTGTAATTTATAAATCCAAATTTAATTTGGTTTGAGATATACCTCCTGGGACTTGTCATCTTCTTTTCCCTGTTGTTCTTCAGGCTTCTTCTTCTCCTCCTTTTCCTGCGTAATTTTCAACGTCAGTACTAACTAAAATTCTAAAGAAATTATCAAATTATTAGATATCATTTTCACCTTTCCCATTTTTATTTCGTCTTCCCCTCTCTCAATCTCTACAATTGTTGAGTGACAGTGAGAAACAGAAACAGAGGATTATTTCATTATTTGTGAGCTGTGTGCGCACTGTACCTGTACGTCAGTTACCAAGTGACGTGGCAAGGAGAGGTATGTACGTGTACAATGCTAGAGCCGACACCTGTTGTTTAGCACCCTGCTCGCGTGGTGCTCATGTGATATTGTCGTTTATTTCTCTGTGCGTTCCGTCGTTATGTGCTTCCGTGTGTGAAGAGGCCCAGATTCTCTGTGCGCCTCATGGTATTGCCAATTGTAATTAATCAGCAAATTCTTGGGCTGCTGAAATGATTTATATGCTCATCTGGGGTTGATCGCTTTCTGTTGAAATACTGGATATTTTACGGACTGGTATTAATTTTATGTGTTTCGATCCTTTGCTAACTTTGTTGCTATGAGATGGAGATAGTAATTTTTGTTGTGCCATCAATTTTTTTTTTTGTTCTGATTATTTCGGCAATTTTACTTTTCATTATAAAAAAATCATATTATTTTATAAGCTGGTTTCAGAAGATACCGAGTGTAGTTAATTAAAGAATTAATATTTCGGATTAAAATTGTTGCTTGAAGAATACTTATGTTACACAGATTGTTAAAAAAAAAAAACTTAAGATGTCAACACCTTTATACACAAGTATTTCTTTATAGAAAATATTGAATTCATATCGGGATGGAACCAACAAAAAATGAAATTTCTCAAAGTGCGTGATATAAATATCTAAGAGAGTTATGATCAATGTGTTGAAAACCTGACCGGCCACTGAACCGGACAGTCTACTGGGTGGGCTGGTTTACTGGTTGAACCGGAGTTGAACCGAGTTTTTTCCGGTTTAACCAGAGACGGACAAGCTTCCGGTTCGCAGTTCAATCGGTTGAACCAATCAGTCCGGTTCGGTTTTCAAAACACTGGTTAAGATTATGACCAGGAACGGAGCCAAAAAATTATGGAGGGGGACAAAATTTTAAATATTGAACAATTAAATAGAAACTTATTTATGAAGAAGAATATTTCTTTCCTAAATCAAGTAATTCATGATTAATTTGAAGGACAAATTATAGAAAATTTTTAAAAAATATATAAAAATTTAAATATTTTTTTTGGGAGCACATGGGTCAACAACCCCATGTAGCCCCCCATTGGCTCTTCCCTTGATGATGAAAGATGACGGCCGACCGCTAGTTATTTTATGGATATTGTATTGGACAAAATCTCTAGTAAATAGCTTGCCAATAAAAAAGCCACCTATTTAAACTATAGAAAATGTGGAGTCTATTAATTGTCGTATTTGTATAGTTGTTCATCTAGATAGATATACTTAAAAATAATTTGATAGAAATGCATATAGGTAGAAATTGTAGTTGTCCTTAATTATTTAACTGAAATCTAATTTTCTAATTTTAGTTTTTTTTTTTTTTACAATTTAACTTAATTATTTGCGTGATTTTTGTTATACAAAGAATTGTGAAGTTTTGCGCTCGAGACCTACAAAAAATTATAAGAGGTGGGAATATTTAATTGTGCATGTCCTTTTGACAAAACCTTAACCCCAGTCTATATTTCAAGAAATATGGCCATTCCATGGGAGCCTTAAAGGATCTATGCGTTAAGTGAGACGGTGATTTGGGGCGACGGTTGGGGGGCCGCATTTGTATTGATGGGATCGGACGGTTCAAAGTTGGTAAGATATAGTAAGTGAATCCTCAAAAAGATATGGTAAGTGTGGTTGACTGGTTGTCTGATTCCACCTCCGAAGTTGTACCTCTTTATCTCGGAGATCAAAGAGAGAGACTCAAAGTACAAGTTGGACGTACTGTATGTATCAATAAAATCCAAAGGCTCTTAAAGAGTTCCTCTTTGTTTTCTTTATCTTTGGGTCAGGAGCACATAAAAACTGAAGAAATAATGCTACACTGGCAGATAGAAATGATAAAAAACCGGAACATGAAATATATTTTTTTGAACTATTAAAAACACATATTCTATGGACCAAAAGACATATTTCGGTTTCCAAAGCAAAGAGGAGTGAAGTTATTTCTCTGAAAAGGTGGTTGCTCGATGTCTTATTCCGGGAGAAATATCTTTAAATAAATTAAAATCAGTATTTGAGATTAAAAGTGAAAATAAAAAAATAATAGAACTAGAAGGCCCCACTTTTAGTAGGCCCAGATGTTTGAAATTAAGCCTAGTGCCCTAGTCACACCACAACTACTAGTTTAACGGACTTGAAAGTTTGGCTAGAAAAAAAATAAATAAATCTCTAGATTTAAAAATTCTGACGTTATTGTTCCTTAAATTTTGTTTTCGAGTATTAATTTTAGTTGTGTTTTTACACAAGACATTTCTTATGGTTATTATTTTCAATTGGGATTGCATGTTTGCAACAAGGTTCTCTCTGTCACTGAGCCCGGTACGGTATCAATTGTACTTGTCCAGTTCCGAGAGAAATAAAAAAAAAAAAGTTAATGGGAGGGTATAGTTAAAAGTGAGAGAAATATTTGATATTCAAGATCAATATCAAGAAGAATAAGCATTAGAAAATATGATCAATAGAATCAAATGGTCTAATCATGTCAGATGATCCAAGTTGGATCAAGTGATCAAGACGTGTCAAGACTAAGACAGTAAGACCTTAATCCAAGTAGCAAAGATAGACTCAAGGAATACTTGAGTCGAGCATGAGTGTGCTCGAGTCGAGTAGAGGTGGTATCACTCAATGGATTGTGCAATATGACAAAAAAGATAAAGATCAAGTCGTCTACGAGTCAAGCAAAAGATGCTCAAGTCTAACACATGTCAGGTCAAATAATTCGAAGTCATTAATATAAGAAGTTGGAAACATTATGCGATAGAAGAAGATTAAGAGTAATCTCCTTGGTATAAGGTTAGTACATGAAACAATATCTCTCATGTGATGTGTATGAATTGTCAATGTGAGTTGAAGTAAAAGGACTACTTGGCTCTGGTGCACGAGACGTACCAAGAGGGCAGGGATCGGGCAAGATGGTTTTTGATGCAAGGCGCTGGGGTCTAGCAGAAGATGTGTGATTTGTGACAGGTAAAGTTTTGATCTATGTGGCGGTGTGTACCGTCGTCGTGTGTGCGACTCAAGGAAGATGTTGCAGGTTTGAACGAAGAACTTGGTGGCTTGTATGTGCCAATTAACTAAGAGAAAAGGTGTGTGTCTTGGATGACGGTGTATATCGTGTGTAGCACACTACGCAAGTGAGACATGGCAAGTTAGTACATGTCCACTTTAGAGGAGTGTGAGAAAGTGTTGCATAAGGTCGTGCTTTAGATTGAATACGTGGCACTCAACAATAAGAGCAAGGTTGATCAAGATCATAAAATAAGAAGAAGAACCCATCACGAATGCCAAACCCAACGAGCAATTTCGCAAGTTAGGCATTACCAAGTATGTACATGTCAACTTGAGAGGAAGTGTTAAAGAATGAGGTCAAAATATATGTGTATGTGGACCAAATAATGTACCGTGAGGCTCGTGTAGATGATTCAACCTACAATAAATGATGTTTGGACCAAAGAGGTTGGATTCAGACTGAAATAGTCTTGATTCAGATCAAATCATGCTGAACCAGAGGTGAACTAGCTGAATTTCGGACTGAAATTAATTGTTGACCTAGCATATTTGACATGAAAAAATTGTAATATGTCAAATCTTTTTATAGAAGATGGGTGCGAATTATGAGATATTTTTTACCATTTGAAGATGATTTGATATGTGTCAAAAGAGAAGGAAATTTGAAAATTAAAGACAAGAATTTTTTATAGTAATTTTATTACTAAAATGACTAGTTGCCTTATGTAATTTTTTGTCTATTTAACTTCCCCTTCTCCCTTAAACAATATATCTCAGAATTATTACATAAAATAAATAAAAATAGTGTGCGTGTGTGTGGAGGACATAGGCACCAAGTTGGTGTTGAATCTCGTTAAATCTGATAAGTGATTATCTATTCTGAGATTCTTGTGAAGACTAATCCTATGGGACAAGGTTCTTGTGTATTTACGCATGGATCATGCCTCCTCAAACCTAAAACTTAACTTAGACATTCGAATTCTTAACAAGTATAAGTTTTTCTTTGGACCTCAAAGTTCCAGAATGAGAAAACGCAGCAGTTACGAAATTCAAAAGCATTTCGCGAGATTTAAAATTTAGGTTAATTAGGTTTATGCCATTGTAAAAAATCAGAAATTAGAGAATGACAAATTATTTTTATGCCATCACTAAATGATAAAAATAGATTTATGCCATTGGATGATTAATTTGACCATTATACCCTTTTAAATTTGCCATTCTAAAATAATAAAATTATAACTATGCCACAATAAAACATTAAAATTTAAAATATGTCATCATTAAGTAAATAAGTGATTTAACGCCTTCAAAAAAAGAAATAAAATTTCAAATTTTGAAAATTTAAAATCTCAAAAGTTGAAAATTCGAAAATTTAAAATTCGAAATTTGAAATTTTCAAATTTGAAATTTTAAAATAAAAAAATTAATTTAAAAGTTCGAAATTTAAAAAAATTTTAAATCCAAAATTCGAAATTTTTTTTTTGTAAATCTAAACTTTCAAAATTTGAAATTTGAAATTTAAAATTTGATTCATTTCAATAAATTGCTTTGTCATTTCTTAATGAGAGGGTATTTTGGACATTTTTAAAAAGTTAGAGTGACATTTTTCTAATTTGAGTAGCATTTCTCTAGTTTTCACCGAAAATAATGACATAAAACTAATTTTAACCATTTTATGGTGGCATAAAACTAATTTACATTTTAAGAGTGACATATGCCTAATTATCAATTTTTCATTGTGGCATATAACTAATTATTCCTAAAATTTATGATTTTGATATACGCGTATGTAGTTTTGGGTAAAATACATAATACAATAACAAACAATTAACAACAATTATGCCTTCTATGTTTGCAGATTTACAAAACAATATCACCTCACTTCTAATCTCTTTTCTAACCTTTTATTAGATATTTAAGTGAAGAATTGATTCAATCAACATTTACACAAGTTATGGAGCATTAAAAGATTGTTTTAGGCTAGATAAAGTCATTAATTTAGGTATGATTCGTTGCTAAACTCATCTCAGTTATATTGCTAACTAAATGCTTGTTTCTACAATGTTACGTTATGTAATGCATCTTAGCGTCACACAATGCATCTCTTAGGGTTCTTTATTATACGAAAGATCAAAATCTGTGAATTTATGTTATACAATGCACCCTTGAGTTGTGTAACGCAACATCAAAGCAGTGTAGAACACTTGTTTTTGTTGTGCAACGCTTGACCAAGTCAATTGGCACTAAGTATGAGTTACTTTGTCCATGTGTTGTATGACGCTCCTATCAGTTACACAACGTGAACACATACCGTTGTATAACACAACATAACACAACCCATTCATTGTACAACGTCCAGAATTTTTGGAATTTTTCAATGCCACGGGTATGCATCGTGTAAAGTATCTTTTTGTATATGTGTGTAACGATTATTTTGTGTTTTGTAACGCTCTGACAGTTATAAGTTACCGTGGTTGAAATATCGTTTGTACATTGTATAACCCACTGATAATATACAACAGCTAGTTTAATTTTTGTCTTTTTCGTTGTGTAACACAAAATAGGAAATTTGACTGGTTTGGAGCTCTCGACGTCTCTATATATATCAGATCTTTTGGGATTAGTTCTCTCTCTTTATTTGCAAAATCAATGTCTTTGAGCTCCCAACGGCTAGTTCATATTCCCACCTTGTCTGAGCGTTACTTAGCAAAATATTTGAGATTAGTTAGTCTGAATCAAACACCAAATCAAGTTTATAGGTAGATCTTTGAGTGATATTGATTGTGAGCATCATTCTCTAGTTTGTGTGAGACTAGTAGCTAGTGCTTTCTAGAGGTTAGACCAATTCACTTCGAGTGTCGTTGTGACGAGGCAATTCAATTCAAAGTTGAAGTTCTGTTCATTGTGGAATAGAACGAAGCACATCATTTTCGTGGTTGCGAAACTTCCGGAGATGTACGACTATGGCTAGCAAATTCCTAGAGGCTCGGAACTCCGTAATCAAGTTGGTGTATTTCTTCTCTTACTTTTTTACTTGATTAATTGCTTGCTTGTGTGAATTATTTTTAGTTTTCGCAAAATTGTCCAAACCGATTCATTATTTTAAATTGTGCATATTCACCTCCTTCTAGGCGGTAGTTATGGACAACAACTTATATTTTATTAAAAAAAAATCGTCAATTCTACGAGTATATTAAGATATGAACTGTGAATAATAAGGTAATATTTATAATTTTTTAAAATAGTCCGGATATTGAATGAATTATGTGAACGCCTATCTCAATGTGTAGTAATACTTCTACCGTTGAACACCATATTTAAGTTGTTATTGTTGATATTATTGTGTACAAATATCAATATATAGTATAGTACTTGGATCTTATTGAAATTTTTTCCGACTCCGCCGATGGTCAGTAATCATACGGGTGGAGAACTGGAGATAAGACACGCCTATTTATTCTGAATTTAGTTAAAAAATAAATGTTGAATCTTAATATCTCGTCACCAGTTTATGTTTTTTTTTTTTTAGTAAAGCAACGATAAGAAAAAAAAAATGATAATGTATCCCAAATAAAAACTGACTACACAATTTCTCCATCTGTAATGATCACCTCTACACTACTTGTATCTCTTCTCGCGCTTTCCGTTGGTTTAAGGGCTGTATATGAGCTGAGTTTGAGTGAGTTGGGAACAATTCAAACTCAGCTCGGCTGTAACTCGAATTGAGTTAAGCCGAGTTAGAAATATTTTCGAGCTTTTTAAACTAGCTCAAACTCGGCTCGTCCCCAACTCGAGTTAGCTCGTGGGCTCATTAGCTAGCTTGAAATAAGCATATATCCTTCAAAATTTTTATTAATTTAATTCATATGTTATTCTACTATTAAAATTTATTGAATATACAATATTGTAAACAATAAAATTATTGTCTTTTATATTTTTTCTATTGATTTGAAACAAAATATGTCTTGAAACTCAATCTATCATATGTAATATTATTTAAAATAAAAATATATAAGTACAAAATTCTTATAATTAATTTATAAATTTTTAATACTCAATAAATTATGTTGATAATACATATCTGAAATATAAATTTATTATCTCACGAGTCGGCTCATGAGTTGCGAGCTGAGTTGACCTCAACTCAAACTCGACTCATCAGCCAACCGAGTTAGTTCAGCTTGAGTTCTGCCAACTCGAGTTCCGTTGGCTCGAGTCACAACCGAACTTTTTCTGAATCGAGTTCTAATTAGTTCACGAGTTACGACTTTTTTGCTCAGCCCTAGGTTTTAACCAAAAGATTTGTTAAAAACAGACAAACACGATTTGTCCCTAATTATGGAAAGATGTAACATCTTCCAACTTATTTTTACTTCACGATCTGCCTGTCCTCGTATTCTCCGAACGTGATTTATTGTTTTCTAGAAATCTAACTTATTATTAAAATTTTTCATGTGTTTGAATTCTGAGAAATATTATGCGTACTAAGGACGGATATGTGTTTACCTGAATTACATTGACAAAGTCATATTCATGAACTGCGCTCGTATTTCTTTGTTACTCTGCTCAAAGACATCAAACGATACACTACAATCCGCGGACAATAATATCAGTCAGAGCAACGATTCCATTATTGATTGTCAGCAAATTATATGCTTATTAGTCACCATACAAAATGAATTGATAGAAATGACTCTTGTTTATTTTTCTCATATTTTCTTCCTTATCGCCTTCGGGTGTTCTTTTAGATAAACTAGATAGAGGCTATCTAGTAGCGCCTTCGGGTGTTCGACAAGTTCTTCCATTGCCGCAGAGGAGGGGGGTTGGTTAAAATGCAATCTATATTTGAACCCTAAACAGTAAACCCACACTGCTATTGGATGGACTAAATTGGGTTCCTTATTCTTCTTTGAAATTGATTAAAGAGGCGTTTACCATTCAACAACTGAGTCGGATCTTTAGGATAGAGCAACTTACTGGAACCATTTTATAGGTAATCGCGCTTTAACAAAATTTATCCAAATGCTAAACCAGATTAAAGAGGTGAAAACACACAACAAAAGCAAACCACTAGCTGGTAAACAACAGATTCTCACTGTCACTGGTATGAAAAATCTCACAATAATGAGCACTACTTATTTTCATTTTGTTTTGTTGTTTTATATTTTATTTCATCTAGCAGTATCTAAACATCCCTCAGGAATTACTACATGAAAGAGCGCATCCTTGGCCTTACAATTGACTGGGCACCATCTACAAATATAGTTGTACCAGTCATGTACCGCGATTCATCTCCAATGAGGTACAGCACTGTAGAGGAAAGGTCATTTTTTGGGTCAAGCCACCTTTGGAGAGGCATCACATCTCCAGTCAACTTCTCCGCTCTTGCTTTCCCAATTGTTGAAGGATAGTTGTCCCCTAAATGTAAGCCCCTTGAAATAGCATTTACTCTTATTTTGTGCTTTCCAAGTTCCATTGCTGATAGCTGGAAAATACAATAAAGAGGAGCAACTTTCTAAGAATAAATATCCTTCCAATGGAGATGTATAATTATTAATAGTGCTAAACTTTTGAGGCTAGTGTTACAAGTTATTTTCCTAAAAACAACTGATGCATCTATATTTTGTAACAGGCATGTGACTTCTTTTTTATTCACTTTAAATAATTATCCAAACAATTGACATCTATGAAGAAAAATATAAAACTCAGCAAGACATCGATTTTGCCCGACCATAAATTTTGAAAAAAAGAATTAAGCAAACTAGAGGATATCAGTACTTCATTGCTTTAATTAAATTTGATTTATACCAGTGTCATTTGAAATTACGCAAATTTTGGGTGTTAATTGAGAATCAGTCATCTACTGGTCCAATTAACACATGAAATCTGATTTTTCCTAGTATAGAAGCTTACCCTAGCCAGTTGTTGTACAGAAGCCAGGCTTGATCCAAAGGCAGCCGACTGAGGATAGAGACCTCTTTCTGCTCCCAGAATCTGTGTCAAAAACACAATTGATCCCCAACCAGACAAGGAGTTAGGGTTTGAATCTGAATTGTCCCGCATCCGCTTAGCAACGGCCTTGAGAAGAAACCATGGTGCCATCACATTTATTCGAATTGTCTTTTTGTATTCCCCTTCACTGATGTCGAGACAGTCATGCATTGGCCCTGTGAAAAATTGTTTATTATTGAATGCATGAATACAAGAGAGAAAAGCAAAGTCCAATTATTCTTATTTCTAAATTTATGTGCATCTTTTCTAATTGTGCCAATTTCCCCTTTTTCTCATAAAAACTGGTACCAGATAAATAATATCCCCATACCAGAAAGAGTGTATGTATTTAAGTATTTGTCTGGCTGAACTTTATTTTCTCTTTAAAAGAAAAATATATATTTGTTTTTTGACAAGTGAAGTTAGGCATATATATATATATCTAAAGTTGTACTGGTAAATTGGAAGAGGGCCAACTATATTATATAAACAATTTATTACCTTCATAAGTGTAAGAGTTGACAAAAGCATCCAATCCACCAAAGATACTCCATGCCTGCTCTACAGCTGAATCAAACTTGGATTCATTCTCTTCCTCAAAATTCAAGTTGACCACTTGAATTTTTTTGCTGCTTCCATCCAATGAATTGAAGAGTTGAGCAGCTAGTCCCCTCAGAGACCTCTCGTCTCCCACCAATACCAACCTTCATTTCATATATTGCAAAGAAAAAGGTTCTAAAAAGTAAAAACTGAGAGCTGAGATTAACTTTGAATGTATTCTGCAGTGCTCAAATTGGAACAAAAAATTATAACAATTGTCAGCTTGGATTTCCTTTGCAAAAACATTGGTTAAGTTAAGCTGGAGCACATGGAAATTAAAGGAATTGAAGTTAGAATGGAATCAGAAATTGGATCACCTGCATCCGAATTTGGCAAGCTGATAGGCGATTCCTTTGGATACCTCGTCGTCACTAGCTGTCAGCAAAACCCTTTTGTCGTAACTTTTCTCCATTTTCGCTTCTCGTCTCTCGATCAAGAGAAACCTTTGGAAGAGCGAATCTATTTGATTCACCTTAAACTTAAAGTGAGAGATGGGAGACGACTGAATGGGAATGACGCTTCCTTCGTTCTTACCTTTTTTTTTTAATTTATAATTTACAATGCAAAGAAATTCAGTGAAAATTGGCGTTCCTTTTCTGTTGCTTTTATTGACTGCTCCCGGTACACCGCATTGCCATACCAGGTGCCTCACAAAACCAATCTGATGAGATAATTTATTTCTTTTCAGTCTGGTATAGAAAACCTTCGTATTAATAACTATACTACAAAATAATAATTTTAGAAATTTCTTCTCTGCATTATTTATTTTTATGCATTCAAAAGTGAATTACATTAAAAAAAATATATATGTACATATTTCGTTCTATTCATATTTATACATGATAAACTATGTAAACAGCAGTTATTCTCTTAAAATAATAGATAATAATAAATAACATAAATAATTTTTTTTTCAAACTATTCAAATTAGCATTAGAGGAAAACATGCCAAGGATTTTTATTCTTTTTAAAAATGTAGTATTAAAGCGCTTGAATATTGGTTATGTTTTTCACCTTTCATGACTTCCTATTGGGACACAAGAAAACCTTTGTGCTCCAGGTGCAGTCAATAGTTCGTTTATGAACTGGTTGCTTGACCGACGGTCCGACTCCTTGCTGTCGTCTTCTGTACTGTACATGGGGTCTCTTATCTTTTTTATTATTTTTCAATTTTCAGCAAAATTCTTTTTGGAGTGTTGGATGGACTGGAAGTCTGGAACTGGACAACTACTGGACAAGAGTAATGCGTAAATGATGACGTCACTTGAAGATAGTAATCCATGACGTTAAATTTCTGTTGCTAACATTTTTATTTTGTGCAGAAAATGCAAATTATCCCTTTTTAAAGTATTGAGTATAAGCGTCCGTATTCCGGATATATACAGTCCCTCGTATACATTGTCTTAAACAAAAATTTTTAATTTAATTTCACTTATAAAATTCAGAAATTTTCTCTAGAAACAACTATACTACTACCATTTAACAGGAAAATACTCTGGCAATAAGTAATGCAATTTACGTTTTTCTTTTTTCTTTTTTGGTACCGAATAGTAATGCAAACTTATTCTATAAAATTGGCACATCACCGTTTTCAGTATATTTGTTCAGACATATACTTTTTGTAAATGTGTGCACATCCACAAATATTTGTAAATCTATACTTACTTTTTCTTTTGGTAAGCGATTTAGAGATGCAGATTAATTAATAAATTGATTAGACCAAGTACTGTACAGGATAATCTATGATGCTATTCATAAATCATAATTAGGGCTGTCAAACGTGGTATGTGGCAACAAAAGAGGGTGTTCCATTTGCTCTGCCACTAACGAAACGACATAATTTCAGCATTTCGTTAACCGTTTCATTAAACGGCATGTACAAAATATAAGATTTCAACAAACGGCATGTGCTATTTCGTTCCACCATCCATTTCGTTTGTTATTCCATTATCGAAATGAAATAAAAACTAGTGTCGTTATTCGTTCCGTTTCGGTTATACGGAACGGTAGCATGTGATAAACGGCAGAATTTGACAGGCCAAATCATAATGTCGATTGGCCCTTACTAAGATTTTAAATTATAATTTTGGAAATTCAAACGGTAGACTCAAAGGACTGTATGTTTTTTATATATGAAGCAAACTTAAAAGTTATAATATTTTATATGCACCCGCAACATATGATGAAGTTATCGAAATGGTTCTGATGTATATAGAATTTTAAATTTAAATTATAAGTATATATGTGAAATTTACAATTTATGACGGCAAGAAATATGACATCAAAACTCACTTCTTTGTGTTTGATGGTAATAATACATGCGGTATGTATTGAGTTAATATATATCTGAAAGCACAATATATTGCAAGTGCTATAGACCATACGTCCTGAAGTCCATTTAATATATCTATCAAAATAAACTCTTTTATATTCGACAAAGTCCCCTTTTTAGAGAAAAAAAAAAAAAAACTTCAATAAGAATCTGATGGGGCTTCACTTTCAGTTTGTTTTATTTAAGGCAAAATCAGATATAAACCCCTTCAATCTTCTCTATTCGGATATAAACCCCTCCAATCTTCAATATCGGATATAAACCCCTCTAATCTTGTATAGTTTGGACAGAAACCCTCTTGTATTAATTTAAAATATTTCTTAATATAAAAAATCAGATATTTAAAGTTATGACTAAAGTACCCTGCGTAACTTCATCTTAAACAGGACGTCAGGACGCTTCATTAGCCCCTACTATTTGCCCGTCCTCCAAAGATATTTTTTTCCAAATTAACGATTTTGCCTTTCTTTTTCCAAATCTCGAAATTTCCCTCAGCCATATTCTTTCGAAATTGTTAGGTTTTCTCCTATCTCTTTTATCCTTATACATATTAATACAACATTGGCGCAGTAAGGTAGGGATATGATTTTTTAACAATAGCTTCCAAGAAAATTAATTAGAATATCCTAACTTCTGTTATTTGTGATGAGTCAAATTAGAAATTTTTTAGCTTAAGTATTTGCCTGTCAATACAACAAACTTCATGAATATTACAATATCTTGATAATGATTATATATTTTCATTACAATAATGTATTCTTCGCTAAAGTTAGCACTATATTTCTTAACACAATTGAACAATGAAATTTTTTTTCCAATTAGAGATTGATGTGTGCATTTCTTACATATTTATGACATGGACGACAAGATACAACACTGATGTTGCATGAATGGATATGAAGCATAATGCATACCTATGATTTTAAGTTTTGTGCTGGTGTACGTAGAGAGAGAGCACAAAAGGACGGGATATGATGCAGAGAAGGCGAAAGGGCACTAGAAAATGCAAGGAGAGGAGATAGTAGGTAGGGCCCGTAGGGGTATTTCAGTCATAACTTTAAAATTCTGATTTTTGATACTTAATATATAGTTTAAAATAATAAAAAGGGTTTGTATCCAAACTAAATAGGATTAGAGGAGTTTATATCTAAATAGAGAAGATTACAAGGGTTTATATCCGATTTTGCCTTTATTTAATTTATAGATGAACAGAATTCTTTTCGGGACATCAAGATGCCACTACCGTTTTAAGGTCATTCATTAAAGTATGCAACAAATTTAATCCGTTTAGAGGACATTATAATTTCTTCTCCGCAGTAGCGAGTTTGACAGCATATTAATTATCTCCCTGTCCATAGACTACTAAAGCGTAAATGTTTATTCTCCAAAAAAAAATATTATTATAAAATTATTTTTTTTAAACGTAAGACGTATATATAAAACATGCATTTAGCAGATCTTGTGCATAAATACAATTTAACAAATTTTGTACGCAAATATATTTTTTCGAACAAAAATAAAAATTCATGTGAAAATGCTATGATAAATTGCATACGGGGGCTGATAACCATCATCCCCATCATCCCCAAGTAGTTAGCAACACATTTTCTTTTTTTGTCTCTCATCCTATCATCCCAGCAATTAAACACGCGTTTTTCTTTATAAGAATGTGATTAATTAATCCAGCGCTCATCATGAGAAATCATCATCTCATCCTCATCCCCTCTTTTCTTTTCTAGTCTCCTCTCCTGTTCCATCCAGCGTTGACCACATCCTCATTCCCTCCTCTGGATCGCTGATCTCGTGCTGACCCTCTCCCCGACTAGAACAATTAGCTTACTGTTCTAAACAATTAATTTGACAACTAAAACAATTACTGATATTGACTAGAACAATTAGTTTCAGAACTAGAACAATTATTTATATTAACTAGAACAATTAGTTTCAGAACTAGAACATTTAATATATTAACTAAAACAATAACTTATATTAATTGTAACAATTACATATTAACAAGTATATATCTTGAATGAGGCAGTACATGTAGCTAATCAAGGGAGTAAATATTACAATTAAGGGAGTATATATCTTTAATGAGGGTATGTATCATGTATTAACTAATATGGGTACAATATGTTCAACACTGGATTATATTTTCTAATGGAGTATATATTAACAACTATGGGGTTTAAGTATATTGAATAAAGGTAGTACTTAATTTGTGTTCAATTTGTTTAACATAATTGTATTCAATATGTAATCTTCTCACTCTCTCTCTCTCTCTCTTCCGCACATTCATCACATAATTGTGTTTAATTTGTTTAATTGTTTAGTACTAGTTTGGATTAGTGAAGGATTTCATATGACCTACTCATCGATTTTTTTTTATTTTTTTTTATGATAGACCTACTCACCGATTATCATTTGGATCTTAGTTATTTGATCTCGATTTTTATTTATCGGTTTATTAATTCTTTTACAAATTGTGCAATTCAAGGTTATGCAATCATGCTTCATCTGAACTTTTCACCCCTATTAATACCACAGGCGACATTTAGTTCCGACACCGTTACTAGGCCTGATCGGCTACTTCAAACTCCTTTTCTCTGGTCCATCCCATTAGAATAGAGTTTTGTTACATGTGCAACCAATGATCCACGGATTTAGCCCAAAACATGACCCATATGCAAGTTCCCATTTGCCCAAAAATTTAAAACTAACGTTACTATTCACTCGAATTTCGATAATAACTGTAAAAAATTTGAAATTTAAAAATAATATTATAGAATCGGCATCCGGATTGCCGATTCTACAAATTGCTTAGATCGGCATCCCAATTGCCGATCCAAAATAAAATGCTTTGATTTCCGTTTTGTCCCGTTTTGTCACATTTTTTTATGTTTTGTCACATTTATCTTTTAGCCCTCAACTTTTTTATTATTACAAAACATATATTAAACATAATTGAAACTTTTATAATGAAATACAAGTATATAATTAAATTATTTATGTTAAATACATAATATTGTATATGTGTATAATACTTATTTATACATATATATATTATGTATCATATATTTTATATATTAAATACATATTATTGTATATAATTAAAATATATGATACATATTATTATATGTACATAAAATGTACATATATTTCTATGTATATTTATTTATACATTAAAAAATTTTATATATTAATATCTACATTTAATGTATAACAAAAATTTTTTATTGGACTATTTTGTAAAAATAATAATTTTAGGGTCATCGGCGAATAAATTCAACAAAATTATATTCAACTTTTTCTCCGATGACCCTAAAATTATTATTTTTACAATATACTCCAATAAAATTTTTTGTTGTACATTAAATGTAAATAAAAATATATAAATTTTTTTTAATGTATAAATAAATATACAGTCGAAAGCTGAGAAACTGAGAAACTGTTATTACGTTCTTTCCATTTTCTACAATTTTTATTTTCTCTTTGAGAAATAATGATAATGACAAGATAAAACAATTTTTGTGTGGGATTTGGTAGTTTTTGTTTTTCGGGCTGTTAAACTTAGGCTGCAGAAAAATGATTTCCAATGGATAGTTTCGAGGTGTTAATAAGTACTAATTAATAATTATTATAAAATTTTAAAATAAAAATTAATATAATAATTACAATAATAATGATAAAAATGCAATAATAATAATATTTAATAAGTAATTATTATAATCATTAATAATAAATATTTAAATAAATAATAATTAATAACAATAAATAAATAATAATTAGTAACTAATTAATATTAATAATTCAAAATTCAAAATAAATAATATTAATTAATAATTATGGTAATATTTATAATAATTAATAATAATTATTGTATTATTAATTATTTATTAATAATTAATGAGGGTAATAATTAGTAATTAATAATTAATAATAGTTAACAATTAATATAATAATAATTAAAGTAATTAATAATTCAAAATAAATAATAATAGTTAATAATAATTACTCCACTAATAGTTGCTAACCTTAAAATGCTAACCTCAACATACCGCACCAAACAACATTTACTAACCTTAAGTTAGCACTAACCCCATCAAATCACTACCCTCACCATTCTACCCCTCTAACCCCAAAAAGTACTAACCTTACACCACTAACCATACTAACCTATGTTTTGCCAAACACACCCATATATATTTTAATTGGCACTCTATTCATATATCCAACATAATGCCTATAAATTTATTTTAAAATTTCACAAGATATGTCACCGTCTCCAAGATGTAATAAATATATGTATTGTTGGTTTAAATGATCAAATAATTCTTTCACATCACATGGAAAAATATTAAATTAGGAGGGTGAAAAGATTGAAATGATCTGCATACATAAAACTCTTATGTTTTAAATATAAAACATCCACTGAATTACTTTAATTTACTGAACTAAAACTTATTTTTATATTATCTTAATATACATTACGTAATTTCGCACAGGAGAGGTGTTAATTTAATCATTAATCGGATGAAAGACGTTTATGTAGGAGAACATTATGCTTTAGTAGGCTAAAGTTGAGGGCTAAAAGATAAATGTGACAAAACATAAAAAAATGTGACAAAACGGGACAAAACAGAAATCAAAACATTTTATTTTGGATCGGCAATTGGGATGCCGATCCAAGCAATTTGTAGAATCGGCAATCCGAATGCCGATCTTACAATGTCATTTTTATAATTTCAAATTTTTTACAGTTATTATCGAAATTAGAGTGAACAGTAACGTTAGTTTTAATTTTTTCGGTCCCATTTGTTTCTCCCAGTCCCATACTCCCATTTATTTGCTTTTGGTTTTTTTCCACTTTTCTGGACTTACACTGTTTCCTTGACCCAGATTCGACGTTCAATACAGAGTTAATGAAAAAGTAAAGCCCAATCATGATTGCCATGATTTCGGTATCTAGCACAGCAGGTTTTACAAGTTATAATTATAACAAGTTACAAATAGTAAATTGTTCAACTCATAATTATAATACATATTAGTTCAAACCTCAAACATAGAAAAACATGGCTCTCAAAAAACAAAAAACATAGAAAACATTTAAACAACCCACCGACGAGATATACAGATACTAGATGAAAGTATATTAGACAAACATTAACTGGACAGTAAATGTCCCATTACAATTAATGCTCCCAAGAACTGGAAACCGTTCAGATGTAACATCCAATTAGACTCGATCGGATTTTATCCTTGAGTTTATTCTGACGACCATTGTAGTAACATTTTATCTCTGTAAACAAATTTGCCAAGTAATGATTACTGTAGTCTAGAGAACACACTTGGCCAGCATGGTTGAAGAAAAGAGCAACCTCTTCTTCATTGGGATCAAAGGTGTAGATAATGCCACATTGCCGGAGTGCTACGACATCCTTGCTTGTTTTGACAAGGTTTTCCATGAGAGCAACAAAGCTTGTAAATGGAAGGAACTCATCCTCGCCACTGCTTTGTTCAAAAGCAACAGCATTCAGGAAAGTCACCTTATCACGAGGGCCTAAGGAGAGTGGCGGCATCTCTAAGATGCCGTCTTGAAATGTTATATCGAATAAATCAGTCGGAGATTTCTTGGGCTTGAAAATTATACCCGACTGAAGCAGCTCAGTTGCACATGGGATCACGTAAATTGGTTCTTCAACGATCTGTTTCAAATCCCCTTGACCCGACTGTGGGAATATGCACAACTTAAATGTACTAAATAGGCCCCTTGTACTTGTAGATGCACAAGTATTTTTTGGATTGCTTTGGTATGACCTCCTCTTTGGCACAAAAAGTTGATAGTACAAATGTACTAAATTACGCGCTCCGGACAGAGAATGTGTGTCAACATGAAAAGGGACCACACAGAAGAAGTTTGATCCAAAATATGCAGAAAGTATATAGAGCAACTCAGTACGTTTTTTTTCATCAGCTTGAATCAAGCTAATTAACTTCAAAACAACAAAGAAAGGGATTTGATTCTCTGCCAACAGTAAATCACTAAATATGCATTGTGTGGCCCATCTTACATGTTTTAGACGGTCGGACTCATTGTTTAACCACTTGATGGCATTTTCCAAGATGAAGCAGCCATCAAGCAACAACATCTCAATGAACTGACGGCTATCGAGGTTGATTCTCTCAGCATAACATTGTCGTGCTTGATCTTCCAATAGTCTCATCTCTCTTACGAGCACCTTCATGTCGGTCTCTGGATATCGAGCCAAGAAGTCACGGAGGTGGTAAATTTTTTGCTCCTCCATGGCTCGAAGGCTGTCCCTCCCACGATAGAAAGGACCAATTGATACCACTCGTGGCTCGTAAAACATTTTGTCTCTCTCCCTAATATTGGCAGGAATGCGACAAATGGACAATAACACTCTCTTGTCATCCTTCTTAGGCAACTCATCAAGCCTTCGCTTCAGAGAAAGCTCCAGAGAAAGTTTTGGCATCGTTTGTTCTTCTTTTTGTATGGCCTTGTTTGTTTTCTCCTCTGTCTCTTCATGTACTATTTGTTTCAGTACTTCTTCTATAACTGTGATATCAGGAGTGTCAGTTTGGTTGTTCATAGTGGAGATGTTATCTTTTGCGGAGGATGGGGTTTGATTTTCTTGGTTTTGCCTAAAAAATGATATGGAGACTGTTTGGAGTCCTCTGTTTATATTTCTCCCAGGCTCTCAGCTTCTTAATTAATTTAATTCTTCAATGGAAATTCTCGGAAATTGCATAGCAATTGCAGCCTATGAAAACGTCAAAGTCAACCCCCTTAACAAAGAGTAGTTTACGCAAGTTGAAAGATAATCAAATTAACATATCCGACCAATTATAAACTGATAAATTGCAACACTGTGACTATAATTATTAGAGTCCACCATTTTGAACATATATTCATGTCAATTTGCTAATTTAAGACAAAATGATGATATGTAAAATAAATAAAAAATAAAATGGTAATTATCTATCGTCATTTGGGTTAAGACGTATGTATTGGACATAATAATAGAATATTTCTTGTATAATATTTTCTAAAGGAAATTGATTATTATTTCTGTCATCTCTTGTAATCACTAAACACAAAGTGAACACATAAGATATACAAAGTGAACATATATAATGATCAAAGTGAACACATACAAACAAATAAGTTCAATAAAAATAAATTGAATATACATATAAAAATCTGAACAAGAGATGGCAACACTTATTTGTTTGTAAGTGTTCACTTTGATCAACTATTTATTTATCTTTTCTGTTTTATGTGTTTACTTTGTATTTAATAATGGTAAGGGATGACAAAATTACAGATGGCAGTTGTCATTTCTGTTTTCTAAATATTCTAACAGAAAGCTCGACGACTAGGAGGACTTGCATTTTTTTAAAAAATTTTATGGCAGAAGACTGGGAAACATTCATATACAGCGTGAAATTAATTAATATATAGCAAGTGATGCAGCAGTTATTGCTCTTAAACTTAAAGCATATCAACATTGGAAGTCTCTAAAAGATTGTGATATTGGAGTACAGCTAGCGAAAGTCCAGGCCAAAAATAATAATAACGATGGTGGTGGTGGTGGTGGTGGTGAAAATCAAGATAGAGAAAATATGCAACGCATCACGTTTAGTGAACGCAATTATTTTTTCTGGATAATTAATGTATCCAATTATCCATCACATCATGGTTTGTTGGATATAAACATCCTCAAAAGTCAAGGCTAACGTCACCGCAATTATTTTTTCTTAAGTTGAAATACAAATAAGTGAAGTTATCTGCAGAATCTTTAGTCTCCGTCCAAGTCTATTAGGACAATATCAATTATAATTAAATAATTTGTTCGTCAGTTTCCCGCCTCCAAACATGTTTTAAGATATCCATCCATTTGTTACAAATAAAACCAAAACACATTCTTGAAAGAATTAATGGTAAAATTGGCAGCTAATAAGACACAAGGCTATGTTTGATTGAGAACTAAAAGTAGAGAAATTCCGTTAATTCTTAGTTACTCCACAAAACAGAGTAGAATGCCTGAATTAAAAGTGGAGAAAATCATCATTCTCAGTCAGGAGGGCAGCTTAGGAAATCTATTATTTAAGTTATATATCCTTTAGTTGACCTTGACCGATCAGGTTACAGATTCTCAAGACGACTTCAATTATTTGTTAAGAAAAAAAATAATTGTGCTCGCTTGATGATGTTATATCCAACAAACTTGATGTTAAAAAAAAAAAAAAAACAAAAAAAAGAGTTCAATCATTCTGTATTTTTAATCCGGGACCATGTTGCTGCCGCAGTTTCTTTGTGCTCAACCGGAACCTGACACTAACATAGTAAACCCTAATATGGATAGATTCTTGTTTTAAATTAGATGGCTCCATGGGGAACAAAATAAATTGCAATGAAGAAACTGGCTTTCAGATGTTTTTTTTTGGACAGTCTAGATAGAGGTTATTGATGTGTGCTTTTTAGGTACACAAGGCCAATAAAAATCCTAACCCTAATAAGTCGGAATGCAAGCGCACTATCCTCCACAGGGAGACGGTTTAGAATTATCGGACTAACAACTTTGGGTAATCTAGACCTGACAAGTAGTTGGATTTGTATTTAAACTACATGGGTAAAACAGGAAAGTAAATGACTAAAGTAAATAACAGTGCAGGGAAATGATGCAGTCGCACTGGACTAAGTGCAACTAGAGATGCAGGTGAAGTGCTGAAACATGATGCAGGCTAAGATGCAACTGACTCAAGACTGGATGCAAGTTGACAGAAAAGACTTGAATAAAAACTGAATGTATTTATGTGTTTTTAGACTAGGGTTATAACTTCACAACTATGTAATACTTGGATTAATGAAGCTTGTTTATTTTATTCTCATGGCTTAACATACTAGTGTTAAAGAGTGGTTTATAAGTACTTTTGTGCATGTCTACTTGTGTAAAATCTGAAATCTATTAACTTGAGTGGACCGTTTGATAATAATCTATCCAAACCTCCTTTGGAATCTGTCTACTCAAACCATAAATAAATAGTCTAAGCGGATTGCTAGAAAGTCGAAAAATCAATTACACCTTTGTGTCTAACTACTCAATGATAAATCCAAGCAGATTCAAAACAAGCGTGCAAGTGGTCAAATAAATCGCACAACGCATTTCAGCAAAGAATAGAAAGAATTAACAACAACCATGATATAAAATAAACTGAGCATTCAATAATCCAAGCATTTCAGTTGTTACATCATAACCCTAATTAAAGTTTAGTTACTCATACTAAAATAAAAACAAACAACAATTTTGAACACAAACATCACAAGAGATAAAGAGATAAAGATGCAACAAATCTCTTTGGCTTTCATCTCTAGGCTCGAGTGCTGCACCCATTTTCCTTGCTGTCACCAAGAAAGATGCAACCGCCGCCTCCAAGAGAGACCAGGGCCGAAGCCTTAGGTCAAAATTCGACCAGAGAGAGAGGGAGAGGAAAATCAGATATGGAATTCTAGAATTTAGAGATGATCGCTTTGGACAGCAGCCCCTGGCTGCCTTTTATGCTAGTTTTCTTATTTTCTCCCCTCAATAATTAATTTTCTTGCCATAAATCATAGGAGGGAGAGAGCTGGACTTTCCTTCTTTCAGCCAGGCAAGAATAAAGGACGAAATTTGAGAGATTTTAGCTAGCTGTCACGTGAAGAGCTGGATCTGTTTCCAAATCTGCGCCAGGATGCACCCTCGCGAATGCAAGTGCATCATCAAATCTTAAAGCGCCAGGATGCACCATGGGATGCGGGTGCACCCTTAGACCAGAAATGCAACAAAAATAACAAATCGGCAGTATCTCCATCTTTCGTGCAAAATGGACAAAATGATGTAAAATGAACGTGAAAAGAACAGAAGTTAGAAAAATAATTAGACTTAACCAGACACAAATACTATATCATTTTCATGTTCATCAAACACCCAATGCTTGAATCTTTGCTTGTCCTTAAGCAAAAGGCACGGTTTAACCTAATCAAATCCCATTGAGTGTTTTTCATCTCATTTTGTGCAATTGGGTTTCAAAGTTGAAATATCCCGTTTGATAATTTCTGAAATTTCTCAAGTACAAGAATGCAACAGATCAAAAACTTTTCTCTCAATTGAATGCACACGACACAAGGAATTATCGATATAAAAAAAATTTCTTTTTAAGGATTCAACCAACTTTGAAATGAACTTAAAACTAAATGCAATGTACTGTCCATGAGTTATTTCCCTAAACATTAAGTCGATTAATTCTTCAAAGCTCTTTAATCGATTTCAAGCCAAATAGAAACATGATCGAACCCCTTCAACTCAAATAATTCTAAACCAATTCTAAGTCATGAAGCACATGTTTGGAATATTCAAACTACTCGAAAATTTTTTAAAATATTTTTGGATTATTTACACATTTTCCCGGGGCAAAGGAGGTTTCCCGCGGCGGAGATGTCAGCCAGATGAGTGTGGTTTTTACTTGAGGTTTTCCTCATAAATTTCAAAGATGGATCCATTTTTTTATCCACACAGACCTATAGCTTCCCGCAATGGCCATCGTCAGAGCACCGCTTTTTTGTTCCCTTTTTTTATTTTATTTTTTTTTGTTTTTTTGTTTTTTTTTGTTTTTTTTTCTTCGACTTTTAATTAAACTTGAAAAAAGTGGTTTAATCATCGCAAACATGCATCTCACTTCCTACAATCAGTTAGATTTTTGAGTTGAAAGAATGATCTTAAGCAACTCGAGGTCGCCCTTTGCCGGCTCTATCCAGCGAATTCAATTAAATTCTTATTAAATTAATCAACCTAATGATTAGAAAAACAACTCTTGGACAATTTTTGCTCTTATCTTTAGGTCGCTCGAAATCAGTTTCATCAAATTCAATTTATCAACAATTCCCAAAGTCTCACAAATTCAATCAAGAGAAAATAAATTAACAAAGAATTACAAGTTCTTAATCTATTTCAGAAATTTTCAAAAACCGTCATTTCAACCACAAAACTTATTTGTTCGCTACGAGATTACTTGACTCTTCACATTCAAACATATTCCATCAAAATATTCCATTAGACCCATTCAAAACCCAAAACAGTTCATTAGTTCATCCCCCAATCAAAACATCAAAACTTAAACACCAAAACACCTCATGTTTAAGAGTAGGCATTGTCCTCAATGTAGAAAAGAAAATAAGAAAAAAAACAGAAAAGGAAAGAAAGAGGTACTCACAAAGGTAAGTGCAGGCAAGCGATTATGGCTGCACTCCAGCATCAAGGTGCACTTGAGTGATGCAGGTGCATCCTGGGAGTTCCTTTTTTCGGGTGGTGGTTGGATTGGGCTGTGTTTTCGACATTAAGTCTGTTGCCTTGTACCTTCGTGTTGAGACTTCTTGGGTGCATCCTCTAGGTGCATTCCTCAGTTTCAGTCTGGGTGCATTCCTTCATTAGGCTTGAAAATTTGCTGCACTTGAGATTGGGATGCAGTCTGACTGTCTGACTGGATGCACTCGAAATGAGAGGGTGCACTTAGGTCAGGGTGACCATTGTGCTTCAAAACACCATCTGGATGCACCTTATCTTGATGCAGGCGCATCATTGTTTGCTGCCTTTGAATATGAAATTTTATCGTTAGTTGCATCCTTAAATTTTCTTTTCTCTTGTTCTCTGAAAAATCAAGTGTCAATCTCATTGCTTATGACTTTATTGAAAATCAAACTAAAATGAAATAGAACAATATATATATATATATTTAGAAACTTGGGTTGCCTCCCAAGAAGCGCTTCTTTTAGGTCATTGGCTTGACCATTGCATTGCATCAAGTTGGAGAAGATGCTGCAAGAGAGATGAGGACTCTTTTTCGCTAGGATCGAGGGCCAAAAACTCCAGAAGGTAGTCATGATTTGGGACGTCTTCTTCTGTTATTGGTGGTTCATGCTTTGTCTCACACCATACTTTGTCTCTGCAACTTGCATTGTCGCTTGCATCATTGGTTGCATCACTTGATTTCTCCTTTAGGCTTGAATTTTTCTCATTGTGCCTTGAATTGCTGATGCAACCTACCTTGCTACTTGTATCACCAAGTGAGTTGATGATGTTTGCATTCTTGATTTGAACTGCACCCATAGCTGAGTCACATGCCAGTGGTGTAGGTGCATCTAAGTCGCATGCCAGTGATGTGATGCCCTGAATTTTTACTGTTTTCGAATTTGTTTTTAATATAAAATTCAGTGTACTTGCTCAGTTTTATTTTGAGTAATTTCTTGTATGAAATTAAATTTTGTACTCACTATCGTTCTGAAATAGAAATACGGAGATTTCTAAATTTACAATTTGCTTTATAAAGAGTTTAATTATATTTCGTATGTTGTATAATTGTTTTTATACAAGGAGTATTGATGTTTGATTTATTGATTGAGATATTGTTTTGTTGAAAAAAAAAAAAAAAAAAAAAAAATCGGAAATAAAGTGCAGACCAGACCTCTCTCTCTCTCTCTCTCCCTTTTTCCCTTCGGCTCCAACTTGGAGAAAAGAAACTTCACTCCTGAAAATTAGGATCTGGTCTCCCCACGTCTCCCTCTTCTTTATTTCTCTTTCCCTCTTCTCAAACTGAGCCACTCTTTGTGCCGTACCCAACTTTCAAAAATTCAGCCATATTAATAGTGAAAATGTTAGAGGAAAATTCAAAGAAAGATAGGAATTGTCCTAGGAAGCAAATTCTCAAGCTGTGGCAAGCCCTGAGCCGAAGTGGATACCTCTTTAAATTTGGTATTTTCTACTTTCTTTATGTTCTAATTAAATGATTTAGATGACGAGAGAAAAATCTGTGGTTCTTGTTCAAATGAAGTAAGATAAAGAAAAAGAAGAGAAAGAGATTAGTTTTAATTGTGATTTGCACCAAGTACTAAACCGGTGCACTTGCAAATTCGGATGTCAAACTGAAAAACCATTTATATTAGCATATACTAGTTATCACAAAACTAATTTTGAAATAATAATCGGTATTTTTGTTGAAGGGTCAAATTGAATAAGTACATTTATGATTTTACAGACCACTGTGACCTTGCTTCGGTCTTTAAGTAACTGTTGTTATTCTGTTATGAATTTGGACATGAGAATTGTTTAGTTTGAAACTAGACTTCCAAACGAAAATTTTGGTATATGATATGAATTTTTCTGAGATTAGTTAGTATTTTTACATGATTTTCGAAACCAGGGCAAGTTTTGAAAACAGCTTTCTGGAACAGACAGACATCAGTGCGGTTTCTGATTTTTCATTTATCCTCTGGTTGCAGTTGAAACTTGAAACTTTTAGATATGAAAATAGACTTCCAGATACAGCTTCTGTAATTTTTACAAAATTTTTAGAGGTTTATTTGAAGGGTTTCAAGGCATAAACTTTCAGACATAGTTGCTGGTATTTTGCTGGAACAGATTTTCTGAAACCTGATTTTTGTCTGATTTCGAAAATTCGTTATAATTAATCCGTATGTCCAAAAGCTTTGAAATTTTTACAGGAGATACATCCTATCGTGTTTCATTCACAGTTAAATTTCCATTTGATTCCGTTCAGCCGTTCATGAAATAAAAATAATTTTGTGAACTGCCAAAAATGCCCTTCACTGGTTTTACCAGAAATTATCCAGCACTATTGTTTTACCGTTGTGCACTGATTTCTAGCATTGTTAACCACTATTTAGTCTTTGAAATCATTCATTTTACTTCTGTAGCTAATTATTGGGTGATGTGTGTTTTGCATAGGAGATTATTGGTTAAATAACCCAACCGACCTTAAGCCATGATAATCATAGTGGATAATATCTATCTTTTATTGTCTGTTTTAATTTACGGTCAAAACAGGGTTTATTGAGGTGTGGTAACACTTGGTACCATGTGGTACTAAGGGATTTCATGTCTATATAGGGAACCAAAATGCCTAAACCTAAGTAATCATCTAAAAGGCTCAATGTTTAGACATTGAAACCAAATTCAATGGTACAGCAATTAAGTATAGTTGTCATTTTAAAACATTTTCCACATAGAGAATATTTCATTAGTTGTTTAATTGTTTGAATTAAACTTTTTATCTTCCAAGTTGTTATTAGAACTTATTAGTAAACTATTTCAAGTAGAGTCAGACGGTCGAGTATTGAAACCGAGGATAGTCGATACGACTAAGAGTTAATAAGATTGCCTTGTCTTGCGTTTTGCTGCTGCATTTTATTTATCAGGTACGGATTTCACTTGAGTTTTAATTATATGTGATATATATTCTGATTATTATTATTATTATTATTATTATTATTATTATTATTATTATTATTATCATGCATTCTGAATTCATAATTGGAATTTCGTTCATGAGATCATTTTGTGAAATTGTATATTGATGCATGATTGGAAAGTGGCATATTGAATGGTATCCGATTGAAATGTGATTTGATTGAGGTAAGTACAACTTGTGTGGTTGAGATAGACACTCGTAATGTTTGGAGGTGGAGTCATGACCCATCCTATCAAGCACCGTGTAATAAGCGCTTATGTACCGGGACTCAGTAGGTCTAGTCTAGAATGGACCGGAGTGTGAGTGTTCCCAGCTTGCTTGTACGTTTGGTATTTATTGATTGCATTATATTTGAATTGAATTGGTCGGGGTAGCCCCTCGTAGAAGGTGCTCGCGACATGTGGCTTGAATTGAATTGGTCGGGGTAGCCCCTCGTAGAAGGTGCTCGCGACATATTGACTTTGATAATGAGAAAAGAAACCAGACTTGCATACTAGAAAATTGTCCAACCAAATGAGTCGGTATTTGTTATACTTTGAAATTTGAATTGTTATGGAATTGATTGCCGAGCTCACATTGCATACTGTATTGATTTAATTAATTTGACATTGTTATTTCTGCTTTGAACAAGTGGTGAATGTTTTTACACGATAATTGATACATAACGATTAATTGTTTTTTTTAAGGAATTGAAATGACAATTGGCATATTCTGAATTTTTTAAAGGATTTTGAATAGTACTGAATTTATTTGTTTAATTGGATTGCTCGATCGAAAGTCTAGTTTTAATGTTATTTGAAATAAAAAGACATGGAATTTGACTTGGAATTGATTTGACTCAGTCTTGTATTTAGTTCCAACGCATGATAATCAAAACTCAAGTGGCTGGAACTGAATACCGTACTGAGATAAATTTTATTTATCTCATTTCGTACTTTTTGTATGTTTTCCACAATTGGTTGTGGGTTCCAGATTTCAGAACAGGTACGGGGCAGCAAGACGAATAGCGGACCATTGGATACTGTGGTGTACAGTCTATAGGTACCAGACCCTTGTAGGATTTATTTTATATTAAGTAGTTAATTGTAAATTTGTATTTAAGAGGTATATTAATTGTGATTAATCATCATTAAATTGTAAATTAAGCATTAGTAAGCCTTGCGGGTGCAGCAGGCATTCGCGGCGGGCACTCCGCTATGTGCTGTCTAAGTACAGTATTTGACGGGGTGTCACAAGTGATGTAGGTGCGCTGGAGTCACATGCCAGCAGTGCTGGTGCACCTAAGTCGCATTCTAGTGGTGCAGATGCACTGGAGTCGTATGCCAGCGGTGCAGGTGCACCATGTGAACTGTAATTGAATTCACCCTGGTTGAGTGCAGTTGCATTCTGGTAGGATTCACCTACGTCTTGAACTGATTCATTTGCGCATTGGTTGATGCAGCTTGAAGCATCTACTTGTGTTATTCGAATTTGCAACATCTTACTTTACATGATAAGCATATCAACATTGGAATTTAGCTTTTTAAATGACTCCTCCATTTTTTCGGTCCACTCAGCCTGAGATTTGATGTAGTTTTCTAGTGAAGATTCCCATGCTGGTTTTTGTAGATTTTGATATGGTTCAAACCGAGAGTAATTAGGAAATTGTCGGTTTGTGGGTTGAGGTGCACATTGGAGGTTTTGGTGTGAGGAATTGAAATGATCCCATCTATCAAAGTTGTAAGCTATAGAGTACGAGTAATTTTAATATCCATTGAAATTTGGTTGCTCAAATCCAAACTCTAAATGCCTGTTGACCTCTGATCTTCTAAATGCAAGTGGTTGTGCAACCCGCATCGTGTGCCTATTGGTTTTCCAATGGTAGTCGTTCAGTACCATAGTTAGATGCAGCGATGAGAGTGCACCTGAATTTTGAAGGTGCAGGCGCACTAGGCTTCTGAACTTGAAAGATGAACACAAAAAGGTGCAAGGTGAAATAGGAAATAACAAAACCAAGAAATAGAAAAAGAACAATAAACAGAAAATAAAATGGTGGTCTAGCCTCACTTAAGTTGGTCGTACCGATAATCTGTTGCCTCTCCGGCAACGGCGCCAAACTTGATGTGTGCTTTTTAGGTACACAAGGCTAATAAAAATCCTAACCCTAATCAATCGGAATGGAAGCACACTATCCTACCGCGTAGTACTTAGGGGTCGATCCCACAGGGAGGCGGTTTAGAATTATCGGACTAACAACTTTGGGTAATCTAGACCTGGCAAGTAGTTGGATTTGTATTTAAACTACAGGGGTAAAACAGGAAAGTAAAGGACTAAAGTAAATAACAGTGCAGGACAATGATGCAGTCGCACTGGAGTGAGTGCAACTAGAGATGCAGGTGAAGTGCTGAAACAGGATGCAGGCTAAGATGCAACTGACTCAAGACTGGATGCAAGTTGACAGAAAAGACTTGAATAAAAACTGAATGTATTTATGTGTTTTTGGGCTAGGGTTATGACTTCACAACTATGTAATACTTGGATTAATGAAGCTTGTATATTTTATCCTCATGGCTTAACATACTAGTGTTAAAGAGTGATTTATAAGTATTTTTGTGCAGGTCTACTTGCGTAAACCCTGAAATCCACTAACTTGAGTGGACCGTTTGGTAATAATCTATCCTAACCTCCTCTGGAATCTGTCTACTCAAACCATAAATAAATAGTCTAAGCGGATTGCTAGAAAGTCGGAAAATCAATTACACCTTTGTGTCTAACTACTCAATGATATATCCAAACAAATTCAAAACAAGCGTGCAAGTGGTCAAATAAATCGCACAACACATTTTAGCAAAGGATAGAAAGAATTAACAACAATCATGATATAAAATAAACTGAGCATTCAATAATCCAAGCATTTCAGTTGTTACATCATAACCCTAATTAAAGTTTAGCTACTCATACTAAAATAAAAACAAACAACAATTTTGAACACAAACATCACAAGAGATAAAGAGATAAAGATGTAACCAATCTCCTTGGCTTTCATCTCTAGGCTCGAGTGCTGCACCCCTTTTCCTTGCTGTCACCAAGAGAGATGCAATCGCCGCCTCCAAGAGAGACCAGGGCCGAAGTCCTAGGTCAAAATTCGACCAGAGAGAGAGGGAGAGGAAAATCAGATCTGGAATTCTAGAATTTAGAAATGATCGCTTTGGACAGCAGCCCCTGGCTGCCTTTTATGCTAGTTTTCTCATTTTCTCCCCTCAATAATTAATTTCCTTACCATAAATCACAATAGGGAGAGATTTGGACTTTCCTTCTTTCAGCCAGGCAAAAATAAAGGGCGAAATTTGAGAGATTTTAGCTAGCTGTCACGTGAAGAGCTGGATCTGTTTCCAAATCTACGCCAGGATGCACCCTCGCGAATGCAGGTGCATCATCAAATCTGAAAGCGCCAGGATGCACCATGGGACACGGGTGCACCCTTAGACTTGAAATGCAACAAAAATAACAAATCGGCAGTATCTCCATCTTTTGTGCAAAACGGACAAAATGATGTAAAATGAACGTGAAAAGGACAGAAGTTAGAAAAATAATTAGACTTAACCGGACACAAATACTATGTCATTTTCATGTTCATCAGCTATCTAGTTAAAAAAAGAACCAAAGAAACAAAAAAAGCAAAAAAAAAAAAACAAAAAGCAGCACGCTTCAACACTGAAACAGTGCTGAACCGGTACTCATCTAGCAGTTCCTCATGAACATGTCGTTTCTCCAACAATCCAATCGTGAATGGCTCCAAGTGTTATGCTCTCCTCCCTAAAAATTCTGTTGTTTCGCTCCAACCAAATTCCCCAGAAGTTAGTTGCTATTACAATTTGGTTTGAACGGGACGAAAGCTATGGATACAAAGCACATAAAAGGATACGCCTAGTACAATTGGAATCGCAGGTAATGCTGTACTATCTTTAATCAATTATGTGTAAATTTCATGTCTGGATAATTCCACTTGATCTCTGTTAAATTGGGTGTTTCTGAATGCATTTTGTCTGGTGATTTCTCATTAAACTCCGTTGAGATGCATTTTTTAGGCCGGACTGGCAGAATGTTGCTTTGAAATGTTGGATAATTCTACTTTTTATGAATCCAGCCCATTATAACATGTGTACATGTAGATGTAGTTCATCCACGCAAGATTCAAATCAAATAGAGTCATGGAAAAATAACTTAAGTATGGTGGAAAAATAGGTTCAAATCTAAATAATTTCAAACTAAATTATGGTGAAAAAATATATATACACAACATATTGCAAAAACAAAATAATACAACTTAATAAGAAAAATACATATTAATAATACAAAACCATGCAAATATTAAAATTACATAGATAAAACCATTTAAAATATTAAAAGTATATTAATAAAATACTCAAATTACGTATTGAAAGGAGAATGGCTAGAATCGTTCTTTCAATTAAAGAACGATATTGTGATACTATTTATATAATTCCAATTGTTTTAATAATTTTTTGTATTATTATTATTTTTTTTTGTCTGCATTTGTTTTCTCGTTCTTTAGTTTTCTTCTGAATTTTTTTATCTTTCTTTCTTGACATATTTTGTTTCTTTTAAACAGGCGCATGCTCTATACAGAGCCTGTAAAAATGTAAAACGCATTCATGCAACAAATTACAAACACATATTTTCAACCCATCATATGAAAATACATTAGTAAAACGTAGAATAAAATGCGAAAATTAGCAAATCACCAAAGAGCTATTACAAAAAAAAAAAAAAAAAAAAATCAATCAAGACTAAGAAAATGCAGCAACATTCTCTGAATCGGTTACTATGCCGATATATATTTGTGTGTATATGTCATCTATGCAAATATGTCAAGTACATGATGTTTAGGATTAGATTTTCAGAATATTGTTTAGGATAGTTTTCTAAATTGTGTTTTGATTTGTTTCCTTTTTATTGCATCTCTCTACTGTATATTGTTTGAAGGAGAAGAAATAAAACACAACAACAGATTTTTATCTCAAATTTGTTATTTGTCATGGTATCAGAGCGACAGGTTGAATCACTATGGTGACAACCTTGAACCGATTTGATTTGCTCGAGGATGTCGAGAGTGACGGCTCCTTATTTTTAATTACGGCTATGGAGAAGAAGTTCGCCGTGAGGAAGACCATTATTCCAATGGCCATGGCACCGGCTTAAAAATTTGGTACTAGGTGTGGTATTGCTGCCGAGGAGCAACAAGTGCTACCGAAACACATGAAGCAACCGGTGAACAAGGAGGCGCAATTAGTGTCCAAAGATGAGGCGCGAGGTGCAGCCAGAGTGCAAGCGCATTCAATGCAGGTGCGCCCAGAAGTGCAGGCGTGTTCAATGCGGGTGCATCCAAGTGCATCCAGTGGCAAGCAGCCAAGTAGAGTCGACAACAGAGTGCAGGTGCACCCAGTGCAGGTGCACTATGCGAATGCTGGTGCCCTCTACAATGCATCCTATGGACCAGACAAGAAGCATGAGTCAAAAGTCCTCATACCTGGACTCTCTGACGTCCAGATGCAGCAAATCATAGCTATTCTAGCCAATTCCAATAAAGGTGCATCCCACAATGCATGTGCATCTCTGAAATGGATATTGGACAGTGGTGCATCTCATCATATGACTGGAGATTATGAATGCCTACAAAGCGTTTATGATATTGTACCTTCATCAGTTGGACTTCCGAACGGGACTCAAACCATGGCTAAACATGAGGGACAAGTAGTTCTATAAGGAGAACTCACTCTTAGAAAAGTTTTATATGTGCCCACATTGAACTGCAATCTCATCTCACTTAGTAAACTTATGTCAGATAATGATTGTTTTGTTATATTCACTAATGAGCTATGTGTCATTCAGGACCGCAATTTGAGGATGCCGATTGGAGTGGGTGAGCTAAGAGATGGGGTCTACTATTATCATACATTGGAACCGAGTCAAGTTTTTCATACAGGAAAGGAGACAACCTATGAACTGTAGCATCAACGAATGGGTCATCCTTCCAATAAGATAACTTGTTTTTTTCCTGGTGTTGAAGGTGGTGGTGATATGACAAATGGTGTGTGTGACATTTGCATGTGCTCCAAACAAAGTAGAATACCTTTCCCAGTGAGTTCAAATAAATCAAATGAACCTCTTGAATTGATACATTGTGATATTTGGGGTCCTTATAGTATTACCTCTCATTGCGGTGCATAGAATTTTTGGATTATAACAAATTTTCTGTGGCACATAGAATTTTTCTAGCTGCAGTTACAGTAGGAAGAGAACCGCATCACTTTGGAGAAGCCGTAAAAGATGTCAATTGGAGAAATGCGATGCAGTCAGAAATAGATGCACTGGAGTGCAATGAGACATGGACTATAGAAGATTTGCCTCCAACGAAGACTGCAATTGGATGCAAGTGGGTGTACCGTATCAAGTATCACTCAAATGGGAGCATTGAACGGTACAAGCACGGCTGGTGGTTCTTGGTAATCGCCAAGTAGAGGGAATTGATTATACTGAAACTTTTGCTCCAGTTGCAAAGATGGTTAGTGTGAGAGCCTTCTTGGCTATAGCTGTTGCAAAAGGATGGGAGTTGCATCAAATTGATGTACATAATGCATTGTTTCATGGCGATTTGAATGAAGAGGTCCATTTGCGTCTACCGCCAGGATTCAATTCTTCTCAACCTAGCAAGGTGTGCCGATTAAGAAAATCTCTTTATGGATTGCGTCAAGCTCCACGAATGTGGTTTTCTAAGCTGAGTGCAGCCTTACAATCCTATGGATTTGTTCAGTCAAAAGCTGATTATTTGTTTTTTCCTACACCAAAGGTGATGTATTTCTTGTCATTCTTGTGTATGTTGATGATTTGGTTATTGCTGGGAATAATTCAAAAGCTCTCAAAAGGTTTAAACAGTACTTGAGCAGTACCTTTCACATGAAGGACCTTGGAGCTCTTAAATATTTTCTTGGCATAGAGATAACACGTGGGTCAAAGGGTCTGTTCTTATGCCAGCGCAAATGTACACTTGATATTTTGACTGAGAGTCGGTTGCTTGGTGCTAAACCTGCAGCTTTTCCTATTTAACAAAACCATCAATTGTTGACAGCAACGGGTCCACCTTTGGATGAACCTGAACGGTATAGGAGAATTGTGGGACGCCTAATCTACTTAACAATCACAAGGCCTGAGTTATGTTATTCAATGCATGTATTGGCTCAGTTTATGCAAGCTCCCCTCTAAGCACATTATGATGCCGCTATTAGAGTCTTGCGGTATTTGAAAGGAAATCCTGGGCAAGGAGTTGTGCTTCGTGCTGATAGTGACCTTCGATTGTATGCCTATTGTGACTCGGATTGGGCGAGTTGTCCATTGACTAGACGCTCGTTAACCGGGTACTTTGTGATGTTGGGGCGATCACCTATCTCTTGGAAAACCAAAAACCAACACACTGTCTCTCGATCCTCGGCTGAAGCAGAATATCGCTCAATGGCAACCACTGCTTGTGAGTTGACATGGCTCAAGTCTCTTCTTCAATTTCTTGGTGTCTCACATACACAACCCATAAAATTATTTTGTGATAGTCAAGCTGCTATTCACATTGCATCTAATCCAGTTTTTCATGAGCGTACCAAACACATTGAGGTGGATTGTCATTATGTGAGAGATATTATTCGTGCTGGACACATCATTACTTCACATGTACGAACTACAGAGCAATTGGCAGACATCTTCACAAAAGCTCTTGGCAAGCGACAATTCCATTATCTACTCAGCAAGTTGGACATTCGAGATCTTCATGCTCCAACTTGAAGGGGAGTGTGCCGATATATATTTGTATGTATATGTCATCTATGCAAATATGTCAAGTACATGATGTTTAGGATTAGATTTGATTAGATTTTCAAAATATTTTTTAGGATAGTTTTCTAAATTGTGTTTTGATTTGTTTTCTTTTTATTGCATATCTCTACTGTATATTGTTTGAAGGAGAAGAAATAAAACACAACAACAGATTTTTATCTCAAATTTGTTATTTGTCAGTTACTTCCCGAGCCCAAGCATTCGTCGAGCAGTTTTATTCTTGAACTTGCTCTGATGAGTGTCATAGTAGCCCTTTATTTCTTCAAACAAATTTGCAAAATAATGATTGCTGTAGTCTAGCACAACATGACAAGCATTATGACCCAAAGCAATTGCCAAGCAACTCAACCCCTCCAAGACTTGGACTTCTTATAGCACAAACCGGAAGATTTAACAAACAGTGTGAAGTACTTTATATGCCTGCGGCTTGAAGCTTAAAAAAAAAAAAAAAAAAAAAAGAAAGAAAGAAAATGTTTTATTGCCTTATTGGTGAATGGTTTTGTATTACTCTTGCCCTGCATGAAGTTTGAAATCCTTTAAATCGCCGAAACCACAAAGTTCCATGTCTCATCCTGCCATTTGAATTAAAATTATGTTTTTCATGCAGGAATTTCGGAACCAATTATCAACTTAATACATTGTCTACAAATTGTGACTTAGAAATAGCCCTAATATTTATATTTTGAGAAGTAACATTCCCTGCTTGAAATGTTAACACATCAAATGACTTATGAAACATCTCTCTCATCCATCATCATCATCATCATCGTTATTAACATTTTCTGTAAGTATTTGTAACATATATACTAGAGAATAGGGATCGTAAATCCACTAGTTAGGAGGACAGCTTAGGAAATCTCTTGTTTAAGTCATGAATCCTCGTAGTAGACTTTGACCGAGACTACAGATTCTCAAGACGACTTTCAATTATTTGTTTACTTTAGGCAAAAATTGGTGGAAATTGATTAATGTCATCTGTAGTTTTGCCATCACTTATCATCGCTTGAACAAAGTTAACATATAAAATAGACAAGATGAACATATAAATGATCAAAATGAACACATACAAACAAATAAGTTCAATAAAAATAAATTGATTATGCATATAAAAATCTGAACAAGGGATTACAAAACTTTTTTTTTTGTATGTGTTCACTTTGATAATTTATATGTTCACCTTGATATTTTATGTGTTCATTTTGTTCAAGCGATGACAAGCAATGACAAAACTGCAAATGACAGTTATCATTTCTCAAAACTAGTTGTGGTCATTTGATGGGTTCACATCCAAGAAATTTGATGTGATAAAAATTGAACCCATAAAATATACTAGTATGCTTCCTAAGTGTCTACATGGTGATCCTCATCATTATGTATTTAGTTCCCGGGACCATGTTGCCGCACAATTTAATACCAGTATACCACCAATAGCATAACCGAAAATAACAAAATTGTGGCATTTCTACAATTGTTCCGGGCTATATGGAGGGTGCTCAACCGGAACCTGACACTGAATATGAATAGTTTCTTGTTTTATAAATTAGATTGCTTATTGGAACATAATTGCAAAGAAGGCACTGGCTTGTGATGTTGACGGGACAAAGCATGATCAGTTATGGATATATATAAAAGCATGTGAAAAGGATCCGCCTAGCTAGTACAATTGGAAGTGCAGGTAATGATGTACTATCTTTAATAAATTATATAAGAAAAGAAAATAAAACTAGCTTCAGAATTTCTTCATTTGCCAATAACCTACTACACGTTCCAATTTTCCATGCAAAATTCATGTTTGGATATTTTGTTTTTTTCATTTAGTCTCTGTTAAATTGTTGGTTTCTAAAATGCAGTTTGTCTGGTGATTTCTTATTAAATTCCAGTGAGGTGCATTCTATAGGCCTGAATATTGCCCTTCAATTGTTGGCCGGAAAAATTAAAACTAATTTTATAATAATAAAGAATTTCGAAATTTTGCCGTTGTAATTTTCACAGTTTAGTATGAATTATGTACCTTTCAAAAGAAGAAAATTATGTTGCAGGTTAATTGTGTCATTGTGTGAAGTCCAACAACCTGTTACATATTATTAAAATACAAAAGTCGGGAGTATGACAGGGTCTTAAATTCTTAATGGGCTCCAGCTTGTCCCCTAACACATTACATGGTATATGGTATATGGTATATCCAGAACGATGATATGTTTGGTAAGCTTTAATTCTCAACAAAATTAATCCACTTTACAGATGGCTGTATAATCCTAACCAAAGTATTAGAAACGGTTCTTGTCATGTGATGGTGAAACATGGAGACGTGGCGATTGTAACAAAGCCAAACTGAAATTATGAGATTGGATTGAGGCAATTTGTGTTGTTAGGAATTGACTCTACAGGACTAGACTCGGGCATTTGTGTTAAAAATTTAAATATGGAACTATGGAAGCCTTCATAAACCGATACTACTGGCTAGTATCGGACTATGAGGATTCGATACTAACGGAATTACAACAGTATTTATAAAATTTAGATTTTTTTCTATTTATTTTCGAAATTCTTTATTATTATAAAATTAATTTTAATTTTTTCGGAATTGTTGGATACTTCCAACTTTTTATGAACCCAGCCCATTAATACGGTGTACATGTAATCCATTTATGCAAGGCTCAAATCAAATACTGTCATGGTCTAGCCCAAAGTACGTCCTCATCATTTGTTATATCTCGTTCTTTAGTTTTCTTCTGAAAATTTATTTGTTTTCTTTGAAGCACATATTATGTTTCTTTCACACAGTCACACAGAGGACAGTGCCCATGAATAAGTATGACCCAATCATATTGTTCAAACCCATAACTCCATAAGGTATATACATTGCTCAAACGGAGAAGACAGTGCGGAAAAAAAAAATTTAAAAGCAAGCCACACAAGAGATATAAGAAAAAGAAATTCGAACAAGACTAATAACAGATTGAAATTTTCTATTCTGGTTACTTTCCAAGCGCAAGAATTCGCTGAGCAGCTTTATTTTTTGAACTTTCTCTGAAGAGTGTCATAGCAAAACTTTATTTCTCGAAACAAATTTGCGAAGTAATGATTGCTGGGGTCAAGCACAACCACATGACCAGCATGGTTGAAGAAACGAGCTGCCTCTTTTTCACTAGGATCAAAAGTATAGATAATGCCGCAACGTCGGAGTGCTACCACATCCTTGCTTCTTTTGACAAGGTTTTCCATGAGTGCAACATAGCTCGAAAATGGAAGGAACTCATTCTCTCCATTGCTTTGCTCAAAAGCAACAATGTTCAGGAAAGTTACCTTAGTGTGAGGATCTAAATAAAGTGGCGGCATCTCTAGGACACCATCTTGAAATGTTATATCAAGCAGATCAGTTGATGATTTCTTCGGCTTAAGAATTATGCCCGACTGAAGGAGCTCAGTTGCACATGGAAACACATAAACCGGCTCTTCATTGATCTGTTTAGCATCCCCTTTGTTTGGTTGTGGGTAGATGCATAATTTCAGGGAACTGAATAATCGCCTTCTACTTGAAGGGACCGGGGTATGCGCCGGGGTGCTTTGATATGACGTATTCTTTGGTATGAAGTGTTGATAATACAAATGCAGTAAATTGCGTGCCTCGGATAGAGAACTTGTATCAACTTGAATTGATGCCCCTGAGATAGTACCTAAGAACTTATTTGCTCCAATAAATTTAACAAGCAAATCAAGCAAGTCCGTACTGTTCTTCCCATCAGGTTGAATCAAGCTAATTAACTTCATAATAACAAAGAAAGGGATTTGATTTTCTACCAAGAATAAATCCCTAAATATACCTTCTGTAGCCCATCTTACATGCTTTAAACGGTCAGGCTCATTGTTTAACCACTTCATGGAATTTTCCAAGATGAAACAGCCATCAAGCAGCAACATCTTGACAAACTCCCGGCTATCGAGGCCAATGCTCTCGGCATAACATTGTCGTGCTCGGTCTTCCAATTGCCTCATCTCTTTCACAAGCACCTTGATGTCAGTCTCAGGATATCGAGCCAGAAAGTCACGGAGGAGGTAAATTTTTTGCTCCTCCATGGCTCGCAGGCTTTCCCTTCCCCGATAGAAAGGGCCAATTGATACCACTTCTGGCTCGTAAAATATTCTGTTTTGCCGGCGAACATTGGCAGGGATGCGAGAGATGGCCAATGGCACCATCTTGTCACCTTTCTCAGGCAATTTATCGATCCTTTGCTTTAGAGAATACTCCAGAGAAAGTTTGGGCCTCGTTTGTTCTTTGTTTTCTGTGGCCTTGATTGTTTTCTCCTCCGTCTCTTCATGTACTACTTGTTTCAGCGCTTCTTCTATCACTGTGATATCAGGATTGTCAGTGTGGTTGTTCATAATGAACTTATCTAGCTTTATCTTTCAGGAAAGTGGGATTTGTTTTCTTGGTTAAGCTTTCAATTGATGTGGTGAGGGTTCGTTCTATATTTATATCTCCGAGCCACATAATTTAATTCTTTAAATTAAAGAAGCTCAAGGAAATTAGATATTAGTAATTTCTAGCGATGAAAAAGTCAAAGTAAACCTCCTCAGGATTGAGTATTTTATGCAGATTGAGAAAATCTGATGGAGATATCTCACCAATTTACAAGTTACGCACCCCCAATTAAACCTCGGTCCCGTGTCTAGACAAACAAAATTGTCATTTTCATTTTTAGAAAACGGAGCACTCTAATTCAGAATATTAAATAAGAGAGATGTGAAAATTTATCCCTGTTGTTTTCTATTTTATGTACTTGTTGTTCTCTTGATGTAAGACAAAAGGATCATATCTTATCATCGAATTTGGCAATTTAGTTATTATTTATCGTCATTTGGGTTATATAATGTCCTCAAGGGTCCATTTTTATTACTAAGGTATTGTGGAACTTGCATGTGTTATTACTTGAGGCTCATTGTTTTACTAAAGTGACCATAAATAACATATAACAACATTATAAAATATCCTAAAATTTTATTATTAGCCAAATTATTTAATTACTAATTCAAAAAGACTGTAATGAAATGTTTTACATATCAATTTTTACCAGAACTATAACAATTAAATGAATAATTATAATTGACCGTATATACTTTTCAATTTGTTAATTGGCTTTACATGTACTCTTACTCAATGAACTAACAACAATTTTCTTTTATGCATCCATGCACGATAAGCAAATAAAAAGTTTCTTATACAAAGCCATCTAATACACAGATTAAGTAATGTTGTAAAAGATTTATTTGAAACTAATTCCATGGATATTCCTAACTAAGATATTATATATGACATATGCACGATATACGTCATACATGTTACATCCTTGATTTATTTAGGCTATATTGATGCCAATTGTAAAAAAAGTTTCGGATGACAGCTATTGCCTGTGGAATCATGTGGATCTGACATCGATTCCCCCCCCCCCCCCTTTTTTTTTAAGTAAAATTGGATCTCACATTGTTAGTTATGATGTAAATTTTACCTGATGAAGGATAGATGACAAAACGCTTAAATTTTGAAAAAAAAAAAAAAAAGACAACTGATTGATACTAGAAATTAGTGTTTAATTTTATGACTAGAAATTAGTGTTTAATTTTATGACTGTCATGAGCTCAGTCTTGTGGAAATTCTGTTAGTTATTCAGAAATGAGGAATAAAAAATTTAATTGACCAAGTGGTACTTTGATTCATCAAGGATGCGATTAATACCACATCGAAAATGATGAAATGTTTTATTAAATGGATTCAACTAACATGAACAATTCATTACAAATTTTTTATTTTAATGCGAATAGTTTTTTAGCATTGGATTCGAGTAAAAGAATAATTATATACATGGCAATAAATAATAATAACTCTCTTCCGCAAGAAGTTAAATAAAAAAAAAAAAAGTGGTCATTCATTGCTTCCGGAATGAAACTTCCCTAGAAAAATCATCATGACCCAATGCAATTGCCAAGCAACTCAACCCCTCTAAGACTTGTGGACTTTGTATAGCAAAAACCGGAAGATTTCAACAAACAGTGTGAAAATAATTTATTTGCTGCGGCTAGCTTGAAGCTAAAAAAGAAAGAAAGAAAAATAATTTATTGGTGGATTAATGGTTGCCTGGTTGGTTCATTTGTTACTCTTACGGTCTTATCATTAAGATTGAAATCCTTTAAATCCCCGAATTAAAAATTACGTTTTGCAGGTAAGAATTTTCGGAACCAATGATCAAACTTAATACATGGTCTACAAATTGTCACTCATGGAAATAGCAGTAACATGTATTTTTTTTTTGAGAAGTGTCTACGCATCTGAATGCAGACATCATACTTTCAAATTTCATGAGAAGGGACGTTACATTAATGTGTGTTGAGAATTTCAGGACGTGTCTAATGTAGCTTTTTCTTAGATCATGCTAAAAATTTCCTATAAATTGTCAAAACATCAAAAAGAAACTTAAGCTAAAAAGGAGTGTGTACAGATACAATACAGTTGTGATAGATCACAGATGAATTGCACAGCACCAAAAATATGCGTTGAAAGTTGAAAGCTGCTACTAAGTAGTAAGCCTCAAAATTCTCTGTAAAATCGGAAACCTCTCTAGTCTCTAATCCATTTTCACATGCGAACTCCCTTATCTGTTTGGACTTTGGACCCAGACGTCGGCCTACAATAGAGCCAGCGCTCCTCGAAATGAACCAGACCTGATACGGGACATCTCCGTTTTTTGCCATCCTCGACATCCTATTGGATTTGCAGGGCCTGAAATTTGGGCCGCACGCACCCTCTTCGCTTTCCTCTTCCGATCTCGCACTCTCCCTCCCATCCGATCTCTCTTCTATTCTCCTTCCTTTCAATCTTTCGTTCGCCCTCACCATCTGATCTCCCTTCCGATCTCCCTTCTATTTTCTCTTCCTCTCCCTTACCGTCCTCCTTTCTTTCTTCTCTTCTGCTTGTTTTTCATTTTTTTTCGTATACAATCGCACATAATAATTTAATATATCCCTTGATTCATAATAAATAATCCTTTTAAGTCAAATAAATACTCTCTTTAGTAAAAAATATACTCTTTTATGTTATAATATAATAAGGTACTCTCTAATGTAAATATAATTACTCTCATGAAACAAGTTAAATACTCTTTTAAAATAAATTGATAACTGAAAACATATTTGACACTCTCTTAATGAATCTTACATACTCTTTTAAAAAGAATTAGTTACTCCCTTGTCGCAAATTACATACTTTTATAATAAAAAATAAATGAAAATATATTTGACACTCCCTTAATGAATCTTGCATACTCCTTTAATAATATTTAGATACTCTCTTATCACAAATTACAAACTTCAATAACAAAAGATAAATATAAAACATATTTGACACTCCCTTCATAAATCGTACATACTCCCTTAATAATATTTAGATACTTCCATATCACAAATTATGTAATTCCATAACAAAAAATAAATGAAAACATATTTGACACTTCCTTGATGAATCTTACATACTCCCTTAAAAATAATTAGTTACTCTATTAGTCAAATTACGTACTTCCATAATAAAAGATAAAATGACAACATATTTGACACTCGCTTAGTAGATCTTATATACTCTCTTAATGATATTTAGTTGCTCCCTTATCACAAATTACGTACTTCCATAATAAAAGATAAGAGCATATTTGACACTCCCTTAATGAATCTTACATACTACTCTAATGATATTTAGTTGCTCCCTTATCATAAATTATGTACTTCCCTAATAATATTTAGTTGCTCTCTTTATATTTGACAGTGAGTCATCCAATTTCCTAGTCATTCATGGAGAATTTATTATTTTTGTAAGATTTTCCAATCCAATATCTCACCAATAAAATTAGTACTGAATGATTTAAAAGATAAAGGGATGAGGAGCAGAGGAGACGAGAGACCATTGGGATGAGAGACGATAGAAGAGATTGAAGGGAGAGAGCGAGGTGAGGAAGATGCACCGGGGAGAGAGAGAGGATCTGAAATAAGACAGGAGGGGCGAGAGGGAGATGCACGCTGGAAGGAGAGAGCGAATCCAAAAAAAGAGAGAAGGAGGAGGGAGATGCGTTTCGAGATAAGTTTGGGAGAGAGGATAGGGGAAGACGCTGGCCCAACAGCCCGTTAAGTTGTGGGATGGCAAGGATGGCAAAAAGGAAGGATGTCAGTTAGTATATTCGGAAATGAACAGAACAGATGTTTAATGTTTTCCAGGCCTTAACAGTTTATATGCTGGTTTTTAATCTGTTTGAGATTGGGCCAGCTAGGACCGATGCTCTAAAATTTCTAAAAAATTTAAAATAATATTAAAATATTATTAAATTTCGAAAATTTAAATAAAATAATAGAAATTATATAAATAGGTTTGTAATATCGTTTTCTGAAGAATTGACCCACAACCACAACCTTGATATCTGGTGAATGATGATGGCCACGGGCCACCTTGAATCCTTGATATCTGGACAGCGCACTGGCCTTAAACCACTTCAAGTTCACTCTCAGTTTCGAGGCTGATAAATTTTGTGGTGAGAAACCAAAAAAATGTTTTTCTATTGTTTTCTAAAATTGTTACAATTACAAAGAAGAAACCTATATCTATTCTAATTTGCCATAAATAAGTTTTCCTAAATCTAATTACATACCAAATACATCATACTAAATCTAGCTATATATCTCAACAAATCTGAAATAGATATGCGCAATCTTCACACTCCCCCTCAAGTTGGAGTATGTAAGTCACAAATGCCCAACTTGCCAAGTAGATAAAGAAATTGTTGTTTCCCAAGTGATTTGGTGAAAATATCTGCAAGTTGATCTGAAGAACGAACATAAGAAGTTTCAATGAGCCTTGCACAGATTTGGTCATGAATATAGTGACAATCAATTTCTATATGTTTCGTCCTTTCGTGGAACACTGGATTTGCAGCAATATACAAGGCGGCTTGGCTCTCACAGAAAAGCTTCACTGGTTCATGTTGAGAGACACCTAAGAAATTGAGAAGTGAACGGAGCCAAGTGAGCTCACAAGCAGCTGCAGCCATGGAGCGATATTCTGCCTCAGCAGATGACCTCGAAACCGTTTGTTGTTTCTTTGTCTTCCAGAAAATAGGAGATTGTCCCAACAAAACAAAATAATCCAGTCAAAGAACGACGAGTTAAAGGACAAGCTGCCCAATCTGAGTCACAATAAGCATATAGCTTAAGATCGCTATCGGCTCGAAGAAGAATACCCTGTCCTGGATTATTTTTTAGATACCTTAACACTCGAAATGCTGCATCATAGTGAGCACGAAGTGGATTATGCATGAACTGAGCAAAAATATGAACTGAGTAGCTCAATTCTGGACGAGTGATGGTAAGATAGATAAGTTTTCCAACTAGTCGCCTGTACTTCTCAGGGTCTGCCATGCATTCTCCCTTTACAGCCGACATATTGTGATTTTGTTCAAGCGGTGTTGCTGCAGGTTTAGAGCCAAGCAAACCATACTCGGCCAATATATCAAGTGTATACTTACGTTGGGATAAAACCAAACCGGTTGCATTTTGAGCAAACTCGATACCAAGGAAATACTTAAGTACCCCCAAATCTTTCATAGAAAAAGCACTACTCAAATAGTTTTTAAATTTGTGTATTGCATCTCCACTATTTCCTGCAACAACTAGATCGTCAACATATACCAAAACTGTGATGAAAATACCACCATTTTGATAGGCAAACAGCGAGTAATCAGCTTTAGATTGAATGAATCCATAGGCATTAAGTGCTGCTGCAAGCTTTGAAAACCACATGCGTGGAGCTTGCCTCAATCCATAAAGTGACTTTCGAAGACGACAAATCTTCCCTGGATGTGAGGAAGCAAAACCTGGAGGCAACCTCATGTACACTTCTTCATTCAAATCACCATGTAAAAAGGCATTGTGCACGTCCATTTGGTGCAGCTCCCAACCATTGGCTACAACCACTGCTAGGAAGGTGCGTACACTCACCATCTTTGCAACAGGAGCAAATGTTTCATTGAAATCAACACCTTCCTTTTGCCGATTTCCAAGTACCACCAAACGTGCTTTGTATCTTTCAACTTTTCCATCTGAGTGATATTTAACTCAATAAACCCATTTGCATCAAATTGTTGTTTTTCCTTTGGGCAGTTCTTCTACAGTCCAAGTATTGTTCCTCTCTAGTGCCTCAATTTCAGTTTGCATTGCCTCTCTCCATTGTTTATGTTTCATGGCTTCTCCATTAAACTCAGGTTCCTTTTCCTTTGTAACTGCAGCCAAAAATTTCCTGTGTCCTATAGAAAATTTGTTACATGTTACATGTTCAGATATAGGATAAAGACTACCTGAGGTGTGAACAGGTGTGGACTGAGCAAGAAATGAGTCACAGCGTGCAGTATAACATATATAATCCTGCAGCCTTGCTGGAGATTTTCTGACCCGCTTTTCAGGGCCAATTACTTCAATTGTAGGTGCAGGTGCATCTCTGACACTGGGTGCAAGTGCATCTCTCAGGTCGTGTGCAGGTGCATCAGGTGCAATTTCGGTTGCCAATGCATCGAGTGCGGGTGCATCTTTGACACTGGGTGCAGGTGCATCTCTCAGGTCGAGTGTAGGTGCATCTCTCACACCGGGTGCAGGTGCATCAGTATCCTCGGGAGCAGGTGCATCGGGAACAACTTCAGGTGCACTATACACATACAAATCATCATTGCTCCCCCTTACCTGCGACCCCTCCAAATCAGCATTGTATGAAGTAGTATGTTCTTCTTCAAATGGAAACTTAGTCTCACAAAACACAACATCACGCGAAACAAAAAAAATCTCCAGTTTGAAGATCATAAACATGCCATCCTTTCTTTCCAAATGGATACCCAACAAATATGCATTTTCGGGTTTTACTTGCAAATTTATCCGACAATGGTGATCTATTCGAGACATAGCATAAGCATCCAAAATTTCGCACAGGTGCATAAGATGGTGGTTTCCCAAACAATAGTTCATAAGGTGTTTTATTGTCCAAAAGAGGAGTAGGTGTTCTGTTAATCAAATAAGCAGTCATTAAGATGCATTCTCCCCAAAATTCAATGGGCAATTTTGATTGAAATCTCAAGACTCTTGCCACATTGAGGATATGGCGATGTTTTCTTTCTACCCGCCCATTCTGTTGGGGTGTACCCACACAAGAAGTTTGATGTAAGATACCATTGTCACTATAAAAAGTTCGTATTTCTCGTGACTTAAATTCTGGTCCATTGTCACTTCTAATGCACTTAACCAAATTTGCAAATTGGGTATGAACCATTTGACAGAACGACCTAAGCATACCACCAGCTTCTCCTTTATCCAACATTAAATAGATCCAAACGGCACGACTAAAATCATCAATAATTGTTAAGAAATAGTGTGCACCACAATGAGAAGGGACTTTATAAGGGTCCCAAATATCACAATGAATCAGCTCAAACGGTTCAACCGATTTATTCAAGCTAATGGGAAAAACATCTCTTGTTTGCTTTGATCTTAAACAAATATCACATACATCTCTTAAGCTATTACTATCAAATTGAACACCGGGCAATAAAGAAGTTACTTTAGTAGAAGGATGTCCCATCCTTTGATGCCACAATTCATAATTCTCAATCTTGCTGGTATGACAAACTTTAGCTGAAGCCACTGAATGATAGTAATAAATCCCATCTCTCATTTCACCTGCACCAATAACCATCCTCGAGGTACAATCCTGGATGACGCATAGCGCATCAGTAAATGTAACGACATATCCGTTATCTTTAATCAATGTTCCAACAGAGATCAGGTTACAACTTAGAGATGGTACATATAATACATTCTTGAGTACAAGCCCTTCATTTAATTTTATTGAACCTTCACATTCTACCACTGTGGTAGTCTCATTGGGCAATTCAACAGGTACTTTCAGAATCTTGCGAATATCAAACATGCAATCAAAATTTCCAGTCATATGGTGAGAAGCACCACTATCAAGTATCCAGTTCAAATTCTTACCATGCATCTGTTCATTGGATGCACCTGAATTTGATGTGTTGGAGTTAGACAGAGCCGTCATCACTTGTGGTTGTCTTCCCCCTTTTTATTGAGCTGCAGCCTGCACTGCAGCACCTGGATGCACCCCAGTGCTGAGTTGCACTGTCCCCTGCATCACATGAGCTATTGTTGGCATTTGGTTGCGTCTTCTATCGCAATTATCTCTGCCGCCATGGCCACTACATCCTTGAGTGCTCCATCTTTCTAGATACCTAGTCACCTTCGACTGCATCTTTCTAGAATTGTAAGACGAATTAAACTGTTGTTGATTTTCAGCCATGGAGAGAAAGAAACACAGCACGGTTAGGGTTGTTGAGTCAAACAAATCTTTAACTCGATTTGTCGATTTGTAAAACAACACAACAATTACTAATCTCTTCTCTAAGTGCTTAATATAGTTTGAGGTGGAACAAAGCAATGAAGTCTTGCTTAGTGCGTTTATTGAAGACTAACAAGTCCCTGGAAGATCAGTTAGGAAATCTAGAATTAAGGTTGTAATCCTAAACAAATTTCCTCAAACTGTCTGTTTTAAAATGCTCAAAATTTACTGGTAACGTTATACAACGTTTAATAACGTTATACAATGTTATAGAACTCCTCCTACTGAAGCTAATCGCAAAAACAGTGTTTATCCGTTACACAACGCTTCATTCAGTTGTGTAACGCTTGGTCAAACGTTATGTAACGATTTAATACGTTACACAACGCATTGACCAAGTCAGCTGAAACGAAGCACTGTTAGCAGAACGTTGTGTAACGCTTTCTGGCGTTACACAACGCAAGTTTTTATTTTTTTAACGCTTTGGGTTTTGGCCATTTTGAGGACGTTCTGGCCTATGTTGTGTAACGTTATAGTCCGTCACACAACGTTTAGTTTTTAAAACGTTGCATAACGCCTCCTAGCGTTGTGTAACGTCTCTGACATCTTTTTAAATGTTGGAGGTCCACTGTTCGTTGCGTTGCACAATGTTTCTGACACCCTCCAACGTTATTGTCGGATTTATTTTATTTAACGGCTATGTTAAAATGTTATGTAACGTTTCGGAGCGTTGTGTAACGTTTTGTTCAGATTTTGATTGGTTTAGAGCTCTTGGCGCCCTCTATATATATCAGACTTTTTGGAGCTGATCCAATTGATTGAATACCTTACTATATCCTTGCTTTTGAGTTCTAAACCTGAGAGATCCATCCTTTCACCTAATTGAGCATTTTTTTAGACAATTTGTAGAGATTTGAGTGCAACAATCAAACCCATAGTTTAATAGCTAGATTATTGAGCGATTTGGTTGAGAGTCTTGATCTTTGTTGCTATTTGGTGATTAGTTAGAGGTTAGGCCAATCCGCTTCGAGTTCATTGTGACGAAGTGATTCGGTTCGCAATTGTAGTCCCGTTCGATTGGAATAGAACGGAGCGCGTCCGATTCGGTGGTCGCGAAACTCCCAGAGACGTACGACTAAGACTAGCTTTATCTAGCGGGTCGGAACTCCGTAAACACATCGCTTGTCATCTCTCTCTCTCTTTATTTACATTATATTTGACTTGTGTGTTTATTAGTTTGTGTTGAGCCAAACTTGATTTGAATTGAATTGTTTTTTTTCGCAAAATTATCCAAACCGGTTTAGAAATCGAATTGAGCCTATTCACCCCCCTCTAGGCCTATTATTAGGGACAACAAGGGTTTTACAGCCACCCCAACCTGGCTCTTGATACGATGATAAATTTTGTGGTGAGAAATCAAAAAAATGTTTTTCTATTGTTTTCTGAAATTGTTACAATTACAGAGAAGAAACCTATATCTATTCTAATTTGTCATAAATAAGTTTTCCTAAATCTAATTACATACCAAATACATCATACTAAATCTAGCTATATATCTCAACAAATCTGAAATAGATATGCGCAATCTTTAGAGGCTCGCACTTTTTAGTTTTTCTTTTGAGGATTTCCCCGAGCAGCCTACTGCCCTAGCCTGATTGCATCATGAGCTAGCTAGCCTATGGGAAAGAAAAGGTAATATTATTGCAATTGGTTCCAGTGGGACCGGGAGGGACCCACAACCACAAGACAGACAGCAGACAGATAGACGACGCATGGAGACTCGGAGTCACTAAGATTTAATCTGGTCGGTCTGTGTCTGTCCATTACTTCGTGACTTATCGGTCAGTGGACCAAATTGAACAGATATACATATATCTGATGAAATATTAACACGTCTCTTTATGGTTTCATATGTATGCTTTCTTGTGGCACCAACCAATTGTCACTTGTCAGAGGCCTAAGAGCGCACACAGTCCAGTCTTCAACTACAATTTAGTTTTCTTCACTTCTTGTTGGTTCTGCTTCGTGCCATCACTGATACCAGAATAGGATATCCAAATAGTTAAGAATCCTTTGTTGCTGACTGTGTGTCTGAGACAGTGGCACTCGGCATTATAATGCCAAGTATAATGCCGAGTGGGTCAGTGGCACTCGGCATTATAAACTTCATAATATGATACCTGCATCCCTGAGATCAGTGGCACTCGGCATTATATGCACTGGGTCCTCTTGTTTCCTTACCATGGAAGACTGTACAGTAATTATTGGAAATTTGGTTTTCTTAGGAACATGAAACTCTTGATAAAAGTGGAGCAAATGATGAATTTCACATTGTGGTATCTCAAATTGGCGAGGCCATACCCACATTGGCCCTCTCCATTGAGCAAAATTGGCAAGATAATGTAAAATGCTGTCACTGCACTTGTTCTCTGATAGGGTGCCCATGCAGCTGATGCTGTAAAGCTTGTGGATTACAAAGAAGGGAATTTGGTTTTCTAACAACAAGAAATCAGTAACAATTCTGTTGAGAACCCAACTAATGTCTTGCAAGGCATCATTCTCCTTGTTTAACTTCTTGGACAGTACCTCAAGGACAAAGCATCCATCAAGCAATAGCATCCCAACGAACTGTTCGCTGTCGAGACAAATATAGCCACTATAACAGTCTCACTCGTACTTCCAGAGCTCTCATTTCTTTGACAAGGACATCCAACTGGACTTGATGCAGGCTCAGAAAGTCCCGAAGGTATCGCGTCTTGTGTTGCTCTGTATCCCGGTACTTGTCCATCCCATGGTAATAGGGACCTATTGAAACTGCCCGAGGCTCATAGTAAATTCCGTTGCTTTCGAGAATATCACAGGGGATGCGGGGAATAGTGATGAGCTCGCTCTTTTCTTGCTTCCCCGCCAATTCACGGAGCCTTTTCTCTAGTAAGTTTTCCAAAGAATCCTCACTAGCTTTGATCAAGTCTTTCTTTACTTCTTTGGCGAGTCTACTCTGCTATGTGTTCTTATTGTAGTTTTTGTTGCTTTCAATTTGCTAGATATTTTCTTTGCTGCCGCTATGGTTGAAGATTGCTTGGTTGAGATATTAATACTCATATACAGAATGAAATCCTCGACGGCCCTTTTTTTGACTGCTCCAAACAGTCATTCTCTCTTCTTTTTAATATTTCAAAATTTAAAAATTCAAATGGAGAATCCAAACCGTTGATCTTGTTAAATTTTACCGGCGATGTGTTTTCATATAAATTTTATAAAATTTGAAGTCGATTTGATACTAGATCAAGAGGTTAACAAATGAACGAATCTGGTTAGATTAATTCTAATACGTTCATAATTATGTCACTTAATCAAGTATCAAATCGACTTCAAATTTTATAAAATTTATATGAAAACGCATCGCCCGTAAAATTTAACAAGATCAACGGTTTGGATTCTCCATTTGAATTTTTAAATTTTGAAATATTAGAAGAAAAAAAAAAAGACTGCTTGGAGTAGTAAAAAAAAAAGACTGTCGAGGATTTCATTCCAATACTCATACTAGAGTACTGGCGATAATGACGAAGAATGACCTTGAGAGAGAGCAAAGAACCAGTTTAGCTGAGAAAAGGACAGTTTCGTAATATTTTTATTTTAAATGTATGTCGTATCATCACAAATATCTCTGCTCAGTATAATTCACTTAAGTTGAAGATGCGAACACATTTTATTCAAAAGAATTCTTGAGTCGTCAATTTAAAATTTTTCTTCTATAAAAATTGGGTGGACTCAACGTTTTTGGCAACAGGATTAATCTATACCAATATTTAATAAAAAAAAATATCACTTGGTGCTGCACTTATTATTTTCAAGTTTATTATCAATATTATATATAGCGTTCGTATGGAATTTTTTTTTTAAAAAATTTAGAGGCGATCAATTCGAAGCTTTTGGGTAAAGAGTTGCGACTTACGAGGGATCTTAAAAGGCTAAAACTTCTTCCTTTTGGTGATATGGATGAGCGAGCGGACTATTTATTTGTGCAATTGAAAAAATAAATTATATTTTTCTTAATCGGTTTAACAATCATAATTATTCTGTGAGGTAGACTAAAATCAATCGTGACTGACGAATGAGACCGTCGGCTACGATCAAATTTCAATTTTCGAGATTCTAACAGTCGATCCGAACCATTCAATGTGTTCTCCATATTGAAATCTCGTTGGAAACAAATTTTTATATTTTTTTGAAATTTTTTAGTATTTGTTTGGTATTTTATAAAATTCTTAATCTAAACAATTATGGACTCTTCAATAACTATAATTTTTAAAATTCTCAAAAGAATAGTAAATAAAATCATAAAAATGTAAAATTTGGTCTCCAATGAGATTTCAGTATGAAGAACACATTGAACGGTTTAGATTAGCCATTAGAATCGTAAAAGTTATGATATAATCGCAGCTGACGGGTCCATCTGTCAGTCGTGGCTGATTTTAGCCTATCTCTTATTCCGTTCTCATGTTTGCTGATTTTTACTATTAATATAGGGTTTAAAGTGTAATTTTTCAGTTTTATACTTTTCTTATTTGCTGATATTTGCTATTAATTGGGGTGAGTTTTCTTTTCTTTTGTTTTTTTTTTTGACAGTCGCTGTCAACCTCTTGGAAAAAAAAAAGAAACTGAACTACAAGTGATTATTTCCGGCTATACTAGGTTTCTACCACCCTAGTTCCTACTATTTAGTTGGGGCTCCTAAGAGTTTGTGTATCTCATTTATCATTGAAAATATAGTGCGTGAATAACACCAACGGGCAACGGGTAACAAATCACTTGTTATGACTGATCCCAAACTTGGTCAAAAAGTTGGTCAAAGACTATATCTTTCTGATAGTCATAAAATCCATTTATTCACACTTCTGTCACATGTAATAACTTCCTGTCGAGTAACCGATTACCCTGACGTATTTCTTTACATTTGGAAATTTTTTTGGAAATTCAGGGGCCTTCCAAAATGATCTGATATAGCACGTGTTTTCATCGCCCAGTCCTAACGTTATTACATGAAAAATATGTTCTTATTCCCCCAGAAAACGATATTCTTCCAGTACTTGTGTTAACACTTATCTTACGATAATTTCTGAAAATACCTTAACTAGAGGCAGTAACCAGTATACCACTATACCAGATATCCGCAAGTCTTATCCCAAATTGGTCTCTCCATAGCCCTGATGCATTGGCAATCTGATCTAACATGGGTGATGCCCGTGTACCAGATGTCACAAGGTGCTGAATCCAACAGACCAACAATTACCAGGGGAAAGATAATACTAATTGAAGCAAAGATCAGGAGTACAACAATCCATAGCAGAATGAATCAATGCTAAGCTGGACTTATAAAAAAGGAGTTAAGTAAAATAATTCATTTATGTTAAACAAGAATATTCAAGCAATTTTAGTAAATGATGGGGAGAAGGGAGGAATTTAATTAAAATTCCACCACAAAAAGAAACGTGCCTGATTTTCTATTAACAAATAATCAGTAAAAACATTGGCATCAAGCTAAGATATATAACCAGGACATCACACTCGGTGTTTGGCCATCACTGCCAGGAAAAACTAAACAGAATTAAATTATTCAAAAACTAAAGTTCACTTGAACACACCTTAGATTCACAATGCCATCGCAATATAATTAGGAATTGCTAATCTATAGCTAGACTCTGGGGAGATGGCAAAACCTTAATTACAATGCACAGCACAGCCAGCAATATACAATGTACCACTTTATTGGTATATCTTCTCTCTTGGCCCCAAATTTGAGATTCAGTAAACATTTTGTGAAATATGCACTGAATTTTCTATAAAAGGATATAATGTACACAGTCAGCACCCCCCAAATTCTCTAGTCTAACTGATATATGACAAGAGTAATAGTACAGAACAGAATAACAGAGAAAATCTAACCCTACTGAGGGGTAAAGGCTGCTAGACCCAATTATTTCTACCAAAGACCCATTTTACTGCAGATTCTTGTAGACTAACAGGTATAAACCAACAAGGGAAAGCAATAGAAAAGGTCAGATCTAATAGTGTGTTACATTGTTTCTCCTTGGAACATGGATCTGAAGTCAATAGAAAGAGATGTTGCTGCCGCCACCTTTTCACGTAAATTGAATTTTTGAGTGATGAGTGGGCGTACATCTTCTACCCCAGCTAGACTCTCTAAAAATGGCAATAGAGAAAGAAGCTCTCGATCATTCGGATCATCAAACCAGCTCTCAATTGGCACACCATTGTCTATCTGAAACCCAAATGCCTGGAAAAAATAAATGCAAGCTATAAGAACCACACAATCCATTCTGCAAATTTGAAATAACTGCAACAGCATGTTGCCTCTACAAGCACTGCAAATAGAAGCTGATATTGTAAAATAACTCAAAACCTCGCATGAACCTGAAATAGACCTTATTCAGACCAAACTGATACTTCTTTCATCAAAAAAAGCCAATAAACAGAATGCAAAACTGATCCAATCAGCCCAAAGTAAACTTCAATCCAAGCAACCTCAAAATATATGGACCTGAAACACATTTATCTGAACCAGAAGGAAACACTCTAATTCAGGGACAGTACCAGAAATTGATCACAAGACGGAACGAAACAGAAAAAGCACTTTAGATCAGAATTTCTTTTAACCTGAATAACCACACCAGAAATCAATGCCATCCCTAGACTTAAATAGAGCAAACTGGCTTCAAGTCATCTCTACAACCACACAATAGAAATATTGTGAATGTCCTTTTGTTCCATTTTTGCCTAAAAGAATGCAGAACCTAAACAGATTTACTTGCTTTTATCTTCATTAAGTGAGTGTGAGACTGGAAGTTGGGCATGTTGAAAGGGAGGTTTTCTGTCTTATATATAGGAGATTTAAAACCTTTTCTGGGTAAGATTGTAATAATTGAGTATTCAAGTTTGGTCCAGGTTAATATGTACTGGAAATCTAAAATCAAAGAACCGTAATGTTAAACTATCAGGAGGAAAATATAAAAATATCAGAGTAAATGCAATGTACAAACCTGGGGTGAATTATCAACAATGATAACACGAGAAAGGTCCCTTCCAAGCACAGACAAATCCTTCAAATAATTTCCTTCCACAAAAACACAGGAATCCCTGTAAACCCTGTGTCTAAACAGCTTCCTTTTGGGATCCAGCACATTTAATAACTGCTCAGCATATATGCTCTGGCTGGCAGTGAAAATAATTGTTTCGAAAAGAGATGCAACCCTCTCCAGGAAGTCGCGCAGGTATGGCCGGCATTTCACATAGATTGTGTGCTCTTTCAGGTTGAAGTTCACTAGGAAGGAGAAATCTGCATCTTGGCATGGCTCAAGTGTGGAATGTACTAGGGTTTCTGACAGATGAAATAACAAAAACTTAGGAGTTTGCAAATACTGGAAGGAAGTACCACTAGCTTATAGCAATAAGGTACCTGAACTAAACCAACTTCTAATTTTGAAATCATTTCCCTCCATCCCCTCAACTGTATTTTTTTCCTTTCAAATATTTTCTTACCAAGTAATGTGTTACAGAATGTATACTTACCATCCAAGTCAAGTACAAGTGTCGTTGACGGACAGCTTCTGGTCTGTTTTGGCAACAGAACAGGTCGAAACTTTGGTACCACCATAGACAAATCAGGCAGGTCCTTTATGAACACATAAGGATCAAAGTCATCGTAATCTTCTGCTTCCTCAGCCTCTGCACAGCATTCGTCAGATGAGATTGAATCCTGACTATGCTCTTCTACACACTCCAGTTTGTTGGAGTTATTCTGTTGCATGGCCAAATATATGGCTGAGACTTCACTAGAAAGGTTGCCGAGGCCACTAAATTCATCTTCGTCAGCATGTGACATCACCGCATCAGAAACCATACATTGTTCATTGCTGTCCTGTTTCACTTCTTCCATCTTCTCGTCTATTTGCAAGTCTGTTAAATAATACAGAGGAATATAATTTTACTCCATAGGAAGATGGTGTGATTAAAATTAAAAGAAATACCCGTTAATTGAAACTCACAGATCAAGTTACCTTCCTCATGGAAAATACCTCCATTTTCCTTGTGATGGTGAAAAGATGGAGAAAATATGGTCTCACGATTGCAATCATCTGATATCTCCTCAGACTTCTGCCACATTGTAGAAATGTTTTAAAAATCAAAACAAGGAACTTCAAAAATTTATGCAAGGGCACACCATAAACCACACTTGGCATGCTTAGAAGGGGAATGAGATGGGAGACAAGGGTATAGCACTTATTCCATGTCAGATTTGGGGGTAGAGAATTTAGGTATCTATTTATCTGACTCATTGACGCAACCATTATGTATTTCTAGTTCTACTAATGGAAATCTGTCGAATTTCAACCTGCTGGTGAGATATCTATTCCCATATGTGACCTGAACCATACAGTCTGACTACATTGGCAATCAATCTGCGCTGGGTCATTACTGGGGCTCTACTCTGGCCAGCATATTATTGTTACTTTGTCAGTATGGTTCTCACAGATTCAGCACGCAATCTTGAATACGGCTGAGGTCCTGAGTTGATTAGCTTAGCAAAAAATTATGCAGCTATTTTTTTATTTCAGATCGTGGTCTCTACTTAACGCCCCACTCACACCCAGTCCCACTTGGGAATTGAACTCCGGATCCCATACCTGTTACTCTAGGCAGCTTTCGCAAAATAATGCAAATTTTGCGGCCTGTGCTATTTTTTAAGAAAAATTGTTGTGCTGAACAGCCAGGAGAGGTCAGCCATTGCCAGCCCTATATTGATAGCCTAACTACTGTTTCACCTGTATAGTTTGACAGCATAAAGCAACAAGTAGGTAAGAAAACTGACCTTGTAGTCAACAGAAGCAGGCTTAACAGTACAAACTCCAGATCCTGCAGTACTTAATGTAGTGCATAAATTTTTCCCTTCTTTGTCCAGACCATTTTTCTTCGGAAGTACTCTAACTGCAAGTATCAAAAGTTTGATACATTAAGGAATACTTAACAAAAGATGTAATGAAAAGTATCATATATTCATATAAACCACCTCCAAACAAAAAGACGTAATGCATGCCTCACAGAAAAAACAATTGGAAGAATGTTTACTTCAAGCGGTACCTATGTAACCTCTCCTCAATTACTGCCTTTTTTTAATGCCAAAAAGGACTAATGAATTGGTAATACTGGCATATTTTATTGAAATTGAGTATGATAGTACCACCAAGATGAAAATACAAGATATGTCTAGCTTAATTGCAGGAGTGCCTGCAACATTTCTGTGTTTCCAGGGACATGCATGAAAAAATCCATTCAGTCACAGGGGGGTGCTTGAAATCATACGAACTAAAATAAAAATTTCTAATGAAGTTTAACCAACACTGGCAACACCACATTCCAGGTCCATCATGCAATATGATGCACATGGGTATTAATAACGAGAAAATTTAGAAACACACAGAAGTTGGCAGCTTAAACAATTTACCACCTTCTCAACCACATAGAAAAAATTACAAATTTTGTACTATTTTTGAAATTCAAATTTATATAATGTTTTGCATTGGACATAAGTCTATGTTATATTAATAGGCATAAGCATGATACTTCACCGAATTCAGCAATTAGCAATTTAGCACACAGAACACTACCCTCTTACCTGATTTCTGCTTCTTGGCAGAAGAAGTAATCAAATCAGCAACTTTCTTCTCAGACAAGGTAGCCGTCTTTTTCAAAGCCCTAGGAGATCTAAGATTATTAGCAGAATTTTCTCTTGTGGCATTATTTCGTGTTAATCGGGTGTTGTTGCTAGTACTTTCCCTAACAGCTTTTCTCCTGGTTTGCATGTTTAAATAGCATCCAGTATACTCCTGATACAAAAGAAACTAGAAATAGATAGGTCAGCTTATTTATAAAAATAGCATTCAGTATAGTCCTGATACACGCAAAATCAGAAAGAGTACAGAAAGTGAAGGACGATTGCTTATAGCAACAAAAACAAAAAGCAAAGTGTTTTTCTTTTCCACAATGCAAGGTTCCTACCTTCATGAGAGGTAACAGTGTGTAATATGCGTGGATGTAAGATTCTTAAATATGAACAATATTTGGCTAAACTTTTAATCCCAAAATAATAGTAAAATATCATAATAATATTTATTGTTAATTTGTAATTAATGTTGTTCATTGTCCTTTGCAAGCATGCATTCAGTTTACTGAATTGAGACTGTAGCAGTTAATAGCAACCTGAATCATGGGCCTGGAATCCTAGATAAAACAGAGAAACCCTAGCTAAGGACCCAGATAAATTTTCAGAAACTCTTACAGCAACAGTAACAGTAACCACAGGTCAGAGTTCCTAATACCATAACCTTTGCTCAAACTCCTCTAATTAGGGTTTGTAGTACCAGAAGCTAAGGCAGTAGCAACTCAACTCAATACCTAATTCCAGCTCAAGTTCCCAATAATTAGGCGAAAAAAACAAAGACTCTTTCAATAAAAGGTGAAGGAATAGAAGGCATTTTTTTTTTCTCAGAAATGGTATCCAGTTGCAATCCCCGTTAAACCGATAGAAAAAAGTAGCTGATGAACTCACACTCACTAAAAATTAACGCCAATTACAGAAATCCCAGCTAGAAATCAACAAATAATACGAGAAGGACAATATGTTCTGTACATTTGAAAAGGGATAAAAGGGAGGTAGCAACACAAAATCGAAATTGAACAAACAACAGGGAAATGAAATGCTTACTGTGGCGAGAAGAAACGAGAGGAGAGAAATCCGAGCCAAACCCTAGTAGTAGTAGAGAGAGAAGCTCGATTAGGGTTTGAACTTTGAACACAGGGGAAGGAGAATAGGGGATTAGAGAGAGTGTGGAGAGAGAGAGTGATCGTTTGATTTGTTGGGATCCTGTGGTCTTAAATCCATCGCCACTTTGTCCTTATCTATCAAATGCCCATGTGCCACGTCAGATTTTAACAATTGACGCGTTCCTATACCACTCTTCATCGTCTCCGTTACAAAATTATCGGAGGAAATAGTAATATTCTCAGGAGAGTACTCCCATTTCAAATTGCGATCGTTGAGCACGAATATTGTCGCGCACGTGGTGTGTGTAGCACCGGCGCCAGTGCTTCGGATCGCATGAACAGGATGTAACATGGTTTGATTTATCCAACAAATCAGAATATGCCGCATGTGTCATTTTAAACGTCCCAAACAGAAAACTCGCAACAGAAACTCTATTCGACTCTCGCTAAGCCGGAACTCGGAAGGTAGGTGCCTAGGTTGCGATATCTTCTGCAAATCGAAGCCCTTTTTTTTTTTTTTTATTGAAATCCGTAGGTCGTCGAATCCCGTATTCAATTGGGCATATTGTTTGACACGGTGTTCAACGGTCCGTTCATTTACTTTAAGAAAATTAAATAATTTATTTTGATTAAAATGGTTTAAATATTCGGTCTACTTTGTTTAATTAAAACCTACTAAAGTTTGATTTTGAGTAATGCAAAGTCTACAACGCACTTTCTCTTTTTTTGCTCAGGGATTAATGTGGGCCGTTGGATCAGAGATCAGATGGTTGATAACGATTTTAAGACACCATTCGCTGACCTCACCTTCTTTAATAATCGTGCCTATGAACAGTGCTCTTTCTAAATTTCCGCACGAATTATCTCATCCTTCGATTTGGAATCATGCGGTTAGATTTGGAGATGGAAAATCGTGGTTGTTGGATAGAGAATGCTGGACTTGGTGCATTGATTTAAATGCGGAACGATGCTATTAATTTGTCTTTCTGTGTTTATAACATCTGTTGGTGCACGACATTTAATTTTTGTTCTCTGTTGCATCCGACCTCTTCCCAAGCGGTGGTATTATTTTCTACTTTTCGTTCCCAAGCGGCAGATAAGCGAGAGGGATTAATTTTCTTAATTTTTTTTATCTTCCAGACATCCGTAGCAACAATCGATCAACGAGGTGTGCTCTCCTTGCCATGAAGCCTTCATCATCAGATATTATCCATTGTGCGATGCTTGTCGACGAAGAGGACGAGACAGAAGGTGGTCTATAGACTGGTGATCTGAAAGTGTCACCGATTTCGTTGGTGGTTCCTTGCAAAGTAGTGTTTTCTACCGTTAATCTTTATTTAATCAACAATTTTTAACTTACATATAAAATTTGATTTGGTTTCCCACCAAAATTCTTCTGTTGAAGTTGATGGAAATTGGGAAGCAATTTGAGGGTTTCTTTATCTCTATTTATATTCCAAAATTTTGATTGATATGTTTGCATTCGATAATTTTATTTTCCCTACTAGAACACGTTTAAGGTGGTCAAAGGTGGCAAAGCATTTTTGAAACATGGCGTTCATTTTGTTAACACATGTCAAGGCCCTTGACCATGATTTCTTTTCTTCCGTTACAACAAGTATTATGACTCATAATTATAGGTCTGATTGGTCGCGCGGTGAATTGATGATGAGGAGAAGCTTCTTAGGAAGAAAGGTGCGGTAATTATGTGTAAGTTTCTATTTTAACTAAATTTCTTCCTATTTCTTTTGGATCTATTTTAATCCGTCAAGAAAATAAAATAGTTGTGATTTGTATTTGTAGGATCTGGGTTGGTAATTAGAATCCTAGTACCAAGATGTGTCAACTATAGCCCTCTTACTGGCATAGTCCCTAATGTAACAGGGACTATTGCGCCAACGTTTGTTCCTCTCGCTAGATTTATTGGTGATCTCTCTTGTTTTCTTCTTGAATGCTGAATGATGTCTGGTCCGCTTAGGACCTTAGGTGACATTGTACTTGACTCGTCTTAAATTTTTTACTGTTTATAGTATTTCGTTAACACTATATTTAAAACTTTAGCATGGACTCCCCATTTTTTCCTGATGTGGAATACTCAAAATTGCATTATTTGCATTTTATATACGTAGTTACTATATATAATCCAATCATTTGAATAAATAAGATATGAATCATATTCTAGACAGTATAAAGAGTTTAAATTTATATTATTGTGATGAAATGACATAGAATGAATGCAGAAATGAGCGAAATGTTCAAATGATACTCAGAATTGCATTATTTACGCTTTATATGCGTAATTACTATGTATAATCCAATTTTTTTTTGAGTAAATAAGATACAAATCATATTGTAGAGAGTATAAAGAGTTTAAATGTAAATTATTGTGATGAAATGACTCAGAATAAATCCTGAAACATTCGAAATGCTCAAATGATACTCAAAATTGCATTATTTGCCCTTTATATGCGTAATTACTGCGTATAATTCAATCTTTTTGAATAAATAAGATTTGAATCATATTATAGACAATATAAAGAGTTTAAATGTAGATTATTCTAATGAAATAACTTAGAATTAATAAACAAATGATTGGAATGCTCAAATGCTACTAAGAATTGCATTATTTGCACATTGTATGCGTAATTACCATGTGTAATCGAATCTTTTTGAATAAATAAGATATGAATTATATTTTAGACAGTATAAAGAGTTTAAATGTAGATTATTCTTATAACATGACTTAGAATGAATACAGAAACGATTGAAATGCTCAAATGATTCTCAGAATTGCATTATTTGCTCTTTTTATGAGTAATTACAATCTATAATTCAATATTTTTGAATAAATTAGATATCAATCATATTTTATACAGTATAAAGAGTTTAAATGTTAATTATTGAGATGAAATGACTTAGAATGAATGTTGAAACGGTTGAAATGCGCAAAGGACACTCAGATTTGAATTATTTGCACTTTATAAGCGTTATTACTATATATAATCCAATCTTTTTGGATAAATAAGATACGAATCATATTCTAAAAGGTATAAAGAGTTTAAATATAGATTATTGTGATGAAATGACTCAGAATAAATCCTGAAACATTCGAAATGCTCAAATGATACTCAAAATTGCATTATTTGCCCTTTATATGCGTAATTACTGCGTATAATCCAATCTTTTTGAATAAATAAGATTTGAATCATATTATAGACAATATAAAGAGTTTAAATGTAGATTATTCTAATGAAATAACTTAGAATTAATAAACAAATGATTGGAATGCTCAAATGCTACTAAGAATTGCATTATTTGCACATTATATGCGTAATTACCATGTGTAATCGAATCTTTTTGAATAAATAAGATATGAATTATATTTTAGACAGTATAAAGAGTTTAAATGTAGATTATTCTTATGACATGACTTAGAATGAATACAGAAACGATTGAAATGCTCAAATGATTCTAAGAATTGCATTATTTGCTCTTTTTATGAGTAATTACAATCTATAATTCAATATTTTTGAATAAATTAGATATCAATCATATTTTATACAGTATAAAGAGTTTAAATGTTAATTATTGAGATGAAATGACTTAGAATGAATGTTGAAACGGTTGAAATGCGCAAAGGACACTCAGATTTGAATTATTTGCACTTTATAAGCGTTATTACTATATATAATCCAATCTTTTTGGATAAATAAGATACGAATCATATTCTAAAAGGTATAAAGAGTTTAAATGTAGATTATTGTGATGAAATGACTCAGAATAAATCCTGAAACATTCGAAATGCTCAAATGATACTCAAAATTGCATTATTTGCCCTTTATATGCGTAATTACTGTGTATAATCCAATCTTTTTGAATAAATAAGATTTGAATCATATTATAGACAATATAAAGAGTTTAAATGTAGATTATTCTAATGAAATAACTTAGAATTAATAAACAAATGATTGGAATGCTCAAATGCTACTAAGAATTGCATTATTTGCACATTATATGCGTAATTACCATGTGTAATCGAATCTTTTTGAATAAATAAGATATGAATTATATTTTAGATAGTATAAAGAGTTTAAATGTAGATTATTCTTATGACATGACTTAGAATGAATACAGAAACGATTGAAATGCTCAAATGATTCTAAGAATTGCATTATTTGCTCTTTTTATGAGTAATTACAATCTATAATTCAATATTTTTGAATAAATTAGATATCAATCATATTTTATACAGTATAAAGAGTTTAAATGTTAATTATTGAGATGAAATGACTTAGAATGAATGTTGAAACGGTTGAAATGCGCAAAGGACACTCAGATTTGAATTATTTGCACTTTATAAGCGTTATTACTATATATAATCCAATCTTTTTGGATAAATAAGATACGAATCATATTCTAAAAGGTATAAAGAGTTTAAATGTAGATTATTGTGATGAAATGACTCAGAATAAATCCTGAAACATTCGAAATGCTCAAATGATACTCAAAATTGCATTATTTGCCCTTTATATGCGTAATTACTGCGTATAATGCAATCTTTTTGAATAAATAAGATTTGAATCATATTATAGACAATATAAAGAGTTTAAATGTAGATTATTCTAATGAAATAACTTAGAATTAATAAACAAATGATTGGAATGCTCAAATGCTACTAAGAATTGCATTATTTGCACATTATATGCGTAATTACCATGTGTAATCGAATCTTTTTGAATAAATAAGATATGAATTATATTTTAGACAGTATAAAGAGTTTAAATGTAGATTATTCTTATGACATGACTTAGAATGAATACAGAAACGATTGAAATGCTCAAATGATTCTAAGAATTGCATTATTTGCTCTTTTTATGAGTAATTACAATCTATAATTCAATATTTTTGAATAAATTAGATATCAATCATATTTTATACAGTATAAAGAGTTTAAATGTTAATTATTGAGATGAAATGACTTAGAATGAATGTTGAAACGGTTGAAATGCGCAAAGGACACTCAGATTTGAATTATTTGCACTTTATAAGCGTTATTACTATATATAATCCAATCTTTTTGGATAAATAAGATACGAATCATATTCTAAAAGGTATAAAGAGTTTAAATGTAGATTATTGTGATGAAATGACTCAGAATAAATCCTGAAACATTCGAAATGCTCAAATGATACTCAAAATTGCATTATTTGCCCTTTATATGCGTAATTACTGTGTATAATCCAATCTTTTTGAATAAATAAGATTTGAATCATATTATAGACAATATAAAGAGTTTAAATGTAGATTATTCTAATGAAATAACTTAGAATTAATAAACAAATGATTGGAATGCTCAAATGCTACTAAGAATTGCATTATTTGCACATTATATGCGTAATTACCATGTGTAATCGAATCTTTTTGAATAAATAAGATATGAATTATATTTTAGATAGTATAAAGAGTTTAAATGTAGATTATTCTTATGACATGACTTAGAATGAATACAGAAACGATTGAAATGCTCAAATGATTCTAAGAATTGCATTATTTGCTCTTTTTATGAGTAATTACAATCTATAATTCAATATTTTTGAATAAATTAGATATCAATCATATTTTATACAGTATAAAGAGTTTAAATGTTAATTATTGAGATGAAATGACTTAGAATGAATGTTGAAACGGTTGAAATGCGCAAAGGACACTCAGATTTGAATTATTTGCACTTTATAAGCGTTATTACTATATATAATCCAATCTTTTTGGATAAATAAGATACGAATCATATTCTAAAAGGTATAAAGAGTTTAAATGTAGATTATTGTGATGAAATGACTCAGAATAAATCCTGAAACATTCGAAATGCTCAAATGATACTCAAAATTGCATTATTTGCCCTTTATATGCGTAATTACTGCGTATAATCCAATCTTTTTGAATAAATAAGATTTGAATCATATTATAGACAATATAAAGAGTTTAAATGTAGATTATTCTAATGAAATAACTTAGAATTAATAAACAAATGATTGGAATGCTCAAATGCTACTAAGAATTGCATTATTTGCACATTATATGCGTAATTACCATGTGTAATCGAATCTTTTTGAATAAATAAGATATGAATTATATTTTAGACAGTATAAAGAGTTTAAATGTAGATTATTCTTATGACATGACTTAGAATGAATACAGAAACGATTGAAATGCTCAAATGATTCTAAGAATTGCATTATTTGCTCTTTTTATGAGTAATTACAATCTATAATTCAATATTTTTGAATAAATTAGATATCAATCATATTTTATACAGTATAAAGAGTTTAAATGTTAATTATTGAGATGAAATGACTTAGAATGAATGTTGAAACGGTTGAAATGCGCAAAGGACACTCAGATTTGAATTATTTGCACTTTATAAGCGTTATTACTATATATAATCCAATCTTTTTGGATAAATAAGATACGAATCATATTCTAAAAGGTATAAAGAGTTTAAATGTAGATTATTGTGATGAAATGACTCAGAATAAATCCTGAAACATTCGAAATGCTCAAATGATACTCAAAATTGCATTATTTGCCCTTTATATGCGTAATTACTGTGTATAATCCAATCTTTTTGAATAAATAAGATTTGAATCATATTATAGACAATATAAAGAGTTTAAATGTAGATTATTCTAATGAAATAACTTAGAATTAATAAACAAATGATTGGAATGCTCAAATGCTACTAATAATTGCATTATTTGCACATTATATGCGTAATTACCATGTGTAATCGAATCTTTTTGAATAAATAAGATATGAATTATATTTTAGATAGTATAAAGAGTTTAAATGTAGATTATTCTTATGACATGACTTAGAATGAATACAGAAACGATTGAAATGCTCAAATGATTCTAAGAATTGCATTATTTGCTCTTTTTATGAGTAATTACAATCTATAATTCAATATTTTTGAATAAATTAGATATCAATCATATTTTATACAGTATAAAGAGTTTAAATGTTAATTATTGAGATGAAATGACTTAGAATGCATGTTGAAACGGTTGAAATGCTCAAAGGACACTCAGATTTGAATTATTTGCACTTTATATGCGTAATTACTATGTATAATCCAATTTTTTTTTGAGTAAATAAGATACGAATCATATTGTAGAGAGTATAAAGAGTTTAAATGTAGATTATTGTGATGAAATGACTCAGAATAAATCCTGAAACATTCTAAATGCTCAAATGATACTCAAAATTGCATTATTTGCATTTTATATACGTAGTTACTATATATAATCCAATCATTTGAATAAATAAGATATGAATCATATTCTAGACAGTATAAAGAGTTTAAATTTATATTATTGTGATGAAATGACATAGAATGAATGCAGAAATGAGCGAAATGTTCAAATGATACTCAGAATTGCATTATTTACGCTTTATATGCGTAATTACTATGTATAATCCAATCTTTTTTGAGTAAATAAGATACGAATCATATTGTAGAGAATATAAAGAGTTTAAATGTAGATTATTGTGATGAAATGACTCAGAATAAATCCTGAAACATTTGAAATGCTCAAATGATACTCAGAATTGAATTATTTGCACTTTATATGCGTAGTTACTATGTATAATCCAATATTTTGAATAAATAAGATATGAATCATATTATAAACAGTATAAAGAGTTTAAATGTAGATTATTGTGATAAAAAGACTTAGAATGAATCAAGAAATCATTGGAATGCTCAAATGATTCTCAGAATTGAATTATTTGCACATTATATGCGTAATTACCATGTGTAATCGAATCTTTTTGAATAAATAAGATATGAATTATATTTTAAACAGTATAAAGAGTTTAAATGTAGAATATTGTGATGAAATAACTTAAAATGAATCCTGAAATGATTGAAATGTTTAAATGATACTCAGAATTGGATTATTTGCCCTTTTTAAGCGTAATTACAATGTATAATTCGATATTTTTGAAGAAATAAGATATCAATCATATTTTATTCAGTATAAAGAGTTTAAATGTTGATTATTGGGATGAAATGACTTAGAATGAATGTTCAAACGGTTGAAATGCTCAGAGGACACTCAGAATTGAATTTTTTGCACTTTATAAGCATTATTATTATGGATAATACAATCTTTTTGGATAAATAAGATATAAATCTTATTATAGAAAGTGTATAGAGTTTAAAAATAGATTATTGTGATGAAATTACTTCGAATAAATGCAGAAACAATAGAAATGCACAAATGATACTCAGAGTTGCATTATTTGCACTTTATATGCGTAATTACTATGTATAACGCAATCTTTTTAAATAAATAAGATATGAATTATATTTTAGACAGTATAAAGAGTTTAAATTTAGAATATTGTGATGAAAAAACTTAAAATGAATACAGAAACGATTGAAATGTTCAAATGATACTCAGAATTGCATTATTTGCACTTTATATGCGTAATTACAATGTATAATTCAATATTTTTGAATAAATAAGATATCAATCATATTCTAGATGGTATAAAGAGTTTAAATGTAAATTATTGGGATGAGATGACTTAGAATGAATGTAGAAACGATTGAAATGCTCAAAGGACTCTCAGAATTGAATTATTTACACTTTATATGCGTTATTACTATGTATAATCCAATATTTTTGGATAAATAAGATATGAATCTAATTCTAGACAGTATAAAGAGTTTAAATGTAAATTATTGTGATGAAATTACTATGAATAAATGCAGAAACAATTGAAATGCACAAATGACACTGAGAATTGCATTATTTGCACTTTATATGCGTAGTTACTTTGTATAATCTAATTTTTGAATAAATAAGATATGAATCATATTATATAGACATTATAAATGGTTTAAATGTAGATTATGGTGATGAAATAACTTCGAATGAATCCAGAAATCATTGGAATGCTCAAATGATTCTCAGAATTGAATTATTTGCACATTATATGCGTAATTACCATGTGTAATCGAATATTTTTGAATAAATAAGATATGAATTATATTTTAGATAGTATAAAGAGTTTAAATGTAGAATATTGTGCCGAAATAACTTAAAATGAATCCAAAAACAATTGAAATGTTCAAATGATACTCAGAATTGCATCATTTGCCCTTTTTATGCGTAACTACAATCTATAATTCAATATTTTTGAATAAATTACATATCAATCATATTTTATACAGTATAAAGAGTTTAAATATAGATTATTGGGATGAAATGACTTAGAATGAATGTTAAAACGGTTGAAATGCTCAAAGGACACTCAGATTTGAATTATTTGCACTTTATAAGCGATATTACTATGTATAATCCAATGTTTTTGGATAAATAATATATAAATTTTTTTCTAGAAAGTATAAAGAGTATAAATGTAGATTATTGTGATGAAATTACTTGGAATAAATGCAGAAACAATTAAAATACACAAATGAAACTCAGAGTTGCATTATTTGCACTTAGCGCTGGGATTGGGCTGGGTCGATCCGGATATCCGGCCCAGCCCTCTACACAAGGGTTTAAAGACTGGATCGTATCCAGCCCCTTTTTTTCCAGCGAACGCTCGGCCCTCCTCACAATTTCAGTCCTGGACAGTCTACCCGCTCGAGCCAGCCCTCGATTAGAGAGGCATCCGCCGAGCTTTTAGCCTTTTACGTAACTCACAAATTTTCGCATAAGACCCTATACTTATTTTATTTCCCACCATAATTCTCCGACGAAATTCCGACGACTCAAACCATCGTTTCCGACGAGTTTGGGTTCTATGGCATCGTGGGATCGAGGAGAACACAACAACGAGCTTGGTTTGTGACGCGTCGGCCTAGGTTGGTGGGTTCGCCACCTCGTTGGGTTTTTTGTTCCTTCTCTTTACGTTTAGTTAGGTTTTTTTCTAATTTGAAATTATCCATGCCAGATGATTTATGATTACCACAACATAATAAGTATTTTTTTAAATCAGATGTGGTGGAGTTTAACTTATTATGTTGTTTAACTTATTGTGGTGGAGTTAGTAATTAAATTTGCTTTCAGCAATTACCTTTCATTGTCAATCTGTACCATTTTCTAAATTAAGCTTCCATGTGTCATACAAACTCAATTGAATAACTTTTTCACAATGTATACAAAACTTAAATGGAGAATTGTATATAGGTGACTTCTGATATCTCTGTTTGTGTGCTTCACAGGTTCACTGCTTTAGCTGCTTTGGAGAATTGTATAAACATTTCTGCATCTCCTGAGCTGTTACTTATGTCATGTGGCCACCAACAACAAGCTGACACATAGGATCATTAATATGAAAAAAAAAATGTAATTACAGATTAGATTTTTAAGTTAGTAGATGTGTATCTCAGAATATGAATAAAAAAAAGATTTTTAAGTTGGAACAAAATGTCAACAATAATTGATTGGTACCAAGTTATGGTGACTTCAATTGAATTATCTCAAATGATTGCCATGATAATTCAAGTTATAGAAATGCTGACCTACTATAGTTTCTCAAGCATCTCAAATAAATAGTAGGTAGCATTTTGTGCATTTCAGAATTGATATCCATGTACCATGCCTCATCCTCCTGTACCAACCCCATACAGCCCCTCACTGGTACCACCATAACGGCCAAAAAACAACATAACACTTCCATGCCACACAACTGGTACCCAACCTGAAACTAGCTAAGCAACAAATGGACACAACACGATACATAGCTATTAAAAACCAACGAACATATATAATCCAAACAAATGAATAAATAAATATAGCACACAACCATAAATTATTCAAAACATTTAAAACACACATAAATTATTCAAAACATTTAAAACACACATAAATTATTCAAAACATTTAAAACACATTTTCAGTATCACCATTCAACATACAATGACACAATATAGTCAGCAACTCCATAAAACATAAATACCCAGTTCTGCATCCAGACACCAAGATACCCTACTAAGCTCACGAGGGCACAAAAACACTAAATTAATATCAGTATATCACCACAAGATACAACCCTAAACAAGATAGACACACAGACATCCTCCAATGCGGTTTATTTCTTCAAAACTGCTAGCCTAAGTCTTCATAAACATACTTTCTCATGAGGAAATACTTCTCTCTTTTCTTCTCTCGCTCAGTCTTCACTCTTCAGAGATTCCTGCAGTAACTTCTGTTAGAAAATTTCTAAAACCCATAAAGGTTCTAAGTAAATATCTAAATTACCCCCACTGTTTTGGAATGACCACTCTTTAAATTACCCCCAGGTAAAGTAGCTATTAGAAACATATTTGGATAGAGCATCTCGTGATTTCCTTGCTGTTACTTTAAGGTGGCATCTTTACATGCTGTAGGTTCTGTCAAAGATGACTACTATTTGACTAAAATTCTATGTTTAACATTTTTTAAGGTGGCAAATCAGTAAGGATAAACCATTAAAAGAAATAGATAACAAGTCAGGATCATCCTGGTACAAGACTTGACAAGGACAGTATGTTCATTCACTTTGGTAATCTTTAATATAAAGAAATTTACATAGAATTAAAAGAAATTCTAAAAGGAATGTACCTTCACTGATCAGATTTTTGTATTAAAGGGAGATATTTGTTCAAGTCAAATGCTTCCTCCTTCGGACCAAACCAGTCCTTTGAGCACACAAGACACTCAATGGTTTCACTATTTATTGAGGTGCGGAGATGATCGGTTAGTCGACCCGCTGCACTAAAAGCCGATTCAGAAGCAACACTTGATGCTTGCACCGACAAGAAGTCTCTAGCCATCTTTGCGAGCGTGGGATATAATCCAGAATTTTGTTTCCAGAATTGCAAGATGTCGAAATTTTCTTCATCCGTGTCTATGGGCTTCTCTTGCATATACTTCTCCAACTCGGACATTGTCGAGTGCAAATCCAAATTTTGAGACTTGAATTGTGCAAATTCCTCATCGAGCTTTCGTTTTCTAGAAACCTGCTTTTCACCTTGAGATGACCCAACACTTGAATCTTGGTCCATACAAGCCTTCTCATATTCCTCATAGTATTTTTTCAACCAATCACGGACATCATCCAGCCTTGCATTTGCTTCATGCCCCTCTCCGTAAGCTTTCTTGAAACAAAATGCCAAAAATATAAGCTTGTACCGAGGATCAAAGATAGTTGCTAGTGTTAGAATGAGATTCGGGTTTTGCCAATATTTGTCAAACTTCCTTTGCATTCGTAGTGCCAATTCCCTCAAAATTGCACTACCTTTGTGATTCTCAAGTAGCAACAATCTACGAATAGTCCAAACCTCCTTAATGTAGGTGTGAGAAGAAGGTCTTCTAACACTCGAGAACGTTTTTGTCGCGTCAAGAAATGGCTCCAAAAATGTAGCCATGTCTTCCGCATTGTTCCACTCCTCTGGACTTGGACCTTTTATGCTTCCTTGATCATTAACATACCTCTTCAAGGCCCCTTTCAACACCAATGCTTCCTTGATCATTACAAGTGTTGAATTCCATCTTGTAGGGCAATCTAGTGCCAAACCCTTTTTAGGTGACAACTTGAGCTCATCCAAAATAGAATTGAGAACTTGAAGTCTTGATCCACTTGAACCAATATGCCGTAATAGTTCTCGAATGTTTTCCAATGTTGTATGGATGAGTTTCATGCCTTCTTGTGCAATGAGATTCAAAATATGTGCCGAACATCTCATATGCATGTGGCTTGCACCAAAAAGCATCTTTTCTGATAGTCTACTCTCCAAAAATTTCACAGCAAGATCATTCACCGAAGAATTATCTAGAGTAATAGAAAATATCTTGTCTTCCAACTTCCAATCACTCCATAGCTTTTCAACCAAGTCAGCAACGGCTTGTCCAGTATGTGGATAAGGGATTTTCTTGAAAGCTATTATCCTTTTCTGAAATTGAAATTCATTATCGATCCAATGTGCCGTTAAACACAAGTATCCTAGATTGGCACTTGAGGTCCATATGTCGCTTGTAAATGACACACGGGAGTCCAATCCTTCGAGCTCTGCCAATGCAACTCTGCAGCCGGCCTTGAAAACCGCGACACAATCTTCTCGTACCGTCTGACGCCCAACAGATCTATATTCCGGTCTCAAAGACCGCATAGCTGGTTCAAAAAATCGACTTTCACTGGCTGAAAATGGAAGTTCGGCATCGATGAAGAAAAGCGTGAGAAGGCCACGTGTCAATTCGGGATCAAATTTGAAAGTAGACGGATCAAACCAATTATCCCCTTTATATGCGTAATTACTATGCATAATGCAATCTTTTTGAATAAATATGTTATGAATTATATTTTAGACAGTATAAAGAGTTTAAATGTAGAATATTGTGTTGAAATAACTTAGAATGAATCCAGAAATCATTGGAATGCTCAAATTATACTCAGAATTGAATTATTTGCACATTATATGCGTAATTATTATGTATAATTCAATGTTTTTGAATAAATAAGATATGAATCATATTCTACACAGTATAAATAATTTAAATATAGATTATTGTGATAAAATGACTAAGAATAAATGCAAAAACAATTGAAATTACCAAATGATACTCAGAGTTGCATTATTTGCACTTTGTATTCGTAATTACTATGTATAATGCAATCTTTTTGAATAACTAAGATATGACTGATATTTTAGACAGTATAACGAGTTTAAATGTAGAATATTGTGATGAAATAACTTAAAATGAATCCAGAAGCAATTGAAATGCTAAAATGATACTCAGAATTGCTTTATTTACATTTTATATGCGTAATTACAATGTATAATTCAATGTTTTTGAATAATAAGATATCAATCATATTCTAGATAGTATAAAGAGTTTAAATGTTGATTATTTTGATGAAATGACTTAGAATGAATGTAGAAACAATTGAAATGCTCAAAGGACACTCCGAATTGAATTATTTGCGCTTTATAAGCTATATTACTATGTATAATCCAATATTTTTGGATAAATAAGATATGAATATTTTTCTAGACAGTATAAAGAGTTTAAATGTAGATTATTGTGATGAAATTATTTAGAATAAATGCAGAAACAATTGAAATGCACAAATGATAGTCAGAATTGCATTATTTGCACTTTATAAGCGTAGTTACTATGTATAACCAAATCTTTTGAATAAATAAGATATGAATCATATTATAGACAGTATAAAGAGTTTAAATGTAGATTATTGTAATAAAATGACTTAGAATGAATCCAGAAATCATTGGAATGCTCAAATTATACTCAGAATTGAATTATTTGCACATTATATGCGTTATTACCATGTGTAATCGAATCTTCTTGAATAAATAAGATATGAATTATATTTTAGACGGCATCAAGAGTTTAAATGTAGAATATTGTGATGAAATAACTTAAAATGAATCCAGAAACGAATGAAATGCTCAAATGATAGTCAGAATTGCATTATTTGCCCTTTTTATGTGTAATTACAATGTATAATTCAATATTTTTGAATAAACAAGATATCAATCATATTTTATACAGTATAAAGAGTTTAAATATTGATTATTGGGTTGAAATGACTTAGAATGAATGTTGAAACGGTTGAACTGCTCAAAGGACACTCAGAATTTAATTATTTGAACTTTATAAGCTTTATTACTATGTATAATCCAATCTTTTTTGATAAATAAGATATGAATCTTATTCTAGAAAGTATAAAGAGTTTAAATGTATATTATTGTGATGAAATTAGTTAGAATAAATCCAAAAACGATTGAAATGTACAAATGATACTCAGAGTTGCATTATTTGCACTTTATAAGCGTTATTACTATGTATATTCCAACATTTTTGGATAAATAAGATATGAGTCTTATTTTAGACAGTATAAAGAGTTTAAATGTAGATTATTGTGATGAAATTACTTTGAGTAAATGCAGAAACATTTGAAATGTACAAATGATACTCAGAATTGCATTATTTGCACTTTATATGCGTAGTTACTATGTATAATCCAATCTTTTGAATAAATAAGATATGAATCATATTATAAACAGTATAAAGAGTTTAAATGTAGATTATTGTGCTGAAATTACTAAGAATAAATGCAGAAAAAAATTGAAATGCGCAAATGATACTCAGAATTGCATTATTTGCACTTTATATGCGTAGTTACTTTGTATAATCCAATCTTTTGAATAAATAAGATATGAATCATATTATAGACAGTATAAAGAGGTTAAATGTAGATTATTATTATGAAATGACTTAGAATGAATCCAGAAATCATTGGAATGCTCAAATGATACTCAGAATTGAATTATTCGCACATTATATGCGTAATTACCATGTGTAATCCAATCTTTTTGAATAAATAAGACATGAATTATATTTTAGACAGTATAAAGAGTATAGATGTAGAATATTGTGATGAAATAACTTAAAATGAATCCAGAAACGATTGAAATACTTAAATGATACTCTGAATTGCATAATTTGCCCTTTTTATACGTATGTATAATTCGATATTTTTGAAGAAATAAGATATCAATCATATTTTATACTGTATAAAGAGTTTAAATGCTGATTATTGGGACTGAAATGACTTAGAATGAATGTTGAAACGGTTGAAATGCTCAAGGGACACTCAGAATTGAATTTTTCGCACTTTATAAGCACTATTACTATCGATAATCCAATCTTTTTGGATAAATAAGATATAAATCTAATTATAGAAAGTGTAAAGAGCTTAAATCTAGATTATTGTGATGAAATTACGTAGAATAAATGCAAAAACAATTGAAATGCACGAATGATACTTAGAGTTCCATTATTTGCAATTTCTATGCGTAATTACTATGTATAATGCAATCTTTTTTAATAAATAAGATATGAATTATATTTTAGATAGTATAAAGAATTTAAATTTAGAATATTATGATGAAAAAACTTAAAATGAATCTAGAAACGATTGAAATATTCAAATGATTCTCGGAATTGCATTATTTGCACTTTATATGCGTAATTACAATGTATAATTCAATATTTTTGAATAAATAAGATATCAATCATATTCTAGATGGTATAAAGAGTTTAAATGTTGATTATTTGGATGAAATTACATAGAATAAATGTAGAAACAATTGAAATGCTCAAAGGACTCTCAGAATTGAATTATTTGCACTTTATAAGCGTTATTACTATGTATAATCCAATATTTTAGGATAAATAAGATATGAATCTTATTCTAGATAGTATAAAAAGTTTAAATGTAGATTATTGTGATGAAATTACTAAGAATAAATGCAGAAAAAATTGAAATGCACAAATGATACTCAGAATTGCATTATTTGCACTTTATATGAGTAGTTTGTATAATCCAATCTTTTGAATAAATAAGATATGAATCATATTATAGACAGTATAAAGAGGTTAAATGTAGATTACTGCGATGAAATGACTTAGAATGAATCCAAAAATTATTGGAATGCTCAAATAATACTAAGAATTGAATTATTTGCATATTATATGCGTAATTATCATGTGTAATCGAATCTTTTTGAATAAATAAGACTTGAATTATATTTTAGACAGTATGAAGAGTTTAAATGTAGAATATTGTAATGAAATAACTTAAAATGAATCCAGAAATGATTGAAATGCTCAAATAATACTCAGAATTGCATTGTTTACCCTTTTTATGCGTAATTACAATGTATAATTCAATATTTTTGAATAAATAAGATATCAATCATATTTTATACAGTATAAAGAGTTTAAATGTTGATTATTGGATGAAATGACTTAGAATGAATGTTGAAACGGTTCAAATGCTCAAAAGACACTCAAATTTGAATTATTTGCACTTTATAAGCATTATTACCATGTATAATCCAATCTTTTTCGATAAATAAGATATAAATCTTATTCTAGAAAGTATAAAGAGTATAAATGTAGATTATTGTGATGAAATTACTTAGAATAAATGCATAAACAATTAAAATGCACAAATGATACTTAGAGTTACATTATTTGCACTTTATATGCGTAATTACTATGCATAATGCAATCTTTTTGAATAAATATGATATGAATTACATTTTAGACAGTATAAAGAGTTTAAATGTAGAATATTGTGACGAAATAACTTAGAATGAATCCAGAATTCATTGGAATGCTCAAATGATACTCAGAATTGAATTATTTGCACATTATATGCGTAATTACCATGTGTAATCAAATCTTTTTCAATAAATAAGATATGAATTATATTTTAGACAGTATAAAGAGTTTAAATGTAGAATATTGTGATGAAATAACTTAAAATGAATCCAGAAACGATTGAAATGCTCAAATGATACTCAGAATTGCATTATTTGCCCTTTTTATGCGTAATTACAATGTATAATTCAATATATTTTAATAAATTAGATATCAATCATATTTTATACAATATAAAGAGTTTAAATATAGATTATTGGGATGAAATGACTTAGAATGAGTATTGAAACGGTTGAAATGCTAAAAGGACACTCAGATTTGAATTATTTGCACTTTATAAGCGTTATTACTATGTATAATCCAATCTTTTTGGATAAATAAAATATAAATCTTATTCTAGAAAGTATAAAGAGTTTAAATGTAGATTATTGTGATGAAATTACTTAGAATAAATGTAGAAACAATTAAAATGCACAAATGATATTCAGAGTTGCATTATTTACACTTTATATGCGTAATTACTATGTATAATGTAATCTTTTTGAATAAATATGATATGAATTATATTTTAGACAATATAAAGTGTTTAAATGTAGAATATTGTGATGAAATAACTTAGAATGAATCCAGAAATCATTGGAATGCTCAAATGATACTCAATTGAATTATTTGCATATTATATGCATAATTACCATGTGTAATCGAATATTTTTGAATAAATAAAATATGAATTATATTTTAGACAGTATAAAGAGTTTAAATGTTGAATATTGTGATGAAATAACTTAAAATGAATCCAGAAACGATTGAAATGCTCAAATGATACTCAGAATTGCATTATTTGCCATTTAGATGCGTAATTACAATGTATAATTCAATATTTTTGAATAAATAAGATATCAATCATATTTTATACAGTATAAAGAGTTTTAGTGTTGATTATTTTGATGAAATCACTTAAAATTATGTTGAAACGGTTGAAATGCTCAAAGGACACTCAGAATTGAATTATTTACAATTTATAAGCGTTATTAATATGTATAATCCATTCTTTTTGGATAAATAAAATATGAATCTTATTGTAGAAAGTATAAAGATTTTAAATAGAGATTATTGTGATGAAATTATTTGGAATAAATGCAAAAACAATTGAAATGTACAAATGATACTCAGAGTTGCATTATTTGCACTTTATATGCATAATTACTATGTATAATGCAATCTTTTTGAATAAACTAGCAAAGGAGCCCACCCAATGTGTGGGAAAATTCGATGAAAAATTCAAGATCAATTTAATCATGCTTTGCATTGCATGATTAAATACACATCCTTAGGAGCCAACCAAATGATTTATACACAATAGCTAATAAGCATGCAAAGCATTGAATGCAACATGATGTACAATGTTTATTATTTTAAGATGAAAACATCTTATAACAGCCAATACACAAATAGCATAAAATAAATTCAAATTTAATAATACCATAAAAAAACTAATGTCCTATATTGTCCTTGTATACTCTAAATCTTGGCTCCGCCATCATGATTGACCTGAAAGAAATGACAAAAAAGTGCTATAGAGAAATTGATGAAACATACATCTAACAAATCTGCTTTAAAAAACAAGGCATATAAAAGCTTCAAAAATAGACTTTAGTGTGGTCATTTTGCATAAGGGGACTCGCAATAACCAGTCTAGTAAAATTTGCCTTCAGGAGGGTTGGTTCTTGTGGAGTAGATGTGTCTAGCTCTGCCCGATGCAAGCAAAAGTCACAAGCGAGATGAACCGAATTACCCGAATTTTGCAACAAATGAAAGATTACTTTTGAAATTCACCTAAAAAAAAGAAACTACCACTGAATAAAAAAATTAAAAATAAGGAGTTTGACTTTTACAATGAAATTATTTCACAATCTTGACAATATATCTTTTGAGATATCACCTATCACAGAGATACTGGAGAAGTTCATCACCCCAAAATACTCAATCAAGAACTCCTTCCGTTGGTCTTACTCCGATCAATTGTACATGGCAGTGAGATGCACAGCTAGGATAAACTGGTCACATGCAACTCATACAAATTAACAAATCCTAATTATGCAAAAACATAAATTACCCTTCATTATTTGCTGCCCTCTCATACAAAAAAAGAGTTTCTTTTTCCAAAATAGCTGAATCAGAATCTAAATTTCAGCCCAAGTGCCGAACCAATCCATGTCGGCTATTAAGCCTGAACTGGCCAGCAGCATTCAGTATTGTACCAATTATCAGTCCCTAATACAGTATATAACTATTCTTCATTACCTAGTTTCTAGAGGCTATATGTTGTGGCCTATCAGGAAAGTAATGATTAATCATACAAAGGAAAAAATACATTCTATTTATCCATTAGCAAGCTGGTATCAGGTTAAATGCAATACATGTAAATATTATTTTAAAAAGAAAATGAAAGATATGAATCTAGATGGAATTAGTTAAAAAAGGAAAGAATCCCAACAGTTGTGTCTATCAAATATTTCAGATCTTCATGCCAGATCTTCAAATATATTATTTCAATACAAAAATTTAAGATATTATTTCAACCAAAGAAATAAAAAAAATTGCAAAACAGAAATTGAAATTTAAAAATTAGTGTCAAATGCCAGTTCCAATGAAGGATATGTCGTGTGTATCATTATTCCAAATCTTGGATTATGTACAATATTACATTGTACCTTTATATTCAAACACACAAAAAATATACTAAAGTTAATTTTAATACCTCAATTTCCTCATCAGACACCTAGAAAGGGCTGACAACGAACATATCTCATAACAAAAAGCAACAGTACACGTTCTATAATAACACCTACAAAGCCTGCAAATGACTACTATACAATTATCAAAAATAAGAACTAAAAAAGCGAGAAATAATCCTTAAAATTGATTTTTACCCTCTATCATTATATAATAAAATTAATAGCCTTTAACAATTCAAGCTAATAATTACTTTGAGCCAACTGGTCTAAGCCATTAGCACATATTTTCTTGTAATTATTTTCCTGAATACTATTGATCAGTATCAAGTCAGAACAAAACTGCACTACATGAATGGATAACTTCCCAAGATAATGAATCAGAGAAAGAAAGTGTAAGAAAGAGCACAAACCTGATGAAGCAAAGTATTCCTACAAACAATCTTAGAAGGATTAGCAACTGGTTACAATTGGCATCTTTCCTGTACCTCGATCCTGGGTCCTAACTAAAAGAACCAAAAATATGAATACGTTGTTAGTAAAACTTAATACTGTTTCCAAGAATATATGTAAAGTGAAATCTCAGTACAATTTTTACTAATAATAGTTTAATGATGAACGAACTGTCATTTCTTAGATTAATTTTGAAATTGTAAAAGAACCACATGAAAGCAAAAATAAAAAATCTATAGCTTACCCCAAATAGGATGATAGGGAGCTCAAGGGTATCTGTATTGATCTTCCAAGAAAACAAATCTCTCACCATAAGTGCCGCAACTACAACTGTTTTGTATCATCCCAAATGAACTCATCATAGCAGACAAACTAAGACCTTATGAATATTCTGTTGCCACCCTTTCCTAAACCAAAATCGAATAAAGCAACCAATAAAGATTAGAAATAACAAGACAAATCACACAGCACAATTATTTGAGTAATAATTCATAAAATCATTGTTCGGTAATGCTTAGCATATGTTTTCCCAGGTAGTGCTTTGCGAAAAGTTCTTTATAACTCATCAAAACAAATGTAAACAAATAGAAAGAAGAAAATACCTATAACGATGAGGATGGTTGAGATAGGTGTGGTGTTGGCCGCTCCAGTCGCGGTGGTGCCGGCCTCCTCCGCCTCCGGCGGTGGATTTGCAACTGAGTCCTCAGACGGAGTCATAATATTCTAACAAACCCTTTGTAACACCCCATGATTTTGACCAGCTTTGACTTTTGTTGACTATGAATTTGTCCTTTGACCAGTCAAAGGATTGACTTGATGTTGACCAAGATTAAATATTCAACAGCCGAGCCTTATACATTTGTTGCACCGAATAAAAAGGAATGTTTGACACCTCCTCCTTGCCAGTCACACGTGTCATAGCTTTATCAATTTCATCTTTATTTATTTACCATATATGCCACTTCTCTCTCTCTCTCCTTAATTCCATCTCCAACAGAGCAAAACCAAAAATGAAAACCGAATAGGAGGTGCTCTAGTTCCATCCGATGACCTTAGCTTCCACCATAATCCAAACAAATAGATGTGTAATTAAATAGGGATTGCACTTTGATTTGGCTGCCGTTCGGAATCCGAGTCTACGTCGCAGTAGAAGTTGTTCTGATTTGTTTGTGATTTATGAACCGCTTTATCAGGTAACCGGACTTCTCTATATTTAATTTCGTATTGATTGATTGATTGATTTGATTTTTATCGTTTGATTTTGATTGAATATGTTTACTGAATTGTGATTGGTATATTTCACGGGTTATCGGGTTTGGAATTGGATTTGAATCTGAATTTGAATATGAATTTTGAGCCCTGATCCTCCTGAGTTCGGGGAGGGGCCGGTCCTGATCCTCCTGAGATCGGGGAGGGACCACTTTGACTGACTGACTGGCTAGATCCGATTATCTCCGTAAAATATATTATTTGTTATGTGGATTAATCTGATCTGATTGAATTTTGTTATAATAATTAATTATAGAAAAGCTGCGTCGTTAAATAACCGGTTACTGAGGTTTGTACCTGACTCTGTTTGTTTTTCTGTTGCGACGTAGGTTGACGGGCCGTCGGATGGATGCATAAGATACCGTTTTTCGCTCGCGCCCCGCGACCCGTCGGTGCGGGACGTGACACCCTTCCTCTTCCTCTCTCGTTCTCTAGAGATCCAATTTCAAATGGAGAAGGCGACAACAATAATTGCGTATCTCGACTTTTTATTATCGTTGGTTAGGGCACACATGATGGGTACTGGGCAGGAGGGCAAACGGGGGAGGGGGGAGGGAGGATGGGAGGACATCAGGCTATCTTTCGCTTGCCATCCTCGAGGCTCGAAAGTTGAAGAGAAGAGAGCTCTTAGCAGAGCAAGGCAGCGGATTGGAGAGAATGAGACCAAAACCCTAGCACAATTATAAAGGATAATGGTGCGGGGAGGGAGCGTACAGGTGAAAAATTAAAGAGGCTAGGGTTAAGGCGCTGCACAAAATAAAAATATTAAAAAATGCGAAAGCTGGGATCGAACTCTCGCGGTGCATAGCTATGCAAATTGTCAACTACCATCCAGCGCACTGATTATGTTCTGTCAAAAGGTCGACTTCTTTTGTGAAATAGAAATCCAAGCCGTACATCAGATAAATCAATGGTCTATAATGATGTTAACAAATGTTTGAACCCCCTTTTGTGAAAATATTATGGGCTTGTTTTGGGTGCGTTTATAAGTAGTAGAGATAGTAGAGATAAGATATGAATTATATTTTAGACAGTATAAAGAGTTTAAATGTAGAATATTGTGATGAAATAACTTAAAATGAATCCAGAAACGATTGAAATGCTCAAAAGATATTCAGATTTGCATTATTTTCAATTTATATGCGTAATTACTATGTATAATCCAATCTTTTTGAATAAATAAGATTTGAATCATATTCTAGACTGTATAATGAGTTTAAATGTTCATTATTGTGATAAAATGACTTAGAATGAATGTAGAAACGATTAAAATGCTCAAATGATACTCAGAGTTGCATTATTTTCACTTTATATGTGTAATTACTATGTATAATACAATCTTTTTGTATAAATAAGATATTAATCATATTCTAGACAGTATAAAGAGTTTAAATGTAGATTATTGTAATGAAATAACTTAGAATGAATCCAAAAACGAATGCAATGCTCAAATAAAACTCTGAATTGCATTATTGATAGGAGTAATTACTATGTATAATCCAATCTTTTTGAACAAATAAGATATAAATCATATTTTAGACAGTATAAAAGAGTTAAAATGTTGATTATTGTGATGAAATAACTTCAAATGAATCCAGAAACGATTGAAATGCTCAAATGATACTCAGAATGGCATTACTTGCACTTTATATACGTAATTACTATATATAATCCAATCTTTTTGAATAAATATGATATTAATTTCATTCTATAGAGTATAATGAATTTAAATGTAGATTATTGTGATGAAATGATTTAGAATGAATCCAGAAACGATTGAAATGATCAAATGATACTCAGAATTGTATTATTTGCACTTTATAGGCGTAATTACTATGTATCATACAATATATTTGAATAAATAAGATATGAATCACATTCCAGACATTATAAAGAGTTTAAATGGAGATTAGATAATACTGAGTTGAGGTGAGAATAGTAGATACTAATGTTCTCATCTACTGATTCTGTGCAGAGATACTTATCAAGGCTATATATTTTGGTGCTTGCTTTCTGCTTTTTTTCAAACAAGTGAAACAACAATTAGCCTGATGTTGATATATTTCCTATCAGTTTTAGGCAGCTTTGCTTTATCCCTTTTTAATTTTGATCTGCAACTGATTTATATTAATATCCTTTGATAAGGGTGGTATAGGTGGGCCAATAGAGGACACGAGGGAAGCAATTGTTTGCAGTTGGTTTGAAACTTCTTTTGAGGTTTGCTATTCTTTCTTTTTAGTACTTCATATTATTATTATTGCTTAATTGTTGACTATTAATTTTGTTTTCTATTTTTTTGTTGCTTTTTAATTGGATCAAGCGTCATTTGTATTTCACGAAGTAATGTGCAATTGTATTGTGTTCATTTGTTTTATTTGTTGTTCATTTAGTTCAATTGCACGGTTTACTCACTCTTAGACTGAACATGTGCATAAATATTAAATTGCAAAAGGTAGGCAAACATGAGTACATAAGATAGAAAAGATTAAGGGAGATTATAAATAAGCCCAAAATAAATAACTTACTTGCAAAATGTACTGAAATGCAATTAACAATAGTTTGCGTCAGATTGTGTTTGATGATTGCATATCAATGTGTATCGTTATATTTTTTCTAATTTAGAAGGATGTCTTACCGATTAAAATAGCTATTAAAATCATTTGTTTATTTCAAAAGTTATAAAATATATGAAGAAGGTTGGATATCAAAAGTTCTTATCAGGTGTTTAATCCTGCCTTTTCTTATTGGATATCAATCATTCTGTCATGTTTGGATCTCCCATCTATCTAAAGCCACTACTTTTGCACTAAAATAAATTTAATCTTAATTTATTTTCAGGTAGCTGATTTAATGTTGGATTTGTGCAAGGTTGAATTCATGTCCAGTTGGATCTGTCATCTGAGTTATTTGATCTTATTCTTCATTTAGTTTGGTTTTAGTTTCATCTTATTCTTCATTTAGTTTGCCAAATCTGTTACTTGAAGTACTCTGTGATTGTTTGAGTATATGTTGTAGTGATAACTATTGAGTTTTCGATGCATCAGAAGCTGGTTTGTAATAATTAATCGTTCTATAAGGTGGCCCATGGCTTAAAAAGAAATTTTGAATGTTGTGGTGCACATACGTTATCCCATTTCTTAAGCCCCTGTTCTATTTGTATTTTTGTTTTGGCCCAAAATATTTGGATGAACCTTCTTATGAGGATCCATTATATGTCTGCATTTAATTCAAATTCCCCTCGACTAATTATGTTTCACAAATGATGAGTATGTGTTTTAGATTTGTATATCTACTTTTTCAGGGAAAAAAAAATGCAAAAGCTAAATGAAAGATCTTGCAATTACATTTAGAATTGCATGATTTTTTTATTGATGTATTTTATGAATTTAAGCATAAATATAAATCATCCATAATTAATATAAATAAAAGTATCGTGCAATCAAAATTAATTATATATATACACACACCCAGCGCGCGCACCAGACTATATCATTATCAAAGTTAACATAAAGATAAAATAACAGAATTAGTAACTGCAAATAGTGCCATAAAATTTAAAAAATAAAAAATATGAAAGAATCGCGCAACGCGCGAGATTCGAACTAGTATTAGTAAATATTATATTAGGATAATAGTATTTCACACATTAATACATAACTAGTGGGGCTTATCGAGCTTCGCTCGATACATGAGTTTTTTTTAATTAATTTTTTTAATAATTTATTTATTTATGATTAAGTTATATATATTTTTCAGTTTGTATAATTCAATTTTATTTATTTGCAACAAACTAAAAAAAATTATCTAAATTTCTGGATGGTTGTAAAACATTACCAAACACATGATGTTTTAAAAATAAAAAGCTAATTTGTGTTGAAAATAATCTAGTATATTAGAGTAGTAAATTGTTGATATGATTTTGATTGGTTTAAAATCATAGTAATTACGGATATAATGTCCAAATAATGCATATTCTAAGCATCATTTGAGCATATCAAACGATTCTGCATTCATTCTAAGTCATTTTATCACCATAATCAATAATCAAGCTCTCTGTACTATTTAGAAAATGATTCAGATCTTACTTATTAAAATTAAATTGGATTATATACAAAGTTTTTAAGCATATAATATGCAAATAATGCATATTTTGAATATTACTAGTGGGTTCGTCGCGCGTTGCGCGACCTATTTTTCGTCTTGTCTTTTTGTTAAATCTTACTATTAAAGTAGTTTTTATTTGTAGTTTACTCTATTACATGTACGAACCATAGTGGAAATAGATAAATTTATTTAAAAAAACAATAAAAATAAGATGAAAGATAGGAGCATTAATGTTAAGATTTTATTAGTAGTTTAGTCTATTACATAAATGTTGTATATCTTCTTCAACAGCAGGCCTACGTATAAAACTAAAATGTGATAATCACCTATACAATACGTACCGTTCCAACAGTAGTGTAATAGTAGGTTGTTGATTTCAGAAAAAAAATTTTGATACGTTATTATAGATCATGAACAACCTAAGTTTTCAGTAAGATTTTCCTGCACCAACTCTTTATCGGTCACTTTTGTTTCAAACATAACTCAGCTATGTTTTCAAATTATAGAATTTAGAGTGAACCTGGCAGCGATTAAATCCTCAACAACAACAAAAAACGTCGTAGTTGCAGTCCTTTAATTGATTTTGCTCTCCGTCGTACAGACCCTGTGTAGAATGAATAAAACAATGATAAAAAAATGAACAAAGCAAAGGAAATTAATAAGCTAAACATCTAGATGAGCACAACAGGCTTTAAAAGTTGAAAATGATAGGGATTCATACCAAAAACTCTTGGGTATTCATACTGTTACATTTGTTAACTAATATATGTTGATGAAATTATTGCTCTAACCACCATGAACCAATGTACATTCTTTTATTAAAAATGTCAAGCGAAGTAGCAAAATGGGCTCCAAGAGAAGTTGAAAGATATCCAATCATCTCTGCCCTATTACTTGAGTTACCAAATGAATAAGCAACAATGTACTGCCTATTCGCTGCCAAACTCATATCTGTTTTCCAAACATTCAAGGTCCAAATAGAAGAGAGTTTCAGATCCAGACCCAACCTAATAAGGCAGGAATTAAACCCAAACCCATTTAAGCCTGGAAATTTAGAATTCCCCCCTCTATTTCTAAATAAAAACTCATTTTTATTCACTTAAGCCTTGAAAAACTTCAGGAATTCACAAACTCACCCTTGTTTCCATACCAGAACCTAAAATCTCGTACCAGCAATTGGTACACAACCTGATCCTGCACCAAAATCACATCCAGAGCTTATGGCGTCCCCATAAGAACCTGTTCACACCAAGACATACATATTAAACTTCATTTACATTGTGTATACTAAACAAATAGATGAATAGAAGCCGAGAAAGTTGATAAAATGCATGTATTTGCATCTTGAATAGAAGCAAACTAATAAATAATTTTCTGAACCAAACTAAATTTAAGGTGAAATTTCCTTTCGTACAATACAGAATAATGAAATCAAATTTACATGTATGTTGGAATAATCGAAAATATTCCTATTGACTATTTTGACCATTAATATGTCTCCTATTCAAGCAGACAGCTATATTGCATATTATGTTATTCTAATTTTCGACTCTCCATTTTATCCTTGCTCCTTCTTTTGGAAATTACAATGAATTAATTTACTTTATATATAAGCACTATCATTTTCCATTTACATTATTGGAGAGGGGATGACTGTAACTATTAGCTAACATTTTGTAATCATTTATAATTGCAACAAAAATATTTATATATGTTTAATTAAAATTTCGCATTATTTGTAGGTCCATAAGGGAAAAATTTTGAAGGAGCAAAAAACTCACATGCATGTTGATTACCTGCCCTCCAATTTATCATCTCACGATTTGACCCAAGAATCTATATTTTGTTCAATTCTCCTGTAATTATTGTATGATGCAATGTAAATAAGGGTTAATGTAATGTAATCCATATTTTCTGATGGGTAGTGGTAAAAAATTGCTTAATTTTTTTTTCCTGGAGGTTCAACATCCAAAAGAAGTTCTTTTGTATGAAAGTGTTTGAGTGCACCGTTGTAACCAGCTATACATACGATATTCCTATGAAATTTAACTATTAATATAATAGTATATATCAACATATTGGAAAGCATAATTGAGGTTCTTCGATAATGTAACAAACACCCTGGAGATTGCCTCATATTCCGTCTGTAACTTCCAATTACTTTTACTCTTTCATACATTCATCAAGTGCAAGACAAAACTCAGATCTAGCTATAAATGAAATGAGATGGTAATCTTGAGACAAAATACAAAGATTTACCTTATCAGGGATTGAAACACCCTTTCACAATCTCTTATTACTTGATCAGAATGGTAAAGAAAGCAACACTAAAAAATGGAAAATAAAATCAAATGCAACCAAATGAAACCTAAAGCATGGCCTGAAATTCCTATCTCAAGACCAAATTACAATGAGTAGCCTCCAAAATCTTCAAATTTCTGACCGGCAAAACTGCAAAGGAGGCAAAAGGGAAAAAAAATCAGCGAAAATCCGATGAAAAAATAGATCTATGTTTTGTATTATGAGCCTCAATTATAAGCCAGGAAGTGTAGGCACATTTTTGCATTATCCAAAAGACTAAGGAAATGATAATTTTAAAGTTAACAGAGCAGTCTTAGTTGAGATTATGCAGTGAAACTTTCTTCAAATGATGGCATCAATAATTATTAAATAAGCAACAAAAAAGAGTACTGGACAGTTTGGACTAACCCATGTTGCATCCATATACGAAGGATCAATTGGCAAAATAAAAAAATCGTATCCTCCGGTTCGTCCTTACCTAAAGACAAAAGAAAATAGTCAATAAATGTATGAAGATAAATGTGTGAAGATTTTTAATTGACCCACTTACCTAAAGTACTAACTTTCTCCAAAAACTTCCAGCAAAGAGAAATTATAGCATCATGTTCATGCCCTATAATTTCTTTTCTTTGGTATAATTTCAAGCTGAGATCAAACTGCGTGGCACTGAATGGTCTCCGTACAGTGAGCAAACACTTTTAAATCATAGAAAGAGCTATCAAATTCAAAACCACAATTTTTTTTTGAAGGGGCGAAACTGTCGATGGCCCTGTAATAATAAAAATTTACCTCTTTCAACTGTGTTGAAATGGTAATGCCTTCATCCTGTATATCTATCTTGAAATGCACTGGTTCGAATGACTCTGTGATCTCCTCTACAATAAAGTTCTTTTCTGAGTAGCAAAAATCAGCAAAAATGCAAACAAATCATACAGAGCAGGTTCACAAATAACAGAAAAGAATGATTACCTTTCAATTTGGCAACAATTTCGATTTTAGCCAATGTCTTTTTGGCACAGGAGCTGGTTGGCGAATTTTGGCCTGAGAAATAAAAAATTACAACATTAAGTATTGCCAATACCGTAAAGAAAAATTATATTGAAAAAAGAGAAAGGAAATGGCATGAAGAAAAGGGCAGGAAAATAGAGAGGACCTTTTCGCAAGAAGAGAAAGAACAGCAGGATGGAAGCAGTTTGGAAAAAAGGAGAATGAGGAGGCATAAAATGCGCCAGGAAAGCACATCCGGCAGTTGGCACTGGAGCAGCAGCAGAACAGTGATTCGAAAGAGAGCTGAACTCAAAATACAAAAACCAAGTCAGAAACCTAATCTAAAAAAAAAGTAAACAAAACAACAATTCCAGGAGGAGAGCGAGGAAAAAGTGACCTGTGAACCGCAGCAACCGAGGTGGAATAGACCGGAAGAGACTGTGCAGCAATCCAGACTAAAAGGTGCATGGACCAGGATCAACCATCGTAGCAGGGCCGTACAGCAAGGACACGCTGATTGACTTGGAACCATACCTCAGAAAGGGGGGTGAAAAAAGTGAGAGGCGAAAAAAGGGCAGCAACCCTCTAGCGGAAAAGACCGGTCCGGAATATCCTCCGAAAAAGAAAATCGCATGGCTGAGGAAAGAGCGGATGCGAGGAATCTAATCGATCAAACCGAAGAGAAACGGCCACCTCTAAAGGCGCACAGAGATGAAGACTCACCTAATCCTCCCAGCGCTACCCAGCCGTTGGATCTCAGCAAAAAAAAATGAACCGGCAGGATCGAAATACTGTCTGAACAACTGTGAAGCAATAGTGCGGTCAAAGGAGAAGTCAACATGCGCGCGTAAATATATTAATTGATTTCAGCATTTCAACTTTTTCTGAACTTATTCTAAGCCATTCCATTACAATAATCTATATTTAAACTCTCTATACGATCTAGAATATGATTTAGATCTTACATAATAAATAAAATTTTGATTATACATAATAATTAGACAACGTGAGGGAGGAGGGGATTAAAGTTGCGTGAGGGTGAGGGTGAGCACATTTCGCTGTGATTGCTTGATTGTTTGTGGGTTTGATTGCATTAAGCAATTCTCTTAATTTTTATAGCCTCTAGTATGATTCGGATTAAAGCCTCTTAATTTGATTGCCTCTAGTATGATTCGGATTAAAGTCTCTTAATTTTTATTGCCTCTAGATTGATTGCGTTAAGCAATTCTCTTAATTTTCATACTGCCTAAACAAACAGCATCGATACCAAATCCAAAATAAACACTGAATTTCCAGACTAGGAGGACCATCAGTTACACATGCAATAAGAAAGCGTCAGTATCAGATTCTGATTAGAGAAAACAAGTACCCGGTTCCCGTTATCTCTCTTTTCAAATAAATCAAAGTATTTTCCAGACCAACTCATAGATAGAAAAATATCACATAAACTTCTATATTCTTCTCTCTCCATTCAAAGCATAAATAAAACATTATAAAACCAAAACAAGGGGGAGAAAAAATGGTCCTAATTGATTCTAGTTCGACAAATTCAGATTCAATAAAGAACATTTCATGTCATATGAGCTATGACCAAGCTCGATTCCCCTCAAAAACACCAAAAAAAACCAAAACCTATTCGGACCAGGATTTATCAATCTCTCAAGATGGAACTTAACAAGACTATTTTAGCGTTCCTATCTTTTCACATGGGGCTGGGAGGTGGTGGTGGCATGTGTGACTTGGCAAAACCAACCCATGCGATAACACCAACAGCAAGCACAACCCAGCCAAGAATGTCATACTTCAAGTCGCTGTCTTGCTTCTTCTTCTTGTTCTTCTTTGCATTCTGAAAAGGTTAAATTTAGGAAGCAATCAATATACCTCATATATAAGACAAAGAGATTTGTTGCAATGCAAAAAGTGCATACAACTAAAATTTTTCTACTTGGTAAACTTCATTGCAAACTGATGACGTATATTCAATTCTTTCTCAAATGCCCCCGCCCCCTCCCAATATACCTCATACATATAATAGTTTAATCAAAATAATTACCTTGCTACCAGAGGCAGATGCAGCAGCTGCTTGGGCATTTTGACTTGCCATCTGTTTGTGAATCTCCACATGCAAGTCTGGAGCCTAAAATAATTAAGAAAATTATCAGTAAAAAACTTCCATTTAAAAGTTATAATGAGTTCATGCACTACGTGAATTTCAAAATTCCATACAGAAAGCATAGATATTGCTCCCTTTTTTTCCCCTTTATGCAGAACTCATGGCAAAGAGAGGTATCTCAGAGGTTTGACATTTTGCAGGGGTCTTACTCTACATGACTTTTCTAATGTTATTTTTGGTGTCTAAATGATAATTACTGCTTTTAAGAAACATAACTGCCTACACCTCCTGTCTCTCTTTTGCCTCAGATTGTATCATGCACATCATGGCATAAGTAAATTACTGGAATTTTGAACAACTTTACAAAAATGTAAAACAGAACATATTCAAGGGCATACAAGAAAAATACATTTTTGTGGACATATACGAAATTTCTATGATTTTGCACTGGATTATGCATGTTTGACAAGGCAGAAAAATATTTCATGGATGTCAGAAAGAAAAATTAAAGTTAAATACCTTCGACGCCAACTCTAGAGATTTTTTGTAAAGATCGTTTGTGGGATCCTTTCAAGAGAACAAAAAATAACAGGTTAGTTAAAATGTAAAAAAACAAAGCACCCGCGCTACATGAACTGCTTGCAATAACAGCTTTAATATTTACTTGTTTCTCCAAAAACTCATCTTTACAGCTTTAATTTTTACTTGGTCTTCTTTCTGTGATTTTTTTCCCTTCAAAACGGTGTTAGAAATTCAGATTATTAAGTTTTTGGCTTGTTGCTAAACTGATATCAATTTTTCATGTCTAATTTTCAGCCTCAGTCACCAGAAACAGCACCATATGTGCACCAACCACTAAGTAGCAGAATTTAAAACTTTGCCAGATACAATACTGCTGAGGTATAGGTATGCTTAACCACAAGCGTATCAGCGTACCACTTTTATTTTGCATGAAGTCCTCCAAAAGGAGGATTATCTAGGAACAGCATATCTCTAAACCTTTACCGGCGATCTCTAGCAGAACAGGTAGAATGTTTTTACCAACAAATTTAGGAATAGCATACCTCCTCGACAGCACGTTGAAAGCAATCAGTTGCCTTATCAAAGTAGGCCTTAGCCAAGCTAATGTCAGGTATAACGAAAGCATGGGAGGTGTAGGCATTGCCAAGGCACCACAAAGCATCATGCTTGTTAGGGCTCATTTCCAGAGCCTCCTCCAGCTTTGACACAGCCTCTGCAAAAGAATTAAAAGAATGGCAATCAAAAGGGAACTTACTTTACAACCAAAAGATACTAAAATTGCTTAAACGCCCTTGCAAAAAGTTGAACATAGGTTCGTGTATTCCCAGTGAGATCTGGGATGTGCAAGTGGGCGAGTTTCCTAATGTAGCCTTCAATACTGTCTCACCTAACAGAGAATATTTCCAATTCGGTCCATATTTACCAAATAACAAATTGGAAATTTGAGGAAACACACATCAGCAGCCTATTCTTCAATTACAAATTGAAGATTATAGTTATCATACCTTCCAAAAACTTCACGCCGTCGGTGCCATTCTGGAACTGCGATAGTTCAAGGAGCGCACCTCCCCATCTTGTGAGATTCTTTAATACAAAGAGAAATGAATAGAAATCAGCAAGATAAGAATATAATCAGCGATGAAACTGAACCCATGCATTCCCAATACATTAATACGCAACTCATGGGCTTTAACACTAATACACACAAGAGAGAGACAAACTGATTAAGAACTAGAGTAGCAAAAATTTCCTTTCTCAAAGGGTAGATGGAGAAAACTTAACCTAGGTAGAGAGAGAGAGAGAGAGAGAGAGTGCTTACGTCAGGGTCTTGGGGATTCTGCTCGTAGGCGACTTCAGCTTGCTTGCGGGCGTGCTCGAAGAAGAGCAGCCTATCGAAGTCGTTCGCTCCCATATCCATTGTTGCTCTCTAAATTTTCTTCTCGATTTCTTCCCCTTCTTGTCTTGCGGAGTTGCGGGTATGCGGGTATGCGAAGCAGACGGACCGACCTAGGGTTTAGCAGAGAGACGAGAGAAGAGACACAGGGTATGATGTCTTGTATAGAAGCGGTCCATTTATGATGATACTTCTATTCCTCGCTGATATACGGGACCCACGCATTTAGAGGTTATTTTGTGCCCACGCAGAATTTGGAATAAACAATACAAATAGTATGCATTGTTCTCCAAGCCATTATGCAGCGAGTCTCTCTCTGTCGTCGTCGGCCTGGCTTCAAATATAATTCTTAACACAATATCATATTTAGTAAGATTTATTACTAAATAAATTAGAAAATCGTGTCCTAGAATTGTAAATTTATTTTTAATATTATTCAATCAAAATTTTCTTTTATTTTTCCAATGAGAATAACAAAAACGTTTCTTTTTTTATACGAAGTCAAATGAATTAAATATCCTAAATTTAACTATACTGTACTATTATCAAGGTATCTTTTTTTTTTAACAACATTAATTAAGACCTTCTTAAGATGAGCCAAAAAGCTTGGAATATAAGGTAACCTTATTTTTTGATATTACAGAATTTTTTTTGTATAATATGATTTATTATATACGATCTAGTAGGAATGCAAATAAAAATTTATTCAGAGAACGTGATGCAAGCCAGGGCAACAGAAATAATAACATAACTGTCGCTACAAATAATCTGAGTACACATTTTCGGGGAGAGTAAATTAAGCTGTACGCCGCCAGTCAATCATGCAGTCGGCATGTACAAATTACCATTACATACCTATGATCCAGGTCCATCCAATCCAATACATCTCCTATAATCAGCTTCATCAGGTGATTGGCAGGTCATGCGCCGATGCGCGCCGCGCTGCAGGCTGCAGCTTCTTCGCGTTAAAATTATCTGCAGGACGAAACAAATAAATCAAAAAACCCATACAGGCATACAGGCATGGAATGATGGAAAGGCCAATTATCCATTGTATTGTCGCCACGTGTCGCTAAATATGAACGTGCTTGACCCTGAGTTGCCCACGCATGGACCTCCTCCGTTGCGCGTAACATAGGATCCCAAGGGTCGTGTATCCCATCTCCATCGGCTCCACTGTCTTTTCATTTTATTTCGCCTTTTCCTTCCCCGGAGCCGGAAATAATAATAAACAAATAAACGAGGTACCATTACCAAACATTAATTAATTAAAAGTTAGTTCATTCATTCAATCATTAAATGCGCATACTTTTGTGATTCGCTAATTTAATTTTAGCATTTGCGCATTTTTAGCTAATATAATATAGGGAATCTCTTCGAATTTCAGCTTTCTGCATTCTCCTCGTTTCATTAATTGCTGAGATGAGAAGAGAGGGATGATGGCTTCAGCCTTCAGCCATGGCGTAAAGGCAATTCTATAACAAGGTAGGCATTGTTTTCAGGTTTTGATCCATGAATTGCTAGTTTTTGTTAATTGGGACAATGTACCTTATTTAAAGTGTGTGATTTTGATGATTCTACCATGTCTAATTCAGAAATCTTGAATTTCAGCTGAATTTGTAATTAGCTCTTATTCTAACGCCTAATCAATCATCTCAGCTTACTGCGATGTAATGATGATTTTAAAAGTATAAGAACAAATCTAATTCATTATTGGCAATTTCTGAGTGCATTATGCCACTATCTTATTACCTGACTTTATACACCAGAGGTGCCTATATAGGTAAATATCTGTCAGTCTGTTCATAAACTGTGCAATGTATAGATTGGAATACAATTTTCTTGTTGTTGAGGAACTCCTTTTTTTCATAGACAGTCATTTATGTCTGATCAACATACTAGTAACTTGCATTTTGTGTTACAAACTTAGCTGAAATATCAGTTCTTCTGTTTCAATTTTTTTCAAAATCAACTTCTTAGATTTTCTTTTGTTTAATGCATTCGATTTCTCTAATTCGATCGCTCCTTGTGAAATTATAAGTAAACAGACTTAAAATGCTCAAATTTTCTATCCATATAACAAGGGAACAATATCTATTTTACTCCATCAAAAAAAAAAAAAAAAAATTAAGCTACTATAAGTTCAGCCTTGCAAATATGTGCTACATATCATGGGTAGGGCTCCAAAAGGAGGATTATTTAAATTGTTTGGCCCTACAGAATATCATAATTTCATGAATACCTGCCAAAAAGGGTATTCAATTTATCAGTCTTTTCCTTCTTCTTTTCAAAAGAATTGTTATCTGTGGACAAATGAGAAACAAGAGGGACAAATTGGGATTCCTCAAGAAATTGAGGAAACTGGGTGGTATTGTAGGTATCAATTTTAATTGTGGCTTGTGATGCCTTTCTATTTTTCAATGGTGTATGTGAACATTGCAGGGTATAAATCAAATTATGCCCCCCCCCCCCCCCCCCCGTGCCATCAAGTCATTTTTCGAGATCCAAAATTCAAACGGTCAATCCGAACCGTTCAAGTTGTTCTTCATATTGAAATATCCTTGGAGATCAAATTTTATATTTTTTCGAATTTTTTTGCTATTTATTATGATATTTTTAAAAACATTATGATTAGAGTATTTCAGCCCCTCTAATTTGAAAATATCATAATAAATAGCAAAAAAATTTGAAAAAATGTAAAATTTGGTCTCCAAGGGTATTTCAATTTTGTGATTAACTTGAACGGTTTGGATCGACCATTTGAATTTTGGATCTCGAAAATCGAGTCGATAGAAAATTGATGGCACGTACCATTGATGGCGCGTTAGCCATTCTTTATATATATATATATATATCAAGAATGGATATAGTACACTGATATGTACGGAGACGATCCGTACACATGAGTCGTTTTTCAAGATCCAAAATTCAAATGGTCAATCCGAACCGTTCAAGTTGTTCTCCATATTGAAAAACCCAGATAGACCAAATTTTACATTTTTTCGAATTTTTTTACTATTTATTATGATATTTTCAAATTGGAGGGCCTGAAATACTCCAATTATAGTGTTTTTTGAAAATATCATAATAAATAGCAAAAAAAAATATAAAAAAATATAAAATTTGGTCTATCTAGGTTTTTCAATATGGAGAACAATTTGAACGGTTCGGATTGACCGTTTGAATTTTGGATCTTGAAAAATGTACTATATCCATTCTCTCTCTCTCTCTATATGTATATATATATATATATATATATATATATATAAATAAAGTAATATAAAAATATAAGCTCAAAGCATTGATAATGAAGTATGACGTGCTCTTCCCTTTGTTTTTCATAAGCAGGGTGGTAATTGTGGATTCTCCATAAAGTTTAGTAAACCCTGCACCCACCAACTAACCTCTGAAAACACGCGTGCTCAAACCAACACACTACACAGTACAAAAGATAAATTATAACAGAAAACTTAGATGGAACAACTAACTGTCCTTGGTAAAGACTTATCAGACAAAAATGAAGACAACAATTACGAGCCATTTACCTTTGAACTTAAACCTGACCTGCATTACAAACCTTCTAAGGCTGAACACAGATCTTCTTCTTCAAACTCTTCTTCTACAGACTCAGATGATGACGATGACTTCATTCAATTAGACACAAATTCCCTTGCCAGTCGACCTCCTAACAATGACCCCAATGCAATCTCCCACAAGAATCCAAATTCAGACCAGTTGTTGTTCAGACCCACAATACAACCTGGCTTCTCTGCTACTCCAGTTGGTACCACAAATGGCCCCGGCATGCAGGTTTCAGATGACCTTAGCCGTATTCCTACTTCAGTATTCACAACTCAGTCGAAAGTGCCAATGGAATGGAGTGTTACCTCGGCTGAATCACTTTTTTCTCTTAATTTTAGCAATTCGAGTAGCTTGCCACCAGCTTCACCGACAGCAACCACCACCGGGTTGGCAAACCCGGCAGTGTCAGATTTCAACTTGGAGGGATTTGGTGGGCCACTGGAGGTACTGGAGGAAAAAGGAGAGGGTGCAAATGATGATGTTGTGAAGGAAGATGTGATGGAATTGCGAACAGACGGGGGAAGATTAGATGATGTGACTGTTGCTAATTCGCAACGGTCAGATGGTACTATTAGTAGCGTTCAGTCCTTCGCATTTCCAGTGTATGATACCTATTCTCTAATTTCATGCATTTAATATTTAATTGAAACTTTTAACTTTTGTGTCTAATGCAGAAATGACGGCCCTTGTTACCTTTTTAAAAAATAAAATATTTGATTGAAACTTTTAGAAAGTTATTGCCAAATACCAGTACAGAGAAATGTAAAAAAAAGTCTCTTGATGTTAGGAAAGGGAGAGAAATTTTTATACGACGGAAATTGTCTCACCAAATAACCATTTCCTGCACAGGAACTACTTCTTTTTTTCCTTTTTTTTGGGCTCTAAATTCATCTTCCGACCAATTTTCATTTTTGTGGTGTTAGTAATTGAGACTGTAAAACTGGTTTTATCTTTATGAAGTGTGTTCCGGTTTGCTTAATATCAGAAAACCAATCTAATCTTGGTGCTGGTGTGTGCTACATTTGGCAGAAACGACCTTTCAATTTGAGATACCTGACAAAACAAATTTAAGGCACTTTTTAGAGAATCCTAATTGAATTCCATAAGTTAGAATAGAATGTTTTTGAAAGTGCTCCCGGAATAAAGCTTTTCTTCCTTCCGATGGATTATTCAATATAGACATTATAATGTTCCAAACCAAGATTTGTAGTACAAAAACCAGCTGTTGCTGGTACAGAAAATTATTGGAGCCATGTCGGTACCAAAGATCTCAACATGCTAAAATTTAATTAGAATTTTTCCCCAATAAAGATAAAACAAGCTCAAAAGGCAAGTCCTAAGAAAATTTGTCAAATATCAAATGCTTACTAGCACCTTTCTTTTAGGTGAAATGTACTAGAGCTGTTCTAAATTTCAGTTCTGTGTCCCTTCCCTTTATTTTTCTCAAAATTAAAAGGTAATGGTGTTTAGTATGTAATCATTAGAACTTCTTCCATAAATGTAATTCCAGATTAGCAGTAGCCGAGAAAAATGAATCAATTAGGATTGTACGACAACTACATCCCAGTCCCCCACCTGCTGCCACTGCTCAAAGTGTGTTGGCTAAGACCGAACCTGAACATGAGCTAGCATCCTCTTCAAATTCAAATCATCTGACACAACCACCACAAACTCAGGTAATGGCAGCTCCTGATAAAGAAGCTTCTACAGTTGCTGTCACAACGGCTCCTACTAATGACAATGTCAGTACTCATGATGCTACTAAAACTACTAGTACGACAGGTATGAGTAGTGGACCTTGCTGCTCATGTTGTTGTTAGATTCATTTTAGGGTGTTCCAAAGAAGGCTACAATGACTGCTCAATTTTTGAGAAACCATACTTCTTTTTTCTGTTATATATTTTCACAAATTCTTGAATACACATGCAAGGGATTTTTGGTGGAACTATTGAAGCTTCCTCTTTCCCTTGTATTTTACTCAAATAGGAATTCTAGTCGACCAAAGAGATGATAGAGTATTTTTTTTTTTTTATTTTACCGTGCTAAAGTATAATTAAGGTAGCAGAGAGAAACAACGCGGTCATGTGCTATGTGTTTTAATTGATTAGACGATTACTGTTTCGCCGTGCTCGTAAATATTATAGAGAGAACTCTTTTATGTACATTTGTAAATCTGAGTTGTGGTGTAAGTTTGCCACTTGTCTTGTGCTCAACTTTCTGAATGCACTAACCCACATACATTAAATACGCCAATTGATTAACCAAGAGAATCATTAAATTATTATTTTTTTCTTTATTTCAAGTCAAGTTTTGTGATCAATTGTGGTCATTGTCGTTGGGTTTTGTGTGTTTGTCTCTGTGCGTGTCTTGCTTTTGTTAGTGTCTGTAGGCTGACCTGAGAGAGATCAGACCTAGATACACAGTAATAAATTATGTGAGGAGTTTGACTTTGGTTTATGATCCGGTTATAGATTATGCATCTGTTAAATTATATCTAAATTTAGCTTGCAGGTTATGCATCTGTCAGGTTGTACCTAACATGACGTTAGCTAATTCCTATTTACTCTACAGTCTGATTTTCTGGTATACTTAAAACAAGTCACCTAAAATTCTCCTGCCCTGGTAGGTTTTGACAATTCATATCAGATCACTATATTATTATGGGGATGCGTTGAAAAGTCTAATTTATTTATGATATTGTGAACTGCATGGCTATAAACTTCTTTAGTTAATTGGGCACCTGATATGACGGCTTACCTGCTTTGACATTGTTTCATTGTTGGACAACCGTGCAAGATTTTAGTTTTTTTTTTTTTTTTTTTTTTTTTTTTTTAATGTGCAAGATTTTAGTTGCTTGTATAAAAATCTCTTATGACTTCAATAATGCTAACACAAGCGGTAATAAAAATCAAAATTAATATCTTCATTGATATTAACAGCACAAAGTAGATTCCGAACACATACTTTAACTTTTGGATAATTAAATCAAGGTAACAAAATCAATATCTCATTTTAGAATTTTGGTTTATGCATTCGCTCTGTATAAGATTGATCAAGTTCTATTTTGCTTTTTTCTAAAAAAAAATTGTGCCCGGGATTAGCTTGTAAATTTTAAAAAAAAAAAACAAAATAAATCCTAGTTTGCTAAGGTTCTACAAAGAGCTTTCGGACTTGGGGAATAAAAAAATAGGAAAGTTTTGTGTTACATAAAATGATTTGATGACAATACTTGAGCGGACATATATGTAGAAATTGAAAATCAAACAGAGATGGTGGTTCTGTAACAATAACATACAATAATAATTTCACCACAATACTTGAGCCAACCTGACTTGATCAGACCTGACCAGGGTAGTTATTACCAAACAATTTTTCAAATCAAACTAACTCGATTTATTTTAACATGCACCAAACTCGACTTGATTTGCATAGCCAACACCAACCTTTAATTTGAAGTACAAAGTACTTTTGCATTGTTTCCTTTATGGTAATTAAAAATTTATTTGATCATCCATAAAAAAGGGTCTTTAGAACTGAATCGATATATATATAGAGAGAGAATGGATATAGAACACTAATGTGCATATGAGCCTTATGCACAACATTTCTATGCTATTGGATCGGCATTAAAATTCGTGCTATGATTTAGATAAAGGGATCAGATTGAGGTGCTCAAATGAGAGATTGCCTATTATTTTCTAAAGTCTCCGTCCCTTCTCCGTTGACACCCTTTTCTCTCGTCCTCAGGCAAGTTGATAGGTACATCATACTAAATTAAACTAGGAGTGATACACATAAGATTAAGCAGATAAAATAAGGCAACTTACTAAATTAAACCACATCCTGCCAAGCTAAAACCATCATCAAGTTCACATCATCCTCTTTAACAAATAAGCTGACTATGAACAAGAAGTGTATACAAAATGATAAGTCTAAAACCAGCAGCAAGTCATATAACAAAATGAATACCCTATAACAAGATTCTGATTTCTAAACTATAACAAAATGAACACCCCATCCGGCTCCACATTTTCAACTTTGACAAGTCTTCATGATTGTATACACCATCTGATTCGGCATCTTCAACTTCTTGTGCATTATCTATATCATCATCTTCTTCTTTCTTTCTACCCTTCCTTTCCCTTGCATTTTCTTGAGCTGAAAATAAAAATTAAATTTTAAATAACCACTTCAATAAAAAGAATATGCTAAATACAATGTTCAATTTGATTCAGTATGGTGAGCATTTTTTTTTATAAACATAGAGCAGATTCATCCAACCAATGGCAAAACTATAAAATTAAAAAGAAAAAATTGCAAAACACATACAGTTTCTAGCATTTTTAATTATTTTTAATTATTGTGCATACATGATAATTCCATGGCTATTGGCATTAAGGCATACAAAACATGGTTGCAAAATAGTTAAACTAACTGATGTGCGCATCATTTCAAGCCTAATTTCAATTTCGTGCAATAATCTGGTGAAATTTCAAGCCTAATATATGTATATACAAAGGGCTTCTTGCTGGAAAGTAGTAAAACTGATGTCAATTTCGTGCAATAATCTGGTGAAATTTCAACAAACTAATTACATGTGCACTACAAACCATAGTTCAGTTTTTCACAACAAAGCAAGAAGCGCCAATTTAGTTCAGTTTTGCTATGGTGAGGTACAACTCATGAGAGGGTCTGTGAGTTGCGATCAAAACTCCTAGATCTAGTTTAAAATTACCGATCCAAACTGTTCAATATGATCACCCTATTGAAATCTCCATGCAGACCAAATTTTATATTTTTTTTGAAATTTTTAAGTATTTTTTTCGGATTTTTAAAAACTGCTGTTTTTTAACAGTTTAGAACTAATTAGATTAATGATTTCCTAAATTTCAAAAAAATACTTAAAAATTTCGAAAAAATATAAAATTTGGTCTGTACGGAGATTTCAACTAGGTCTTATGAAATTAAGACAGAAATACTAGTGGCAATTGTACCACTATAATCTGCATTGGTTTGCACAGTATAATGCATTTATTTTTGTAACTCATTTCCTTTTTTTTATGCATGACCCAATAAGCAATTCTCTCATGGCTTGCAACATATATACCATCTTATGTACTTGCGTTACCAGCCCAATATCAGACCATATTATAGAGATTGGCTAGTAATGATTATATTTCAAATAATCCCATGTATACTGCATTTATTTTTGTAACTCATTTCCTTTTTTTTTATGCATGACCCAATAAGCAATTCTCTCATGGCTTGCAACATACCATCTTATGTACTTGCGTTACCAGCCCAATATCAGACCAGATTATAGAAATTGGCTAGTAATGATTATATTTCAAATAATCCCATGTCTACCCCCACCAAATTACTAGACATGGTGTGAGACTGTAAAAATTCTAATCAGAACACCTGGTTACAAGTAAATCATAGTTAGTCTCAGCAACTGAAATTGCCAACTAGGGTTTTTAACAAGAGAAAATAAAAAGTCTAAATTGAGTTTTGGCTTTATTAAAAAGATAAAAATAACAAGAGAAGTACAATCGGTGGATTAAAACTCTAAATTATTTTGCTATTGCGGAAATAAAAAATAACAGCAAGTTAAAACTCATGTCAGAGAAGAGAAAGAAGTCAAGCCAATAGTGCTAGTACCTTTTTTTTCAAAAACCTCGATCATAGAGAGGCGAGAGAGCTAAAACTTGGGTCGAAGACGGAACCCCAAGACGAAACCCTAGGTTCTCAGATAGGAAGCAACAGTGACGAGGAGAGAGGAGGAAACAGTCGTGAGGAGACTATCTCAGGCTCCGATCCACAAAAAATCACTCTGCCTCTAAGTCGGTCGGAGGCGCTGAGAATCCGATCCACTCTGCCTCCGATCCCCTCTCAGGTTTATGAGGAGAGGAGGCGTTCTCGTATCTAAGTGATTTGAAAGAGAGAGAGAGAGAGTCGAAATAAAGAGAAGAGAAGTAACGGGGAAAGAGACGGAACGGAGAACATTTCGATCCAGCGCAAATCAATCTTAGCGATCTGCGCGATTTTTCAAGCAGATCCGACGGTCTGGATTGCGACTCACAACAACTCTGTGAGTTGCTACTCACCAAAGTAAAACTCTCTTTATATATACTAGAAGGGCTAATCGAGTGATATCTCGGATTTATATATGCATTTTGGCCAGACTATACACCTAAATTATAACTCAACTCATATTATTCACTGTGTTTTTATGTCATATTTGCCAGAATTTGGTACTGTCGCCGCTTCTCAACTATTTTGTAAGTACTAGGTGGAAACAGCGCAACGATTGGACGTTTTTGGATGAACCACGCGAAAAAATTACTTGGATACAAGGAGACATACCTCAATTGGCGTGCCCCAGCCTATTACAAGCTAGATGACTCATTCCTGGCCCGAACAACTCTCCGCCCACGACATTTGCAAGCCATTTGGCCTACCATTCGGCTGGCTCCAGCCGAACGCCCAGCCGAATGCTCCTATTTTGGCAAGTTTTTTCTATGGAAACTTGACTCCCTGGCCCTAGCACGCCTCCACAAAGCATATACTCTTCTCCCCTGCCAGAGAGAAGGGATTTCCACGTCCTCCCACCATAGATCCACCTTTTGGAGCTCAAAATACCTCGTTCTTACGCTGTTTCTCCATTGCGGCGCGAGATTCTACCACTTACTCGAGAGAGGCAGGTTCTAGCACGTGTTTGGAGGCTCTTGTCCACTGTTGCAGCGAGTTCTACTGACCTTGGAGTGGTTTGTGACGTGACGGCGGTATCATTCGACTTAGAGATTCGGTTTATTGTTGTATCTCCTACTTTTATTTATTATTCTGCTACTATGTTTTATTATTTGCTTTCCACTGTGATTTGCATGATATTTGAGACTATGTTAGGCTAGATCTATTTATGTCTTAGGGATGTAGAAGTAATCTATAGCATATGAGAAAATACCATACTGCATTTCAGCTTAGTTAATTAGAATAATTTCATTAATAATATTGAAATAAACGAAATTATAAAAATAATACTCAGAACTAACATATACTAAGGAATAAATTCGATGCAACAGTAAAATCAAACCGAAATCGAAAATTTCTACCTTATGTAGTATCTACAATTAGTTTATATGATTCTAGCAAAATCAAAGCTTGAGTATACTGAAATTCATAAACAAAACAGTTAAAATTCTAATAGAAATAATTATAAATATTAAACTATATGAGTTGCAGCATCCTTGATAAAAACTAGCAGAATTATTTATAAACCTAATCCAAGCAAATGGAAATAGCGTGATCAAGGAATTAAATCAGGAATCGATGATCTTATTATTACTAATTCAAAATTTATACTATTTTATCACATTATGAATTAAATTAAATATACAACAAGTTGCTTAGGAACATATAAATTGACTATTAACATATTGGATAATTGAAATTTAAAATTTTGAAGTCAAAATAAATAAATTCTGAATGTTTAACATCAAAAATATTAAATTAAAATGAAAATAGTTAATTAAATTGATTCAAATGAGTCATGGCACTTTAAGCTACATAGTTTTGCCACAGAAGATCAAAGGGAGCAATTTTTAATAAAAATCGGATTTTACCGATTTACTGTTGGCAACATCTCCCTTTTTCTCTCCTTTTTTCTTTTTTTTTCCGATCCGTCCGATTTTTCTCCTCTTTACTCCACCTCTCCGACGGAGTTTCTTCGAGTTTTTAATGGCGGGATGGATTGTGACCCACCAATCCCGTTGTGCCACCCCTTGCCTTGCTCTGATTGGTCGATCTCCTTTGTTCTTATCCGATTGGGAAGCGGATAAGGTGCTGAACTGTTGACCGGCTGTAAGATTCGAGCTCAAACACCATCTTCGCCGTTGGTTTCTCTCTCTCTTCGCCTCTCAGCCCCATCTATAAATACTCCTCTCTTTGATCATCTCGGTTGGCTGGCGAAATTAGGGTTTCCACTGAACAAAAAGGAGAGGAATAGAGAAAGAGAGAGAGAGAGCAACTGCTGAAGATCCAAGGTATAACTTGGCCCTTCTGTGATCTGTTTGTTTGATTCGATTTTTGTGAAATTGTTGACTGTTCTTAATTAGGGTTTGAGCTTGAATTTGAAATCTGATCTCTGTGATGCTATGTAATACTGTGTTAGGCCTTAAGTGAGTTAAACTGTGGCTTAAACTTGAGAATTTTAAGTGTTGAATGTTCAGAAAGTTTGATTGATGGGTCTGATGCTGATTGTAACTATTTTTAGGCCAAATTTTCTGTGTTAGGGGGTTTAACCTCCTGGTTGGGCTTGTTGGAGACTGTTGTGAAGCATACGATGTGGATTAAAGTCTGGTACTAGCCCCTGGTACACTCGATGTACCACTGGTACCACACTGGTACGCTGTGGCGTGAGACAGGGACTGATTTGTAAGGAAAAAAGACTTGTTTAAAATTTTCTAGGGGCCTGTTTGTAAAATAAAGGACTTATCTGTGAAATAAAATGATTCAAGGGCCCCTGGAAAAATTAGTTAGACTGCGGGTTGGATCCTGACCCCTCTTTATCGGATCCATGCGGACCCGTTACGTCTAGCTCATGTCAACTGGGTCAGGTTGACCTGGCTCGACCATGAGTGATGTTTGGGCTGGCTGTGTTGGGCCTAGAATTTCTGGGCCGAAAGAAAAGGAAAGGAAAATAGAAAATGGACTTGAGCCCAATTCAGTGTTGTGAGGCCGACATTTAATTAAGAAATTACTTTGATAAAAACTTAATCTTTGATTAATTAATAAATAGATAATTAATTAAAGGAGAGGCCATTAGAAATAATTGGGTATCCCTTTAGTTAAGTCGGATTTCGAATTTCGGATTTCGGGAGATGATGAGAATAGTCTGAGTGAAGTCAAGAACAGATACCCTGACATAAACCACTAACTTTCTGATCCCAACTCAAAACAAATCAAATAGTATTCGACTTTGATTTTCTATCTTTAATTGATTTCCTTGATTTTAGATTTTGATTTTCTGATTTAAATTCTCGATATTTAAAATATAACAAATAACAAAATAATCAAATAAACAATATTATAAAATAGAATAAATATAAAGTAAATCAAATCAATCAAGTATTAACGAAATAAATTAATATGATATAACTAAATAATGATATGGAAATATTATAGACTAAATAAATGAATACTTTAATTCTAAAATGTAATTAATGAATTATATAATAAAATAAATATTAAGTCAAATTAATTAAATAAGCATTAGTAAAATGAATCAATATGGTATAATTAAGTGAGCACTTTAATTTTAACATATAATCGAGGATATGTATAATAAAATTTAGTATAAATTCTTAATAATTGGAAAGTCAAAACCAATTACTAAATAACAGAATAAAATACTTAATAATATATTTTAAAACAGAATTTCCTTAATAAAGAATTTGAACTTAACCATTCCAAATCCTAACCAGTCTGGTTAACCTAGACCGTCAGTATGGTAATCCAAGAACCGTCTAGGAATAAGTTACTTAGGTTACTTTAAGTATTTAACGGTCAGTAAGGAAGTCATCTGTTTTTATTAGGAATCCGATCTAGGATCACTTGATATGAGACTATCAAGCTCAAAAGACCGTCAAGCAGGAGAACCTGGATAAGATGATCATCTAGAACTCGAACCATCATAGGATATCGAGAAGCTACGTTTAAGCTTACGAATCAGGTGCGGAATTACGTTGGATTTTTGTTAAAGTTGAAGTGATTATTATACTGTTTTGAATGCATATTAGTTAAGTAGTTTCGTGTTTGCTAAAACAAAACATTTATTATTCAAATGCATATTAGAGACTCGTTTGGTTGCATAATCATATTTCTGCATTTTAGAGATAGAACCCAAATATCGATAAGAATGCATTTTGAAAGATATGTTCTCCGCTTTGAGAAATTTGAAAGGTGACAGTCAGATATTTGGATATGCCGTTGCTATTGATGAATCTGATTTATGAATGATCTGACTGAAAAGAATTGAATGATAATTGGGATATGTAATGATGCGATTGATATGTGTGAATTGATATGTTTGTATCACTCTCCGGAGTCAGTTGGCCCCCGGCTTCGGCCAGTTCGGTAGCGCTATGCGGATGTGGAATTCCCTTTTGCTTGCCCAGGGTTAGAGATGAGTCTCTTTTGCCTGCCTGTGGGTTAGGGAAATGTCTCTTTTTGCTTGCCCAGCCGGTTGGGTCAGGGGCCTGAGTGATATTGAATATATGAATATATGATTATGAGATTATGAAATTATGAGAATGATATGTGAATTTTGAAGTTCCCTTTTGCATGCCTTCGTGCTAGGGAATTATGTGAATAAAATGTGATTTGTCCAGACTCATGATATGCTTAGTTCTATAATACTCGGACCTCTAACACGCTCAGTTTCCTTTCACGCTCAGACACATGTTGTCTGTAATGGGATTCGTGCCACGTGTTCAGTTTCGACATGTACAAGACTTTTGCCATAGATAGATTTTGTTGCATGTCCGGTTTTGATTATATTGTATGATAGATGCCATTTGCAATTGTTTTTGTTAAAATTGAGATATACATGTTTTATTTTATATCAAATGAAGATAATATTCAACATGTCTCATTACATAAATGAATTATTTTATTTATGGGTATTATTTCTAGAACTTGGATTTTAGCTTAAATCCACGTACTGGAACTAAAACCCGCACTGAGAATTTAATTCTCATTCCGTGCTTTTGCATGTATTTCCACAATGGTTGTGGGTTCCAGGTTATAGAGACGGGTTCGATCAAGTCAAGCGAAGTTTAAGCCAAAAATATCTTGCCATGATGACTCGTTGAGTCGTAGTAATCTAGCCTGGTAAATCATGGTAAGCTGAGACTTGAACCTTGCAATTGGTAGAAAAGTTCGTTGTGTTGCAGTGTTTTGCTTTTCTTTTCTTTACTTTTATTCCTGCCTTAGCTTGATAATATTCTCTTATATTATCTGATTAATTAAATGAAAAAAAAATGTGTAATAGCTATGCTAAGCCTTACGAAGGTACATTCTCGTGTACTTTTCGTAGCGGGAGCTGCTACATCCAGCTGCAGGATGTGACATAATCTATATATTAGGGATGTTGTAGACTTGCTTATTATCATTGTGATCTGTTTGTTGGCATGCTTGGTTGTTGTTGTTTGCTTGTTAATCACTATACATGACTTGATGAATGCGCACATATAGTTGGGGTAATTAAATATTGAATTGATAAGTTAAACAATAGCAATATCACGAGATAGGTTAAAATCGAAAGATAACCAATCGAGTTGTATGACACGGTTTCTAATTAACTAACCATTAATTAGTTGTCTCATTGAACCACAACAAACGGACTTGAATAATTGACCAACGAAAGTTAGGTTAGCAATTCAAGAGGCGTTAGATTAGTATGGTATCTATTGTACTAAACGTCTCTAAGTTTGTCGATTACAAGACAATATCATTTAGCATTTAACAATCTTCTTTAAGTTTTATAGGAAGAAGATGCAAATTATGAAGACTTGGATAAAAGTTATGTGCAAGATCAAGATCAAGACTTTATAGAGGTTGTAAGATAGCTTAGACTATGATAGAAAGTAGTATTAAGTCCTTACTTATCCTTGAAATGGTCTAGATAGTAGAGAAGCTCAAGAACTCAGTAAATTTCTCAGTCTCAAGACCAGTGCGTTGTGTAACGCAATATCGGGTTATACAACGCACCAAGTACTGTGCAGAATTTCTCAGTCTCAGGACCAGTGCGTTGTGTAACGCAATATCGGGTTATACAACGCACCAGTACTATACAGAATTTCTCCGTTTCTTAAAGTAAAAGAAACAGTGCGTCACACAACGCAACAGAAGGTCGTGTAACGCACTAGCTGCATCATACAACGCAATTTACCCGTCGTGCAACGCTTTATCTCAGCCAATACTAAAAGGTTGTATAACGCACAGAAACGTTGTACAACCTTCCTTTGTATTTTTTCTAGAATTTTTTGGCTCGTTTTTTACGCAAAATTCTGATCATTTGATGTCATTTTTTATTGCGTTGCATAACGGGTGTTCTGCATTGTATAACGCACTGACAACTCAAACGGTTAGTTCATCCGTTTTGTTTTATTATAACGGTCGTCCAGTGCGTTGTACAATGGGATATTGGGTCATATAACGCACTAGCAACGGATAGTTTGTTCTTTTTGTTTTATTATAACGGCTATCTGTGCGTTGTGTAACGCAATATTGTGTTGTATAACGCACGAAAGTAAGTTGAGTTGTTTTGCAGCTCTTAACGAGCTCTATATATATCCACCCCTTGTTCTCTCTCTTGAGAGAGCTTTGTCTTGCAAAATTAGACCAGAATTGAACTTTTTTAGCACAGGGATACTCTCCCATTTGAGCTTTTCATAACTAGATCATTTTGAGAGATAAAGTAGCCTCAAACACCACCGCCCCGACATTGTCGCTAGGTGTAGGTTGGAATAGGTTGAGAGCTCATCTCCATTGGAGGCCTTGGTGCCATTTGTCTTTCGAGTAAGGCCGATCCGCCTCGAGTATCATTGTGACGAGGTGATTCGGTTCGAAGTTGTAGTCCCGTTCGTATTGGAATTGAACGGAGCGCGCCCTTTCGTGGTAGCGAAACTCCCGGAGACGTACGACTAAGGCTAGCATTTCCTAGCGGGTCGGAACTCCGTAATCACATCGAGTGTTCAATTTCTCTCTTTCTCTTTCTCCTTTTATTTTCTTGCTACTTGAATTGCTTGTGTGCTTGTTAATTGTTGGGTACCAATTGAATTGTGTTAGGATAGTTCATACCAAACCGGTCTAAAATCTTAATTGCTTTCGTTAAATCTTGTTTAAGCCGCCTCCTTTAGGGACAACATAGTGGTATCAGAGCGGGAACCTCGATTAAGCTATTCTTAATCTCGGTTTTCGGTCATGGCGGTTAGAATTGTAGAAAAACCAGGTAAATTGGACCATGCATGCAAAAATTTCTCTATTTGGAAAAATGGTATGGTTAACTACCTCAAAAGCATGGGTATTTGGTATATTGTGGCAAATGAGTACAAACCTAAATTTAATCCAAATACTAACAAGCTTACTAATGAGGCCTTGAGGGAAAAGGTGGATAATGACTATGCGGTCAATGTCATCCTAAGCTCGGTACATGAATCAATTGGTAGCACACTTGTTTGCAATTTTGATATAGCTAGGGACATATGGAGAGCCATTTTAAGTTGTTCCGAAGGAAGCCAAATAGGAGGAGTTGGCATGGAATCGGAGTTCGACCCATGTACATCCGATTCAGACAATGATGAAGAAAGGGCAATAGTTGTCTACGAGACAGAATCTTCTATTCTTTCAAGTCCTTCCACTCCATCGGCATCACCAAAGGCAAGCTCAATTAAGGTACATCTCCCTCTAAATGATGTAATTAGCGATAATGATGATGATGATGAGGGTGATGACATACCTTGTACCTCAACCAATTGTGTTGATTGTGAACGGTCTAGCTCAATTTTAGAGGCATACCTTAGGGCTCTAAATACCAAAGAGAATACCATAGAAACCCTAAAAGACAAGATAAATGTGCTCAATTCTAAGGTGGGTGAGTATGAGGCTAAAATAAAGGAGCTTGAAAAATAACTTGAAAAACCGGTTTTAGCTCAAGCCCCCAAAATGGATTTGAAAAACCTTATCAAGAGTCAAAAGCCTCATGACAAGTCCGGTCTTGGTTACCAAAAACCATATCAAACCAAGAAAAAGAATTTGTCACACAATGGTGGGAAACAAAATGCACAAAACACACAATTTTAAAAATCTAGGAATTCTCGTGGTCATGCACATATGTACCAACGGAAACCTAGAAACACTAGAGTGCAAAAGAAAATGAATTTATAAAATCAAAACAAGGAGGTTTTTGTTCCAAAGGAGTTCAATAAAATTTATTTTAGATGACCCGATTGATGGTTTTATGAATTTAAAAAGCAACACTACTCTCAAAACCACAAGGCTCAATCCAATGAGCATCAAAAGAATGTTTCTCAATATTACCAAAAGGATCGCAAAAAGAATTTCAAAACCTCATCCAATGATCCTAAGAAGAAGGCCGAATACCTTAGAGCCCATTACTATTCTCATTTTGTCAAGGGTTCTACCATACCTAAGCCAACCAATGCATTTTGCAATTATTGTTGTCAAAATGGCCATATTTTTTTGGAATGCAAACTTAGGAAATCAAATGGTGATTCCAAAAGTAAATGGGTTCCAAAAGCTTGTACCTCTAGTGGTACAACTAATGGTATAGTAACAAATGTGGCCTAAATACCTAGTTTACCCCCCGGTCCTATAAGCCAAATACTTAGGGGGAGCCTCTTTTATTTATTGTTTATCTCTATAGAGGTTAAATTTGGTCACAATACTTAGTGTAGTGCCCTAAATTGGTCCTCCAATTTCGTTTCTCCAAAATTAAGGGGGAGCCATAAATTTAGGGGAAGCTTGCTATAATTGTTCCATCTTTTGTCGATTTACAAAAAAGGGGAGAATTGTAATAAAGCTTGTGAAATGTCAAAATTTAATCGCTTTACTAATGATATTATTTTGCAAATCGTCAAAAGGGGAAGATTGTTGTACTAAACGTCTCTAAGTTTGTCGATTACAAAACAATATCATTTAGCATTTAACAATCTTCTTTAAGTTTTATAGGAAGAAGATGCAAATTATGAAGACTTGGATAAAAGTTATGTGCAAGATCAAGATCAAGACTTTATAGAGGTTGTAAGCTAGCTTAAACTATGATAGAAAGTAGTATTAAGTCCTTACTTATCCTTGAAATGGTCTAGATAGTAGAGAAGCTCAAGAACTCAGTAAATTTTTCAGTCTCAGGACCAGTGCGTTGTGTAACGCAATATCGGGTTATACAACGCACCAGTACTGTGCAGAATTTCTCCGTTTCTTAAAGTAAAAGAAACAGTGCGTCACACAACGCAACAGAAGGTCGTGTAACGCATTAGCTGCATCATACAACGCAATTTACCCGTCGTACAACGCTTTGTCTCAGCCAATACTAAAAGGTTGTATAACGCACAGAAACGTTGTACAACCTTCCTTTGTATTTTTTCTGGAATTTTTTGGCTCGTTTTTTACGCAAAATTCTGATCATTTAATGTCATTTTTTGTTGCGTTGCATAACGGGTGTTCTGCATTGTATAACGCACTGACAACTCAAACGGTTAGTTCATCCGTTTTGTTTTATTATAACGGTCGTCCAGTGCGTTGTACAACGGAATATTGGGTCATATAACGCACTAGCAACGGATAGTTTGTTCTTTTTGTTTTATTATAACGGCTATCTGTGCGTTGTGTAACGCAATATTGTGTTGTATAACGCACGACAGTAAGTTGAGTTGTTTTGCAGCTCTTGACGAGCTCTATATATATCCACCCCTAGTTCTCTCTCTTGAGAGAGCTTTGTCTTGCAAAATTAGACCAGAATTGAACTTTTTTAGCACAGGAATACTCTCCCATTTGAACTTTTCATAGCTAGATCATTTTGAGAGATAAAATAGCCTCAAACACCACCGCCCCGACATTGTCGCTAGGTGTAGGTTGGAATAGGTTGAGAGCTCATCTCCATTGGAGGCCTTGGTGCCATTTGTCTTTCGAGTAAGGCCGATCCGCCTCGAGTATCATTGTGACGAGGTGATTCGGTTCGAAGTTGTAGTCCCGTTCGTATTGGAATTGAACGGAGCACGCCCTTTCGTGGTAGCGAAACTCCCGGAGACGTACGACTAAGGCTAGCATTTCCTAGCGGGTCGGAACTCCGTAATCACATCGAGTGTTCAATTTCTCTCTTTCTCTTTCTCCTTTTATTTTCTTGCTACTTGAATTGCTTGTGTGCTTGTTAATTGTTGGGTACCAATTGAATTGTGTTAGGATAGTTCATACCAAACCAGTCTAAAATCTTAATTGCTTCCGCTAAATCTTGTTTAAGCCGCCTCCTTTAGGGACAACAGTATCAAATTCTAATCCAAGGTGAAAATCATAGGTTAGAGAGTTTAGTTACTGTCACCCAACCCTTCACAACACATGATATTAAGCATGGATCGAAAATACAACAATTATGTGGAGTATGCGCTGTCTAGAGCAGCCATTCGACTGTCTGTTCGGCCTGTCCTGGCCGAATGGTAGGCCGAATGGTAGCTCTGTCCGTCGCATTCGTCAATTCTAGCAATGAAAATCAATGGGTTGACACTTCATGACCTAATCACAGATGAAACTAATTCCCTAAGGTATACTTTTGCATATTAAATTCATAAAACTCCTCAAAAATATTTATTTCTTTGCAATTTAATTTAGGCCTTTTATTTACAATTTGTTAAACCAAAATCAAACAAAATTTAGCCTTCTAGCTTTTGAGAACAGAAAAGAACTAGTACTCAGACTCCGTCCTTGTGGGTTCGACACCTTAGCTTTACTATAAACAACTAGTCAGGTAAACAAGGTTATTTATTTGACCTAGGTTTTTGCCTTGATCAAATTGGCGCCGTTGCCGGGGACGGCAATTGATATTAGTTACTATCTCATTAACAAGAGTCTAGATTTAACTATTTTTACTAACTTGTGCCTTTTCTTCTTTTTACTTGCAGGACAAACTCTAGCAAAGAAGTCCAAAAAGCCTCGCGAGCCGGTTGAACCACACAATTACTGGTCGAGGAGCTCAGGACAGTCGAGCACGGACCAATTCTTTGCAGAGGAGGAGGCCGGGCCATCTGTTACCTCACCTACGACCAGGATTTCAACCCATTCGGTCGAACAGCTGGCCGAACAGAGCACAAATAGCGAGCCAGAAAGAAGGACTGGCACCGAAATGGCAAATTTCGCAGAGCAAACCCAATAACTGGAGGCCTTGCGCCAAGAACTATTATTGGAGCAACAAAGAATTGTCCAGGAGCGCCTCAACCTTGAGAATGAGCGCCATGCCTTTGAGGATGAGCGTCATGCAAGTTGCCACTCCGTGGAAACACCTAATGACCCTCCACCGGTCATCGAAACCCAGGGGCCAACCAAATCTCTTCGCGAGCATTCAGCCCCGCGAATCGAGGACATGGATGGACCGGTCTTGATCAGAGGGATCGCGGCAAACAACATGCAAATCAACCCCGCGCACGTTGCACTTGTGCAATAAAACCCATTCTATGGGCTTGAGCAAAAGGATCCCCATGATCATTTACAAACTTTTCTTGATTGCACTAAATTGTTGAAATTCAATGGGGTTTCTCAGGATTTAATTAGACTTCTTTTGTTTCACTTTACTCTTAGGGATATGGCAAAGAAATGGTACAACACACTCAAGAGAGGGTCAATTGATAGTTGGGGAATGATGGCACAGATTTTCCTTGAGCGATACTTTCCTTCAAAGAGGGCCTTTGAGATTAGAAGGGAAATCACAAATTTTAAACAAAGGGGGGATGAATCGTTTAGAGAGGCTTGGGAACGATTTAGAGATTTGAAAAACTCTTGTCCCAACCATGGTATTTAAGATTGATTAACGATTCACTCATTCTTTAATGGCCTTTATGACAGTATTAAGGTGAATGTTGATGCTCTTTCAGGTGGGAGTTTGATCGAGGTGTCAAACAAAAATAACCTTGTTTACTTGACTAGACGTTCGTAGTAAAGCTAAGGTGTCAATCCCACAGAGACGATGATGAATACTAATCCTATTTGTTTGCTAAAGCTAGATGATAAATCTTTATGGTGTTTTTGGTTTAAATCAAACAATTAAAAAAAATAGGAAATAAAATAAAAACAATTAAAACTAATATTTTGTGGTGTTTTTAGGATTTAAAATATGTTATTAAAAATGCCTTAGGATTCAATTTCACTTAGGATTGGTCGTAGGGCTATAGAATATTGCACTTTCGTGTTCTGTTCTACTAATTCGGTCCGAATTGTGTCCAATTCGATCCGAATTCCACTATGTGAATGCTGCGTTCTACTTGTTTATTGATCTATTCAAGCTAAATGTCCATCTAACCATACCTAAACTCCCTAGTCCTCTGCTGTCGCCTATTGGACACGGTATCTGGTATAGAACCTAGTGTTGACCCTCATCAAGTGCATTGTACCTCAACTTTCGTGTGTTGGTAGACCTACTTGAGTTTACTTGTTGATTTTCTGCGAGATATCTACTTTAAACTGTCGTTCAAATAGAAACTTTCGCTTTTGGTTAATCGCTAGTTGACTTTCTCCTTTTTACCTACCTCTAAATACTTGTGCAAGTTTTGTTTATTAAATTATGTTGAAGTCCTAACACATGTGGCCATTCATACGCTAAGCAACACGATTAATAAGCAATTCAAAATACAAAGCTAGTAAAGATAAATCCCAACGAGTAAATAGCTTTATCCATCAACAAAACAAGTAATTCATAGCAAACCAAATCCTAAGCTACATCTACCCCTAAGACAACATGAATTTTAGCCTAACGTGCTAATAAAACAAACTACAAATGCAAATAAGTAAGATACAAACTCCATCCGATCAAATATCAAGAGAAAGGAAGAAATAAACCGAGAATTCCTTCAAACTCGAAATACCAAACGTCCAGAGCCGTGATTGGATTGAATCCGTCGCCATCGCATCTAGAACCGCTCCAAAGTCGCTGCCATGGTTGAATGATGGTGGAGAAGTGAAAATCCCACGCCTTTCAGCATGAGAACGATGGTGGGAGGTGAAATATTGTTGGCTAATGGTGGCTGCTATGGTGGATCAATGGTAGATGCCTCTTCTACAAGAAAGAATATGCATACATAGTCTTTTTCCTGCCTCTCTGGACGCCTTAGAACCTCTCCATCTGTTGCAAACCGACCTAGGGACGTTCCCAAAAGAGAAAACCCCTTCCAAGTATAGCCAGGACTTTCCTCGTATGTCAATTCGGTCTGAATTCCATCTAATTCGGTCCGAATTGGCTCCTCTGTAATTTCCTGTGATGTAATTCGGTCCGAATTGATACTAATTCGGTCCGAATTCCTGTGCATCCAACACTGCGCACGAATAGCATTTTGACCATAATTTTTTCATCCGGACTCCGATTGAGGTGATTCAAAGATCTCTGGAAAGCTTATAATGAGCTCTACAATGCTATGGATTCCATTTAGTCATTTTCTTCCAAAAAATTCTTCATTTTATGCAACTATTGTGTCCAATCCACCAAGTTCCTACAAGACAAATCAAATTCCACGGCAGTACCCAATCTTGCCAAATAAAATACAAAAGCACAGTGAATATCATTAGTTTGGTCACAATTTCGATGTAAAGTCTAGCCAAAATAACAGTATAAATACGAGATATCAGAGTTTCACGTCGTTCGATGCGGAGCAAGCACGCGAGGCGATTGAAAGGTGTGCCTTGCAATACAATTGGGTAGCACCTAATTCGGTGAGAAGCAACCAAGGAAGGCACGAGGTGAAGGAGATGTCATCGCGGGACCGGATCGCATAGTTGGAAGTCGAGCTTACAAGGCTACAAACGGCCAATGGCACGCACTTGCTTTCCAAGGAGTGTGGCACATGCAGTGAAGAAGGTCACAAGTCCCAAGATTGTCCTCTCCAATATGGTGACCAAGAGCCCGAGTAAGTCAATTCCATGAATGATGTCTATGCTTGGTACCAAAACCGCAACACCTCGTTGGACACTAGGGAAATGGAGGACTTTGAAGGTGACAACTCTCAAAACACCAACCAAAACCGCACCTTTGTCCCTAGGAAGCTTTACACCAATCGCACGGGCAACCCACCACAACCCAACCAAAATAGAAATGTCCAATTCAACAATAATCGTGGCCAAAACTTCCAAAGGAAACCTTATGTTGCACCACACGTGGAGTAATTCATCGAGACTCAAGGTAAGCTAAATGAAACAATTCTTGATAGTTTGGCTAAACTTGAAAAAGAGTCAGGTGCTGCATCTAGATTGGAGAAGATGATGGAAGGGTTTTTCGCAGCGCAAAACACTCACCCATCGAGCTTCGCTCGATATTTGAATTCTAATTAATAATTTGAAAATTTGTTATAGGTTTAAAATTTGTAACTAACACCAACTGAATTATAGCATATTTAAATCTATTTACCTAGCAACGAAGAGGTAGACAATTAAAGACTTTTGAAGTTTGAGAGAAATTCAAAGAGAGACAAATTCAAAGAGAGACAAATTTGTGATTCAGTTTAAAAATGAATAATAACACGAAATATAATCTATATATAAATATGAAATTGTAATTGTTACCAAGAATTAGAGCAACACCAGATAGGAGACAAAATGAGGTATACAAATAAAATTGATAATTTCTTATGGAATGTTAAAAAGGAAGAGAGAAGAATTTAGTTCAATATGTATTGAAAGTTAAAACGGCATTTTTCATTTTTTATTTTGGAAAAAAACTTAAATGAAACTTATGGAAAATAATCACGTCATGAGTTATTTGCGCAGGAAACAAATGAGAATATCAATATTCATAATTGGCCGAATAAGCAATGAGTAAATGAATAACGGTCAAATAAATTAATAGTATATCAAAACTGATGTGAGCCCTCGAGCATTTCATTATTATGGTTAAATTCATTGGTTAATGTACAAATGGTTAGTAGAAAATTAAGGCATCAATGTTGATCAGAGTAACAGGAAATTCCATATGATAAAAAAAGAGCATTATAAACTTGGTAATTAAAAGATATAAAATGTCAATTCCTTATAACTAAAACAAATAGTGTCAATATCAAAATAAATAAATAAATAAATAAATAAAATAAAACAAATAGTGTCACTTTAGCTCGTTACATTCTTCTTCTTTCCATATGCATAGTCTCATAGATATATGATGAAGCGTTGTGTTTGAGCAAGAAGCCAGATGCTATATACTGACCCCAAATCAACATAATACCTCGGATGTTTCCACATTATAATTTATCAATATGATCTGCTGTCAAATTAAATGTGCTGATTGGTATCCTTTCTTGTTTTACCTTATCAAAAATAGAAAATTCAACCTTGAACCTGGTACACAACCTCCTTGATTTCTTCACTGTTTCCTCGCTCCTGACCCGCAAATTGGTTGCATGAAAGGCCAATATCTCAAGACCTAAGAATTATAACCAAATAGGAAACCAAATAAAATTAAGTAATATTAGTAGACCTCAAGTTGTCACATGTCTTCATTAATGGGATGTCATTTGATAAGCTCGTAAGATAACTGTGCAATAGAAAACGATACAAAAGTTGATTGCGAGAAAATGGGGATCAAAATCATATATTGAGGGAATCGAAAAGGCACGATACACCAATAGAAATCTAATAAGACACAAAAAATAGAATACTTGAGTGTTTGAGGAGTTTTATCACCAGAAACTCTAATTTAAGAGGAAAAAAAATCAACATCACAAATATCAATTATATTGATTCATCTTTTGAACTTTGAAATTGAGGCACAAATATGCGTATGTTCTAATCATGACAGGAACATTTAGCAGTCTCTTTAATTTCATGAACTTTTACAACAATTTAACTATACAAAGCCCAACAATTTCACAGCATATTAGTACCTGCTGGCGCCATTTTGGATGCCTATGGTGGAGGTAAATGATGACAACCAATGCCATGTACAGCTCCAATAGTGAGTGCACTTTGCATAATACACTGCGGAGCTCCAGTAAGAAAGAGACTATAGTTGGGAAAATGTTTGAGACAATTTAAAGTAAGCACATGTTTATCTTTGGGCATCCATGATAAATTTTTCAGTGGTAAGGGTGTCCTATTAATAATTTTATTATCATGCTTATCCTAATTCAATACCCTACATGTACAAATTAAATGGTACTGCCGAGTCAAGCCTAAAAAGTGAAAAATAAGCAATGCAATAGAGGGTAAATGCGAATAATACCAATTACTTCATTTGGGATTAGTAGATAGATATTTAAAGTTGAGTTACATCCGTGATCCTTTAATTGAATGATATTAAAGAATCACAACAAATAAAGAAGACCTATGATGTCACAGATTCAAATTGACAAAATAGTAAGTGTCATATAAGAATAACAATTACTAATTAGTAAGAAGATAATCATCTTATCCAAATTGCCACTATGCATTATATTTGCGTAAGTTATCTTCCAAAATATCAGACCTATGACACATTTTTTTTCCCTTTGTTTCTATATAATTGTCAAATCACTAAACAAAGCTATATTTCCAAAAGAAAAATAAAATTAATTTCATTTAAATACCGTAGCCTTAATGATCGGTTTTTAAGAATAATATCTATATATTCCAATGCTTTCATTTAAATCACGAAATACAGTAGTTCAATTTCTCATTTTCAAGAGCACATGAACAACCTTTTATAAGAGCCAAACATAATCAGTTTCATTTATTCTCACACAATAAAAAATTGAAAACAATTATAGCAAAATCCATCGATTATTCAAGAATAAAAATCAATACCAGTAGTAAGAGAGAAGACTATGGTGGTGGACTGGTGGTAAAGAGGTGGCCGCTGTTGGGGGTAGACGCGGTTGGCAGAGGAGGCAGAGGCTTGAGAGGGATTGACGATAGTGGGGATAGGAAGGAGGCAGTTGAGTAGGGTTTGATCGACAATGGAGAAGAGATGGAGAAAAATTGAAACGACGCAACCTCTCTCTCTGCTTTTTGGAGGTCTTGCGCGGTAAAAAATCCAAATTCTGTGGCGCGCGACACAGAGTGTAGCACGGCATAGGACCGTCCGATCAGATCTGGACGGATGAGGGAGCCCCGTGCATGTAACCAGATTGTAAGGCCCGAAAAAAATGAACCGTCGAGATCTGATCGGACGGTCCGTGTCGCGCGCCACGGGTAAACCTTGGTGTTTGATCAGAATATGCAATACCTTCGACTCGATCAGGGGCGGATCCATGTTGAACGAAACCCAGGCAAGTGCCTGGGCTTAATTTTTGAAAATTAGAGGACCGGTATATAGTGATTGGATGGGTGCCTAGGCTTAGAATAGATGGGTGCCTGGGGTGCGATAAAAATATCATTAGACTTGGACAATATCCACGCCGTCGACTCAAGAAATATCATTAGACTTAGGCTTAGAATAGATGTCCGTGGATTTAAGATTGTCACATATACCTATTACTTCGTAATTTGAATGCTTATAATTATTTTAAATTTATTTAATATAGAAATGGAGAGATTTTTTTTAAAAAAAATAACCTCATCAAATCGTAAGAGGTTCCAAGAGAAGCAATTATGTAATGATTTCAAACAATGAAGTCGCGCAAAGGATTGTTAATTGCATTAAAAAAATTAGAATTAGATTTTTTTTTAACTTTTTGTATTTTTTGGTGATTGATAGAGAAGTATAGATCTTGAAAAGTGACTAGATTTATGAAAAAGATGATATATTTTGTAATATTCTAATTATATATATGTTTAGAATGACTTTTTTATTTAAAGTATTATTTAATTAATTTATTTTATTATTTTTATTTTATTATATTATAATTGTGTCTAGGTTAAAAAATTTTCTGGATCCGCCCTTGGACTCGATTCGATGGAGAGGACAGAGCGATCAAGAGAGGCGGCAATGGACGTGAGGGGATATGGATTGGTGTTGGGGAGAGGAGATGGAGAGAGGCGATGGAGGCTAGGGAGGGACAAATCTAGGGAAGAATCAGAATAATACACGCACAAATGAAAAAAAAATTAAATATGCGCAGATAACTCAACAACGAACGGTGTAGCGAGTTGCTTGGATAGCTATCTCCAAAATTTTTGATTCGATACATGATAAGCTGTAGACTTTTGAACCATAGAAACAAAAATGAATTGCTAAAATGATTAAGGCAGAGCGGAAAATTCAAGGGTGTTGATCCGTGTCACGCTAATATATTAACTAAAACAGTCCGACACCCGCGGGTTTTTATTTATAAATACTAATATATACCAGCAGCAGTGCCCACCCAATTTGTGGGCGGCCTTTAATATTTGAAAATATTATTTGACATGGATATTTTGTCCTTTTTTAATATTTAAGGTCAACATTATCTTGATCGGCGCTGAATGTATCAACAATATTCACCGATTTAAACAAACTAATAATCGCGCCTACTCAATGTGTGTGGGGGTAAATAATGTTTGAAACAAGTGATTATATTTAAGAAATAAAGAGTAAAATGAACATATAAATAGAGAAAAATAATTCGATAAAAATTGATATTTTTCAATTAACAATTTCACATAAAGTATAATTGCATCATAAAAATAAAATAATACAAAATGACAAATAATATTTAATCTCCCACCACATTGTTACAACAGCGAAAGTGATCTTACCTATTTAAAAAATATATAAAAAAATTTAAACGATAAGTTTCATAGATATTATATGTCGCGTGAATGCGTGAGTGTAATATGGACACTACAAATAATTTATATTTTTTATATTACCTTAATTTCTCTCATAGCACTTCTCGAACTTATATGGACACTACAAAAAAATTTAAACATCGGCTATTTTTTCTTAATGAAATAAAATGAAATTAACTGTATAGAATGCGTTGTTGCACGTGTACATAATTGATATGTCAAATTCAATTAAAGAACGGATTAATTTTGCTTCCAGGACCGATTGTGTAATTTACTTGTACTCTAGTTAGAACATTAGAGTTTATTACTTTCAAAACAAGTCCTTCAAAGCATTTCTCGACATTAACTCGAGTTTTAGTACCGTGCTCAAGGAACAACCATCCATATTCTCTTGCAAAATGAATGCCTTCATTTGTCACTGCCCTTTCACTTTCCTTCAATTTTTCATAAAAGTTCACTATCAATCATATATTGAATAATTTGCTTTCTCTATTTAGACAACACATTCAATCAGCTGATGAGCTGAAGCAATTCTAGAAAAACAATTAAATTGCCATATCGACTTTGTTGCCTACAAGCATCTTCATGCGGTCTTGGTTGGTTGAGTAGAGGCCGATTTCCTTGGCCCATATGTCAGACATATTGGTGAATGTATCTCTTTTGTCACATCATACACTACAAGTCTACAACATCATATTATATCACATTATCATGAGAAATTAAAAATAAACAATGTATAAATGGTCACGTCGTATTTAATAAATTAGTGGATCACCTACTTCCTATCTAATCTTTAATATTTATTACTCAATTTAAAATCCAAAATCGCTTGGTATTTACCAGAGAAGAATGTCTCAGGTTCATCAAAGAGTAACTTAATAATTAGCACGACACTTTTAATATGTCAGATTCATCAGAGTAATATACACCTATACACCCATGATTGAGCACAGCATCATTGGACTAAAATCTCTACTACTTATAAAAGCATCAATTCAAAAGTCTATCCAAACTATATCAAAGGTCTATCCAATTTTGAGTCCAAAGGGTGTTAAACTTGTTAACAATTTGCAATATGGACCATGGATTTTGTATGATCTGATCAGACCAGTGGTCACCACTGGTCTTAATAACGATCTAAGAAAGTTTAAAGCGTTGGTATGGAGCAATGTTAAAACTTCGCTAGAGCGGAATTTCGTTGGGTCAGCGTATCACAGCTCGACTGTTCGAGCCTTCGTGGCGTAATATTTTTCTGCTTTTTATTAAATTATCAATTTCATAACCGCTCTAGGTTTTCCAAATTCATTTCCTTTTTCCCTTCGCTCACGCCATATCTCTTTCCTTTTCTTCTTGGTTGGATATAAATCATTTTCTTCGACGCATCACGATGGTTATTTCCTTCCTAAACAGCGAGATAAGCCGCCTCCCTAATTGATATCCAACCTCCTTGCTAGGGTTTGCTCGCAACACGTTGAAACAATGACGGCCGGCTTGACAGTGGCTCCGTGTTTTCTTTTCAGCGATTTCTCAGATCATAAGATGAAGAGAAAACAATTGATAGGTTGCTACGCCAGCGCCTCGAGCTCGCTGTGGCCTCTTTGGTTGCTCTACAAGAGTATATTTGACGATTAGATAAAGACGAATTGTAAGGTTTTTTCTCTATATCTGAGTATTTATTTCTCTCTCCCAATTTCAATTTTGTGTGATTTTATCTATTGATTTCATCTTCTTTTCAGTTTTCATTTTTTTTTTCTGATTTCTTCGATTTCTTCGATTTTAGACATAGCTTGTCTAAGCCCTTCGTGGTTGCCTCCTGTGTTGGTTCTAAAATTAGGGATTTACCCTCTTCTTTTGTTCGTAGATGAAATAACTACTCTGATATTAAGAGATATGTACCAATTTTTAAAGTGAGATGACTTTTATTTCGGTTGAGAATAAAAATATATCAATCCGGTCTCCAATTTGTTTCAATCAGAATTAACCTGGTACTAATTTGTTCATGTCTGTATTTTGTGTAGAAATTCTAATTTTTTAAAATTGAACAGCTGATTTGAATACCATACAATAGGTAGGTCATATTAGTCAATTTGAATGAATGCTCATCATAGCTAGTTGATAAAAGCAATTTACATTTCATATGTAGGTAAGTTCGCCGCTTCTTCGATTTAAATAGTAGCTGATATATTTGAAGGATGGTACTTTGAAATATAGAATTAATTTTTTGTTGAATCAATATATAGAGGAATTATTTAAAAGAAGAAGCTACTGTAATGAGGCTTTGGTGTTAAAGGAACTACAGTTGAATTCAGCATGTAAATTTTATGTCAATTCTACATCTAATAAGAAATATGTATACTGTTAATGCTTGGTGGGTCAATTAGCATGCCAACACAGCTTTCATTATGGGTTTTTTTTTTTTGCACTAAACAGGAAAAGAGCCATATATTGAGAAGGCAGCACAGCCGGGAGTAGAATATGAAAAGGCAGTGGAGGAAGATAACAATGCAGAAAATAGAGGTCTCCAGTATGATTGCAAATGCTGTGTATGTGGAACTGATGGGTACTACAACGGCATCACTTAATTCTTGCACTTAATTCTTTTAAATGCTGTGGAAGTGAAGGGTACTACTCTGACAAGAATTCACATAAATTCCTAATTTGACTGCAAAATAACTGTATGGACCAAAAGTTCATCTTACCGAATTTTCATTTTCTAAATCTTTCTCAGGGTGTGTTGTCAACCTGGACAATGGTGTGGTGGAAGTCAACCACAATGGTGAGAATGGAGTTGACTACTGGATTGTGCAACTCATGGGGATCATCTTGCATGTCCCTACTTCCATTTTCTGAAATGACATTTGGTAATCAAAATGATGGACCTAGGGGCATAGCCTATGGGCCATGCATTTGTGGAAGAATGAGCATTGACAATGGTTTTGGTGTGATCACTGCCTTTATAATCTGTTTAGTTGTTTACATCAAATCTACATTTCTCTCCCTCTTTATTTTTACTTGATGAAGGGTGTGGCTTGTTTGAGCACAGGAACCCACCACCAGGCTATGTTTGTCGCAGGTGTAATGTTCTTGGTATGTGTACCTTGACAAGCTAATTTTGGTCACACTTTTGGTTTTATGAGCTTTGATGCTCTCTGGGTTATTTTGTCTTTTCTTTTGTTTTCTTAGGGCATTTTCTACGGCATTGCCCCACGAAAGGAAAACCTGTCTATGATCAAAATAGGTTGCTGGCACACACCGATCGTCTTCTTTGAGCTCCTGATCTTTCTCTTTATTTTGCTATTTTCAATTTCACGTTATTAAGATTAATTTGCTTTTGCCTTCCACTTTTCTGGCACGCAAAACTGAATGTTTCATCCAATTTACAAAAGCAGAGCCAGTGTGTACACATATCATATGTTTGATCAGACACAAATTAGTTTTGGTCAAGTAAAAGGATGCTCCGGATCCAATGAAAATCATCTTATATCATCTTATATTAGTTTTGACCTCATGTATGCGCTACTGCATTTAGATGCTGCGCAACCTACCTATGACATGGATTTGGCTCTTCTACCTGGACCTCCCTAGAAGCAATTCAAGACTCACATGCCTATTTAACTTAATACTCACTGGTAAATGGTAAAGTATAACCCATCATAATTATGCTGGTAAGTGTCTGCAATCATATGTCTTGGACGAGCTTATCAGCTGAACCTTGGGGTGCTTAACCTATAATGCCAAAAGTCCCTTGAAAGATGCCTTATGTCTCCTAACTGGTACCAGCTGTTGTGTGTTATGCTGGTAAAAAAAAAAGTGACATTTTCTAATAATTTGGTCTAGTGTGAATTTAGGTGTAAATTTTGAAAATTCCCTTGTGGAGACGTGTAATTAAAATATGTGGATGTTCAATTGATCATTTAAAATTTTTTGTTGAAGTTTTCTTTTAATATTAATTTTTGGTCTGTTTAGTTGCATATAAATTGGCCTTTGTTGCCTTGCTAGGTTTGTTCGATATTGTTGCTTATAATTTGACGTTGTGATATTGCCGATTAAAATGCGATCAATGCTCATATACAAACGAATTGATAATGTGAGCTAGAATCCACACATGATTGTCTTCTCTATTATTATTATTATTATTATTTTATTACTCATTTTACTTCCAAGGGCACTATCTAATTTGCTCCTTTGATTGTTGAATTGTAATAATAATTATTGAAATAAAAATTTGCCCACACATTGGGTGGGCGTATTTGCTAGTCTTTAAAGCGAGTATAAAAATTATGATGTTCAAGAAACTGTATTCTTTAAACAACGGTAAGCCAACAAGCTCAGAAATTGCTGCCTATTTGTACAATCTAAGCGAATGCTAATCATCTATAAGCCTATTTTAAAGTGGTACTGGAAGATTGCAATTAGCAATTACCTATTTTAAAGTGGTACTAGAAGATTGTAATTAGCAATTACCTATTTTAAAGTGGTACTGGAAGATTGTAATTTGCAATCCGATATAAGAGTAAGACAATCTGTTGTATTCTTTCCTCTTCTATGAGCCTATGCATGCCCTATGACCATGAAGTTGAGGAATTAGGAAATAATGGAGACATCCAATTATTTGTCCATACTGGAGAGGATGCATTACAACAGCATGCGTTACGGGTAAGGAAAGTAATAAACTCCAGTATAAAGAGTTTAAATGTAGATAATTTTGATGAAATGACTTAGAATGAATCCAGAAATGATTGAAATGCTCAAAGGATACTCAGAATTGCATTGTTTACACTTTATATGCGTAATAACCATATATAATACAATCTTTTTGAATAAAAAGATGTGAATCATATTATAGACAGTATAAAGAATTTAAATGTAGATTATTGTGACTAAATGACTTGGAATGAATTCAGAAATATTTGAAATGCTCAAATGAAACTCACAATTGCATTTTTTGCAATTTATATGCGTAATTACCATTTATAATCCAATCCTTTTGAATAAACAAGATACTAATCTTAGACTAGACAGTATAAAGAGTTTACATGTAGATTATTATGATGAAATGAATTAGAATGAATCAAGAAACGATAAAAATGCTAAAATAATACTCCGAATTGCATTATTTGCACTTTATATGCGTAATTATCACGTATAATATAATCTTTATGAATAAATAGGATGTGAATCATATTCTAGACATTGTAAAGAGTTTAAATGTAGATTATTGTGAAGAAATGACTTAAATTGAATTCAGAAACGATTGAAATACTCAAATGATACTCAGAATTGCATTTTTTGCACTTTATATGCATAATTACCATGTATAATACAATCTTTTTGAATAAACAAGATAAGAAACATATTTTAGACAGTATAAAGAGTTCAAATGTAGATTACTATTAGGAAATGATTTGAAATGAATCCAGAAACGATTGAAATGCTCAAATGATACTCAGAATTGCATTATTTGCACTTTATATGCGTAATTACCATGAATAATCCAATACTTTTGGATTAATTAGAAATGAATCTTAGTCTGGACAGCATAAAGTGTTTAAATGTATATTATTGTGATGAAATGACTAAGAATGCATCCAGAAACGATTGAAATGCTCAAATAATACTCAAAATTGCTTTATTTGCATTTTATATGTGTAATTACCATGTATAATCCAATATTTTTTAATAAAGAGATGCGAATCACATTATAGACAGTATAAAGAATTTAAATGTAGTTTATTGTGATGAAATGACTTGGAATGAATCCATAAACAATTGAAATGCTCAAATTATACTCAGAATTAGATTGTTTGCACTTTATATGCTAATTACAATGTATAATCCAATATTTTTGAATTAATAAGAAATGAATTTTAGTCTGGACAGTATAAAGAGTTTAAATGTTGATTATTGTGATGAAATGACTTAGATTCCATCCAGAAACGATTGAAATGCTCAAATAATACTCAGAATTGCTTTATTTGCACTTTATATGCGTAATTACCATGTATAATCCAATCTTTTTGAATAAAAAGATGTGAATCACGTTATAGACAGTATAAAGAATTTAAATGTAGATTATTGTGATGAAATGACTTGGAATGAATCCAGAAACGATAGAAATGCTCAGATGATACTCAGAATTGCATTATTTGCACTTTATATACGTAATAACCATATATAATACAATCTTTCTGAATTAATAAGAAATGAAGCTTAGTCTGGACAACACAAAGAGTTTAAATGTAGATTATTGTGAAGAAATGACTTAGAATGAATTCAGAAATGATTGAAATGTACAAATGATATTCAAAATTGCATTATTTGCACTTTAAATATGTGATTACCATGTAAAAACCAATCATTTTGAATAAACAACATATGAAACATATTCTAGACAGTATAAAGAGTTTAAATGTAGATTATTGTGATAAAATGACTCAGAATGAATCCAGAAACGATTCAAATGCTCAAAAGATACTCAGAATTTCATTTTTTTCACTTTATATGCATAATTACAATGTATAATCCAATCTTTTCAAATAAACAAGATATGAAATATATTCTGAACTGTATAAAGAGTTTAAATATAGATTATTATGACGAAATGACTTAGAATGAATCCAGAAATGATTGAAATGCTGAAATGATAATCAGAATTGCTTTATTTGCACTTTATATGCATAATTACCATATATAATCCAATCTTTTTTAATAAATAAGATGTGAATCATATTCCAGACAGTATAAAGAGTTTAAATGTAGATTATTGGGAATTAATGACTTAGAATAAATGCAGAACAATTGAAATGCTCAAATGATACTCAGAATTGTATTTTTTTGCACTTTATATGCATAATTACCATGTATAAACCAATCTTTTTGAATAAATAAGATATGAATCGTTGTCTTGACAGTATAAAGAGTTTAAATGTAGAATATTGTGAAGAAATAACTTAGAATGAATCTTGAAACGATTGAAATGATCAAATAATATTCAGAATTGTATTATTTACAATTTATAGACGTTATTACCATGTATAATCTTATTTTTTTTTAATAAACAAGATATGAATCTTAGTCTGTACAGTATAAAGAGTTTAAATGTACACTATTGTGATGAAATGACTTAGAATGAATCCAGAAAAGATTGAAATGCTGAAATGATAATAAGAATTGCATTATTTGCAATTTATATGCGTTATTACCATGTATAATCTAATCTTTTTTATTAAACAAGATATCAATAATATTGTAAACCATATAAAGAGTTTAAATGTAGATTATTTTGATAAAATGACTTAAAATGAATCCAGAGACAATTGAAATGCTCAAAGGATACTCAGAATTGCATTTTTTGCACTTTATATGCGTAATTACCATGTATAATGCAATCTTTTTGAATAAACAAGATATGAAACATATTTTAGACAATATAAATAGTTTAAATGTAGATTATTGTAAGAAAATGTCTTGGAATGAATCACGAAATGATTGAAATGCTCAAATGATACTCAGAAATGCATTATTTGCACTTTATATGCGTAATTACCATGTATAGTCCAATCCTTTAATAAGAAATGAATCTTAGTCTGGACAGGATAAAGTGTTTAAATGTATATTATTGTGATGAAATGACTTAGAATACATCCAGAAACGATTGAAATGCTCAAATAATACTCAGAATTGCTTTATTTGCACTTTATATGGGTAATTACCATGTATAATCCAATCTTTTTAAATAAAAAGATGTGAATCACATTATAGGCAGTATAAAGAATTTAAATGTAGATTATTGTTATGAAATGACTTGGAATGAATCCAGAAACAATAGAAATGCTCAAATGATATTCAGAATTGTATTATTTGGACTTTATATGCGTAATTACCATATATAATCCAATCTTTTTGAATAAACAAGACATGAATCTTAATACGGGCAGTATAAAGAGTTTAAATATAGATTATTGTGATGAAATGACTTAGAATGAATTCAGAAACGATTGAAATGCTCAAATAATACTCAGAATTGCTTTATTTGCACTTTATATGCGTAATTACCAAGTATAATCCAATCTTTTTTAATAAAAAGATGTGAATCATGTTATAGACAGTATAACGAATTTAAATGTAGATTATTGTGATGAAATGACTTGGAATGAATCCAGAAATGGTAGAAATGCTCAAATGATACTCTGAATTGCATTATTTGGACTTTATATGCGTATTACCATGTATATTCTAATTTTCTGAATTAATAAGAAATGAATCTTAGTCTGGACAGCATAAAGAGTTAAATGTAGATTATTGTGAAGAAATGACTTAGAATGAACTCAGAAACGATTGAAATGCTCAAATGATACTCAAAATTGCATTATTTGCACTTTAAATACGAAATTACCATGTAAAATCCAATCATTTTGAATAAACAACATATGAAACATATTCTAGACAGTATAAAGAGTTTAAATGTAGATTATTGTGATAAAATGACTCAGAATGAATCCAGAAATGATTCAAATGCTCAAACGATACTCAGAATTGCATTTTTTTCACTTTATATGCATAATTACAATGTATAATCCAATTTTTTCAAATAAACAAGATATGAAATAAATTCTGAACTGTATAAAGAGTTTAAATGTAGATTATTGTGATGAAATGACTTAGAATAAATCCAGAAATAATTGAAATGCTGAAATGATAATAGAATTGCTTTATTTGCACTTTATGTGCATAATTACCACGTATAATCCAATCTTTTTTAATAAATAAGATGTTAATCATATTCTAGACAGTATAAAGAGTTTAAATGTAGATTATTGGGAATTAATGACTTAGAATGAATTCAGAGCAATTGAAATGCTCAAATGATACTTAGAATTGTATTTTTTGCACTTTATATGCGTAATTACCATGTATAATCCAATTTTTTGAATAAAAAGATGTGAATCATGTTATAGACAGTATAAAGAATTTAAATGTAGATTACTGTGATGAAATGACTTGGAATGAATCCAGAAACGATAGAAATGCTCAAATGATACTCAGAATTATATTATTTGGACTTTATATGCGTAATTACCATATATAATCCAATCTTTTTGAATAAACAAGACATGAATTATAGTATGGGCAGTATAAAGAGTTTAAATGTAGATTATTGTGATGAAATGACTTAGAATGAATCCAGAAACGATTCAAATGCTCAAAAGACACTCGGAATTTCATTATTTGCAATTTATATGGGTAATTACCATGTATGATACAATCTTTTTGAATAAACAAGATATGAATCATAGTCTATACAGTATAAAGAGTTTAAATGTATATTATTGTTATGAAATGACTTATAATGAATCCAGAAATGATTGAAATGCTGAAATGATAATCAGAATTGCTTTATTTGCGATTTATATGCATAATTGTCATGTATAATCCACTTTTTTTTTAATAAATAAGATGTGAATCATATTCTAGACAGTATAAAGAGTTTTAATGTAGATTATTGGGAATTAATGACTTAGAATAAATTCAGAACAATTGAAATGCTCAAATGATACTCAGAATTGCATTTTTTCACTTTATATGGGTAATTACTATGTATAATATAATCTTTTTTATTAAACAAGATATGAATAATATAGTAAACCGTATAAAGAGTTTAAATGTAGATTATTTTGACGAAATGACTTAGAATGAATCCATAAACGATTGAAATGCTCAAAAGATACCAAGAATTGCATTGTTTGCACTTTATATGCGTAATTACCATATATAATCAATTTTTTTTGAATAAAAACATGTGAATCATATTATAGACAGTATAAAAAATTTAAATGTAGATTATTGTTAGGAAATGACTTGGAATGAATCAAGAAATGATTGAAATGCTCAAATGAAACTCACAATTGCATTTTTTGCACTTTATAAGCGTAATTACCATGTATAATCTAATCCTTTTGAATAAACAAGATATGAATCTTAGACTGGATAGTATAAAGAGTTTAAATGTAGATTATTGTGATTAAAAAAATTAGAATGAATCAAGAAACGATAAAAATGCTAAAATGATACTCAGAATTGCATTATTTGCACTTTACATGCGTAATTACCACGTATAAGATAATCTTTATGAATAAATAGGATGTGAATCATATTATAGACATTGTAAAGAGTTTAAATGTAGATTATTGTGAAGAAATGACCTAAATTGAATTCAGAAACGATTGAAATGCTCAAATGATACTCAGAATTGCATTTTTTTGCACTTTATATGCGTAATTACCATGTATAATGCAATCTTTTTGAATAAACAAGATATAAAATATATTTTAGACAAAATAAAGAGTTTAAATGTAGATTATTGTTAGGAAATGGCTTGGAATGAATTCAGAAACGATTGAAATACTCAAATGATACTCAGAATTGCATTATTTGCACTTTATATGCATAATTACCTTGTATAATCCAATCCTTTTGGATTAATAAGAAATGAATCTTATTCTGGACAGCATAAATAGTTTAAATGTATATTATTGTGATGTATTGTGATGAAATTACTTAGAATGCATCCAGAAATGATTGAAATGCTCAAATAATACTCAGAATTGCTTTTTTTGCACTTTATATGTGTAATTACCATGTATAATCCAATCTTTTTAAGTAAAAAGATGTGAATCACATTATAGGCAGTATAAAGAATTTAAATGTAGATTATTGTGATGAAATGACTTGGAATGAATCCAGAAACAATAGAAATGCTCAAATGATACTCAGAATGGTATTATTTGGAATTTATATGCGTAATTACCATATATAATCCAATCTTTTTGAATAAACAAAACATGAATCTTAATATGGGCAGTATAAAGAGTTTAAATGTAGATTATTGTGATGAAATGACTTAGAATGAATCCAGAAACGATGGAAATGCTCAAATAATACTCAGAATTGCTTTGTTTGCACTTTATATGCGTAAGTACCATTTATAATCCAATCTTTTTTAATAAAAAGATATGAATCATATTATAGACAGTATAAAGAATTTAAATATAGATTATTGTGATGAAATGACTTGGAATGAATCCAGAAACGATAGAAATGATCAAATGATACTCAGAATTGCATTATTTGGATTTTATATGCGTAATTACAAGTTTATTCCAATATTTCTGAATTAATAAGAAATGAATCTTTGTCTGGACAGCATAAAAAGTTTAAATGTAGATTACTTTGAAGAAATGACTTAGAATGAATTCGGAAACGATTGAAATGCTCAAATGATACTCAAAATTGCATTATTTGCACTTTAAATACGAAATTACCATGTAAAATCCAATCATTTTGAATAAACAACATATGAAACATATTCTAAACAGTATAAAGAATTTAAATATAGATTATTGTGATAAAATGACTCAGAATGAATCCAGAAATGATTCAAATGCTCAAAAGATAATCAGAATTACATTTTTTCACTTTATATGCATAATTACAATGTATAATCCAATCTTTTCAAATAAACAAAATATGAAATAGATTCTGAACTGTATAAAGAGTTTAAATGTAGATTATTGTGATGAAATGACTTGGAATGAATCCAGAAACGATTGAAATGCTCAAATAATACTCAGAATTGCATTATTTGCAGTTTATATGCGTAATTACCATGTATAATCCAATTTTTTTGATTTGATAAGAAATGAATACTTTTTTGGACAGTATAAAGATTTTAAATGTATATTATTGTGACGAAATGACTTAAAATGCATCCAGAAACGATTGAAATGCTCAAATGATTTTCCGAATTGCTTTATTTACACTTTATATGCGTAATTACCAAGTATAATCCAATCTTTTGAAATAAAAAGATATGAATCACATTATAGATAGTATAAAGAAGTTAAGTGTAGATTATTGTGATGAAATGACTTGGAATTAATTCAGAAATTATTGAAATGCTCAAACGAGACTCAGAATTACATTATTTGCACTTATATGCATAATTACCATGTATAATCCAATCTTTTTGAATAAACAATATATGAATCTTAGTATCGACAGAATAAAGAGTTTAAATGTAGATTGTTTTGAAGAAATGACTTAGCATGAATCCAGAAACGATTGAAATTCTCAAATGATACTCAGAATTTCATTATTTACAATTTATATGGGTAATTACCATATATATTCCGATCTTTCTCAATAAACAAGATATGAATCTTAGTTTGGACAGTATAAAGAGTTTAAATGTAGATTATTGTGATAAAATGATTTGGAATGAATCCAGAAACGATTGAAATGCTCAAATGATACTCAGAATTTCATTATTTGCACTTTACATGCGTAATTACCATGTATAGTCCAATCGTTTTGAATTAAAAAGAAATGAATCTTATTCTGGAAACCATAAAGAGTTTAAATATAGATTATTATGAAGAAATGACTTAGAATGAATTCAGAAACGATTGAAATGCTCAAATGATACTCAAAATTGCATTAATTACACTTTAAATGCTTAATTACTAACTATAATCCAATTATTTTGAATAAACAAAATATGAAACATATTCTAGACAGTATATAGAGTTTAAATGTAGATTATTATAATAAAATGACTTAGAATGAATCCAGAAATGATTCAAATACTCAAAAGATACTCAGAATTGTATTTTTCCACTTTATATGCATAATTACAATGTATAATCCCATCATTTCGAATAAACAAGATATAAAACAAATTATGAACTGTATAAAGAGTTTAAATGTAGATTACTGTGATGAAATGATTTGGAATGAATCTAGAAATGATTGAAATGCTCAAATAATACTCAGAATTGCATTATTTGCACTTTATATGCGTAATTACCATGTTTAATCCAATATTTTTGAATTAATATGAAATGAATATTTGTCTAGACAGTATAAAGATTTTAAATGTATATTATTGTGACGAAATGACTTAGAATGCTTTCAGAAACGATTAAAATGCTCAAATGATACAAAGAATTGCTTTATTTGCATTTTATATGCGTTATTACCAAGTATAATCCAATCTTTTTTAATAAAAAGATATGAATCGCATTATAGACAGTATAAAGAATTTAAATGTAGATTATTGTGATGAAATGACTTGGAATGAATCCAGAAACTATTGAAATGCTCAAATGAGACTCATAATTACATTATTTGCACTTTATATGCATAATTACCATATATAATCCATTCTTTTTGAATAAACAAAATGTCAATCTTAGTATGGACATAATAAAGAGTTTAAATTTAGATTATTGTGATAAAATGACTTAGAATGAATTCAGAAATGATTGAAATACTCAAATGGTACTCGGAATTGAATTATTTGCACATTACAAGCATAATTACCATGTGTAATACAATATTTTTCAATAAATAAGATATGAATCATATATAGACAGTAGAAAGAGTTTAAATGTAGATTATTGTGAAGATATGACTTAGAGTAATCCAAGAAATGATTGAAATGCTCAAATGATACTCAAAATTGCTTTATTTACACTTTGTATGCGTAATTACCATGTATAATCCGATATTTTTGAATAAATAAGATATGAATCATATTCTAGACAGTGTAAAGAGTTTAAATGTAGATTGTTTTCAAAAAAGGACTAAGCATGAATCCAGAAACGATTGAAATTCTCAAATGATACTCAGAATTTCATTATTTACAATTTGCGTAATTACCATATATATTCCGATCTTTCTCAATAAACAAGATATGAATCTTAGTGTGGACAATATAAAGAGTTTAAATGCAGATTCTTGTGATGAAATGACTTGGAATGAATCCAGAAACGATTGAAATGCTCAAATGATACTCAGAATTGCATTATTTGCACTTTATATGCGTAATTACCTTGCATAATCCAATATTTTTAAATTAATAAGAAATTAATCTTAGTCTGCACAGCATAAAGAGTTTAAATGTAGATTATTGTGAAGAAACGACTTAGAATGAATTCAGAAACTATTGAAATTATCAAATGGTACTAAGAATTGAATTATTTGCACTTTAAATGCATAGTTACCATGTATAATCCAATCATTTTGAATAAAAAAGATATGAAACATATTCTGAACTATATAAAGAGTTTAAATTTAGATTATTGTGATGAAATGACTTTGAATGTATCCAGAAACGATTGAAATGCTCAAATAATACTCAGAATTGCATTATTTGCACTTTATATGCGTAATTACCATCTATAATCCAATCGTTTTGAATTAATAAGAAATGAATATTTGTCTGGACAGTATGAAGATTTTAAATGTATATTATTGTGACGAAATGACTTAGAATGTATTCAGAAACGATTGAAATGCTCAAATGATACTCAGAATTGCTTTGTTTGCACTTTTTAAGCATAATTACTTTGTATAATCCAATCTTTTAGAATAAAAAGATACGAATCACATTATGGATAGTATAAAGAATTTCAATATAGATTATTGTGATGAAATGACTTGGAATGATTCTAGAAACGATTGAAATGCTCAAATGAGACTCAGAATTACATTATTTGAACTTTATATGCATAATTACTATTTATAATCCAATCTTTTTAAATAAACAAGATATGAATCTTAGTTTGGACAGAATAAAGAGTTTAAATATAGATTGTTGTGAGAAAATGACTTAGAATGAATCCAGAAATGATTCAAATACTCAAAAGATACTCAGAATTGCATTTTTTTCACTTTATATGCATAATTAAAATGTATAATCCAATCTTTTCTAATAAACAAGATATAAAACATATTCTGAACTCTATAAAGAGTTTGAATGTAGATTATTGTGATGAAATGACTTTGAATTAATCCAGAAACGATTGATGTCCTCAAATAATACTCAGAATTGCATTATTTGCACTTTATATGCGTAATTACCATCTATAATCCAATCGTTTTGAATTAATAAGAAATGAATATTTGTCTGGACAGTATGAAGATTTTAAATGTATATTATTGTGACGAAATGACTTAGAATGTATCCAGAAATGATTGAAATGCTCAAATGATAATTAGAATTGCTTTATTTACAATTTTTATGCATAATTACTTTGTATAATCCAATCTTTTAGAATAAAAAGATATGAATAACATTATAGACAGTATAAAGAATTTCAATGTAGATTATTGTGATGAAATGACTTGGAATGAATCTAGAAACGATTGAAATGCTCAAATGAGACCCAGAATTACATTATTTGAACTTTATATGCTTAATTACCATTTATAATCCAATCTTTTCGAATAAACAAGATATTAATCTTAGTTTGGACCGAATAAAGAGTTTAAATGTAGATTGTTGTGATAAATGACTTAGAATGAATTCAGAAACGATTGAAATGGTCAAATGGTACTCAGAATTATATTATTTGCACATTATATGCGTAATTACCATGTATAATCCGATATTTTTGAATAAATAAGATGTGAATAATTTTCTAGACAGTGTAAAGTGTTTAAATGTGGATTGTTGTGAAGAAATGACTTAGCATGAATCCAGAAACGATTGAAATTTTCAAATTATACTCAGAATTTCATTATTTACAATTTATATGCGTAATTACCATATATATTCCGATGTTTCTCAATAAACAAGATATGAATCTTAGTGTGGACATTATAAAAAGTTTAAATGTAGATTATTGTGATGAAATGATTTGAAATGAATCCAGAAACGATTTAAATGCTCAAATGATACTCAGGATTACGTTATTTCCACTTTATATGCGTAATTACCATGTATAATCCATTCTTTTTGAATTAATAAGAAATGAATCTTAGTCTGGACAGCATAAAGAGTTTAAATGTAGATTACTGTGAAGAAACGACTTAGAATGAATTCAGAAACGATTGAAATGCTCAAATGATACTCAAAATTGCATTATTTGCACTTTAAATGCGTAATTACCATGTATAATCCAATCATTTTGAATAAACAAGATATGAAACATATTCTAAACAGTATAAAGAGTTTAAATGTAGATTATTGTGATAAAATGACTTAGAATGAATCCAGAAATGATTCAAACGCTCAAAAAATACTCAGAATTGCAATTTTTCACTTTATATGTATAATTACAATGTATAATCCAATTTTTTCGAATAAACAAGATATGAAACATATTCTGAATTGTATAAAGAGTTTAAATGTTGATTATTGTGATGAAATGACTTGGAATGAATCCAGAAACGATTGAAATTGTGAAAACCCGTAAAATTTAAAATAAAATTTAATTTCAAAATGACTGTTAAATTCTAAACAGAATAAAATTGTATAAATTGTTGAATAATTTAAAATTTTTAAGAAAATTTTCAGAAATTATAATACAATTATACTGAAACTGAAAATCAGATGATCATATTTAATTAAACTTCAAGCAAACAAATAAATAAAATTAACAAGAAATTTAATATCAAACTCACAAAAATTTCCATAGTTTAGAACTTAATTAAAACTGTAATTTACTGATCAATTAAATTATTAGTCATTTTTCTTTGTTCTGAGTCGTCCGATATGAATTTTAAAAATCTAGTTTTTCTGTATGGTTGGATTTGTGCCAATTTGTAAACCAATCAAGTCGATGGAATTGGTCAGATTTCTGAAATTCAGTTCATTCTTTTGGCATCCACCGCCCATTCCTTCTCTTTCCTTCTTAAACTCTTCCTCGAGTTTTCCGCTCTCTCTCACTCCTCACTCGACACCAACACCAGACCCATCCTCCCCCTCTCCTTCTCGATCGATCCCTGAGCACATACCCCCAACCCCTCTCTCTTTTCGCCTCAACCTTCTCTCTGACCCGACCCTAGCCCCACCTCACAGCTTTTCCCTCTTCTCTCCGCCATCTCCCTTCTCCTCCTCCTCAGCCCTACTCACGGCCACCCATTCAACCCCCTCTCTTCTCAGACCCGAAACCCTAACTCCTCCTACTCACCCCACACGCACACCCTCTCTCTCTCTTGTTTTCTGAGTTCTTACTGGTGACGAGGCTTGTGACAGAAGGCGACGGCGACGCTTGGTGGCTGATCGGAGACGAGACGACACAGGCGGCAACATCGACTGAGCACCTCCTTCCTCTTCCATTTGCTGCCATCTCGGTTTGGTTGACCCCTTCCCCTATTTTTCTCTTTGGTTGTGCTGAGTGCTTGAGAGGCTTGCATTGTTGAAATGCTTGAATTGCTTGATGTTTGTGTGTGCTGAGTTTCGTGCAAGCCTCATTTGACTCGATCTGTGATTGCTTGGTTTGGCATTGCCTCTTTTTGAACTATGCTGTTGCTTGGTTGAGTGATCTGTGGATGTTTGATTTGTGTTAAGGCATGCCTTGAATTGAATTGATCTGTGTTGTTTGAATTGAATTGATCTGTGTTGTTTGTTGCACTCGGCTTGGTTTCCAGGCTGGTACAGGCCTGGTACTAGGCTGGTTTAACTCTGTGATGTTTGATTTGTGTTGCTGAGGCCTTAGGAGGCTGGTACAAGCATGGTGCCAGTTTGGTACGGCTCTGCTATGCGTTCTGGTACGCTTTGATACGTGCCAGGGGCCTTTCTGTAAGGTTTTCTGTTATCAGGGACCTAGTTGTAAATATCTTTGAACTGGATTTGGACCATTTTATAATTAAATCTGTTGTTAAGGACTTAAATATAAATTTAGAGTAAATAAAATAAATCTGTGGACTTTTGTGTGCAAATGTGGTTGGACTGGCGGGTCGGATCTGAAAAGAATTAATGGATCTGGACTTTAATTTGTGGGTTCGGATTTGACCACCGCAATCCATTAACCCGCTGGGTAATACCCGACAGGTGGGTCCCTTATTCCCACCTGGGCCGGTCTTCTCTGTTTGGGCCGTGTTTGTTTTCCCTCTGGCCTATGTGGCGTTTTCTCTGTTGGGCTTGGCAGGCCGAGCCTCTCTTTTCTGTTGGACTTTAGAAATAAAAATTCTGGACTGGGCCAGGTCCATATAATTTCAGGATTAACACATAGGTTAATTTAATTAATTAAAAGTGATTAACTTAAAAATGGGATTTATAATAAATTAAGTTGTATCTAATTAAATCGGATTAATAAGTAAACCTAAAGATGGGAGATGATTACTAGCAGTCCAGTCATCCGGGCTGTATGATCCCAAACACATTAAAACTCCAACACGTCATTAATTACAAAGTATATAATTACATCATCATTTCTAATATTTCAATTAGTAATAAACACGGTTAACAAAATTAGTTAGGATGATACTTGAACTTATAATATACATATCTACTTTAATTTTCTTTAAAAGATAAGATAAGAGAATTGACACAAATTAATTATCAATTATATAACCATACTATCATTACGGATATTTTCAATTAGTACTATTATTTACAAGTGACAAAAACAAATCCGTAGGTTATAATTAGATCTTTCTTAAACTTTATATTAACAACAGAGATAAAAATGCTAACTCACTTTATTTACTAAAAATCCTATAAATAGAATTTGTTATAGAATTAATAAAAAAATTTCATACTTGAGCAAAACACTGTTAGAATTATAAACGAGACTAAAATCAAAAGATTTTCTAAATGAAATATAATACGACTTTAACACATAGAGTGGACTAAAGGAACTTGTCTAAAACATTTTCCTTCACACTCATTTATTAAATGAAATTTTGTCGAATTTTTATAAAGTATTTCTTTAAATATAATAATATATTTTAAAACAGAATCCCTTTCAGAAAACTTAAGTACAACTCATTAACAAATTCAATCTAAATTCAATTGAGGGATAATTAGAGATCATTAGTTGAGCGTTTCTTAGTGTTCGTTTTTCTAAGTTTACTCTTTTGTGTTTGGTCAGGTGACTAGTAGGGCTACTCAGAGTTTGTAGAGGACGGTTTCACTGAGTTCGAGGGTGGTGGCACTGAGCAGGACTACACTGACCCTCCAGCTGAGTAGCAGTTCTACGCTTGGCTATCCAGGTGTGTGGAAACCTTAGATTTTGTTTAAACCTTAGATTAAGAATTAGATCATTAACTTTATGTGTGCATAATATATCATTAACATTAAGTAAACAGTTAAGCATATCAAACAAAAGATTAGTTTGCATTTATAGGATAAGCATCTATATTAATAATGTGATTAATCAACTTAAAAGTGCCTTTATTCAACACTTGCATCTGGTAGGGTACAGGATAGTGAGACCGAGTGAGATAAGAGCGTTTTGCATGCGGTTTCCATTATCGGGAGCTTGCAACCAAGCCATTGCCGGTGGGCTCCTTATGATAGCAATCTCGAACAACGCGTTTCTGATGATCACTCTGCAGACCGACTTTCAGGCGGTACTGCGGTTACTTAGTAGTTATTTATTAATGTTAGGTTATTTGTATGTATTCTCGCTTGATTCGACTGGACTCTATTAGGGTTGTTGCCATTATTAGACTACCTCTCGATCTCCCACGTTTCAGAGCGCGGTACCGCGTCTACTGACCTACTCCTCGACGGGGGTGTGGGCTTGGAGCTGGCCTTCGGGGCTCAGGCAGATCTAGGTAGAACCTATGTCATTTCTGGGATATGTGAGATTTGATTTTGGATTTTTGCTACACATATAATTGACTACTGAGTGAGGGTGCTTGAAATCTCGTATTATTATTATATTGACTTTGTATATTAGTATCCATTTCTCCATAGACTTTTCAGATTTTTATTTGGCATGTCATGTTTGGTAGATTATTATTGCCATTTACTTAATTCACAGTTAGCTTTTGCATAAATATAGAAACTTAAAAATATTTAAGTCTGGTTTAGTTCTAGTTTTAGTTTAACCAGAATCTTTGGTTTACACTGTTATTGCACTGAGTATTCATGTACTCAGCCCACATAATTTACTTGTGGAGCAGGTTCAGGTTTGACAGACTGTGAAGACGGTGTTTTATCTGAAGGTCAAACCAAGCTGGACTAGTCACTTTTACTTTTGATGTATTTTGTTTACAGATCTGGCTGAAAAATTTTGAATTGTAAATTTGTGTAAATACTCATTCAGCCTTGTTTTGTATGAACAAACCAACTTGTAATTTTGACACGTGATATTTACTTGTGATTATTTTCGTTATGATACGACAATACTTAGCCTTCTGTGTGCACATCAGAGTGTGTACACGTGGTGGGGTTGTCCTCCCTGACACGGATTTGGTTCGGGGTGTGACAGAAATGCTCAAGTAATACTCAGAATTGCATTATTTGCACTTTATATGCTTAATTACCATGTATAATGTACTTTTTTTGAATTACTAAAAAATAAATATTTGTCTGGATAGTATAAAAATTTTAAATGTATATTATTGTGACGAAATGACTTAGAATGCATCCAGAAATGATTGAAATGCTCAAATGATACTCAGAATTTACTTTATTTGCACTTTATATGCGTAATTACCAAGTATAATCCAATTTTTTTGAATAAAAAGATATGAATCACATTATAGACAGTATGAAGAATTTAAATGTAGATTATTGTGATGAAATGACCTGGAATGAATCCAGAAACTATAGAAATTCTCAAATGAGACTCAGAATTACATTATTTGAACTTTATATGCATAATTACCATGTATAATCTATTTTTTTTTTAATAAATAAGATATGAATCTTAGTATGGACAGAATAAAGAGTTTAAATGTAGATTATTGTGATAAAATGACTTAGAATGAATCCAGAAATGATTCAAATGCTCGAAAGATACTCAGAATTGTATATTTTTACTTTATATATATAATTACAATGTATAATCCAATCTTTTCGAATAAACAAGATATGAAACATATTCTGAACTGTATAAAGAGTTTAAATGTATATTATTGTGATGAAATGACTTGGAATGAATCCAGAAACGATTGAAAAACTCAATTAGTACTCATTATTTGCACTTTATATGCGTAATTACTATGTATAATTCAATCGTTTTGAATTAATAAGAAATGAATATTTGTCTAGATAGTATGAATATTTTAAATGTATATTATTGTGACGAAATGACTTAGAATGTTTCCAGAAACGATTGAAATGCTCAAATAATACTCAGAATTACTTTATTTGCACTTTTTATACATAATTACTTTGTATAATCCAATCTTTTAAAATAAAAAGATAGGAATCACATTATAGACAGCATAAAGAATGTTAATGTAGATTATTGTGATGAAATGACTTGGAATGAATCCATAAACTATTGAAATGTTCAAATGAGACTCAGAATCACATTATTTACACTTTATATGCATAATTATCATTTATAATCCAATCTTTTTGAATAAACAAGATATGAATCTTAGTTTGGACGGAATAAAGAGTTTAAATGTAGATTGTTGTGATAAAATGATTTAGAATAAATTCAGAAATGATTGAAATGCTCAAATGATATTTAGAATTTCATTATTTGTAATTTATTTGCGTAATTAATATGTAGAATCCAATCTTTTAGAATAAATAAGATATAAATCATATTTGGACAGTATAAAGAGTTTAAATGTAGATTATTGTAATAAAATGACTTTGAATGAATCCAGAAACGATTGAAATGCTTAAATGTTACTCAGAATTGCATTATTTGTATTTTATATGCGTAATTACCATGTATAATTCAATCTTTTTGATTAAATAATAGATGAATCTTGGTTTGGACAGTATAAAGAGGTTAAATGTAGATTATTGTGATGAAATGACTTAGAATAAATTCAGAAACGATTGAAATCTACAAATGATACTTAGAATTTCAATATTTGTAATTTATATGCGTAATTAATATGTATAATCCAATCTGTTAGAATTAATAAGATATAAATCATATTTTAGACAGTATAAAGAGTTTAAATGTAGATTTTTTTTATGAAATGACTTAAAATGAATCCAGAAACGATTGAAATATTCAAATGATACTTAGAAATGCCTTATTTGCAATTTGTATGCGTAATTACCTTGTATAATCCAATATTTTTTAATAAAAAAGAAATGAAACATATTCTAGACCGCATAAAGAGTTTAAATATGAATTATTGTGTTGAAAGGACTTGGAATGAATCCATAAACGATTGAAATGCTTAAATGATACTCAGAATTACATTATTTGCAATTTATATGCGAAATTATCATGTATAATCCAATCCTTTTGAATAAACAAGATATGAATCTTAGTCTGGACAGTATAAAAAGTTTAAATGTTGATTATTGTGACGAAATGATTTATAATGAATCCAGAAATGATAAAAATGCTCAAATGACTCAGAATAGCATTATTTGCACTTCATATGCATAATTATCAGATATAATATAATCCTTTTAAATAAATAAAATGTGAATCATATTCAAGACATTGTAATGAGTTTAAATATAGATTATTGTGGAGAAATGATTTAGAATGAAACTAGAAACGATTCAAAATGCTTAAATGATACTCGGAATTGCATTATTTGCACTTTATATGCGTAATTACTATTTATAATCGAATCCTTTTAAATAAAGAAGATATGAATCTTAGTCTACACAGTATAAAGAGTTATAATGTAGATTATTGTGATGAAATGACTTGGAATGAATTCAGATACGATTGAAATGCTCAAATGATACTCAGAAAATCATTATTTGCAAAGAAACGTTACATTATTTATTTATTTTTTAGATACTACAAAACGTTTAGGATAAATTACAATAATAAAGAAAAAAAAACCAGAATTAAGGCGTATCATACTAATTTTTCACAATCTTTCTCCAAAAACGCTGTTAGAGAAGAAAAAGTGCCACACATGCTTAGAGGAATATGCTTAAGGATATATATTGTATTTTTTAAAAGAGAAGGAGATGCCATCATTGTTTGTGCATGCGATTGCGATGCAATGTTTTGAAAACCGGACCGGACCGGCCGGTTGAACCGGTTGAACCGCGAACCGGAGCTCTCTCCGTTTCCGGTTTAACCGGAAAAAACCCGGTTCAACCACGGTTAACCGAAAAAAACCGCAACCCGGCAGCCTTTCCGGTTCAGGTGCCGGTCCGGTTTTCTATGCGATGTAAAGTGAAATGATTCTCTCCCCTGTCCAAGCTCCAAAGATGCTCCCATCTCGGCATCTCGTGGTAAAAATCAAGAGCAATCATGCATCGCCATCCAATGAGAGTACAAGATTAAAATATTATAAATGGCACTGATTAATGCGCCTTTAGCACCCGTGACACGACGTACCAACATTCACAGATGTTATCGTTAGATGTAGGTAGACTTGTCAATTTCGTACCGTTTCAACGTTTTCGTTTCCGTTCCGTTCAAATGGAACGTTAAACTACAGAGGAAATGGGTTCTGTTTTCAGAAACAGAACGGAAACGGAACTGAAATTTGTGAACGTTACTGAAACGGAACATGGAAATGGGCTGAAATCAAAGGGAAATGAAGGGCGGAACGTTAAACGGAACAGAAAATCGTTTCATTTGACGAAACGGAAGAAAATTCTGTTTCGTTGACTGGAACGAAACAGAAACGGAACACGTCCGTTCCGTGAATGTTTTTGAAGTTTGATAGGTCTATATGTAGGCCCCGGAAAAGATCTCCGAAGATTTTTGTAATTTTTAAGTGTCTAAGCATGTTTAAAGTTTAAACTTTTCGTTTCATTTCTTGTACACCACCTTCTTTTCTATTGGGAATGAGATGCCTTTTAAAAATAAAGCACACGAGAGTATTATGTTTTACATCTATATTCTTATTGTACGCTTTATTGTTTGTTGCACTCGCAACATGCTGCTAGTCTCTATGTGATGAAAATCTTAATTTTATTGTATTTTTTTAAGACCAACGCTATTTTCTTAAATTAATATGGCAAATTGCAATTAAATGTTCCATACACTATTCTAATTCTTCCAATCATCGAACTACTTCAATTCCATCTTGTAAACTTATTTATCAATGACAAAAAAAAAACCCGTATACAAGTGTATACAAGTTAATTGTATACGTACAAGTGTCGTTTATAGGACTCTGCCACATTGCCTTCATCTACACTCAACGACTCTGCCAACAATTAATTGTATAGTAGTGTTTATACGTATGTACACTATGGTTTAGTAATATCTATTATATGTCATATTCTTATATCACAATAATTTACAAATCTATATAGGTTTCGAATAATTTTTAAAATTAAATCGGACAACTTGTAAAAATCTGTGAATTTGGATATGACGGATATTCGTATTGGATAACTTTTCAAATTGTTTGGAATGTGTTAATTTGAAGAAGTATTTTTTATTTATTTTTTTTAAAAAAAATTCGTGTTTGGTATGGAGCTGGGGGCAAGTACCAACAATATATCTTCCCCTTTTTATTATTGTATTTAACTATTTATACATACGGCGTATCATTTCTCTTTTTAGGGCACGTGCAACTTTGAATTGCGCAGTTAAAAAAAAAAAATGTGATGAGAGGCACAAGCAAAATTTGAAACTTGATATGGACCGGACAAGTATCCCGTGCAGTGCAGTAGTTTCTGCACTCTGCATTTCTACATCACTATCGTCCGATCTAATTTAGACGGTTAAAATTTATTGACCGTACAGATTCAATATTAATCACGAGAGATCTATTATTGATCGGACGATTGTGATGTAATTCCTCTTTGCAGTTACCGCAGAGGATATCATTCCGATGTGGAGCTAGGGCTCCTTTGCTATTTTATCTTACAAAACTACATCAACCGTAGATTATATTATACTGATAGACATAAATATTATTTTCTGATAATATTTCCTAATTAAGCAGTCCAAGAATACATATTTCATATAAAATCTATAAATCGTAAATTTAAAACTTACAATTTTAAACTTACAATTTTTAAGAGAAGAGATGATCTTATGTGTGGATTCAGATCTTCTTCAATTAGTCATTAGCCAAAATGATGGTAAGCAATGACGTTTTACACTCTTTTCTATTTATTTTTCTTAATTGGGCGAATTTTTAAGAGACACAATTACCATAGGCATTGGAATGCATTTTTTAATCAAAGTTAAGTCTACTACATTTTATTGGTTCGGAATTCGAGTCCATAACTAATTACATCACTAGAATTGTACTCGGCTTGTGAATACGGAGCCACGTCAATTTTGGTGGGTCCCTGTACCCACATAAAAATAAAAAATTTGGTTAACACTTAGTATGCTGGTAAATAAAAAAAATATATAAGAAGTCAGGTACTCATCTTAAAAATTTGAAAGACCCAACTGGACATGTCGTGTTTGATTTGAATCGCGTAACGACTCCTAAAATATCACACAAGACACATGTCATATTTGTCCTAATGAATTGTCTTCTTCCTCTCTCTACAATAAATCTTATTAAGATAAAACTTATAATAGAATAGGAGATTCTTGGATGAATGATTTCTTGACTCTTGAATTATTATTTTGTATATTGGATAATTATTCTAGATCTTCAGTTGTTATTGTTAGAACTTGGTGGTATAATCTATAACATCAAAATATGAATTAAATATACCGATTATGCAGCGGAAGTGATCTTGTCCTGGACTTTTGCCACTTGAGAATCGACACCTTGCACTGTCTTCTGTTTGCTCCTATGCACTAGTGGATAGCAACGACATATAGGGCTACAATTACACTATTCAAAGTGCACACCGCTCTGACTCAACCAATCTCTCACTCAATTGCAAGAGAAATGGAACTCTCCCTCTATCTCTGTGAGAATATGAACAAACTCTCTCTCTGGAATAGAGAGAAGACATATATAACATATATCTGTTTAATCAAGCGTCCACTGGCGAAATGCCACTTGTCTGGATGCTTACGCAGACGGTCCGTTTGACTGAGTCTCCACTATTTCTAACAGTTATCATAACGGATGTTTGATTTCTCATGTTTATTTATGTGACATTATTTTAGAGTTGTTTATTTTAAAATTATTATTATACTATGTCTATATTAGATGCAAGATTTTAAAATGTGATTTGTGTGATTTAGCGGTTGAGTGGTGATTTAGCGTTTACTAGTGATAAAACGGTTGTACAACGATAAAACAGATAAAACGATTGTGTGATATAAACGAAAATCTAGATACAACGGAAAAATATAGTTTTTTAAAAGCTTGATAATTAGACATTATGTCATTGTTGTACATATATTTTTTCAGCAAAAAAAAAAATTTATGGACCCTGCTGATCTGAAATCCTAACTTCGTCTCTGCTTGTGATGTTAGACGTTTATCAAGTGAATTTTCTTTTTTTTTTAAACAAATATTAAAAAGGATATTTAGTATATGAAATTTAAAATTTGTGAAGGATATACTCGGCTTCAATCCTTATTGAAGCTTTCGAATCGTATGTATAATATCGATTCTAATTTAAGCATATTAGAAATCATAACCCGTTTAACTTGGAAATCCGTGAAAATCCGTCGATAAAAAGTTATATGGGTTGGGTTGGATTATGGGTGGGTCAACTAAATAAATTTTTTAACCCGGTATAATTGGATTGGGTTGAAATATTGATAAAAAATTACGTACCCGTCCGTTGTACAGCCCTACGGATCGGGTTGGACGGATTAAACGGGTCGGAGGGATTTTTAATTTCCTTGTACAACCCTACCAATATCTGTTTCGTTTCCATTATGTTTTCAGAAATGAAACTGATTTTCCATTCCGTTTCTATTCCGTTTTGGACGGAATGAAATGGAAACGTGCGAAACTGCACGATATATATTACAAAGACGTACACTTCGGAGTCTCGGACTAATATATATATATATATATATATATATATATATATATATATATATATATATATATATATATATATATATATATATACTTGTACAAATTTGTTCTCTGTTTGGAGAATAATTATGTCCTTTTTGCACGAATATAGCAACCGTTCCTTAATTATCTTCCTTCAAAAATAGGGCTGTCAATGGGTACGGTACGGTACGGTAGAATGTATTTTCATATCCGCACCCGTTAAATTTTTCTTTACCCGTACCCGTACCCGTACCAGTTAAGAATTAACGGTACGGGTAGGATAACGGTACATAATGGGTAATAATAATATTATTATTAATTTTAAAAAAAAATGTATAATGTGCTAAATAAATAGTATCAAATAAATATATAGATAAAGTAAAACATTTAGATAATATTTTAGATATAACAAAAATCATGAAATTTATTCTATATAAATTGAATTCGAAAAATCTATATAACTAATTATAAATTATAATATAATATAGAGTGTAAGTTAATTTTTTCATCATCATAAATTAATTTGGATGATTTGGATGAAGATCGAAATGAATAACATATCTTACGAAATATGCTAAAAACGTGATTATATATACATATATGTTTGTAAAATATTACCCGTTAGATAATGGATACGAAATAGCCCTTACCCGTACCCGTACCCGATAAGTTTACGGAAATTTTTCTTTATCCGTACCCATACCCGTTAGTCTAACGAAAATAAAACATTACCCATACCCGCCTTATCGAATACGGTACGGATAGGGTAAACGGATAAACGGGTTTCATTGACAGCCCTACCCAAAAAGATACGAGTATCATTTACTCTACTAAATGTTACACAAACACGCTACTAACATAGATTACTTGATAACTAAACAAAAACAGAAGAATGGAAAAAAAAAAAAATACAGAATTAGTGATGTATGTATGGATACATCCCGTATATGGCTTGTAACGCCGAAAAAACTAGCAAAACTATGGCAGCAACTACCGACAACACCGACCAGGGATTACTGAAGTAGTCGTGCATCAATTTAGCGCGGTACTTATGCCACCTCGAGTTGTAGTACCTCTGCACATCGGTAAATAAGGAGGCAAAGTAATGCTTGTCAGAGTCTAACACGCTCCATGCACCGAGTTGGTTGAATAATACTGCAACTTCGTCCTCGTTAAGAAGCATGTTGTTGATGATGCCGCACCGCTGGAGGAGCACCACATCCTTGTTGGAATTGATTAGTGAATCCATTAACGCCACATAGCTCATCAAGTCATGCTCCAGCATGCTGCAGCTCCGCTCGAAAGCAGCCAGGTTCAAGTAGAACACTCTCCTGACTGAATCGATTGGGAGAGTCGGTATCTCCATGACGCCATTCTGAAAGGTTATGTCGAACGTATCAGAAGTCGATTCCTTCCGTCGGAAAGTCACACCAGCCTCGCGAAGTTCGGTGGCACAAGGGATGGATCTCATAGGCGTGAACGACTTTTTATTGGACCGACTTCTGGACCCCAACCATGAAATAATCCGCCTTGACCGGGGTGATTCTGATGAGAAGAGTGATTTTGGAGATGCTGTCGAGACGCTACTCTGACTGAGCCTTCTTGACCTTGAGATTCGACTGGGTACGAACCACTGGTAGTAGAGGTGGAGCAAGTGATAAATCTTACCTTTTGCCTCCAAGTGGGGTGAGATTGAGGAGGGGTGAAGGAGATAGAGAAACGACTCTCTATCGCTCTCGTTGCAAGTGTTGATAGAATAGAGAGTCTCGACAATGAAAAATGGTATCTGGTTTTCAAATAATAACAAATCACAGATTATAGTTTTTGTTCCCCAGCCGGCATCGAGCAGAATATGAGGCTCCCGGGAACGTATTTTGTAGAAGAACTCCAAGAGAAAGCAACCGTCGAGCAATAGCATCTCAACAAACTCATCTTTATTCAGATTGATGGTCTCGCTATAGCACCGACGCGCTCGATCCTCCAATTCTCTGATTTTTTCAACGTATGCCTCAACGCCAACACCAGGGTTTCTGTCAAGGAAATCAATCAAGCAGCGTGGTTTGTGCACTTCCATAGCTTGGAAGCTCTCTTTGCCCCAGTGGTAGGGGCCGATCGACACAACCCGCGGCTCATAGAGATCCTTGTGGGTCTCGCGCAGGATGTGAGGTACACGGGAGAGGATGAAAGGCTCAAAGGCCTCCCATCTCTGGGTTTGCTCAAGCCTGTGCTTCAAAGAAACCTCTAATGGTGGTGGTTTTAGTGGTGGGTCTATGTCTATCGCCACTGCATCTTTCACATTTTCCATTTTGCTAGGGCTAAAGGCCTTCTCCAACTCTAGCATCTTGTGTTGTCCACTACTCCACTAGCTACTTCTTTACGTTGCTTTTTCTTTGCTTCGATTTTTAAACGGAACAAACAATATAATGTTCTTTTACTAGGAAAGGAGAGCATATGCTAGTAGTAGTAGGGAGTTGTTATCGTTTGTCCTTAGTGGTGGGGCATCATTACTTGACCCCGACCATAAAGTAAAAATTTCACATCAATGTAGTTCTTTTAAATGTAGATAAGTATATTTCTTTTGATCACTATGTTTGTTTTCTCTAACTGCAAAAAGAAGTTTAACTTGAGTTATTCACCACGACATCCGGTCCACTGATCAATCAACAGTTGCCTTTTAAACCTCAAATTAAAATTAATCATGAAAATGTGAATGATAGTATTAGTATCGTGTATTAAATAATATATAGTGCATACATGCTATGAATTTAGTCTAGCATTGCACGTTCACTGCAACACACTCTATTTCATCATACATTTCTGTTTTATAACCAGCATAACGCACACCAGTCAGTCACCAGTTATAAATTGTACATAACAATATTCTAGTTTATGTTAATATAATCTTTATACATCTCAACATAGCCGTCCTAGCTCAGTGGTAGAGCGCGTGGCTTTTAACCACGTGGTCGTGGGTTCGATCCCCACGGACGGCGATTTTTCCTTTTTTTTTCTCCCTTCCAGCTGGTCGCAATTTTAAATTTTTACGGAAGGTTCGTTCCAGTGCGGGCATTTTTATCCTTAATTACCTAGTACAATTTGGGAGTTGGGACACCTAAAATATAGGCACAAATATCTTTCTATTAATTTCTACCATGGAGCTTTTGAGTTTCTTTTTGTTTTTTTTTTTTTTGCATATAAACTTCAAACAAAAATTTATTAAAAGTAAAAAAAAATTTGTAAAATGGTACAAATACTTTTTTAATACATGTATTTTGTAAAAACGAAGAGAAGGAGAGTTGGCATGGGGGGGGGATGGCCCACTTTGACCAATTGCCAACTCAGCTTTACTCGTCATTTCATTATTTTGAAGAATTATCTTCAAACTCACAGTATTTAATGAAATTGGGACAAGAAAACATAATAATTGATGTTTCGTGTCGTCTAAATGAAGAGCACTAGAGCAGTAATTCTTAATCCTCAAATAGTGTTCGTTGATTCCCTCTGCTCTCACCTAATCAGCACAAATACGTCACTGTCACGAAGTTTATGTATATCCTGTCAGTTCAGTACAACAACGCTATGAATTTTCTAATCATTTATTTTTTAAATATGTAGACCAGAAGACTAAAGGAGAAAGGCTAAAGCCTGAAGGTGCCCAAACGAGACAGTCAGACAGACTCATAACACCTTGTCGATTAAATACTAAGGTCATTTCAAAAATATCAAAATAACGATACCTTTCTTATTATAACGTGATCCCATTATTTTCCCTATCCCATGTAAAGATGTAGTTTGTCAAACTAATTAACTATTTTCTTGAGTTAATTAGGCGATGATTTTCCCACGCAAACATGTAATTTTGGCAAATTCAAAACAAACATGCCCGAATAACAGAAATAATCATCACCAATGAGTTAAATATATAAATTAATTAATAAATGTTGTAAAATAAAGTGGAAGAAAGAAATAAAGAACAATGTATCAAGAGTAAGTAAGACAATATTTTCAATTTAAATTTCAGAATTTTATTATCTCATTCCAACCATTCCTTCTTTCTTTCGCATCATCTACACAAGTTTACAATGCCTCTATTTATAGACTACAAAATAATATCTCACATAATGAGTAGTAATTGAGTAGTGGAGATCATGGATATAAATGTGTAGTGGAGAATATGGAGATAAATGAGTAGTGGGAATATGAAGATGAACAATCCACATATTTATTAAATTTCATAACACTTCCTCTTGGATGTTCATATTTGATTATACACTATTAATATGATACTTCATGATCGATATTAATATGGTACTCCTGGATCAATTTATCTACCTCATTAAAAACATTACCAAAAAAAATCTATTGGGATAAAAACTTGGATAAGAGAAAAATAGTACAATGTGTAAAATGCTTTCCCTCATTTTGATATTATCGAATATTTTCAATCAATGTAGATCTATTAAAAATCTGAGAGTTATCGCATTCACTACAAGTGAACATGTTTCTTCATAATCGACTTCATATATTTGTGTAAAGCCTCGTGCCACTAGTCTTACTTTGTATCTCACAATCTTATTTTTCTCATTTCTTTTAATGACAAATACTCATTTATAACCTATAGAGTTAACATCTTTGGGCGTTTGGATTATTGGTCCAAATGCTTGTCGTTTGTCAAATGAATTTAATTCAGCTTGTATGACATCTTTTCATTTAGGCCAATCATTTTTGTGTCTACATTCTTCTATAGTTTTTGGTACATTATCATCTCCGCTTATAACATCACTAGCTGTAGCGAATGCAAAAATTTCATCCACATGAGTTTCATTTTTGTTCAATATTGTACCAGTTTTTACATAATTTATAGAAATATCATAATCATTTGTTACTTCAGTTTCTTTTGGAACTTCATCAACCTCTTTTAAAATTTTAGTTTCTTTTGAAATTTTATTAATCTCTTCTGAAATTTTAGTTTCTTCTAGTTTTTATTAATCTTTTTTAGAGATTTAGTTTCTTCTGGAACCTTATAAATCTCTTCTATGGTTTTACCAATTGTTTTATTCTGCTCTTTTCGTTTACGTGAATTTATATTGTGGTCTGGAGAAAGAATTATGATAAAAATTAGGGATTCTTACCTCTATTGCCAGAGGCTCCCTTTATATATTAATCAAAAAACTAGCGTACTTTTACAAATAAGACCCTAGATTTCTACAAATAACATAATAATTAATATAACTCAACACTCCCCCTCAAGATGGGCGATAGATATCAATCATCCCTATCTTGTTACAAGAACTCTCAAACTGCTTGCAACCCAAACCCTTGGTTAGACAATCAGCCAACTGTTCTTCTGATTTTACATAGTTCAAGGTCAGCACTCCATTATTCAGTTGTTCTTTGATGAAGAAACGATCAATCTCCACATGTTTAGTGCGATCACGCTGAACTGGATTGTTTGCAATATTGATTGCTGACTTGTTGTCACACCGAAGTTGTAAAGACTCTCTTCGAAACACGCGCAACTCAGATAGAAGATTTTTCACCCACATCAACTCACATAGACTGAGTGCCATAGCTCTGTACTCAGCCTCAGCTATAGATCTGGCCACCACATCTTGCTTCTTGCTTCGCCAAACCACAAGATTACCTCCAACAAACACACAGTATCCTATAGTAGATCTGCAATCATCCAAACAACAAACAACCCGCCCAATAAGCATCACAATAGCCTTCAATTTTCAGATGCCCATGGCTCCTGAACCAAAGTCCTTTTCCTGGGCTCCCCTTGATGTATTTGAGAATCTTGCGAACAGCTTCCATATGTTGTTCTCTGGGATCATGCATATATTTACTCATCACACTCACTGCATGAGCAATATCAGGTCTCGTGTGACATAGATAAATCAGCCGACCAACAAGTCTCTGATACTGCTCCTTATCAACCGAGTCACCTCCTTCAGCACACAACTTCTGATTTGGCTCGGTAGCAGTAAAGGCAACCCTGCAGCCCAACATTCATGTCTTTGAAAGAAGGTCCAATACATACTTTCGCTGAGAAAGTACTATGTCCGTCCTCGACCTAGTAATTTCAATCCCAAGAAAGTACTTCAATTGTCCCAAATCCTTCACCTCGAATTCTTTTCCAGGATTTTCCTTTAACCGCATGATCTCCTTAGTATCATCCACAGTGATCACAATATCATCAACATATACAGCAAGGATGGTGATACGTCATTTTAAGTGTCTGTAAAATACAGTTTGATCTCCATTGCACTGCTTGTATCCCATGCCACAGACTGCAAGTTTGAACCTATCAAACCATGCTCTCGGAGACTGCTTCAGCCCATACAATGATTTCTTCAACCTGCATACCTTCCCAGCTGATTGTGGAGTAGCAAATCCAGGTGGAATCTCCATATACACCTCTTCTTGAAGATCTATATGCAAGAAAGCATTCTTGACATCCAACTGGTGTAGTGGCCAATTGAAGTTGGCAGCACACGACACCAACATCCCCACAGTGTTCATCTTTGCAACCGGAGGAAAAGTTTCATCATAGTCAATACCATAAGTTTGACTGTATCCTTTTGCATCCAATCTTGCTTTGTACCTATCAACCCTGGCTTCTAGAGTTTGCTTGACAGTGTACACCCATTTGCATCCAACAGCACGTTTTCCGGCTGGTAGAGGTACCAACTCCCATGTGTCATTTTTCTTCAACGCCTGAAGTTCCTCCTGCATGGCACTGAACCATCTAGGATCTTGCTTGGCTACCTGCCATGTGTTAGGTACTGGCACATAATCTAGAGATGCAAGAAATGACTTATATGTAGGTGGAACAGATGCATATGAAATATAATTTGCAATATCATTTCCCCAACTACCATACTTGACAGGTGGTTTTCCAGCATTGATTCTAGGAGTTCGTCGGGGCAAGACAGGTGGAGGATTGTTACCCATCAATTCTAAAGAAAGGCTTGAGGAAGAGTTACTTGGAACATCAGCATTTAACTCCCCCTGCATATGCTGCTCAGGCACAATATGTTGCTCGGACTGTCTTTGTCTTCTCTTATAAACTAGTAGCTCCCCCTGCCTACCAGTCTCTGAGACGCCGTCACCGTCACCGTCACCGTCACCATCACCATCATCACCGACACTCAATGACTGAATAAGACATCCATCACCATCGCCATCACCATCATCATCGCCATCGCCACTCAATGGCTGCATAGGACATGATATTATACCAATGACAGTTTCACTCACATTCTCCCCCTCTCTACTAGCACTAGTAGAGCCCTCAAACAAAGAGCCTAATTCTATCTTTTCTCCATAGTATGGTTCAGACTCTCGAAAAGTCACATCCATACTGACAAACAATCTCCTTTTTGCAGGACTCCAACAATTGTATCCTTTCTGACTAGATGAGTAACCCAGAAAGATACACTTAACTGCACGTGGATCTAACTTACCAACCGTCGCCCGGTGATCTCTCACGAAACATATGCATCCAAACACTTTTGGAGGAACAACAAAAATATTAGAGCCAAACAACAACTCACGTGGTGTTTTCATTCCTAACACCCTTGATGGCATCATGTTAATCAAATAAGCTGCTGTCAAAACATCCTCACTCCACAAAAACTTGGGCACATTCATAGTTAACATCAGGGAGCATGCCACCTCTAGTAAATGTCTGTTCTTGCGCTCAGCCACTCCATTTTGAGCTGGAGTGTCCGGACAAGTGGTTTGATGGAGGATCCCCTGATCAGATATAAAATTAGCAAATTCCTTATTGACATATTCTGTCCCATTATCTGTTCGAAGGACCTTCACTTGTACTCCAAACTGGGTCTTCACTAGGGCTGTACAACGGACGAGTCACAACTTTTTAATCAAAATTTTAACCCAACCAAATAATATCGGGTTGAAAAAAAATTTTAGTTGACCCACCCGTAACCCAACCCAACCCGGATAATTTTTCATGTACGGATTATTACGGGTTATGCGGGTTACGCGGGTTTAACGGGTTGTAATTTCAATCGTACAAAAATAAAAATAATCAAATGATTGAAATAAAAAATCACTAGTAGATAACATACTATTCACTTTGAATTCAAATAACAGTAGAAGCGCTGGAATGAGTGACTTATGAAAAATACTTTTTTAGTTCAACTAACTTAGCAAAAAAGTAAATGTGAATTCATGACTACGGGCCTTTTACTCGAAAAAAGAAAATGCAAATTCATGACTGATCTAGTTATTTGAATTATTGTATTAATCACAATAATTAATGACTTAGAAAAACACACCTTTTGACTTTCCATCTGTAGAGGAGACGAGGCGTCTCTGATATTGGATTAAGTAAAAAATAAATGTGAATTAATGATATATTCATTATGCGATACATATAAAACCACATCAGTAAAGTTAAAACGGGCCGGGTTTTACCTAAATTATTAAAAGAAAAAATATGACCCGACCCAGTTATACCGGGTTAGTAAATTCAAAACCCGAACCAGCCCGAATCATGCTTAAACCCGTTAGAATACGGGTCGGGTTAGACAGATTAAACGGGTCGGACGGATTTTTAGTTTTCTTGTACAGTCCTAGTTTTCACACAAGCTGAGAAATTCTTAAAGCATTTCAGTACTTCAGATTTATGTTTTATCATGTAAATCCAAGTCATACGTGAGTAACAATCAATAAAGGTGACAAACCATCTAAATCCACTAACAGAAGTAGTGGGACATGGTCCCCAAACATCAGAATGAACAAGTGCAAAAAGCTCTAAACTTTTTAAACCAACCATTTTGTAAGTAGAACGTGTGTGTTTTGCAAGTTCACAAGCTTCACAAAACAATCTCTTCATATTTACTTTACTCATCATTTCAGTTTCTAACTTACTCAAACTATCAAATGATAAATGTCCCAATCTACAATGTTGAAACATCGCTTCCACTTCTAATCCTCAATCAACTTTATGAGGAAGCATCGCAACTTCCCTGTCCAAGTACCACAAACCATCACGCCTGATGCCACTCCCCAGTCTCCTTCCTATTTTCTTTTCTTGAAATACACACATATCTTGATCAAAGGTGACAATGCAATTCAATTGATCAATAAGGACACTGACAGAAAGTAAATTTACTGGAAATGAAGGAACATGCAACACAGATGACAGAGTAATGGATGAATTATAGCACACCATGCCGGTGCCACTAATTGGTCTGAAGTACCATCAGCAGTTTGAACAGTATCAGGGTGCATTTGCTTACTAGGACAATATTCAACAAAATCACTAGATGTCCCTTTGATATGTCTCGATGCACCTGAATCTATGATCCAATCAGTATTAGATTTTGTTGTACTAAACGTCTCTAGGTTTGTCGATTACAAAATAATATCATTTGGCATTTAACAATCCTCTTTGAGTCTTATAGGAAGAGGATGCAAATTATGAAGACATGGATAAAAGTTATGTGCAAGATCAAGATCAAGTCTTTAGAGAGCTTGCATACTAGTTTACTAGGATAGAAGATGTACTTAGGTGCTTACTTATCCTTGAAATGGTCTAAACAACAGAAAAGCTCATTAAATCAATAAAATACTCAGTCTCAGGACCAGCGCGATGTGTAACGCAATATAGAGTTATACAACGCACTAGTACTGTGCAGAATTTCTCTGTTTCTTAAAGTGACAGAAACAGTGTGTTATACAACGCAACAGAAGCTTGTGTAACGCAACTAAGGGGTCATACAACGCAAACAGACCGTCATGCAACGCAATTTTTTAACCAATCCTCAAACGTTGCACAACGCACAGAAACGTTGTATAACCTTCCTTTGTATTTATTCTGGAATTTTTCGCTCGTTTTTTACTCAAAATTCTGATCATTTAATGTCATTTAATGTTGCGCTGCATAACGGATGATCTGCATTGTATAACGCAGCTATCAGTTTTGACCGTTTGACCTTCTACTTGAAACGTTGTACAACGTGTTATTTGCGTCGTACAACGCGTCTGACAATTATTTGACCGTTGAGTTTTTAGTACTAGGCGTTATACAACGGGTCTGTTGCGTTGTATAACGCACTGACAACTCAAACGGATAGTTCATCCGTTTTGTTTTATTATAACGGTCGTCCAGTGCGTCGTATAACGGGATATTGGGTCATATAATGCACTAGCAACGGATAGCTTGTTCTCTTTATTTTATTATAACAGCTATCTGTGCGTTATGTAACGCAATATTGTGTTGTGTATCGCACGATAGTAAGTTGAGTTGTTTTGCAGCTCTTGACGAGCTCTATATATATCCACCCCTTTTTCTCTCTCTAGAGAGAGCTTTACTTTGCCAAATTAGACTAGATTTGAGCCTTTGAGCACTAGGGTTACTCCCCACTTGAGCTTTTCTTATCTAGCTCATTTTGAGAGATAAAGTAGCCTCAAACACCACCGTCCCGACATTGTCGCTAGGTGTAGGTTGGAATAGGTTGAGAGCTCATGTCCTTTGGAGGCCTTGGTGCCATTTGTCTTTCGAGTTAGGCCGATCCGCCTCGAGTGTTTTTGTGACGAGGTGATTCGATTCGAAGTTGTAGTCCCGTTCGTATTGAAATTGAACGGAGCGCGCCCTTTTCGTGGTAGCAAAACTCCCGGAGACGTACGACTAAGGCTAGCCTTTCCTAGCAGGTCGGAACTCCGTAATCACATCGAGTGTTCAATTTCTCTCTTTATTTTCTTGCTACCTGAATTGCTTGTTTGTGCTTGTTAATTGTCGGGTACCAATTGAATTGTGTTAGGGTAGTTCATACCAAGCGGGTCTAAAACCTCAATTGCTTCCGCTAAATCTTGTTTAAGCCGTCTCCTTTAGGGACAACAGATTTAATAGATGCAAATGCATGTGCCTGAGTACCTTGCTTCAAATGAGCATAACCTGTAAAGTTACCAGAATATGTCGCGTCAACGAGACCTTGAAAGATTTTCCCTTTATCTTTAGTGATATCATCATATTTCATTGGTATTTGGACCGTACTTGGCACTCAAAACACACTCAAACCAACAAATTATTTAATAAATTGCCATGTTTTTCCAGGATTTGGCTCTGCCGTCGTTTCTTCTCTTCTCTGTACAGATTTTGATGATTTCTGATGATCTTGGAGCGTATAGATGGATTTTCGGTGTTTCCCGCGCGCTAGACGACTCATTCCTAGCATTGGAAGCCTCTCTCAGCACCCCATTCAGACCGAATGACTTCCTGTTCGGTCCGAACAAGCACTGTAACAGCCAGACCAGCGCAGCCATCTCTCTCTCTTCTATTCGGTCCGAACATGATTCTGTTCGGTCCGAAGAGACTGCCGCCATATCACATATGGTAACGTTCTTTACATGGAAACTGATCTTTATGGCATTTTCTTGCGCCCTGGTGCCCTCGCCTTCCATTCTTGCGACCTGGGACGTCCATATATACCTCTACACGCCTGAGGAAAGGTATCATACATTCCATACCCTAATTCCACCTTTCCAAAGGCGTTTTCTCTCTTCTACCTTTGGAGATCATCAACCTTGAAGCGACGGCAATAAGGAAACTAGTTCGACGACCATCCAGCAACACCCCACTGCCTTGAAGACTGAAAGATCGAAACATAAAGGAGTATTTGGTTTATTCTTCTATGTTTTTATCTCTTGATTTGATGGGCTTGTATCTGTACTGTTATTTTCTATTTATTATGTGTTTTGCTACTATGTTAGGCTAGATATTATGTTATCTTAGGATTAGGGAAGTAACTTGATGTTTAGATGATGTTTATTTGACTTGTTATGTTATACTATGCTTTGAGATTTGTTTATTGCGAATTATATTTGTTGCTTGAGTTAAAACACTTATTAAATCTCTAATTACCTTTTTGTTGAATAGTTGCATCTAGTTAGTCTAAGTTAGGATAGACAAGTCATGTTTAATTCAAGTACTTGGGATAAATTGTAGATCCGAAAGGGGAGATTAGTTGACACTAAAAGTGTAACTTTTAGACCAGTCCAAAAGACCTCTAAATATCCTTACGAACTCCAATAAACAAGTTTAATTGGTTGAATTCTACACCAAAAGTTGTGAACCAATCAAGTTAATTAGGTTAGGTTGTGATTAAACCAGTATCTGTCCCAACAAGCGAAAGCTGAGGTTTAGAATAGCTAGGTTTGACCAACAAACCCTGACTTAAAGCATTAATCAACATAACAGTTCATTTAAACTCACCTTTGCCTTCTGTTCGGACCGAACAGGAGTGGTAACTGTAGCTAAAATGCTAAATTTAATGCGAAAGTGCTTAGTTTCGGGTTTTAGCGTCCAAACACAAGCGAAACCTGACTCCTAGGACATTTTTATTCTCTGTTTAAACCCCAAAAACTCTGCTTTATTACTATTTAGTTTATTTAGTTTATTTTATCCTATTTCGAGTCTAAAAACCAACCAAAAAATATTTACTTTAGTGCATTATTCAGTTTTCTATTATTTAAATCTTCATAAAAATATTCTTGTCTAGATTTTAAGAAAGGATAAGTCCGGTATTCATAGATCCGTCCCTTGGGTTCGACCCTAAAACTGTATTCCAAATGATTAGTGAGGTCAAGCTCTAGGTTATTAAATGTATTTGATTCCTAGGTTCTAAACCTTCATCATTTAGACCTCTCAAATTGACGCTTGAACTGACGTAACTCCTCCAGTTCTTTCAGCGCAGCTCTAGTCCTTTCAATTCGACGCTTGAACTGACGCAGATCCTCCAGTTCTTTCAACTTAGCTCTAGTCACCTCATCCACAGCATAAGACTCCTTTCTCACAGCTAGATTTACAACTTTCACACCTCTACACCCTCGGTCCTTTTGACCGTTGTGTTTACCACTTTTTTCTCCGCCTCTTCGCTTGCCATCAAATTTGCGGGATTGAGGACAATCGAAAGCTGAGATGCCCTGTATTACCACACCTATAGCAATTTCTATCATCTCTGTAGTTTCTCGTCCTCTCAACTTTGATGTCATTGGATAATAACTCTTTCTTCTGCACCACCCGTGACTGTTTTGACACATATTCGACTACCTTACCAAATCCGACTACCTCATTTCTGTAGTTTTCATCAAACTTGGCCTGCAACATTCTGGCCACTCTTTCCAAAAACATCTGTAATTCCACACCAGCCACAGGTTCACCCATCTTCGCTATCAAATCTATATCTCAAATACAAACTCAACTAGAGGACGAGAGCAACAAATCTCAAACACAAACCGTGCGGACGCACACGATCACGATTTTTAGCATTTATCAAAAACAATTGTCACAAGAAAAGGAGAGAGAGCACCTGACAAAAGACATGAAAAGATCACGGAGTCAAACGGGTCACGGCTGAAATGGCGCGTTGCATAGAGCGTCCTCTGTTTGGTGCTCGCGATCTGCCCCTTGGTCCACACGCGGTTCACAACCTCCTCTGGTGTTGGCGCGGTGCACAGCCAAGAGTAAATCACGCCAGAAATCACACGGTCCAGCGTGGTGTTTGTGTCTTTTTTTTTTCTTGATCTTTACGAAGGCTCACAGAGGCGGAAAGGAAAAAGAAAAAAAAATGAGAAGATTTATGCAGCTGAAGAGGAAAGGTGGGAGGAAGAGATGAATGCGCCACCGTTAGACGGGCTCTGATACCATGTGGTGTGGAGAAAGAATTATGATAAAAATTAGGGATTCTTACCTCTGTTGCCAGAGGCTCCCTTTATATATTAATCAAGAAGCGTACTTTTACAAATAATACCCTAGATTTTTACAAATAACATAACTTCTATAAATAATATAATAATTAATATAACTCAACATATATCCTTAGAACCAATTGTTCTTTCACGTTTTCTACGTTCATGAGATTCATTTGATATTTTTGTAATATCTATTCGAGCAGGTGCATTCATAGCTGGAATATATGATTTAGTGACTCTGTTTATATCTGTGAATGCGTCAAGCAATTCATTTGCAATTCTTTGTAAATTTATAATATTTTGAACTTCAAGTTCACATTGACCACTTCGGGGGTCAAGATAAGATAATTATGAATTCCATGTCGCTTGTTTATCCAGATTTTATTTTCCTTCCTCTAAATTTGAGAATATTAATTCATCAAAATGACAATCAACAAATCTTACCGTAAAAACATCTCATGTTAATGGTTCTAAATATTGGATAATATAAGTGATGAAGGCCTAGGTCCTAGGAATATCAAATAAATTTGTAACCTAGAGCTAACCTCACTAGTCGTTTGGAATATAGCTTTAGGGTCGAACCCAAGGGACGGTACAATTGATTACCGGACTTATCCTTTTTCGAAAGCTAGACAATAATTTTTTTATGAGGTTTTTGAGATTAAAAAATCCGAAATGTGCAATAAAGTAGATGTTTTTGGTTGTTTTGTCAATTAAAATAATCTAAATAATATCTAAATAGGCAAAGTAGAGTTTTGGGGTTTTTAACAATATAAAAAGCGTCTTAGGGTTTAGGTTTCACCTTGGTTTGGACTCTAGAACACAGAACTTATCACTTTCGTGCATCGAACGGTTTTTTTCAAGCGTATACCAATCTGTTCGATCCGAACAGGGATCTGTTCAGTCCGAACAGAAGGTGTAAGTGTGTGGTTTTGACTCTTTATGATACTTTATGCTTTGTGCTAGAGTTTGTTGGTCAAATCTAGATATTGTAAACCTCAACTTTCGCTTGTTGGACTAGACATTGGTTTAATCACAACCTAACCTAATTAACTCGATTGGTTCACACTTTTGGTATAGAATTCAATCAACTTAAACTTGTTTGTTGGATTTCTTAGGGATATCTAGATGTCTTTTGAACTATCTAAAAGTTACACTTTTGATGTCAACTAATCTCCTCTTTCAGATCTACGATTTATCCCAAATACTTTATCTAAATTATCTTAATTAATCTAACTTTAGAACTTAACTAAATGTGATCATTCATCTAGAAGTTAGTTAGATTCAACCAAGCAATTCAAACAAGCAATTAACATAATTCTCAACAAAATAAATCAACAAAACATATCATATCATATCAAGTCAGATCACAATATCCAAACCTAAGTTACTATCTTACTCCTAAGACTACATAAACTTAGCCTAATATAGTATCAAAACACATAATAACAAGAGTATAAATAACAAGATACAAGCTCATGGAAATTAGAGATAAAAACATAGGAAGAATAAATCGAATTGTCTTTCTATGCTTGATCTTCAATCTTCAAAGGTGATGGAGTGCTGCAGGGGCGTGTCACAACTTCTCCTTGCTGCTGTCGCCTCAAGAATAGATTGCCTCGATGAATAATGGTGGATGGAGGCTATGGAAAGTGGATTTGAGCAATGGAAAGTAGGATTGGAGGTGTGGAGGCTTAGATTCCTTTCCTTCGGGTCTACGGATACATTTACACTGATCTCCACGCACATAAAAAGATAATTGGAGCACCAAGGAAAGAAAACTTGCCAAAAGAATCAATTTTCCCGCATAAAAACTTGCCATTTGAGCTCTGTCGGTCCTCTGTTCGGACCGAATAGAAGAAAGAAAATCCAGCAGTGCCGACTACAGTACAATTCGGACCGAATGAACAGTAGTTCGGACCGAACAATAAGCGTGATATTCAGATTTTGGCCTCCGCTAGTATTTTGACCATAATTTCTTCATCCAGACTCCGATTGAGGCGATTCAAAACCCGTTGAAAAGCTTAAGATGAGCTCTTCAATGCTATTGATTCCATTTGGTCATTTTCTTCTCATAAATCGTCCATTTTATGCAATAATTGAGCGTTTGGTCCAAGCAAAGCCCTATTCGGTCCGAGTATGAGTCATTCGATCCGAATGATGGCTTGGACAATGCCTCGAAGTGCTAGGAATGAGTCTTCTAGTGTATTTCAAGTGCCAAAATCCTTCTAAAATTCGAGAATCCACCAGAAATCATCAAGAAACCTGAAAATAAGAGAAAATACGACGACAAAGCCAAATCCTTGGAAAAACATAGCAATTCATTGAATAATTTAATGGTTTGAATGTCTTTTGAGTGCTAAGTACGGTCCAAATACCAATAAATAATGATGATATTGTTAGAGTTATGTCCTAGGAGCCAATTATTAAATGGCCACTTCTATGGTTTATGTGATTGATGATATTTTATCACTTATTCCTTGATTTATTAATTGACAGATCATTCAGGTTGAGGATCTGAATTGTAGATCTCTGTAGTTCATTTATAATTAAATGACAATAATAAATCTAAAAGGTCCGTAATCTTGATAATTAACAAGGAATATTAATTATCGGATAAGATTAGTATGCAAGTTAAGTGATGATTAAGTTCTACAGATCATAGGTAAGGAGTTGCCAACTTAATTGCATATGTATATGTTATAGAACATAGTACAGGACGCGACCCAGTGAAATAAATATATGGATTGTGTTATGTGTCATTATTTATTTCATTTGAGTTTGATTCTAAGTTTGAGATGGTTCAGCTTTTCCACATGAGGATAGGTTCAATAAATATCGTCTACCGTTGATTCCTGATAAGGGCTGCTATACGGACTTTATTTATGTTCTCTTGAATTGTGCGGGGAAAAGTTGTTCATCAAGAAAACCGTATGTCCCTCATTAATTAACTTAGCGAGCGATGATATCTGTTTGGGCCCCTTGATGGAGATGGATTGTTTGCTAGCAACTGATACAGTCATCTCTAGATCAAGAAACGTATAATCTGCAAGAATGACACATTCCTATCTTGGATTATACGATGATATCATGTGACATAAGAATCAGACAAGGAAATACTATTATTTCTTATGCAGGATTAAAAATATTGTAGCAGTACACTATTTATGCGAATTGGGAATCATAACGTGTTGCTAGATACCGCTTATGATTATTGGAAATAAATAGCGATTTATTTTCCATGTCCAACAGAGCATAAATCCTCAAAGGGTCACACAAATAGGTTTTGACCATGCGTGCATTATTTATTTGGTTGTATTAAGGAATGCAACAATATGATATGTTGACTGATTAATTATGTACTGTTGCGAACCGTCATAATTAATTAATTAAGTCAAACGGATTATATAGAAATAAATTAATGCATATTCTAATCCTTAAATAATTATCAAAGTGTTGATAATTAATTTGTTCAACATGAATTAATTAAAGTAATTAATTTGAGCTAACGGGCCTATATTTAAATTGTAAATTAAAGGTCCAACTTGAGAGCAATTAATTGGGCCACTAATTAATTGAATTAGAGGACCAATTAAATAATTAATGGAGCCCATTTAGGCCCATTTTATGGCTGCCCTAGTGATGGCATAGTTGTAAATTAGTTACAACTTTTTGGGAGAGTGGTTGGTCTATAAAAGGACCACTTTGGGAGCCAAAACCCTAGCCACCTTGCCTTTTTCTCTCTCCCTAATATTTTGGACGAAAATTAAAGGAAAAATTTCAGAATTTTTCCTCTCCACCATTGCTCTCTTAAGCTCATGTGTTGAGCACCTCTTGCCTCCATCCAATTAAATAGTTAATTAAGGCAAAGGGAAGGAAGGGATTAGGCTTAACCTCTCATCTACTAGCATAGATCGAGGTTTTGGTTAATACCTTGGTGGACTTGAGGCCGAGACACGCGTGGTGGTGCGCACAACCTCGACTCGACGGATTCGAGCCTTGCGATTACAAGTTCGCAAGAGGTAGCCCTTTTTCCCTCTTTCTCTTGTGTGTTTGGATGGCTTTTGCACTAGATCTCCTTTGCACTTAGTTTAATTAGGATTAATTAAGAGTAATTAGTCTAAAAATTAAATTTGTGCACTTCCTAACAGTGGTATCAGAGCACATGGTCGTGCTTAAGTTATTTTGACACTTAATTAAGAGAAATTGGTTAATTAATGGATTAGTAGAGTTGATGCTATTGCTTGCTGTCTGGAAACAGCAATTTCTGTGTTGTTATGCGTTTTTCGCTATGAAATGTTCTCTGGAAATTTTTTCTGTCAACTAGAAAGTTGTAGATCTGTGGATTGTGGTTCTTTTGGCGTTGGATTCATATTTTTCTGAAATTTTATGGATTTACTGTGAATAAAATGGCAACGGTGCGCAGAACCAGTTTCTGCTTGCACTGTTCTGTTTGAATGGCTTAAAAGATTTATATTTTGAATATAAGTACCAGTGTTCTTTGGCTAGATTTAAAGAGGACTTGAAACACTTTCTGGACATGTATAGAATGTTGCATGGTTCAGATTAATTCGTGGTTTTTCAAGTATGAAAAGAAAGATCTCGTCAGATCTGGTTTATTGAGCAAACTGATTGTTCTAATAAACTGTACCAACTGAGAACTCTTTCTGGAAAATTGTTTGAATAGAGTTGTTTATTTTTAAGTTAGGATTCCAGGAAAATTAATTTCATAATTTTTCATGGAAGTTTGGTACCTCAACCAGGTCAAACCTTTTCGGTCGATAGTCTGTTCCTGTACAGGTCTAGTCGATTGTTAAGCTTGTAACTTGAATTTCTTAAACAGAACTTAGTGGTTTTCTTTTCATGAATAGTTAGCCAATAGATTAAACAAGTTTTTCTATGTATATTGTATGTATAAAAACTGGATGGAAGGTGATCTTTCAGACCGGATGGTTGAGAAGAAAAACAGAATATCTCAAAACGGTGCGTTCGCGCACTTGTTTCAGATTTGTCTTTTTTGATTCTCTCAGATGGTATATGATCTCTTCCTGAAATTTTGACTGGTATTTACAATCTAGACAAGGAGCTTATATAAATTATTTCATAATTTTTGGAGACCGAAAACTGTGGATTTTGTCGTGTCCCATTAGATACTTTTTTATCAAAGTATTATTTATCTAATTATTCAAACTAGTTGAAAAAGTAATTAGGATACTCCTTGTGCGATCTCCTTTCAGTTTTTTTGATGATTGAAAAGTTTTCAAAAGGAATTTAAACAAGTTTGGTTGTTTGAAATTTGAGCATTTATACACGGAAATTGTGAATGGCAAATAATACGCAAAGACACTTGAAAGTCATTAATTATAAACAAAGTACACTAGTGGATAGACTTGTGCTAACTTTGTTTTGTAGGAGGATGTGGGTTTAGTATGGCTCATGATTCAATGCCTTGTGGTTTGTAAATTGAATGCATGTGTGATTGTGTGTAATTAGGCCTTTGGTGCCATTAATTAATTTTGATTAATTTTTGTGTAACTTGTGTGGCTTGCATGCCCCTAAGGTTAGGATGGGAATAGAAATTTACACATGTAATTTTGTTCCTTTATTTTATATAGGATTTAGATCCATATAGAATTTAGTGGGAGGGACAAAGGTTAGATTAGTTTTGCTACATGGAGATGCGGCGAAAACTAATGCAAGCGGGAGCCATACAAACCCACAACAATGCTTGAGATGCTTATTATGTGAATGTTTGTGAATGCTATGAATGTCATAGGATAGGTATGGGTGTATGCTTACACGACCACCAAACAAGAGTCACATAATTGTTTGTCCCAAACGATTGAGCCAAATCACTCTCCTTCTCTCTATCCCCTTCACGCCTTATGTTCGGCCATTGATGCATTCCGCCGACGCGGACATCGTGGTCCACCATAGGTAGTCGGGGTGTAAATCGGATTTGCAAGGAGCAAATAGAGAGGAGTTACTTAACAATGGACCCTAATCGGATTGGACATTGGAGTGAAGTTCGCGACGCGAACCAAGAGTCATAAAGTTGTATGATTGGTTAAGGAGAACCTACCTCATTATTAGTTGCTTTGATGTTGTGCCGACGCCGGCATCATCTCAACGAAAGTGGGGGTCTTGGAAATTCATTACTTTTAGGGACTTATATTAAAGTAGTGAAAGTTTTACTTTATTGGAAATTAAAACAAAACATAAACTAATTGACCTTTAATTTGAAAATTGTTGTAGATGTCTTCCTCGTCTTTTTCGCTACGTTCTCTTTTAGAGAAAGAGAAGCTCGCCTTCAACGGTGCCAACTTTCTGGATTGGCACCGGAACCTTAGGCTTGTCCTTAGGTTTGAAAAGAAGGAATATCTCTTGACCACTCCCGTCCCCGCGGCTCCCAAGTCGGATGCCCCTAAAGCGGATCAGGACAAACATGACAAGCACGTCACGGACGACATGGAGATGTCCGTTTTGATTGTCGCTGTCATGGAGTCAGAACTCCAAAAGGAGTTCATGGATAGTGGTCTAGGAGTGTTTGAAATGGTCTCTCGTCTCTCGAACATGTTCCAAACCAAGGCCCGCACCGAAAGGGCTCGTCTCATCAAGGCCGTCGCCAATACTCGATTGGCGGAGGGTCATGAAGTCGGGCCACACGTCATGAAGATGGCGGGGTTGTTTCGGCAGCTTGAAAGGCTTGATACGCCCTTCCCGTCAGGGGCGATTCAAGACTTTATTCTCAACTCTCTCCCTCACAGCTTCACCGGTTTTGTTGTGAACTACCGGATGAATGGCATGGACAAGAGCATGGATGATCTCCAAAACATGCTTGTCGAGACGGAGGAGAGTCTCAAGAAAGAGAAGGGCCCCAAAGATGTTCTTGCGGTGAGTGACAAGAGCAAGAAGAGCAAGAAAAGAAAGACCCGCCGAACTAGAAAGGGCAAAGGCCCGGTGACGCCCCAAGGTCCGGCCAAGGGAGCTCCCGAGGGTTCCAAGAGAAAGAAGAATCCGGCCACTTCCGAGACCGTATGCTATTACTGTAGCAAGACGGGCCATTGGAAGAGGAACTGCCCCAAGTACCTCGCTGACAAGAAGGCGGGAACCGTCCAGCCTTCTACCTCAGGTATATTTGTCATTGAAACCCTTCTCGCTACCTCTAACACAGACTGGATTTTTGACACCGGTTCTTGTGCTCACATTTGTCGAAATGTGCAGGCACTAAAGAGTAGGAGGCGGCTCGAGAAAGGCGAAGTACAACTCCGCGTCGGTAACGGCACGTGTGTCTCCGCTATGGCCGTTGGGAATGTGGATGTAACTTTGCCTTCTGGTTTCATTTTGGAACTCAAAGATGTCTATGTAGTTCCTTGTATCACTCGGAACATTATCTCTATTTCTTGTTTAGACTTGGATGGATTTGGTGTTGTAATAAAGAACAAAAGTTGTACTTTGTTGCGTGATGATGTTTGTTATGGTGTTGCGCATTTATTGAATGGTCTTTATGTGCTTGATTCTAGCGAACATGTTTTGAGTGTTGAACGTGACAGTAGGAAACGTAAGATTTCACATGAAAGTACGACTCTAATGTGGCATTGCCGCTTAGGTCATATCAACGAGAAACGCATTAAGAGATTGCAAACCGTTGGTCTCTTAGATCAATTCGCTTTCGAGCCAATTGACACATGCGAATCATGTTTGATGGGAAAGATGACCAAAGCGCCTTTTCCTAACAAAGGGATTAGGACAAACGACTTGTTAGATCTCATACATACCGATGTGTGTGGACCTATGAGCATTTGTGCACGAGGAGGTTATTCATACTTCATCACTTTCACCGATGATCATAGTAGATACGGGTATATCTACTTGATGCGGCACAAGTCTGAATCCTTTGAAAAGTTCAAGGAGTTCAAGAATGAAGTTGAGAACCAACTCAATCGAAAGATCAAGGTCTTGCGTTCCGATCGAGGTGGAGAGTACTTGAGCCACGAATTTGGTGATTATCTAAAGGAGTGTGGAATCGTTCCACAACTCACTCCACCGGGAACACCACAATGGAATGGTGTATCCGAGAGGAGGAATCGAACTTTGCTAGACATGGTTCGATCGATGATGAGCCAAACCGACTTGCCTAAATCGTTTTGGGGTTTTGCATTAGAAACCGCAGCTTTTACTTTAAACCGTGTTCCGTCAAAGTCCGTTGAGAAGACGCCTTATGAGCTTTGGTTTGGTAGGAAACCAAGCATGCTTTTTCTCAAGATTTGGGGTTGTGAAACTTATGTGAAAAGGCTAATGAGCGATAAGCTTGGACCCAAATCGGACAAATGTTATTTCGTAGGATACCCTAAGGAAACAAAGGGTTACTACTTCTACAACCGTGTCGAGAACAAGATAGTTGTTGCACGACATGCGGAGTTCTTGGAGAAGGAGTTTCTCTCAAGAAGAAGTAGTGGGAGCAACGTGGTGATTGAAGAAATTCAAGAATCGCAGCAACAAGAGATGCCTCAAGTAGGCAATCTAGTTGTTCCCAATGTGGTGCCAAATGAGGTGGTAGTCGAACCCATTCCACAAGTAGTTGTAGAAGAAGAGGTTCAAGAGCAAGCTCTCTCAATTGAAGACTCAAACATATCGCGAGTCGATGATGTTGAAGTTGCACCCACACTTGAAGTTCAAGAACTAAGTCCGCAAATCGTTGTGGAACAAGTTCAAGAACCTCAAGCGTCTACCCTACGAAGATCGGCAAGGCCAAGTCGTCCACCTATAAGATACTTAGGTTTGCACGACGTTCTCGTCATTGCGAATGACGAACCCTTGACCATAAAGGACATAAAGGAAAAATCCGACTCAAAGGAATGGCTTAAAGCCATGGAATCCGAAATGCAATCCATGTATGAGAACAAGGTATGGACCTTAGTTGACCTTCCCGACGGAGTAAAACCCGTTGAGAACAAATGGATCTTTAAGAGAAAGGTCGACATGGATGGCAACTTGACCATTTACAAAGCACGACTAGTTGCGAAAGGTTACAAGCAAGTTCATGGTATTGACTATGAAGAAATCTTCTCGCCAGTCGTCATGTTCAAGTCAATTCGGATCTTGTTAGCAATTGTCGTATTCTACGACTATGAGATATGGCAAATGGATGTCAAAACTGCCTTCCTAAATGGCAACTTGGAAGAGGATGTGTATATGACACAACCCGAGTGTTTTGTGGATCCAAAGAATGCTAACAAGGTGTGCAAGCTTCAAAGGTCCATTTATGGATTGAAGCAAGCATCAAGGAGTTGGAACAAGCGCTTTGATGAAGAGGTCAAGAAGTTGAACTTCATTCAAAGCGAGAAGGAACCTTGTGTTTACAAGAGGATTAGTGGGAGCGTGGTTGTGTTTCTTGTTCTATATGTTGATGATATACTCTTGATCGGGAATGATATCCCCGAATTGAATGCAGTCAAGGATTCATTGAAGAAGGTGTTCTCAATGAAAGACTTGGGCGAAGCCGCCTACATCCTAGGAATCAAGATCTATCGAGATAGATCAAGAAGGTTGTTAGGCTTGAGCCAAGATGCATATATTGACAAAGTGTTGGAAAAACACAACATGGCTAGTTCCAAGAAGGGTTACTTGCCTATGTCACATGGCATATTCTTGAGCAAGACTCAATGTCCGACGACTGATACAGATAGAAAGTACATGAATCAGTTCAAGTATCCATCTGTGGTCGGTTCGATTATGTATGCCATGCTATGCACTCGCCCCGATGTGGCGCATCCGATTAGTGTGACTAGTCGATACCAAGCTAACCCTGGTATGCCACACTGGACCGCAGTCAAGAATATCCTCAAGTATCTCAAGAGAACAAAGGATAGCATCCTCGTGTATGGTGGAGACCAAGAGCTCGTTGTAAGTGGTTACACCGATGCTAGTTTCCAAACCGATCGAGATGATGCGAAGTCACAGTCCGGCTTCGTATATCTGCTCAATGGTGGGGCCGTGAGTTGGAAGAGTTCCAAACAGGATACCACGGCCGATTCCGTCACCGAAGCAGAATACTTAGCGGCGGGTGAAGCAGCGAAAGAAGGCGTTTGGATCAAGGAATTCTTGACCGAGCTGGAGGTGGTTCCAAGCATCTCAGGTCCAGTGGATCTCTACTGCGACAACACGGGAGCCATAGCTCAGTCCAAGGAGCCTAGGTCTCACCAAAAGACCAAGCACATTCTACGACGATTCCATCTCATCCGTCAGTTTGTGAATGACGGGTGGATCAAGGTCAAGAAGGTGGACGGTGCCGCGAACACAGCGGACCCTCTGACAAAGCCTCTATCTCGAGCCGCACATGAGTTGCACGTTGCATCCATGGGGATTAGGCGTATGCCTGAGTGGCTTTGAGTTGTATCTTTTATCTTTTGAGGTTTTAGTATGAGACATGTATATTTTGGATATTACATTGAGTACTATGCACTGGCTAGAAGTCGCTGTTGATTGACTCTAGGCCAAGTGGGAGATTGTTAGAGTTATGTCCTAGGAGCCAATTATTAAATGGCCACTTCTATGGTTTATGTGATTGATGATATTTTATCACTTATTCCTTGATTTATTAATTGACAGATCATTCAGGTTGAGGATCTGAATTGTAGATCTCTGTAGTTCATTTATAATTAAATGACAATAATAAATCTAAAAGGTCCGTAATCTTGATAATTAACAAGGAATATTAATTATCGGATAAGATTAGTATGCAAGTTAAGTGATGATTAAGTTCTACAGATCATAGGTAAGGAGTTGCCAACTTAATTGCATATGTATATGTTATAGAACATAGTACAGGACGCGACCCAGTGAAATAAATATATGGATTGTGTTATGTGTCATTATTTATTTCATTTGAGTTTGATTCTAAGTTTGAGATGGTTCAGCTTTTCCACATGAGGATAGGTTCAATAAATATCGTCTACCGTTGATTCCTGATAAGGGCTGCTATACGGACTTTATTTATGTTCTCTTGAATTGTGCGGGGAAAAGTTGTTCATCAAGAAAACCGTATGTCCCTCATTAATTAACTTAGCGAGCGATGATATCTGTTTGGGCCCCTTGATGGAGATGGATTGTTTGCTAGCAACTGATACAGTCATCTCTAGATCAAGAAACGTATAATCTGCAAGAATGACACATTCCTATCTTGAATTATACGATGATATCATGTGACATAAGAATCAGACAAGGAAATACTATTATTTCTTATGCAGGATTAAAAATATTGTAGCAGTACACTATTTATGCGAATTGGGAATCATAACGTGTTGCTAGATACCGCTTATGATTATTGGAAATAAATAGCGATTTATTTTCCATGTCCAACAGAGCATAAATCCTCAAAGGGTCACACAAATAGGTTTTGACCATGCGTGCATTATTTATTTGGTTGTATTAAGGAATGCAACAATATGATATGTTGACTGATTAATTATGTACTGTTGCGAACCGTCATAATTAATTAATTAAGTCAAACGGATTATATAGAAATAAATTAATGCATATTCTAATCCTTAAATAATTATCAAAGTGTTGATAATTAATTTGTTCAACATGAATTAATTAAAGTAATTAATTTGAGCTAACGGGCCTATATTTAAATTGTAAATTAAAGGTCCAACTTGAGAGCAATTAATTGGGCCACTAATTAATTGAATTAGAGGACCAATTAAATAATTAATGGAGCCCATTTAGGCCCATTTTATGGCTGCCCTAGTGATGGCATAGTTGTAAATTAGTTACAACTTTTTGGGAGAGTGGTTGGTCTATAAAAGGACCACTTTGGGAGCCAAAACCCTAACCACCTTGCCTTTTTCTCTCTCCCTAATATTTTGGACGAAAATTAAAGGAAAAATTTCAGAATTTTTCCTCTCCACCATTGCTCTCTTAAGCTCATGTGTTGAGCACCTCTTGCCTCCATCCAATTAAATAGTTAATTAAGGCAAAGGGAAGGAAGGGATTAGGCTTAACCTCTCATCTACTAGCATAGATCGAGGTTTTGGTTAATACCTTGGTGGACTTGAGGCCGAGACACGCGTGGTGGTGCGCACAACCTCGACTCGACGGATTCGAGCCTTGCGATTACAAGTTCGCAAGAGGTAGCCCTTTTTCCCTCTTTCTCTTGTGTGTTTGGATGGCTTTTGCACTAGATCTCCTTTGCACTTAGTTTAATTAGGATTAATTAAGAGTAATTAGTCTAAAAATTAAATTTGTGCACTTCCTAACAGATATCAATAAGGAGAATTAAAACCAATCTAAATTCTCAACCTTTTTTGAGGTCACATTTTTTGTGCGTTGTGGAGAAGAAATTGGAACATATAATGCACAACCAAATACTTTTAAATGTGACAAATTAGGTTCTTTTCCGAGACCAATTATAATGGGGGATCTTTATGATCAGCAGTTCGCCTTAATCTAAACAATGCAACAACATATAATATAGCATGTCCCCATGCAGGAGATGATAAATTAGATTTCATAAGAAATGATCTAACTATTAACTATAATCTTTTAATAAATGATTATGTTAGATCGTTTTGTATATGAATATGTGCCACTGAATAATCTACAATAATCCCAATAGACATGCAATAATCATTAAAAGTTTGTGATGTAAATGCTCCTGCATTATCAAGTCGAATTCCTTTAATTTGATAATCTGAAAAGTTGGCTCTCAAATTGATAATTTGTGCTAATAGTCTAGCAAATGCAATAATTCTTGTTACTAACAAACACACATGTGACCAACGTGTTGATGCATCAACTAAAACTATAAAATATCTAAATGGTCCACATCGCGATGTTATAGGCCCACATATATCTTCTTGAGTTCATTCTAAATATGATAGAACTTCAGATCCAACCTTATTTGGAGATGGCCTAATAATTAGTTTTCTAAGAGAGCATGTTTTGCAATTCAATTCTTTTGATAACATGATCTTCACGTCCTTTAGGGATGCTCATTTGCACTTTCTATTAATCCCCTCATCATTATATTCCCTGGATAACCCAATCTATCATGCCATAATGTAAATAACTTTGGATCAAGTAACTTCCGGTTAGTGATCATATTTTATTCTATTGTACTTATATAAGTACCATATAGTCCAATAGACAATGCTTGCAATTTTTCCATATTCTTTTTCTAGCCATTTATAATAGATACGATATGAAGATATTCGCAATTTCTTTCATTCATAGTTTTAATATGATAACTATTCTTTCGAATATCTTTAAAACTTAGTAGATTTCTTCTGGATCTACTCAAATATAATGCATCATCTATTATTAATTTTGTTTATTCAGGTAACAAAATTCAAACTCTTCCGGAGCCTTCAATAATATTGCTTAAGTCAGATATAGTTTAAATATTAGTCACACTAGAATGCAATTGCAAAAATATTAGTCACGCTGTTGTCAACCAGACAAGGTTTTTTTTTTTACTTAATATTGCATCAATCATTTTTTCTTGATTAATATATACATAATATAAAAATTAAACATAAATAAAAATTTTCTATAATGAAACTTGATAAAAAGCATTTGGACGTACTGCTGGTACGTTATCAATATTTTGTTATACCACATATATCACAAACATCTTCAAGACGTTTTTCATTTTCATTGCAAATATTAATGTGACCATGTCAAGTTATCTATTCACATATAATCACATTCGCTTCAGGGAATGGATTTTCACGTGAATCATACTTGTTGATTAATTCATTAGAAACTCGTTATTTACTTTTCATTTAGAAGATATGATACTAGCTTTGAGTATCTTTTTGCTACTACAGGAGCAAATTTTAGACATGAATTATGAAGAATTTGAAGGATTTCATGATGCGAATCAGGTTATTTTTAAAATTTTTTATTAATCGATAACATCTAGGATCGTTCTTATTATCGCTAACTTTCCTTTATTTCATTTGCATCACAATCACATATATTCCTACAAGAAGGATTGTTGAGCCATACCTATGGTCTCTAACGAAACTCTATTCCTCTTCGGTTTACCTTGAATCCGAAATAAGAATAACAGTTAAATCCGTGCTAGCGAACTCTCCATCAACACCTAGCTCCGCCACCCGTATCTTGATCGATTGATTAGTCGATAAAATATTTTAACAAATATTTAGAAGAAGAGAAGAATAAAACTTCAACACATGAAGACTTACTTGTGTTCTAATTTTTCTGATCTGTTTTATCTTTAAAACATCAGAATAAACCTTTCAAATTCGTACAGCATTTAAAGCCACTAACCAGAAATTAAAACAGCACTCTTTAATTTCTGATGTTGCAGTACTAAAATGTTGATAACTCTCTGTAGGAAACTCCAAACCATATGAAACTTGAACCATTGGATTCTACACTTCCAGGGCTACAATTCTCATATATTATTTGCCTAAATTGGTTATCATTTGCTATACTAATTTTCAGTTTAAAGTTGGCTCAAATTCTGACCCGAATTTAAGGCCTTCTTTCTCTCTTCATTTGTTAAAATAATTGGACTTGGGTTTTAAATAAATTTATACACTTTATAATAATATTCATATATTATTATAATATGTGAAACTTATATTATCCTCAATATATGCACATATCAATAAATTTATTCCTTTCTAGTTAATCACGTCATGTGATATAATTTTCTATTTGTACTTTATTTCATACAACATGAAACTTTGAACATAGAAAATATATTTCTTGTTTCCCATTCAGTTGGTGTGACCTATATTGAGGATCCATATTATGTTGGCAATGGAATAAAATATTTTATTTCCATAAACTGTAAGCGGTACTCTAGCATACATTACAGCTACCCAAATAATATAGATGTTTAGCAAATCCTTTTACGAAACACGACCCTTCTAGTAATGTTGTTAACATTACTTGTGTCTGTTCCTTGCCATATGATATTATGATTATTATACAAAGTAGGATTGTGTCATCCTCGTATTATAATATTTTCTTGGTCACTAATAAGTATGATTATATAATTATAACTGCACTTCAGTTATATTGGATCCATTTATAATCTTACTTTACCAAGGGGCCCTTTATAATATCATTCCTTAATTAATGAGTGGAAAATAGCTATTGACATCTATATTTTCCTCTTACACAAGTTATATACAAAGAACTATTACTTTTATCACCACTTGCTTCAAATAGCTTTTAATAATAATCACGTTGTATATTCCTTATGTGAAAAATATATGATATCAATCTTAGAATTAATGACACGATAAAAATATTAATGACATAAACACAATCCATATAATATTTTTATCAATTAGTTTTGTTCAATATATGAAACTTTTCATATACTCATGTTATTAAATGATAATCCTTTATCAACGTTTACAGAACTACAACGTACTTTTAATCAATATGACAGTCTTACATGGCATATTAGTGTTCCTGCTAATATCCAAGACCTGTGAACATTTTAGAGATATATATTCATTTTATTTAGAGTTTTACGGTTCAAGACCAAGAGCATCTTCTTGAATACTTCTATATATGAACATAAACTTATGGAACAAAATGTAATAACATCCAATTCATAAATATAACATATAAAAGTAATCACTATAAGATAACTTTAAGAACACAATTCCAACAGAATTATACTCACAACCAGATTTGGAATCATGTAATCTCACATGTTATAACGAGTTTTTGATTTTGATGGTCACATTTTTATTTTAAAACTTTTCAAGAGTACTAACATGCTTTCATCATAACTTCAAGTTATTACTATGATAACTTTAGGTTATTAATATAATAACTTCAGGCTATTAATATCATACCTTCAGGTTATGATAAATGAAACATAGATAAGCAAATAAAGAAATAAAACGAATAAATAAAGAGAGAAAGAAAAAAAAATAATTCTAATTTAGCGTTATAACTTCAGGTTATAGCACAATTCTATTTAATAACTCCTGATTATTAAATCGTTTGACTGCTCAATTTAAATAATTTAATTAAAATAACTTCAAGTTATTTTTCATTCAAAGACTAATAATAAGTGCTAATATATTAAATTTGGAATAACTTCATGTTATTTTTCATCTAGTATCATATAATAACTTCTGGTTATAAAGGAATAAAACTTATGGTTCTTTGATAAAAAGTTCAACTTCGAATAATAACTTCAAGTTATTTATTTAATAATATTCAGTGGCATTCCATAACTTCTAGTTATATTAAATTTCAAATAGAACTTCAAGTTCTAGAAAAATTACTACAAATATCAAGAACTTCAGGTTCTAAATAATTTTAAACGAAATATAAACTTTAGGTTTTAAACAAAATAAATTCAAGTATTAAGAACTTCAGGTTCTAAACAAATTATTTATATGATTAAGAACTTCAGGTTCTAAATGACTTTAGATCGAAATATGAACTTCAAGTTCTTCATGTAATAAGAAATTCGGGTTCTTGATAAACTTTCAAGTTTGAATAATATCTTCAAGTTATTATTTTATCCTCATTCACTTTCGAGAATGATTCTCATAAATTTCAAACAAAGAAAATATAGCAATAAAAAATTCAAATAAAATTGAAATTAATAAATTATATGCTATCAATCATACCTTTTACTTACCTCAAAATTTCTTTGAGCAATTCTTTTTCTTATCCAAAAATTTTGCAACTTCTTCGTAGCAATTCGTGCAAACAACTTTGCGACTCCTTCCGAGCAAATTCGTGCTGATAACGTGTTGTAAAATAAGGTGAAAGAAAGAAATAATAAGCAATATCTTAAGAGTAAGTAACACAATATTCTCAATCTAAATTTCAGAATTTCATTATCTCATTTCAACCATTCATGCATACATTTACACAAGTTTACAATGCCTCTATTTATAGGCTACAAATGACATCTCGCATAATGATCAATAAATAAGTAGTGGAGATCATGGATGATCACTGGTTTTTATGCACACATTTCAAACCTAATTAGGTCTTAAATTTGTTTAATATTGCGTATTTTGATAGAAATTTAATGTTTTTAGGTAGAAGATTGATACTGCTGTTGCTCCTATATGTTTATAGGTTCTCCGCGATGATTTTGCTAGTTTCTGCTGATTTTTCACGATTTTGGACGAGATTTTAGAAATGGATCAGACAGATTTCAGGCCCAGCCAAGACTGCACTCAAACGGATTGTCTGGACCTCCAGATAGACCGTTTGGTTGTTCCAGAACTGATAGGATATCCAGGGCAATCTATTTTTGCTAAAGACATAACCGCCAAATTTGTTGCATGATCCAGACAGATTTAACACGATTCAGACAGACCTAGAGCGAGGTTTTAAAGACTATAAAGGAAGAGGCAGAACCCATATAGAGGGTTGTTACAGTTTTAGAGAGAGATCATGCAAACCCTAGCCAGGGAGACTTCCAGACGGGTAGTCTGACAGCTCAGACAGACCATTTGACATCGCCAGATTGCAGAAACAGAAGGAGTCAAGTTGAATTCTGTTGTAATTTCTCTTTGATTTCTTTATGTTGTAGAGAAACCTTGTTTTGTTATTGTTTACTGATATTATGTTAGGGTAATTTGTAGTTTTTAGGGGCAAAGTAGTGAACCAATTTATGTAGTTGTTATTGATTTGCTTAGTTGGAGTTTATGTTATTTTCTTGTGATTTCTATCTTTTGGATTTAATTGCCATGTGATTTCATAAATTGCTTTGATAGAATTGATTAGACCGATTAGATTAAGGCCTTATCTAGTTTGGTACCAATAATCTATATATTTGCTTGATTTGTGATTGATCTAATTGAGGATGGAAGTAATTGATGAATGAAACCGAGACTAAGTAACCAATAGTGAACCCTTCCTGTAATGATGGTTACAAGATATCCTTTGTATGAAAGATAGAATTTAGGAAACTTAAGCCAATGATGATGATCAAACTTAGGGTTTCTAATTGATGAATTGACTTGTCTTTAAGAATCATAACTGTAACGATGGTTAGTATCTGTTGATTAGGGTTAAGCCATAAATCTGCACTTGAAACAACATTAATTCTGCTAAGTATCTCAATAACACGAGGTTCAAACGGACTGTTTGAGATATCAGACGGCCCATTTGAAACCTGCTACATAAAGAAGTTTGCTAACCTGAACCTCTAATTTACATCTGATTGCGTGATTAATCTTTAGAATTGTGATAATTTAGATTAAACTTTACCTTTGACACTTTAGTTTACTTGTCCTTTACTTTTAATTCAATCAAACCATTATTTTCCCTCGATTTCCATAAAAAGTCTAAAGTAGTTTAGAAATTAGGGTTTGACTATTAGATCTATCCCCGTGTTCGATCCTTGTTTACTACAATAAGATTTAAATAAGGTAGACTAGGCATTTTGACTAGGTATTGCACCTGAACAATGGATATAAATGGGTAGTGGAGAATATGGTGATAAATGAATAGTGGGAATAACGTGTTGTAAAATAAAGTGGAAGAATAAAATATAGAATAATGTATCAAGAGTAAGTAAGACAATATTCTCAATTTAAATTTCAGAATTTTATTATCTCATTCCAACCATTCCTTCTTTCTTTCTCATCATCTACACAAGTTTACAATGTTTCTATTTATATGCTACAAAATGATATCTCACATAATGAGTAATAATTGAGTAGTGGAGATCGTGAATATAAATGTGTAGTGGAGAATATGGAGATAAATGAGTAGTGGAAATATGAAGATGAACAATTCACATATTTATTAAATTTCATAACAATAAACATGTGCAGCAGCCGTGTTGGAATTTTTATCGTGACTTTATTTGGGAAAGCAGGGTCCACACTAGACTGCAACAACCATATGCATGCATCGTCTGCTAACAATTATGTGCTCAAATTATGTGGACGGATGAGGTTCTTTACACATCATTATTTTCACGTTTTGAATTTCAAACAATTGATGCAACTGTTTAATATTTTTTCATATTGAAAACTTATAAGAAATATAAAAAAAATTTTGCTATTTTTCTGTATTTTAGATATTCATCATATATACAAGAATTAGGACCTTGCAATACCAATAATTTTGAAAATATTGAAAAGATAGTAGAATTTTCAAAAATATATGAAAATTGATTTATTGTAAGTTTTCACTTTGGAGAAAATATTGAAAGGTCAGATGATAGTTTGAAATTTGATATGTGAGAAAGATCATCCTATCCGTTCCATATCCGACACTAACAATTTTTCGTTGATAATAGATAGACGTAATACTTACCATTTCATTTGGAATAGCAGATACATTTTTGACGATGACATAGTAATTATAATAACAAGCACACGATATCAATTTACTTCAAATTACAAGGACACGGTATAATATAATTTTTTAGGAGGTTTCGAGGCTCGTACAAAATTAAAACAGAGAGCTCTGATTAATATCATTATTTAGATTCCGTAGGAAAGATTGTTTCTTTCTTTATTATTTTCTTTTTTGTAAAGTACATTTCCGTAGGAAAGATTCTACAGTCTTTAGACTGCTTCCGTGTGTAGAAGCGTAGCAGTGAGCACTGTGCATTGAGCAGTCTATTTCTTGACTCACTGAATCATCATGCTGTCAAACGTGGAAAAAAACCACGGTACAGGCCATACCGTTTGCCGTTCCGTTAAGAAAACAGTTTCAGTATTTCATTCCGTTAACCGAAACGATATAGAAATCCGTTTCATTATTCGATCCACTTCACAAATTACACACAAAACGGTTTGAAACTAGACTGAAACGATCGAAACGACATATACTCATATTTTTTTTGCTGTTTCATTATTGAAACAAAATCCATTTCGCTGTCGTTATTCGTTTCGTTAGGCATTAACGAAACGGCATCACGTGTTTTTTTTTTGCATTGACAGCCCTGGCCCACATTATGCGGCCCAGGACGAGATTAGGAGTTAGACTCTTTTGTGATATTTTTAAAATGGATCGGCACTGTGTGAGGATAGAAGCTACTATCAATTTGATAAATTTGATAAAAAAAAATACTTTTTGAATGAAAAAAAAGGAAAATAAGTATTTTCAAAAGCGATCATCAAAGAATAATGTACTGAAAGGTTAGCTTTTATGTTTTCAGAGAATCTTTTTTATCATGAAACAACTTCAACTGAAAAATTCATCGTTAATATTATGGTCAAATTTTGTTCAGGCAAAAGTATATTATTATTAATAATATATAATAATTGGGCTTGCTTTCTGAAATCCGAATCCGATTTCAGCAGAATTATCTCAAAATATCGTTTAGGCTTAAATGTTATTCACAACCCCCCCCCAAAAAAAAAAAAAAAAAAAAAAAAAAACTTATATTAAGTGCAACCTTGTAAAATGCTATTATGATGCTCTCAGTTCTCATACTTGCAGCTCTATAGCGACGTATGCGATTTGACTTCCAAATTGAATACGACACGCATTATATTCTCCTTTTTAAAAAAAAAAAAATTTGGATGATTCCACACGGCTTTCTGGCAAGGTTCTAAAATTATGTTTTATTTTTCTTTTCTTATTTTCAAATCTGACTTTAATAATTGTCTCATGATCGCTATCTTTTTTTTTTTTTTTTGCTCTCTCTCTCTCTTTTATTTATTTTTAGTTTTCATTTTTTCTGTTCTTTGAAAAATTGATCGCAATCTGTTTCAGATTCGTTGAACTGGACATACTCGTTTTGATAGAAAATTTCAAATGTGTCTTATTAATCTTGCAGACCCATTGTCCGCTGACCGCAACGTTCCGTAGGGATATTAAAATAAAATTGACTTTAACCCAAAAGATAACTAAACTCAATTTCAAATGATGAATTTGAATTGCCTAACTTGTTCTACTCAATATGCCAAGTATTTGCAATTCAAATTTGAAGGTTTTCAAGGTCTATAATCTAATATGTACATTTAACTTATCATACATGCATAGAAGTTAGATGTACCGCAGTGGAAGTTGATCGATTGTCTAGAATCTTCTCAAAATCTTGCTGCAATCCCTCTTACACACCTGGTCTTCCTCCGTATGCAACCGGCACACCACAACCTCAAGACAGGATTTGGCGTCACCTTTCACGAATCCAAGTGCCGGTCGACTATGCGTGTGCTTTCTATTATTCTCCAAACAATAAGATGGTACCTCCCTCTTTTTAACTTGTTTCTGGTCTCTCTCAGATGGTGGTTATCTCAAAAGATACGGATTCCAACCTTAGAGACGCTTCAGAAGAGAGGGGTATAAATAGCAGATCTGGAAACCGACTTTTTAGATCTGTAACCGTCATTTGGAACGGTCCGTTCCAGATTGGAACGGTCCGCCCCAACTCCAATGGGACAGTCCGGTTGCCCAGCAAACCGGTCCGTTCGGAACATGGCTCCACACACTTTTTCTAACAAAATTTTATTCTGTTTTCTAATATATATTGGGTAAGGTTAAGAGATAAAAAAATGACTGATAATTAATAATTAAATAAATTAAAATAACTAATGTGCTTTCTCATCAAGTGTATCAAGCTCAACAATTTAAATTCATTATTTCGGGACAAATTTTGAGATTTTAGGTCAACTCCTTTCATTCATTGTAATTCAACGTAATTTAATAAATTAGAGAAACGCAATGTGCTCAATAAGCATAGGTTGTACATACCGAAAATATTCTCCATTTTTTTCAAACAAAGTTCTTACAATTATTTCTAAATAAAATATTGAATATAGCTAAAATTAATCAAATGAAAGCAAAGAACCCAAGCCTAATTTACATACAGTGTTAAAAAAAAGTGGATAATAACAAATTGGCTGAAAACAGGATGTAAAAAAATCATCTGAGTTTAGCAATAAAGCAAATCTCACTTGGGAGAAATTTTCCTTAGCAAAACTTGAGTAATTAATTTGCATCTCCTCAACCGCATTTGAATCCTTTTACAGCCTTACTGATTATGTAACAGGAACACATATATACAAGAGTAACGACTTTATAATTTAATTTACATAAATGTTTAATAGTTACGATGCAACATGATAGGGCACAAATATTTCTTATTTAACGATCTCTATGGTAACGCATCATAATAATGGAAGGTCTCTCTTGCACCAGACCAAATATTTAAAAATTAACAGAACAGTATTGCATATTATGAAGATAGCTCTCTAATTTTTTTTTTTTTTTTTGAGTAAACGTTCATAGTTTTCTTGTAAATTTGTTGAAGAAAAGTTCCTTGTCAATTTTTATATGTTGGGTTTTTTTTTTGACATAATATTTTTTTTATATATTGGTCAAAGCAGGTGCCTCGTGTTTCCAAAATATAGAAAGATACTAAGATTGAAAGATTAAATATGGAGACTGGTAGTTTCCAAATTAATGAAGACTGATAGTTTCCAAAATTATATGAAGAAAAATTCCTTGTAAATTTTTATATGTTGGTCAAAGCCTCATGTTTTAAAAAATATATAGAAAGATAGAAAGATTAAAAATATAGGTCTGGTCAACTTTTTAAATAACCTTGGGGAAGACTTATAGTTAAGTAAGGTTCTTGCATCAGAAGGCGCAGGCTTTTACATACCTTTTCCTAAAAAGATAGAAAGATTCAAAATGAAATTTGATTTTGTTGAACTGTATGCAATTATGATTTGATAGTTGCATTCGGACCAGTCTTTTGTAATGGTTCAGTGCATCTCTTTCGCCTGATTAATATTGTAGTCAAAGCATGTGCCCCTGTGTTGTTGACAAGAATTGAAGAAAGATTCCCCTACAAAGAAAAACGAGTCTCCAAAGAGTAATTCTATATTGAATTCCGCACATACGAACTTTTATTCTAAAAAGGATGGTTACTGAGGATGCAGTAGAGAAAAATGATGCCCCTAACTTGTTACGATAGTTGTAATTAAAACTTGAAAACTATGATGAAGAATACATTGCAAGCCTTTACGAGCCAGTATCTTCATTTTAATGTAGGTTATTATTTTTGTTGTTTGTAGTGGCATATTTTGTATTTTGCATTGTTGCTATATTTACAAATAATACCATAGTTTTCATAAAACAATAGATACAATTACAAACAACAAAAATAATGACCTGCATTAGAATGAAGGCAGTGGCATGTTAACGCTCGCAATATATACATCATTCTTCATAGTTTTTTGAGTTTTTTTTACAACTACCGGTAACGTACCATTTTTCTCTGCCACATCCTCGGTAACCGTCCTTTCTAGAATGGGCTTCCTATGTGTGAAACTCAATATAAGTTTTTTTTTTTTTTTTTTTGGAGGTTTGCTTTTCTTTATATGGGCACTTTTCTTTTTCTTTGCATGTAACTTCAAATATTAAACAAAGACATTTAGTTGGAAAAAAAAATGGGGGATATGTAGATCCGCCGGTGGGTAAATTGATATAAGAATTTATTTTGTCCCGGCGCTATTATGTTACTTTGAACCATACAGATGACAAATATGTGAACAAAAGTTGATTGATAATTGAATAAAGATTAACATTAGTACGAATATGAAAGTAGTATACTATATATATACCGTATGCAATATGTCTGTGATAAATACATACGAGCTAGATCAGTGTCATTAATGGGGATTTTAACCTCTAGAATTGGTAGATATGACGGTACTAAGAAAATTTTCTTTTATAATTTTGGTACTGTTCTGACCCATAATTAATATGAGACAAATTTGTGATCGATGACATAATCTGGCGTATTAATAGTACTAGTAGCACTTTTGTCACTTGTAGTGGTACTTACCGTCCGATCCTCTGATTGAACTGCCAGGTTTTGTGTATGATTTTGATAGTATATATAACTATTATACGTCTCTTGTTACAGCATTAAAGAAGAACAGTTCACACAATATATGGTTACATCTTTTTTTTTTTTTTTTTTTTTTTTTTGAAAACCAGGTAGCGGCTACCAGGTAGTGTTTCTCCTGCCAGAGAGGCAGAGACAAAGGTGTAATAGTACGCGCAATAGGCGAATACTGTATTGTGTGAAATACAAAGTCTATCTTAATTATCCTCTCCACGCATACATGGAGCAAATTAAGAAATGAAAGAAGAGGTACATACCTTTCGCTTTGACAAGCCTGACATTATTGTCTGAACTCTCAAAACTGAACAGAAACTCTTGCCTTGAAGAGAAACCTGCATATATGGTTGAAATTTGAAAATGATTCCATGATCTATATTCAGAGATTGCATTTTGCAAAATCAATCAGAGGGAAGGGAATTAGGTGTGGCCACCTATGCCCAGCCGCGTTCAAGTATTTGTAGATTTTAGATTAGGAACCTTATGAAAATAGCAATGATCGATATATATATAACTAGCTAGGAAGAGTCAAAGATCCATTTTCATCCTTTTCTAGATATATAATTATATATACAAGGAATACTATAAAAACATTCTATAAATATAATTCGTACTCGTTTTAGCACCAAAAAAAAAAAAAAAAAAGGATTCGATCCTATAATTAATTAAGAACTAGCTGTATGTACTTTTATTTTCTTAATTTAAACAACTGTATGAATTGTATGTATATATGCTTAACGATTTTGTAAGGGTCCTTTCTTTAAATAAAATATAGTCCGGTCTAGATGCAATCAATTTACATATAATAGATAGCATATTATCAAAAGGCTATAAGAGAATAATAACGAATCAGTAAATAAGCGCACTAGATATCTGAAAATCTTCTCTTGATATTATTCTGAATCTTTCCTAATCCATCAAAATTCTTCAAAACCCATATTTGCTTCGTCATTAAGGCAATTGAAGAACAGCACCATGATCTCCTGTCCGCAAAAATTTTTGTTTTTTTTGAGCAAACCTATATCCGCATTTTTGTTGATCCCAACAGTGACATAAAAAAAAAAAAATTGTGATTGCCACCTGACCCTCAAAAAAAAAATTAAAAAACATCAGAATTATCCCAAAAAACAAAAAAATAGTATCTGGATTCTGGAGCAGAGAAATATGGGCCTTCCATTTTATATGATGCAGCTAAAAGGCCCAACTTGGGCCTGCCATTTGTACTCCCCGGCCTCGGACACTCGGGAATTACTCAGGTCACGCCTAAATTTGTGAAACACTCCAAAAGTTATTTTATAACCCAAAATACCCTCAGGTTTTCTCTCCGCACGCTCCCTCTCCGTTTTTTTTTTTTTTTTTTTTTTTTGTCAAATTGAAATTGAGATTGGCTCCGACCTTGGCCTGACCTCTCTCCGCCTCCGGCTACCCACTGTCTTCATTTTTTTTTAGTCCTTGTTTTTGTTCTTGCACAATGCACATGCAAATGCCGGAGAAGAGGTTTACAATTATGAGGGTATTTTAGTCAATCCATAGAAACTTGGAGTGTTTTGTAAATTCGGGGCGTGTTCTGAGCAATTCCCTCGTTGCCTGTTTGTGGCGTCTTTCAATTAACGAAACATTCTCCAAAACCCTACAGAGCACAGCAGAGTCCAAGCTCTTTCGATGGCGAACGATGTCGACATGACTGGCTGGTCGGAGCTTCTCCACACCTCTACCAAGCTGCTCGAGCAAGCTTCCCCCTCCACGCATTTTACCCCTCTCCAGGTGTCCTTCTCCTACTCTTTTCTATTTTGTTTGGATTCTGCTCTCGCTTTCTCTTTTACTTGTTTGATCTTCGATTTTAGTGTTGATTGGTTGGGTTGTGTTTGTTTCCCATTCCATTCCAGCGGAGCTTAGATCAATTGGAGACGCTCTCTACCAAGCTCAAGGCCAAAACCCTACGTGCCGAGGCCCCTTCTCAGTCTTTTTCTGCTACTAGGTTCTCTCTCATTCTCTCTCTCAGAGTCTTGAATTACCTCTACCATTTGCATTGTTTCAAATGGTCAAAATAATCGTAACTTCTCTGCTCTTCAATTTAATTTCTTAACACACACTAACCTAGTTCTTACACTTTATAACTGCTTTTCCTAATATTTATCCGGTTTTCACTAAAATTATGGGTAAATTGGTGGTCAGTGAATAGTTGAGTGCTTTCGTAATGATATAAGGTACACAGTTTTCATTTTGATCATTTCAGACACTATAACTAAGCAGTTCAAACTTTGAATTTTTTATCAGATTACTTGCACGTGAAGGGATAAATGCTGAGCAGCTTGCTAGAGATCTCAAGTCCTTTGAGCTTAAGGTAATAGATTCATATGCTCCTTGTTTCATCTCTTCTGAGTTATTTTAAGTTTGATTTGTAGGCTTTGTGTTTGTGGTCTTTGAATAACACGCTATACAATTTGATTCTTCTTACAGACAACCTTTGAAGATGTTTTTCCTTCTGAAGCAGCTACTCTGGAGGAGTATCTACAGCAGGTATGTATGTCGGTCTTACTAAGTTCCTTTTGATGCCGAATGTTATTCATATTCACTAGAAAATGCTTTAGTATCTTTGTCATTTAGAAAATGCATTCATTGTTAAATGCATAGAGTATAATTTGAGAGAGCATTTGTATCTGGAGTCACAAACTCATTATCTAATTTTGTTTTTCTATTACTATTACTAGTGCCAATCTCTAGTGCTTTGGTGAAATGGCTGAAAGAACTAGAAAGAGAAAAAGGAATTGGACTGGATGAATTCAGTCAAGAGGATATTTACTGTGGGTTGTGGGGGGTGTATGAAAGTACAATTATGCATATCTTTTGCAGATAAAAAAAAAAAAAAAAAAAAACTAGTTTTCTGTCTCCTCTTTTTCTGTATTTTGAAAGTCCCCCCTGCATAATAGTATGATTGTGTAGTCGCCCAAGCTCACTGATTGGCTTCACATTTATATATTTGTGCCTAGCATTTGTAAGGTAAGTTGTTGAATATGTATGCGCATCATCTGCTTTCAGCTCCATGAAATGGCAATTGTCTCATCGATCCAAGAAGCTCAGAAGGACAACCTTAGAAGCTTCAATGATCACATGATGCGTGTTTTGGAGGTGACTTCTTGATTCATTAATTTTCAACTGTTTATTTAATCGTATTCTTGATTTCACTGGGCAGTTTCAAATCCAGAGATGGCTATTTTTTTATTTTCTGCAAATTGAATCTAATATTATTATTTCTTATGGCTGCAACCCTCAATGTCCTTTTACAACTCTGTGTGTGTGTGTTGGGGGGGGGGGATGGGGTATTTAGCTGCTAGGTTTTTTTTTTTTTTTTTCCTTTTGATCAAAGTGAATTTTATGTCACCAGTCCCCAATTCTTTTATTAAGGGGCTAAAGAGTTTGTACAGAAGAGAAAAAGAAAGAGAAAGATGCAAGCCCGAGTCCATATATACATCCAAAAACTATCACAAAACACCAAATCGTGCATAGAGTATTTGGCTTGGCAGCTTCTCAGCTGGTACCAGATTCTCATATAGTTCTTCACTATTACTATCCTTGATCTGCACCATCTCTTCCTCCAGGACAAAAGTGACGTCTTCTTCTCTTGTCCAGAAGAAGAATTGGGATAGTATTGTCAGTAGCAAGGATTTGTTTTTATTTTCCTTTATTTTTTATGTAGCCTTTCCTCAAAAGGCATCTTATTGCGGTTCAACCAAGCATAAAAATTCCTCCACCAATGGTAGATAAACCCGCATTTTATGTTTGGAGAACCGTAGCTCTCCCAGTTTTCCTTGTCTGTATATGCTCTAAGTTCTGAGGTAAATTGAAATGACTAGAATTTGCTAAAATGCATTAAACGTGGTTTTGCTAGATTTTGTTTGTTAAGTAAGTGATATTATCATATTACTTTGTATTAAATCTTGAAACCTTGGCCCAACCCCAATGAGCTTTCCCATATCAAATTTAGATGTTGAATTTTCTGGTTAGCAGGTGCTACCTAGTTAGAGAATTGTGTGGCTTAATTATGAAATGCTGAAAAAAAAGCAATTTAGCCATACGGTTACATATACTCTTTAATCTTTGCTGTTATTAGCAGATAAGCCCAAAGAAATGTTTGCTGTTGATCCAAATGTGGGCAAACCTTTGGTGTAAATTTCAATAAATGATGGGTGTCAATACCTTTATGGTAATATAATAATTGCTACAATTTTTTTCTACAGGATGACTGGAATAAGGAAAAGAGGGATTTCTTACAAAGCCTTAGCAGACTTTCTACACTACCTCGAAGAAGTAGCAGCCTTGGTGGAACTGGCTTTTCCCGTCCTGCAGTGGTGTCACCTCAGGTCTCAACCCCTCAATTGTCAACAGGTGCTTCTGCAATGGCTATTGTACCAGCTTCTGACAAGACTGTAACTGAGAAGAAAGCTTCGGTTTATGCTGAAATTGTCAGGGACCTCAATGAAGCTAGATCCCGTCGGCTTCCATTTAAGGTTATTAGTTAGGATTAAGTTATTCAGTTTGCATCAGTCTCCTTTTTCTAGTTTAGCTTTCTGGTTGCTTGGTGCTTAATGGTGGAGTTAGGATTTAGTTTGAGGTTTCATGGTAGTCTTTGGTATGAATAAGAAGGTTAAATTTAGAAGCATTTGTTTGATATTATGAAGCATATAAGTTTGCAGTTTGACTTAAAGGGATTAAAGGAACTTATCATTTTTATTTTAAGCTGGCTACGGCTTTGCGAGCTGCTTATGAAGTCTTGGGGGCTGACAGCTCTGGTGGAAAATCAGTCAACATGCAAAAAATATGGCATCTCATCCAGGTAGCAACTTCCCCACAAATGGGCCAATTGTGTTGTATTATTTGCATAAAGCAAATAAGAACCTTGATTCATGTTTATTTGGTGAATAAAAAATAGGCATTGGTTGGTGAGGATATTACAACTCCTCGAAGCACGTCTAGAAGAATGTCACTGGTAATAGGAGCAAGGAGACACCTTGAGTGGGGTCACGAGAAGTACATCATGGATACCATACAAAGCCATGCCACAGTGGTTGGTACCATTTCAGTATATTATGAGCTCTTTACCTTTGTTTCTGAACTTGTCGCTGTGTAAGTTGATTACAACATGTTTTATTGTAGGCTACTCTTGGTGGCTCTGTAGGCAATATTCAAAAGATTCAAGCATTCCTTCGGGTAAGCCCTTTTCTTATTTATTTGTTTGTTTATTTTGATTTTGTTTCTTCTTATGAAGGAATTTCTTACTGTGATAATAAATAGGTACGTTTGAGAGACCATGGTGTGCTTGATTTTGATGCAACTGATATGCGTAGGCAGCCTCCAGTCGATACAACATGGCAACAGGTTTGTTTTCCTTCTATATCCTCTTATTTTTGCATTGCTCGTCTTCTTAATATCTTTTACAGATTTCCATTATCATGCATGATGCAGATCTATTACTGTTTAAGAACTGGTTATTATGATGAAGCAAAAAAAGTTGCTCAATCTTCCCGTGCTGCTTACCAGTTTGCACCTCAGGTATTCCCCTATTCAACTAGAAAAACAAAATAACAAGAGTCAGATAATGTAATACCATCCACCACTTTTTTATTTTTATTTTTTTACTTTTGAGGTTCGGGGTGCCATTGCTAACCTACTCCAACTTGTTTGGGACAGGCTTTGAATTTGATTTTTATTGATTTATTTTGAGCATATACAGCTTACTGAGTGGATTGTTACCGGGGGCAATGTGTCATCAGAGACTGCTATCAGTGCCTCAGAAGAGTGTGAAAAAATGCTGAGAATGACCGACAGAGCAGGACGTCCCTCCTACGACCGAAAAAAGCTCATCCTATACGCAATCGTGTCTGGCTCTCGCCGTCACATTGAGCGAATGCTTCGTGACCTACCAAATCTCTTCACCACCATAGAAGACTTTCTTTGGTTCAAACTGTCTGCTGTGCGAGACCCACCCAGCAGTGCATCCTCCTCTCTATTTTCCACCGAGGGCCTTGTTCCGTACACTCTAGAGGACTTGCAAAGTTATTTGAACAAGTTTGAACCAGCATACTATACAAAGAATGGTCGGGACCCACTTGTGTACCCATATGTCTTGCTTCTGAGTGTGCAGTTTCTGCCGGCAATATTGTACCTCTCAAAAGAAGGAGAGGAGGGTGTTAGCATAGATGCAGTGCATATTGCAATTTGTTTAGCAGATCGTGGGGTCCTAGAAGGTTCTGGGAGTGGCCGGAAGGCTGGCATTCTGATGGATGCATGTGCTGAGGTGGCTGGTGTGATAAGGCAATATGGTTCTGTATACTTACGCAATGGTAATGTAATTAACCTAAGAACATTTGAGGTATATACATAAATCATTCAGGAAAAAGTGAAATCAATTTAGAATAACAATAAGAAAAACAAAAATACCATCACTACTGCTTTAGAATACTCTTGAGAACCTACTGTGTGCCTTATTTGTGACTAACTACCAACTTCTTTTGCATTTGCTAATGCAGTATTGTAATCAGGTGGTCGTAATTATAATCATCAAAGCTACATGTCTGGTCCAACTATTCATTGCAGTATATGTTAATAAAATACAGTACCAGATATTGCCAACACAATTATCTTTAAGTACTGAAAATTTCTTTTAGTAAATATTCTCATGTTCCGAAACTGGTCAAACATGAAAGGAAAAATAACTGTTAACGCCTGTTTTATGCTCACCAGGTAATCTTGAATTGGCACTGGAGTACTATGTACAAGCAGCATCTGCAATTGGAGGAGGTGACGCTTCATGGATTGGGAATGGCACTCTCGAGCAGCAGCGGCAGAGAAATATTATGCTGAGGCAACTTCTGACAGAGATACTATTAAGAGAAGGTGGCATTGACCTCTTGCTTGGTTTGAGAGGTACTGGAGAGGAGGGGGAGCTGAGCAAGTACATGACTGACTTGAGAGCTCGGCAGCAGTTCTTGGTTGAAGCTGCACGTCACTGTCAGGAAAGTGGGCTTTATGACAAGGTTGGTTTATCAACTATGAAGTTGCACCTTATTTCGGATAAAATGAACAATTTCTGAAGTATCTTGTGTATCCAGAGTTATATGAACTTATGAATGTTTCTTATCTTTTGACTTTTGAGGTGTATTTTTTTTTTTTTTATATTTCTAGAGCTCTTTTAAAATGGTTAGAAGGAGGCAAATCTTATGAGGAATTGCTGTATAGATTTAACCAGGATGCAAAAATAAATAAATAAATAAAAATACAAAATACGAAGAGAACCTGTTTGTCAGTAAAGGAATGTTGGTGATCTCAGCTTCTGTTGGCATCTATTGCAGTCGGTGGAGATACATAAGAGGGTGGGGGCTTTTGGTATGGCACTGGAGACAATAAATAAGTGTCTATCTGATGCTATTTGTGCCATGACACGTGGTAGGCTCGACAGCAACAGCCAAGCTACCAGTCTTGTTCGTTCTAGCGATGATGTTTTGGAGGCTTCTAGAAACTATCCCCAAGCCAGGTCTGATGTTTATTTATTTGTTTGCGTAGTTGGTTGATTGCTTTGACTGATGTTTTACTTCTCTTCAGATTGCCATGGTTACGATATTTCCATCTAAATCTGATTTCAGGTTTTTCTTCATCTGTTTCATATCCAGTGCAGTTCTTTTACATGGTAGATTAGAGCAAATTTTAGATACAAATAACTCAGGTATCCAACTGAAAGCAATTGAGTGCAAACATCAAAGTGCTGGTTTTGGGATAAATTTTGGAAATCGAACCGCTTTTCCCTTCTTTGTAGCACAGTTTGTTCATGAGAACCCCTGCTATGAACATTATAAAATGGGTCACTGATATTATTTTGGCAACATATTACTATTTAGTGAACAAGATAAGGAGCTCCTGATTGAACAGCAAACAGTACTGAGGCAACTTGAATCGATCCTCTCGATACTTACACTAGCCCGAGCAGGAAATCACGTGGAGGCCTTGAGAGAAATTGTTAACATAAAGTTCCTTCCTCTGGACCCACGCTCTCCAAATGTCTCGTCTGATGTGGTAAGGAACCTGAACCCCCATGTTCAGGCGTGTGTGCCAGATCTCCTAAGAGGTGCACTCACATGTCTAGATAATGTTGGAGATGCTGATGGGACCCTACGTGCTCTTAAATCTAAGGTTTGCTGTCTGTCTTAATATTTTTGTACATGCCTTGTGAATTCAGCTAATCAATGGGGATAAATTGAGGTTCTGTCAGCCTTGTTGGGGGATCTTTTTTTAAAAAAAAGGCTGTTTATGGCCACAGTCTATTCGAGTTCAATAATACTTGGTTGAGTATGATGCTCTTCATATTTCTTTTTGCAGAATTATAGAAATTATAGTTGCATTGTTCTACTTCGTTCATCTCTTCCAATAATCTGATGTAATTTTTTTTTTTATTGTTTGTGCTGGCAGATAGCAAGCATTGTAGCTAACAATATGAGCATGAATTGGCCACAGGATTTGTATGAGAAGGTTGCCCGAAGCATATGACAGACCATTTTTTTTTTTAAAGAAAAGTAATTAATGTCAGTATGTTTTCATGGTATCGTACCAGCTTTCCCGAGTTTTCCTTGTAATGATGTTTTGGCAATTCATATTTAGGAAATTGTGGTGTATGATCTATATTATTGTACTTGTAACTTCTAATTGATATTATCTAGATTAGACAGCTAGTGGTCGCAGTACTCTTTTCCCTGATACAAATTGAGTTGGTTATATTCATCCTGCTTCTTGCAAGTAGCACAGACAAACAGTTTTAACAAGCGTAGACACAACTGATATGCCAATTCAACTGGAGCTTCTCGCTTCAGTTCAAGCCATCAGGTCCCCTTTCGTTGGTACGCAAACGATGACTAAAGCTCTCCCGCAAGAAAAGAAAACCTCATCTAATCAAACAACGTTATTCCACCAGCATTTATATACGAACATATCCAGCGTCCATTAGAACTAGTTAGATATTAGTAGCATTTCATAAAAATTTGATAGCTTACAATTACAATTTGAATCTATAGTATGCCATTGAGTTGCTTTGAGCCCTTCATAGCAACAACAATGAAAAATTAGTAAAGGCAACGGACACAAACATGCAAAATAAATAAATAAAATAATGAAAAAAAAGGAAGAAAACTCACACAAACTTGGTTGAAGTTAATACTAATTTAATATTCTTAAGTAATTTGGGTAAAAAGTCCCGATCTTTTTTATAAACTTCATATCTAAGATTATTGTCAACTATTTAAAATTTAATTCGTTTGATCGGGTTAACCCAATTACACTATGTATGCTAAAAGTATAAAATAAAATAATTGAATCACAAACAACTCGGTAGGCATTAAATAAGAAAAGTACTTAATTTTTTAGACCATCTCTATAAGTATAACCTGTCCCCGAGACAAAAACTGAATGTCAAAATACGAACGAAACGATAGCTCCATTTAAGAATAGATTGGAGAGGGGAAAAAACAGAAAAAAAGATCTCACTCATCATCTAACCTCCTTAAACTTCTGTAGCATATAACAAGCTGTTCCTAAACTATGTTAACTAATAACTATCCTACCCTTGACTAGGTTTGAAATAGGGATACACAGTAAAAATTGTCTGTAATGTGCTAAGACCCAGCAAAATCATTGCTGCTACAACTGAGATGACAGCCCAGGGACTATTGAAGTAGTCATGAAGCAACCTAGCCCAGCTTCTGTTCCAATTTGAATCATGGTGCTGTTGAATAATAGTAAACAAGTCAGCAAAATAGTGATTGCCGTAGTCAAATGATGCGCCATCGCCGAGATTGTTGAAGAAGATTGCAGCCTCTTGGTGGCTCGAGAGCATGTTGTGGATGACACCAAACCGTTGGAGCAGCGCCACATCCTCTTTCGTGTTGATTAGTGAATCCATCAGTGCCACATAGCTAGTCACGATTTGGCGACCGTCAGCTTTATGTTTTTCTAGTGCAATTAGGTTTGTGAAAAGAGTCTTTTGGTTGGAATCGATCTTCAATGGAGGTATTTGTAAGACTCCTCTCTCGAATGTCACATCAAACAAATCCTCAGGCGACCGTTTCTTTGTGAATTTGATAGCCGTCTCGTACAGATCGGTGGCGCATGGGACCTGACGTGGTGGCCTTGTTACATGCATTTGGTTTGTCCTCGGAGTTATCCAATGCATCAGTCGTCTTTTCCAAAGACCTGGTGAGTCTGGAGTGGTGTGACTGTTTTGCAAGTGCCGGGTAGGCACAATAAAATAGTGGTAGAGATCAAGGAGATGGTTGATTGTTTCAGGCCAAGCCATTTTCCGGGGCGGTTGTGATGGTTGTTCATCAGTCAAAAACCCCGCCAAGCGACTCAGAAAGACATCTCGGTTGTAAGATGTCTCTCCTTGTACGATGTTGTGCAACTTCTCGATGACAAAGAATGGGATTTGATTTTCAAACAGGAGCAAGTCAGATATTATGGTTGATGGACCCCAACCCTCTTTGAAGAGGGAATCCGGGTTGTCGCAAAGCCACTTGTAGAATAATTCAAGGATAAAACAACCATCAAACAAAAGCATTTGAACAAACTCATCTGATCTGAGGTCAACACACTCACTATAGCACTGGCGTGCCCTATCCTCTAGGCTCTTAACAGATCTGACATAGGACTCCACATCAGCTGCTGTGTTTCGGCCTAGGAAACTTCGAAAAAGGCGCCATTTCTGGTCTTCGATTGATTTAAGCCGCTTTCTCCGATGATCGTTGTAGTAAGGCCCGATAGACACCATGCGTGGCTCATAGAGGTCCTTGTTGCTCTCGCGAACATTGGTGGGGATGCGAAAAATGGTGAAGGACCCACTTATGTAGTCCATCCAACATAGGTCCTCTTGTAGCCTCTGTTTGAGTGTAATTTCCAAAGAGGCTTCCCTTTCCATTGCTCCAAACTCCTCTAATTAGAGCTACGTTATTTCTTCCCTTTTCTCTTGGATCATACTACCTCTATCTATCCCCATTTAAATTAGCACTATGTTGTTGTTGACCAAGAGGCAAAGTGCAAGTGTCATGATCCCAAAATGGTATAAAAAAAAATGCATCAATCGTAATAAAAATATATATGATCTTACAAAGGGATATATATATAGTCCTCATCCAATCATATATATCGAAAGACAAGTATATATCCAATGATTAGAGACCTAAAAGTAACTACCGAATATCTATGTTTTGCATGAACTTTCTAGTATATCTGTTTGGCAGTTGCACGACATGCCTAGTTGTGTTTCACCAATAATCTCCACGACAGCTGCTTATGCAGGTACAATCAGAGGTGTTTCTATCTATAATTGCTTTCACATTATTATCCTATATACTAACGTCTGTGAACATTTTTGCGTAATGCAACATATTGCATGATGTGCAATAAATAAATAATTTTCTTTATTTCAACAATAATTCTTTGTGAACGTTAACTTATGTCAGTAAATAAATAATTTACTAGACGGAAACAACGTACTTCCGCATAAGACGCCTCCTGACGAAGCATATTCAACAATATAGTTTTCTTTTCCCCCCCCCCACAAACTAGGTACATAGATTAAAGTTTTTTTTTCCTGAAAAGTCAACAATTATGTAAAGGTGATTAGGTGAGTAAATGAGTACAAATTTTTTTTTTTTTTTTTGAAATATAGCTTCCTCAAAGAGGACAGCCTGCATGCTTTACTGATGCACCAGTTCAACCGAAATAAGATCACCAGCATCGAAACAGAGACACAAAGAAAAAAACAAAAAAATAAAAAAAGAGAAGAAGCAAAATTACATTCAAAGACTTAAGTACTTAACCTACTTGTGAAGAAGAACAATCACACAAAGAACACACAGATTTTTACGTGGTTCGGTACAATATGTACCTACGTCCACGACTCACACACACCACTTTTTTTTATTTCTTTTCAATAATTTTGTTATGTTATAATGTAAGGAGAAAAAGCCTATATATAGAACAGATTTTTTTGACAACAAGTTAAGTGTTTCTTGCACATCAAGTCACTTATAACTTGCATGTCAAGTCAAGCGTTTTTTGTGCTTCAAGTCTGACGTTTCTTCTTTGCTAAGTCAAATATCACATTAGATTTAAACCAAGATCTTTTATGACATCATATTCCAACACTACTACATCAACTACCAGCTTAACACGGAAAAATCTCATATATCCATCCTGTCAATAGCTCCATCCTGAACTCTGTTAGCTTCATCTCTAGAGTTAGCATCTCGCCCAAAGTGCCGTTCCAGGCCAACTGTGGTACCTGTCCATAAATAAAAAAGATGAAGTGCTGCAAATATAAGTGAGAGAGAACTTTGGGCATTTGTAGTGCCAAAAGTTCTATTGTTTCTCTCCTTCCAAATAGTCCAAATCCATGCAGCGCACAATGACTTAAGTAAAATAGCATGATTACTACTAAAATTAGAGAAAGAAGACCACATGTTGTTCAAACTAGAAGTAACCAAGTTCTGTCCATTGGGAAAAACTCTAAAAACTGTATTCCAAAAGGAGTTAGAAAAAAAAACAGTGTAGAAACATATGATCCACTGTTATCTTGGTTGCAAAAAGAATAGCAAGAAGGTCCCTGCCAGCCTTTGGAAATTAAGTCATCCCTCGTTAAAATTTCATATACAGTAGCAAGCCACAAAAATAATTTATTTTTAAGAGGAATTTTTAACTTCCAAACTGCATCAGCTAAGTTACAAGTAATACCTCCATTATTTAAGAAAGTGTACATTGATCATTTGACTGTGTAATTTCTAGAGATATCTCAATGCCAACGTACACTGTCAAGATCATTTGTAAAGTTATTACTTGCCAGTATACTAATAGCATTGTGTTTTTCCTCCCCTAAATCAATGGGGGCACCTCTACCTAGTCTAAAGTTAGGCTGACTATTTTCTCAAATTTGAGCAATTGTGAAATGGTCTTTTTTAGCCTTATTATAGAGAATGAGAAACTTGTTAGCCATTGTTTCATTTTCAAAGCATCTATCATGTCAGAAAGATGTGTTTTCACCATTGCCTATTATTTTGCTACATCCTATTTCAAACCATCTATCATGCCAGAAAAATGAGTATAAATCTAGGGAAGACTCAACTGAAAACTCACTCTTGAACCTGAAGCACGTTGGAGGTCACCTTATAAGGTTTATGTGAACTGTTCCAATAGTTTTTTCTAATTAAAAGCTGAACTCCAGGAGCAGAAAATTATTATGTCAACGTACCACCTGTCCATCTAAACGGCTAATCTAAACCTTAGTTTATGCCTCTGGGCATGGCCTTGAAAAACGAAAAAATAAAAATAATAAACCCAGCTTTGTCGGTTGTAATTTTTTTTGGTTATAGTGAAGTTAAATTTTTAAGGAAAAATTGAATATAACCCCCTCAAATTTTCTCTATTTAGAAATAACAGATTGAGACATAAACCCTTTTGATTAATTTTAATTAAGTTTTAATAAATAACAAAAATCAGATTTATAAAATTAAGACAAAAAAATACCCCTCATCCCTTCCCAGCCCAAGGTTCTTTCATCTTTTTGCTCTAACGACATCAATTTCTTGTATAGTTTCTTTTTTTTTTCCCCTCAAACAATGTTGCAAATCCCGAATCCTTGACCAGTTCAAACATGTTCTCTCATTTCTCTCTCTTTCACTGTTATCTCCATGAGGTATGAGTACTTATTGGAGTGTTTTTTTTTTCTTTTTTTTCTTTCTTTCTTTCTTCGAAGATCCCATTGTGAATTTGTTTGGGACCAAGATGCACCATGTCCAGACAATACTATCAGAAATGTATTGTTCTTAAATTATAGTCTTCTTTGGTTTTTATGTATTTTTTTTCTTTCAATAAGATCTTCTTATTTTCTTTAGTTAGAAATTTTTTTGGGATAGTCGGGCAGGGCCTGCCCCAAACAAAAGGGGAAAAAAACAAAACAAAGAAGAACAAGCTAGAAGAGCAATGTTAGAAGAAGAGCTAGAACTTTAAGCAAGTGTGAGAAAAATAACTCTGCTTGTGAAACAACCCAATCTGCTAAGCGCAACCATGCACAAGGCAATCGTATTGAAATTTTCCTTATTACTGGTTATAAATCTTAATTCGAATTTAATTAGAAATCATTTCTTAATTTTATAAATCCGAATTTTATTATTTAAAACTTAATTAAGATTAATCAAAAAATTTATATCCTAATCTGTTATAATTATAGGGGTTATACTTATATCCAAATTCAAAGATTGGAGGAGTTTTTTCCAAATAGAGAAGATTTGAGGGGTCTATATCCAATTTTTCCAAATTTGTAAATTTATATCATGGGTTAAGTAGAATAACTGAAGCATATTCCGGAAAGTGATTAAGGCGTCTCAAAATGAATTGTTACCATAACTCTTGCCCGTCTTAAATATAATCCAATAATGTCGATCATTCTATCCAGCTTAACCTGCACTATCAATTATACCAGTTTATTCATGATCAATTACATTATCGAGATATAACAATTATAGTTCGGTTCCACATAATCCTAAGAATTATGAGAATTAACATGCTTACATATTGAAACCATTTTCTAATTAGATAAGAAAAAAAATGTTTATTTATTTATTTTTGGAACTAGTAGGTGAAAAGCGCTTATCAGTTTTCTTTAGAAGAAATAGATTCAATAATTACTGATTGTTGTGTTCGCTCCTAATTTGTATAACAAGTAGAATTGATAAAAATCCATACTTGAAACTGGCTTAAATGATGGCGATAATATTCCATGTCCATAGACAGTCCTTATCTCCTAATTGCGGTCTCTCCCCTCCTTGATTAAATATTTCTTTAATCTTTAATTAATAAAAGACTGAGAGTCTTATTCCAAATACATTACTGAACTGAATGCGACAATTGCTCCTGTTTTCAAGCGTCAAGCGATTGGCTACATAAATGCACAGATTTTTCAACTCTTAGATCTTAGCAAACAAACCAAACTCTTTTAAGTCTTAACTTTTTTTTCCTTTTGGTAATTAAAGCCCCACGTACATTACCACCAGTTAATAGAAAGGCCGTCGTCTTGATTCTAATATCTTTTCCAATGGCAGTTGAGATCCCCTTGGAAATCCTGATAAAGCAGCGGCTAGAAGAAGACACATGGTGGATCGAGTATGTGGGGCCGTTCACCATTTTTCGTGTCCCGACAAACATCCGTGACACAAACAGAAGCCTTTACGAGCCACGCATGGTGTCGATCGGTCCCTACTACTACCATCTCAGAAAGGACCGGCTGCGAGCAATGGAGGATCAGAAATGGCGCCTCCTAAGGAGCTTCCTGTGTAGAAACAGTGAGCACCGTGTGGAGGCCTATGTCAAAGCCGTGCGGAGCTTGGAGAAGGATGCGCGGCAATCGTACAGCGAGTTCATCTCCCTTGAACAAGATGAGTTTGTTCAGATGCTGCTGCTTGACGGGTGTTTTATTCTCGAGCTTTTCTTCAAGTGGCTCAACGAAGACCCTGACATATTATTCAAGGAGGGCTGGGGTCCGACTACAATCTTCTCCGACTTGCTATTATTTGAAAATCAGATCCCTTTTTTCATCATTGAGAGGTTGTACGACATTGTCGTGGCAGGGGAGGCAGGGAGCAGTAGGGATGCATTTTTAAGCCTCCTCGCAAAATTTCTCATGGATGAGGAACCATCGCATACTTCCTCAGTGACGTGGCCCGAAAGAATTCATCATTTGCTTGATCTTCACCACCGGTTCCTCATCGTCCCAAGCCTCAGCCAAGAGGAAAAACACCATGATCCGACTGCATTGCCTCTATGGAAACAACGACTTATTCATTGGATTACTCCAAGACCTGATCAACGAGGTGTCAAACGGCCGCCACGGCAGATCCCCTGTGCTACTGAGCTTTACGAGGCCGGCGTAAAATTTAGGAAGAAGCAATCGCCTAAAAACTTATTTGACATGAAATTCAGCCAAGGTATTTTGGAAATTCCTCCACTGCAAATCGACTCGAACAAAAAGGCTCTTCTCACAAATCTAGTAGCTCTCGAGAGACACAAAACATGGGGCGACCAAACCGTCACGAGCTACGTTGCACTCATGGATTCCCTGATCAACACAAAAGAGGACGTGGCACTGCTCCAGCACGCCGGAGTCATCCACAACATGCTATCTAGCCACCAGGAGGCTGCGGTTTTCTTCAATCGGCTCGGTGATGGTACATCGTTTGATACCATGAACCATCATTTCGCAAAACTGTTTTGGAATGTGCAGCTGTACTACGATTCCAACTGGAACCAGAGCTGGGCGCGCTTGATCCATGATTACTTCAATAGCCCCTGGGCCGTTATATCGGTGATTGCCGGCATGATTCTTCTTGGCTTAAGTGCTCTTCAGACCTTCTACACGGTTTACCCATACTACCGGCCTAGATCATAGCACAACACTAGATAGTGTTTCTGATCATAGTGCACGGCAATAGTATCAATTCATTATAATAAATTTTACGTGTTTCTTCTTTAAGTTGTCAGAATGATTTTATTTGTCTCGCATTCTATTATTACTTTCTTGTATAAGAGTGATTTTATAGTTTTATGGAGGCCGTCGTCAGATATATTCTGGCTTCTCACTGGTTGATTGTGACCTTGGAGTGATCAATGATTAATAGCAATCAGTAAGGATAATGCTTTCTTTCACCGTCTGTTATTAGAAAAATATCTTGCTGAAGGGCTACACCATTATTACCAAAGTACCGTCATATTAGATCATACCCCTCCTTGTCTCGCTGATCAGAGACACCAGTAATCAACCCCATGTGCTCCAACTCTCCAAGCCTTCAACGAATATTTTTCTGATTTAATGCCTAATCCCAAATCAACCGTTTCAATAAATACCCATTTCTGCTATTCTTGGAATTTAAAAAGAAAAATTTGCTCCCATTTTTTTTTTTTTGCGAAATAATACATATTTCTATTTTATTTCTAAACAAATTTATTTTAATTCTTATTATATATGTTTTTATTTAACGAAATAATGAGACTCTTATTTCTACACCTTAGCTAAAATTATCAAAATAATTTTCAAATTTACGTTTGAAAGGTCAATTTTATTTTAATCAACTCAATTAGACATGGTTTTTTTTTTTCTTTTATACAAACGTAGGCAAGGTAACAGTTTAAACAAATAAAACGAAGAAACAGGGGATGTGCCATAAAATCGGACACTTTTGATAGGGTGAAATTTCGTTGATTATTATTAGTTTTTATTTTATTTTTTGGAAAAGGGGCCGTAGGCAATGTTTTGAAAACTGGACCGAACCGGGCCGGTTCGACCGGTTCAACCGCGAACCGGATCCTAATGGAGTCCAAACTGACTCGATTTTTAGTCCGATTCCGACCCACAACGAACCGGCCGGTCCAGTCCGATTTTCAGTAAAACCGTTGAACCAAACTGACCGGTTTATGCTTTTTAAATATTTTTTTATTTGATTTAATGCAATTCTAAAAATCTATAGTGGGAAAGGATCGAACTTGAGAAGAATTGGATAGCAAAGAGATGTTCTACCACTAGGCCAATGGGCTTTTGATGTCAACAAGTGAACATTTAATTTATATAAACTATATGCTAATGATGATGTCATCCAATTCATTCTACCGGTTTGACCGGTTGAACTGCTTGAACCATCAAATCGATAGCATCGACGGTTCGATGTCCGGATCGATTTTCAAAATATTGCCCGTAGGCCGTAGGCAAATTTTCGTTCCGTTCCAATAACATTCACAAATTCTCATTTCGTTGTCGTTCTGTTTTCAGCAACAAAATTCATTTTTCCTTCCATTTTTGTTCCGTTTCGGACGGAACGGAACGAAAAGGTCTAAACGGCATTCGTTTGACAGTGCTAACCACGGAAGCAAGGATTTGTGTGCGAATTTAGAATAATTTTTAGAACATATTCGTCCTAAAAAATGAGCTTGGTGTGTGCTGGGTGGTGCTCACTCCTCAGCCCGTTAAATTCTTCGATGATAAAAGGCTCTCTTCTTCAGATTTATTTATTGTTGCGTCAAGGAAATAATAATCATCGCAAACAGTGCTAATAACTGTAATCAAACAATCAAGCAGTCAAGCAATCAAGCAATCATAATCCATTTTGGGTAAGGACGGTAATCTACTCTTTCCGAAAATGGAATCAGAGCGCGCCTCTTCCCCTCACCCGCGTCCCCTCACGCTCTCTCACCCCTGTTTGGTTGTGTGCCCCCTCCCTCTAACCCACGCGCCCCTCTCTCTCACCCATGCTCCTCCTCCCACTCACCCACTCACCTGCCTCCCTCTCATATTATATACTTAATACTTACTCCCTTATATATATATTTTTTACTCTCTTAAAGTTATTAGTTACTCTCTTAAATAAACTACGCATTTAAATCTATTACTTATTCCCTTATACATATTATTTATTTCCTTATACATAATATTTACTCTCTTTTTCAATATTAGTTACTCTACTAAATGAAAATGCATATTTATACTTACTGCATATTTCCCATTTCTTATACTTATTACTTACTCTATGTATATTTATTTACTCCCTTATAATTCTTAGTTACCCTTTTCAATCAACTACAAATTTAGGCATATTAGTTACTCCCTTATACTTTGTATTTACTCTCTTAAAATATATTAGTTACTCCCATATGTATATTATTTACTCCCTGTAGATATTAGTTACTCCTTTTATTAAGTACATATGACAACTTATTTGTTTAATATCCCAAATATAGTCGATTATCCAAGATTCTCATTTTCATTGAGAAGGGGCCAGCATCAGTATGACACCAAAATAACTAAATAGGATAGGTTCTCCAACCAATCATATCTATCATATGACTCTTGGTTCGTGAAATATTTCATGTACATCCACAAACTTCGTCCCAATGTCGAATCCAATTACGGTTCATTGATAAGTAACATCTCTCTATTTGCTCCTAACAAATCTTTAAATTTGTACTCCCGACTTCCGAATGACAACCATGACGTCTGCTATGGCGGACTGTGCCATGAGAGGGCAAACGACGTGAAGGGGATAGAGAGAGGTCGGCTTAATTAAATTAATGGGACAATGCATTATGTGACTTAGTTTGGTGGTCATGTAAACATACACCCATACCTATCCTATGATATTTCATAGCATTCAAACATTCACATAATAAGCATCTCAAGCATTGTTGTGGGTTTATGGCCCCCGTTTGTATTTATTAGCTTCGCCGCATCTTCATGTAGCAAATCTAATCTAATCAAGTCCCTCCCACTAATCATATTGATCTAATCCTATAATTAAATGGACCAAAATACATGTGAAAAATTTTTAATCCCCTTCCTAACCTTAGGGGCATGCAAACCTCACAAGTTACATTAAAATTAATTCACATTAATTATCAATGGCACCAAAGGCCTTACATACATTCACGTGCATTCATACAATACAACCACAAAGACATTGAAATCTTGGGCCATATCAAACCCACGATCCTCCTACAAAAACAAGTTAGCACAAGTCTCCTACGTGTGTAATTTGTTCTAATTAACAACATTTTTAAGTATCCTTGCACATCGCTTGTTGCTTGCCCTTTTCGCGTAAAAAAGATTCAACTTTTAAACAACAAACTTACATAAGCCTTTTGAAATTTATTTCAACAATCGATATTATTTAAAGGAGGATATTAAGAAGTGATCTAATTAACATATCAACTAATTGATTAATTAGGAAAATATTTTTAATGCGATTGGGACCCGAAAAATCCAAAAATTTTCGGTCTCCAAAAATACGAAATAAATAATTCATACTCAATATAGTGAGAGTAACTACCTATTAAAGTTTTATGAAGAGATCACTTACCATCATGGAGAAAAAAAAAAAGATAAATTCTAAGGTTGTGCATAAAACACCGTCAGAGAAAATTATGTTTTTTTGCCTCAACCGTTTGGACTTCAGGATCATCTTACACAAAGATTTAATACAAACAAAATTTACAATAAATTACTACAAACCCTTGGCTAACAAGTCATGAAAGGAAACCATACCTAACATATACAATTTCATCAAGTTTAATGGGCTAAAACAAGCAACTCCTGTTCTGGAACAGACCAACAATGAAAAAATTTCAGTCAAGTTAAGGTATCAAACCATGTCCAAATCGAGTAAAATTAATTTTCACAGAATAAGGAATTAAATTAGAACAATTCCAGTTAAACATTGTTCTACGAAAAAATCTCAATCAATACCAGTTTGTAAAACAAGTCAATTGATACAAATACCGGTCTGACGATTTTTGTCCTTTCTACACTTAAAATGAATAGTTACCCTTCAAACCAAACAACCAAATTTGCGTGACAGAAAACCATACATATCTACAAGTTTCTTAGCCAATAAAAACAGTAGTTCATTTACAAAATAAATGGATTCAAGCCTATTCATTCAGATCTGGACAGACAGAAACTGGTTCTGCGCACCGTCACCAGAAAAATCGCCATAAATCCATTATTAATTAGATTAAGGTGAAATCAGAGGCATAAGAATCAAAACTCATAGATCTATCAACTCCTATTAACCGAAAAATTCAATCGAAGGCATTACACAGAGAAAAATACGCAATAATGACAGAAAACAACAATTCCAGCCAGCAAGCAAGTGCATCAACTTAATTAATGTGTTAATTACTATTTTCTCAATTAATTAAATGCTAAAATGTCTAAATTACAACTGGCTCTGATACCACTCTTAGGAAGTTATTCCCATGTGCAATTTTAATTTTAATTACTAATTAATAACAATTAACAAAGCACATCATCATGGATTAGCTAGTAAATAGACAATTAGCACAACATGAGAAGGGAGAAATAGTATATCTCTTCCAAACTTGTAATTGGAAGGCTCGATCCAATGTATAGAAATCGATGGGGTACCTCCAATCACCTCCTCGACTTTGGCCTCGAGTCCACCAAGGAGATTAACTAATCTCTCTTCATTTGTGCTAGCAAGGAAGAGAGAAGAGCTAATCCACCTATCATCTTCTTCAAACAATCAACAAGTTTAATTGTGGAGAGATGTGCTCAACACATGAGCTAAAAAAAGCAAGGGAGAGAGCAAACTTTCTTCCTCTGGTGTGGGTGGCGACATATGAAGGAGAGAGAGAGAGAGAGGCTTGAGCAAGGGGTTAAGGGTTTCCCCAAACACACTTCCTTATATAGAGCTCAAACCCTACCATCTCATTTGCATATTTACACAAATGCCACTAGACTGGGCTGGCCTCAATGAGGGCCCATATGGACCTCTCAACCCACTTATTTAATCTCTCATTCGACACATTAAATCACTTATTTAATGGGCCTTTTAATTGCTTTCTATTTGGGCTCAATTAGGCTATCAATTAAAAGCCTATATTTTTTATTTAATTCACTCAATTAAATTAAAATATGCTGAACAAAATTAATTTCCAACATATTGATAATTATTTTAGAATTAGCATATGCGTTATCTTATTTTTATATGATTTCTTTGATATAATTAATTATAACGGTTCGCAACGGTATATAATTAATTAATCAACTTATCATATTTTCATTGCATTCACTGCTGCAAATAAATAAATAATGCATTGTATGGTTAAAGTCCTATTTGTGTGACCCTTTGAGGATTTATGTTATGTTGGTCATGGAAAATAAATCGTTATTTATTTTCAATAATCATAAGCGATATCTAGCAACACATTATGATTCCCAATTAACATAAATATTGTACTGCTATATTATTTCAATCCTGCATAAAAAATAAAGTATTTTCTTGTTTTGATTCTTATGTCACATGATATCACTGTATAATCTAAGATATGAATGTGTCATTCTTGCAGATTATACATTTCTTGATCTTAGAGATGATCGTCTAGTTTTCATGCATACGATCCAACTCTATCAAGGGGCGTCCAAAAGATATCATCACTCACTAGGTATACTAATGAGGGACATACGATTTTCTTGATGAACAACTTTTTTCTGCACAAGTCAAGAGAACATAAATAAAGTCCGTATAGCAGTTTTTATTAGGAATCAACGTTAGACGATATTTATTGAACCTATCCTCTTGTGAAAAAGTTGAATCATCTCAAATTTAGAATCAAACACTTATGAAATAAATAATGACACATAACACAATCCATATATTTATTTCATTAGATCAAGTCATGTGATATGTTCCAATAACATACACATATGCAATTAAGTTGGTAACTCATTACTTATGATTTGTAGAACTTAATCATTACTTATCTTGCATACTAATCTTACATGATAATTAATGTTTCTTGTTAATTATCAAGATTATGAACGATTTAGATTTATTATTGTCATTCTAATGAATGATCTACAGAGATCTACAATTCAGATCTTCAACCTGAATGATCTGTCAACAATAAACTCTAAGAACAAATGATCAAATATCATCAATAACATAAACTAAAATTAAGTCATTAAATATTGACTTTTAAGACATAACTCCAACAACCTGAACCACCCTCAAACTGATACACCCTTTTCTCTACCTGAGAGACCATTATTAACAAATCATCACAAAACAAGATAGGGTTACATGTTAGTAAGTGCTCAATTTTCAATTTTAGTTACTAATTAACTTAATTATCCATCAAGCACAAAGGATCTTGCCAAGCAATCAACACACAACATGAGAGAATGGAAGGAATCGTTTACCTCTCGCGAAATCGTATTCGCGAGGCTCGATCCATATCTCTAGGAATCGATGGCGTGCCTTCTCCACCACCACCACCGTTGAGCCGCCGGCCTCGAGTCCACCAAGGAGATTAACCACGTTCTTAAGGCATGTGCTAGCACGCCCAAGAACAAGCCTAATCCCATTAGTTTTCTCTCTTCTATCTACTAATTACTTTAATTAAGTGGAGAGATGAGAGCTCAACACATGAGCAAAATAGGGAGAGAGCAAGAGAGCAAGAGAAAGAGAAAATTTCAGAAATTTTCTCCTCTTGAAAATGGCGGCTAAGGAAGGAAGAAAGAGTGGAGAGAGAAAGTTAAGTGGAGGCTCTCATAAGTGGTCTTTATATAGAGCACAAAACCTAATTGATTTCTTGCATAATTACAACTATGCCACTCCTACCTACCACCATTATGGGCCGGCCATATAAATGGCCTTTATGGGCCACCTCACTTCTTTAATTTAGTCCTTAATTCATTTAATTAAGGCCTCTCATATTTGCTCTTTAATTGGACTATTCATTTACTATTAAATGATGACCCAGTTAATTAATATAACCTTTTATATTAAAAAAAATGTTGAACTAAAATTAATTATTAACTTATTAATAATTATTTTGGAATTAGTTAATGCATTAATTTATTTCTATATGATCTCCTTGACTTAATTAATTATAACGGTTCGCAACGATATATAATTAATTAATCAACTTATCATATTTTCGCAATACACTGCTGTGAATAAATAAATAATGCACTGTGTGATTAAAGTCCTATTTGTGTGATCCTTTGAGGATTTATGCTACGTTGGCCATGGAATTAAATCGCTATTTAATTCCAATAATCATAAGCGGTATCTAGCAACACGTTATGATTCCCAATTCGCATAAATAATGTACAACTACAGTAAATCAATCCTGCATAAGAAATAAAAATATTTCCTTGTTTGATTCTTATGTCACATGATATCATCGTATAATCCAAGATAGAAATGTGTCATTCTTGCAGATTATACGTTTATTGATCTAGAGATGATTGTACAAGTTGCCGACAAACTATCCATCTCCATCAAGGGGCCCAAACAGATATTATCGCTCACTAAGTAAATTAATGAGGGACATACGGTTTTCTTGATGAACAACTTTTCCCCGTACAATTCAAGAGAAAATAAATAAAGTCCGTATAGTAGCCCTTATCAGGAATCAACGGTAGACGATATTTATTGAACCTATCCTCATGTGGAAAAGTTGAACCATCTCAAACTTAGAATCAAACTCATATGAAATAAACAATGACACATAACACAATCCATATGTTTATTTCATTGGGTCAAGTCCTGTACTATGTTCTAATAACATACACATATGCAATTAAGTTGGTAACTCCTTACCTATGATTTGTAGAACTTAATCATCACTTAACTTGCATACTAATCTTTTATGATAATTAATGTTCCTTGTTAATTATCAAGATTACGGACGATTTAGATTTATTACTGTCATTCTAGTGAATGATCCACAGAGATCTACAATTCAGATCCTCAACCTGAATGATCTGTCAGTAATAAATTCTAGGAACAAATGATCAAATATCATCAATAACATAAACTAAGATATTAAGTTATTAAATATTGACTTCTAAGACACAACTCCAACAATACAAGCATATCATAGAAACAAAATATAAAAAATTCATAACAAAACAAACAAATGGGAAAATTTTATATAAAATAAAACTAGCATTAACAATTTTAAATAGAACAAAGCAGTATTAATTCTTTAATAAGAGCACAACTATAGCGGCACTAGCATTGTCGTTATAGCACAGCCTTATAGCGGCAATGGGATTGTCACTATAGGCGCTATAGCGGCAATGCTAGTGCTGCTATAGCATTTTTTTTCCAACTTACAGATTCGCTGACTCACAGAGGAAATAAGGTTTTTTTGTGTGTTTTGTGCAGTTTTTACTCACCGAGAAAATAGGGTAGATGGCCTTTTTAATGTGGTGTTTTTTTTGTTCACCTTTTCAGCCGAGAGGAAGAGAGAAAGAGAGAAAGAGAGGAAGGAGGCAGCCGAGTTCAAAGAGAAGGAGAGAAAGAGAGAAAAGAAGGAGATGAAGGAAGAGAAGGAGAAGGAGAAGAGGCGAGAAGCGCAAGGAGGCGAGAGGCGAGAATCAGATTCGGTTTGGAGGCGAGAGACGAGAGTCAGATTCAGCAACCGACAACGACTTGTTCGGCGGAAATGTAAGTTTTTTTAATTTTATTTTTTAAATATTGAATATTAGTACAAAATTTTAGTTAATATTTAATAGAAATTATCAATGAAAAATGGTAGAATTATTTTATTTTATTTTAATTATTTAAAGGAAATTATTGATGAAAAATTGTATGGAAAAATGTTGGTTAATATTTAATAGAAATTGTTGATTGGAAAATGAATGTAAAATTGTTTGGAAAATTATTGGGAAATTATTTTTAATTTTGAAATTTTTTTGGGAAATTGTATGGTAAATTGTATGAAATATAAAAATTGTTGGAAAATTATATGAAAATATATGGAAATTATAGGAAATTTATTTTTGTGTAATAGGAAATGTTTATGAGAAATTATTGGAAAATAGAATGAAAATTATTGAATAAATTAGTTTATGAAAAAATTATTTAATTGAATTTATTGAATTAATTAGTTTATGGAAAAAAAAATTAGTTTATGTAAAAAAAAATTGATGGAAATTATTGAATAAATTAGTTTATGGAAAAAATTATTTAATGGAAATTATTGAAGTAATTAGTTGATGGTAAAAAAATTAGATTATGTAAAAAAAATTAATGGAAAGTTGTTTGGGATAAAAGGCTTAGTTGTTGTTGTTGTTGTTGTTGTAGTAGTAGTAGTATTGAATAAATTTGTTTACAAAAAAATTTTTTTAATGAAAATTATTGAGTAAATTAGTTTATGAAAAAAGAATTAGTTGATGGAAAAAAACAATTCATGAAAATCATTGAATAAATTCGTTTATGAAAAAAGAAATAGTTTATGGAAAAATTAGTTATAAATTAGTTTTTGAAAAGTACATTCTTTTAAAATAAGATATTAGGCTAAATTTCTGTATTAAAAAATTTGTACATTGATGTAGGATTATTTTTTAGGTATTAATTAGTTTTATTGAAAAATTAGCACATTGCCACAAAAATGACTGTATTGAAAAATTAGTATTTGGATAAAATAAATTAGTACATTGATTTTTTTGAAAAAGACATAATTTGTGAAAAGTTGATTTTTTTTAAATATTGATAAAATAAATTATTACTGTATGAATAAATTACTGTATGGTTTGGTTTTTTAATTGAATTTCGTCTATTTAAATCAGATGAGTTCTGGACCAGATGAGGCCAGTCCGTCTATGAAGTAATTTTTGTGATCAACGCATTACGACACATAATCGAAATGAGACATAAAAAAAAAATAATGCAACGCATTACGACACATAATCGGAAGTGACATGCAATTTTTTTGCTAAATCGTAATGAAACAATTTAAAATTGAACAATTTAACTAATATTAATTATACATACATATATATATATATATATATATATATATATATACACATATGGAATGAATTATACATAGATATAAAAATAATTTAAATTAATTAATTTAAAATTACAATGTAAAAATAATTATTGATGTTAATGTATAATGAAAAGGAAAAAGTAAAAGCAAAAAGGAAAAAATCGACAAAAAAAAATGAACAAAAAAAGTAACCTGCCGACAAAAAAAAAATAAGGGAAAAGTCCTATAGCGGCAATAGCAGTGCCGCTATGGGCCTTATAACGGCAGTAGTATTGCCGCTATAAGTATTTTTTTAATACTTTAATCATTTCAGTGGATTTCGACAAACTTTTGTCACTTCTGTCAATCCAATCCAACATACTTTTGTCATTTCGGTCATTTCAATTACTTTGTCATTTGTATTGAAGTAAAATCAGAGTTTTATAATGGTGCTATAGCATCCTATATTAACTCCTTATATAATCACAGAAACGAACTCTTAGAAACCAACCAACTCTTTCTCTTCTCACAGAAACAAACTCTCTTTTCTCTAATTCCACCCTTCACAAACCAAATATGTTCGATCAACTTATATGTCAACTAATCTCCTACTACCGGACCCTCTTTTTTCACTGTTGGTTGCACTCCGCAAACAACCTATGTAGATATGTATAACGAACTATATTATCGACTCCAAATTTTTGAAAACCAATACAATATAGATATTCAAAGCCGTTATAATGATATAGTACATGGGAGATATGAATCTTTATATTTTCCTGTGAATTCTGCAGATGAATGGCGTTTATTTTGCCACCAAACCTTCGAGACGAGGGGTTTACCGATTATTGAGTTGTATGTCGATTTCATTCTAGTTTACGGCACGGGCCCAGACCTGAATGTTCCATATGAGGGTCATGGTGGTGGTGGTAGCAGTGGCAGTGATGGATCTGGCCAGCCCGGTAGCAATGGCGGTGATGTTCCATATGAGAGTTATAGTGTCGATAATTCTCCAATGTCGCCTATGTAGAATAATGACGACTCAGAAGAATTTGTTGATGTTCGGGATGAAGGTGACGAAGAAGGTCCGCTCAGTTACTCTGACCTTTCCACCGGAGAAGAGTTCACTGATGAGGAGGACCATACCACAACAGAAGTGCCCTTTTATGCAAACTGTAACGAGACATATGTCTCGAGAAGAACAGCCATGCAACATCATGTAAGTGAATTGTTTGATATTTCGGATTTTGAAACAATTGGTATGTCGCAAACAAATTTGACGCACGAAGGGGAACTCACTCCGAGGAGATTTTTTCTTTCTAAGAAACAATTAATTTTAGCAATTTGTGATTACTCTTGCAAATAAATGTTGAAGTTAGAACCCAATCAAGCAACAAATCAAGAATTATAATGGTTTGTGTCCAAAGACCAAAATGTATGTGGCGATTGTATGCCATATCGGAAGGTTTTAATTCTAATTGTAAGATTTCTACCAATCCAACCAACCATACTTGTACTAGACCACCTGGCGAGAAATTACACGATAACCTTACCGTCAACCTTATTGTTGAACATGTCAGAGATGAATTAAAAAAAAAATTTTCTCTCACGGTTCAAATGGTATAAGGGCTCATAAGGGCAAGATATACGCTTATTGAACCAACTTACAATAAAATTTGGCGCGGGAGAGAGCAAGCATTGGAGTAACTTTTCGGGTCTTGGGAAGGGTCGTACAATAAGCTTCCAAGACTACTGGAGGCAATCAAGAAGACGACTCCTGGGACGAAGTACACTATCATCTCCTGGGAGACGAACGACCCGAATGTTAGAGCTTTCAAAATGGCGGCTTGGGATTTCGGGCCGTGCATAAAAGCACTCAAATACGCACAACTTGTGATTTCGATTGATGCTAGTTTTCTATCAGGCCGATATTGGGAGAAATTGTTTACGGTATGCGGTTATGATCCAGAAATTTAATCGTTTAATTCCGGTTGCATTCGGATTGGTAGAGAAAGAGAAAAATATTTCTTGAGGTTGGTTAATGTCTTAGGTTAGATTTGAGGTTATAGGCGACATGACCACCAAATATTGTGTCATATCTGACTGTCATAAGGCGATTAAAAATGTATTTTCTTCAACAGAATATGGTTGGAAGGCACAAGGTCAACATAAGTTTGCAATTCATCGATATTGCATGCAACGCGTTGCTAAAAATCTATGGAAAGAGGCTGGCGGAGCAAACCACAAGCAATTGAAAGATATTTTTAAGGGTAGACATCCAAATAAGAAAAATCCGGATCGTTTCAGAGAGAAATGGATGGAATTGAAGGAATCAAATCGCAAGCCTTATGAATATTTGAAAAATTATGGAAAATATAATGAAAAAGATCCGAAAGAGAGACCGAAACCATATATGTGGGCTCAATACGAAGACAGAGGACATCGATGGGGAATAATGACGAGTAATGGATCTGAGAGTCCTAATAGTATTTTTAGGGTGGAAAGAAGATTGCCGGTGATAGTAATAGTGGAAGGCACGTTTTATAAATGTGTCAACTAGATGAACGTCAGAACACAAAAAGCAATACAGAGGCTCAATTTGGGTGAAAGATGGCCACAAAAAATCCATGAAAAATTACACAAGCACTGTACCAAAGCAGGTAAATACTTCAAATATATTTATTTTTCATATGTTTGCTTGTTTCGAATATATTTCTCATATTAATTATATTCAAAATCGCAGCTTCGATGAACACAACTGTGTTGAGAATTGACCTTGGAACATTTAGTGTTAAAGTCCCAAGCGAATACAGGGAGGGTCACGGCTTTGAATATCCAAAGTTTCAAGTCGAGATCCCACCAGGGATGCAACCAACAGAGCCTCGACTACCTTTTACAGGTACCACATGTAGTTGCCAAAAGCCTCAACTAACTGGTATAGCTTGTGCACATGTAATTGCGGTTTGCAGGAAGTGTAATTACGATGTTAATTAATTCTTGGACACTCGCTACAGCCTGTGGAACTAACATATGATTTGGTCTGCGGGTTAATTTCATTGTTATAGGGATGAGGATCAATGGCCAGTTTATGATGGGCCAAAAATCGTACCTGACAAGAATTTGATCAATTGTGGTAGGTGAAAGATTGTTCGTACGGAGATGTGGATGGACAAAATGGAACGCAAGAAGAATAAGGGTCTTAAAACGAGAAAGCCAACCAAGAAGGCATATCAGTCTTCAACCAATGAAGCTTCCAACAGTCAAGGACGCCACCCACAACCACCATATCCAATGGATGCATTGCAATTTGGTCGCTACGGTAGCAGACCACCAACAAGGGCAAATAGTCCAACAAGGGAACCCCAACCAAACGTTCAATCGACGTTTCAACCTGCACGAAGGTCACATCATGTTGATCCACAAAACATGAACAGACATGACAACATTAGGTTAGTCCAACCACGTCGAAATTCAATCAGCACCGATCCGCGGAGCATGAATGTCCCATCCGAGAGTATGCGATCCGAATCAGCTAGGTTTCCGACAAGACAAACAAGCATAGCTAGTACTTCCGTGCAACGAAAAGGAAAAGATTTTACATCAGCAATCCTCAAATTTTCTCAAGAAAATAAAAAATAATTCGTATATGTTCTATGGATTAAGAGAGTGTAATTGTATTAATATTTTTATTTTGTATGGATTGAGTGAGTGTATTAATATTTTTAATTATGTATTGAATGTATGGATTGAGTGAGTGTATTAATATTTTTAATTATGTATTGAATGTATGGATTGAGTGTATTAATATTTTTAATTATGGATTGAATGTATGGATTGAGTGTATTAATATTTTTAATTATGGATTGAGTGTATCAATAATCCAAAAAAATAGCTCTGGGTACCAAAAATTTTACGCTAGAAAACTAACAAGGAAGGTTCCAAAAAATCTCACAAAATTATACAATGCTCATTAGCAGATCTATTTTTCTATACTCCAATTTAAAATTTTTTGACAAACCGTTTTGTCACAAAAAAATTGACAAAACACCAAGATTGTACAGTTTTCAACCAAAAAAAAAACAGCTTTGGGTACCAAAAATTTGCGCTAGAAAACCAACAAGGAAGGTTCCAAAAAATTAAAAAAAAATTACACAATGCTCATTGCCAGACCAGTTTTTCTATACTCCAATTTCAATTTTTTTTGACAAACTATTTTGTGACAAAAAAATTGACAAAACACCAAGATTATATAGTTTTCAACCAAAAAAACTGCTATACAAAAGACATACATGTTCTACAAAAGGACAGTCGTGGTCTGATAAAGTCTGAAAAAGTATACTGATGGTCATCTGCTCTCTGCAAAAAGACATGCATGGTCTGATAAAGTTTGAAAAAATATACTGATGGCCATATGACCTCTGCAAAAGGACAGGCGTGGTCTGATAAAGTCTGAAAAAGTATATTGATGCCCATCTGACCTCTGTAAAAGGACGGGCGTGGTCTGATAAAGTCTGAAAAACTATACTGATGGCCATTTGACCTCTACAAAAGGACAGGCGTGGTCTGATAAAGTATCACGTGAAATTTATTTTTTATTGTGTAATTCTAACTCTAAAATGGTCTATAAAAGTACCCTTCATCAACCAGAATATGCAACACCCACTCAATCATTCTTCATAAGAAATTCACCACTATGGAGAAAGAAAATAGTTCTAACTCCAACAGTAATGTGCCAAACTGGCGAACAACTACCCGAGATGAGTACTGGCCAAGTTTCTACCATTATCCTGCCAATAGAAGTCAAATAGAAACAGGAGATTATTGTGGAACATGTCGCAAATGTTATTACACTTTCAACCACAATATCTATGAAGAAGGGCACAAGATCAATTAAAAATACACTACTAGTGGCACATTAATGGTGAGGACGAAAGAGACCACAAGGAGTACCTCGAGCAAAAAACGCGAGAACACGAAGAAATGCTGAACAAATCCAGGAGTTATGATTGGTATAAATAAAGATTACTACAAACAATCTGACCCGATCTCCGAACAAACACCAACAGAGAAACCATATTCAGCACCAAAAACACACTGGATCATTTACGAAAAAATCTAAAACTTTCGTAGAGACTACACAATCACATGTATATTGTGTGATCAAATTTTCAATTACAAAGAGACCATCTTGCGTGACCACTACAATGACCACAAACGTCGCGATGAGGATGAAAAACGAGAAGTGAAATGAAAAGCGAAAGAGGAGGCAAATAAAAGTATGAAAATGACTATTAAGGCTAGTGAAGAGAAGCAAAAGTTGAAGGAAGAAAAAATAAAAAAAAAATCATGGAGTGCCTGAGAGAGGAAACGAAGAGAGATGAACAAAGAAGAATTGCAGCAACTCGAATGGCAGAGATAGAACAACAAGAAGCCGATGCGGCTTTCTGGAATGAAACCGCTCAATTCGCTGACAACGTTGCTGTGAGCCAACAAACTGATGCAGCTTTCTGGAACTAAACCGCTCGATTCGCTGACAACGCAGGTGTGAGTGAACAACGACAAAATGAAGAGGAAGATGAAGACCCATGGTGGGATGAAATTCTACAATATGCGGATAGTCAAAATATCTAAGTAGTTTGTTTTTAACTAGCAATTTAGTGAGTGGTTTGTTCAAGTAGTTTATTTTGTTTAAGTAGTTCTTTTTTTCATTTCGTGTGTTAAATTATATTATGATTTATTAAGTTACTTGTTCTTGTAATGTTATGCGATTTTTTATTATGAATTGCTTTGCGTATTAATTTTAGTACGGAAACTAGTCGTCTTTCGCTCATGAGTGCAGAAAATTTGACTTTATATTTTATATGAAGTTATACAATTTTTATATTAAAAAAATACAAAAAATATATAAGTTTGAATGACCAACATATAATATTTAAATATTTTTTAAATTTTAGTTTGCGACTTATTAAGTTTTATGTGTTCCAAGCCATTCAAATTATCTAATATATTACATAAATAAAATTAAATTTTATTTAAATAACCGCACAATATAAAATGATAAATTTAAAACTATAATGAGGTGCATCAAATTTAAAACTATAATACAAAATATAATACAAATTTTATTTAATACAGAGTATAATACAAATTGAAAACTATAATACAAATTTAAAACTATAATGAGGTGTATTAAATTTTATTTGAAACTATAATGACAAATTTAAAACTATAATACAAAATATTTTTATAAATAAAAATTATATGAAAAGGAAGAAAATGAAGAAAAGAAAGTAGAAAATTATATGAAAAGGAAGAAAATTATATTAAACCCTCTCAAACCCCCCACCCCTCTCGTAAATGCGGCACAAAACACCAAAAACCTGTGCAAAAGAAAAAAAAAATAAGAATCTATCAACCGAAAAAAAAACCGCTATAGCGGCACTAGCATTGCCGCTATAGCGCCTACAGCGGCAGTCCCATTGCCGCTATAAGGCTGGGCTATACCGGCAATGGTAGTGCCGCTATAGCTGTGCTCTTATTAAAAAAAAAATGGTGCTGCTTTGTTCTATTTAAAATTGTTGAGGGTATTTTTGTCTTTGATAAAAATTTTCCCATACAAATTGGCACTTCTATACATCAGTGCCCCAATAAAACTTGTAACCCTTCTTCCTCCCATAGAAACCAATGCAAGCCAAAGCCATCTCCGACAGCTCCAAGTAAACTACAATTATCTGTAAATAGACTATTCTTTTTAAATTAACAAATATTTTTTATATATTTTGACCGAAGACAAAATTTATTGATTTTAATCAACATTGACAGAGGGAAAACTGCGGCCTCGCAATCTATATCTGCTCCTCCTGGCTACCATTTAGTGTGGTTAATACACATGTTTTCACATCATATATACATCAACATTTTTCACATGCAGGTTTAGAGCTGTTAGCCAATATCCTTATATATTATTTTAAATTAATATTTTCATACACTAGGTCCACGTGACCACATCATATGACCATCAGTATAATTTACTCTAACGCGTGACATATGTTCCTTTATCTAAAAATTGTCACGTTCCTTTATCTAAAAAAAAAAGCTATATATGTTTCAAAAAAATTCGTGAATGATTAATTCACAAGGATTTATGTCAAGTATAACAAATTAACAATACAACCAATAATAATGATTTTAGTTTTGAAGTGTTGTAATACATATTATCAATTTTGTAAAACTACTTAAAAACAATATTTGTCAAAATAGAAGTGTTGCATGGAGGTTAGAAAAAAGAAAAAAAAAAATTCAACGTGGGACCTTCTTGGAGCATGCAAGCTTGACTATGAGCGTATGACTATCATTGGAAGAATGCTTTATACTTGAGCATCTAGTGGTAAAATGATTATTGCCAACATCATACAATTATGAAAGTAATTTGGACATAGTGTTCTACTTCTAGATCAAAGTTCAATAGGATATAAATTAAAGAAAACGACGGAAAAAGGACGATTCGGTATATATGTTGGTCAGCACATATCAAAGAAAAAGGAGAATTGGTTGCTTCAACAAATCTAGAAAGGACGAACCTCCCATATTCCCATCCCATGAGATGTACTATTAATGGTTCATTGGATATATATATATATATTTTTTTTTTTTTGAGTCAAACAGATTCCCAAGAAGGGAATCCCGGAGAAAATTACCATTAAAAAAGAAAGTACATCCAGAGCAGTAAAAACCAATGTTTTGAAAACCGACCCGGACATTGAACCGGTGAAGCTAAAGGTTCGATGGTTCAACCGGTTCAACCGGTCGAACCGGTTGAAAGAACCGGAGGACATTATCATTGCAATATAGTTTATAAAAACTAAATGTCCATTTATTTATAACAAAAGCCCACTGGCCTAGTGGTATTGCATCTCTTTGCTATTCTAAACATCTCAAGTTCGATTCCCACACTTCCCATTTTTTGAGAATTTCATTGAACCACTTGAAAAATATAAAAAAAATATAAACCGGCCGGTTCGGTTCAGCGGTTCAGTCGAAAACCGGACCGAACCGGCCGGTTCGTTGCGGTTCGGAAACAGACAAAAAACCGGGCCAGTTTGGACCGGAGAGGTGTCCGGTTCGCGGTTGAACCGGTCGAACCGGCCGGTCCGGTCCAGTTTTCAAAACATTGGTAAAAACCAACACCCAACAGAAAGGTGTTGAAAACCGAAAAAAAAAAAAACCACGAGGCCAACAGCACAATAACACTAAGCCAACAACAAACTAACACTTACACACATAACAAAAATCAAAACAAACAAGACAACTAGTCCCCCAGCAGGTCTTCATCTTCATCATACGTGCTAGCTATTCTTGTGTTGTTGTCATCCACAGGCTCCTGAATCACATTATTCTCAGCAGAAAGCTGTGCTTCCTTATCAGCAATTGGGTTATGCACACCATGATCATCAGCAGGGACAACAATTACCTGGGCATTTCTCAACTGCTCTGCAAAGGCTGCAGGTCCCCCTGTCCAGAAGTGAAAAAAAGCCAAAATAGTTGTATAAGTATTAATTGGTGCTCTAATTACTGACCCTTGGAAAATAGCTTTGTTCCTCTCTAACCAAACTGACCAAATAGCAGCTGCTAGGATAGTAATAGTGTTATTTCTATCTGAGCTATGAAGAGGGGTACATTGCTTCCAAAGAGAAGGAAAAGAATGAAAATGCAAAGGAGGACCATTATTCCCAACAGAGTTGAAGAAGGTCCAGAAACTAGCAATATAGGGACAATGCAAAAAAACATGATCTACAGATTCTTGGGCCTCACAAAAAACACAGCTAGAGTCTCCAACCCATCCTCTATGCAGAAGATTATCTCTAGTAAGAATTCTATTGTGTAAGACCAACCAAGTAAATAATTTAATTTTTAAAGAAATTTTGATAGGCCAAATGGTATCATGCTTTCTAATAGATACCCAACCAAAATTCAAGAAAATATAAACTAAAGAAACTGAGAACCCCTTAGAGTCCCGGTGCCAAATGAATTGGTCATCTTCTTCAGTTAGTAAAATGCTATTAAGTAAGTGCAATAAATCTATTTTCTCTTTTCTCATCTCATTGGAGACCCCTCTTTTTAGAGGCAAATTGATTCTGTTATGTCTCCAAACATTAGCTAAGAGAAGATTTTTTTTTTTACATTTATCAAAAAGTTTAGGGAAAAGTTTATAAAGAGGCAAATCTGAAGCCCACTTATCATACCAAAAGTTAGTAGACTTGCCATTGCCTATATTAACACTATAACCTATTCTCAAAATACTAGAAAGCTTATTAGCATCAGTCCAAAAGAAAGACATATCTGATTTTGCTATTCTATCATATTTAGCTAAAAGTATGTCTTTCCAAGGCCCTGAATGATCTGGAGAGAGAAACCTCCATCTCCATTTACTCGAAGGGCCTTATTCATGTCACTGAGATCCAAAATGCCCCAGCTACCATGCTCTTTTATGAGAGTTATAGTTTTCCAATTTACAAGGACAATTTTGGACTTATCTTCAGCTCCAGACCAAAGAAAAGATCTCCTAATTCTGTCAATTGAAGCTATAACCCAAGAAGGACAATTAAAAGCAGAAAAGATGTACAGAGGTAAAGCTAATAGGACATAATTTAGCAAGGTTAATCTGCCTCCAAGAGAAAGCATTCTTCCTTTCCAAGAAGGCAGTTTAGCTTGAATCTTTGCTATAAGGGCCTGCCAGCTATTTCTAGTGGGTCTCTTCCAATGGAGAGGGAGCCTTAAGTATTGAAAAGGTAAAGATCCTATTTTGCAACGGAGAAGTTCAGCTAAGGAGGTTGCTAGAGAATCAGAAATATTCAAAGGTATCAATTCTGATTTAGCATAGTTGATTCTCAAGCCAGAAATGCCTTCAAAGCCTTTTAAGATCCATTGCACCTTATCAACCATGTTAGAATCAACTTTTAAGAATAAAAGAGTGTCATCAGCATATTGCAAGTGCAACAGCTGATGACCAAAGCTAAGGGGATGGCCAAGTCCCTTAAAGTGACCCCCTAAAATTCCTTTTTGAAGCAGTTTTGTAAGCCCTTCTGCTACAAAAATAAACAGATAGGGAGAAATAGGATCATCTTGTTTGAGTCTCCTAAAGCATTCAAACCAAGTACCTCGGTTTCCATTAAAAGCATGGCCCCCTTTTAAAATTTGCTCTACGCGGCTAATCCATTGGATATATAGAGGTTGAAATTCCCGACCATACCATGATGATCATTCCTTTCTAGATTTATATAAGAAATTATAGCAATTCGCTTTTTCTGTTCAGAGACAACATCAACTTCATTCACACTTAACATTAAAAAAAATATATATATATATTTTTTAAATATTCGTGCGTAGATCCAAGTGAAGTATCCGGGAATTAATCCATTGTATTTGAAATTTTGGAAAGAAAATGCACAATTCTCACCCAACAACTCGTTACTTGTTTCATGTTTATATCTTGGGAATCTTTCAGTCAATTCATATGTGTGTGTGTGTATATATAGAGTTTTGCTATGATGAGTTGCAACTCACCAAAGGGTCGGTGAGTTGCGCTCAAAGCTCCTAAATCTAGTTCAAAATGACCGATCCAAACCGTCTAATACGATCTCCCTATTTAAATCTCCATGCAGACCAAATTTTACATTTTTTCGAAATTTTTAAGTATTTTTTTGAAATTTTAGAAAATCGTTAATCTAATTAGTTCTGAACCGTTCAAAAATAGCAGTTTTTAAAAATCTGAAAAAAATACTTCAAAATTTCAAAAAAATATAAAATTTGGTCTGCATGAAGATTTCAATAGGGAGATCATATTGGACGGTTTGGATCGATCATTTTGAACTAGATTTAGGAACTTTGAGTGCGACTCACCGACCATTTGGTGAGTTGCAACTCACCATAGCAAAACTCTATATATATATATAATTTTAGGCTGTTATTTTCCACACATTGTTCCCCACTATTCATAAAATTAATATTGCAAGTCAATTCATGATATGACGTGCATTTGACGACCTCGGCGTGTTAATTCAATTAGCATGCATGCCCAGGTTTCTACTCTCGTGATTTCCGGGTCCTTGATCTTACAATTAATATAAAATTAATATTATATTTTATTAAAAAATTTCGGTCGATCTGAGGCATCTGATTGGGAATGGATGGTCATGGCAGAAAGATTTAACGGTGAAAAATATTTAGTTGCTGCAAGATTTTGTCCGAGGCCGGAAGCTCATTCCTCTTTGAATTTAAAGGAGTCCTTGATGTCTAAATTTCGGTTCTAAAAACATCTCCTTCCAATAGTACAGATTTCAGTTGGTGAGTTGGGGAGGAAAAAAAAAGAAAGAAAAATAATTGTATAAATTAAAAAAAATAAAAAATGAATTGGCCGTATCTGTTATAAAATAAGGTGGAAGAAATAAACAAAGAACAATGTATCAAGAGTAAGTAAGACAATATTCTCAAGAGTAAATTTCAGAATTTCATTATTTCTTTCAACCATCCATACAAATGTACAATGTCTCTATTCATAGGTTACAATATGATACCTCACATAATGATCAATAAATAATTAGTGGAGATAATGAAAAATAAATGTGTAGTGGAAAATAAAGAGATAAATAAGTAGTGGGAATATGAAGATGAACAATCCACATTTTATTAAATTTCATAACACTTCTCCTTGGATGTTCATCTTTAATTATACACTATTAATATGATACTTCAGGATCAATATTAATATGGTACTTCTGGACTAATTTATCTGCCTCATTAAAAATCTTACCAAGAAAAATCCATTGGGATAAAAACTTGGATAAGAGAAAAAGAGTGCAGTGTGTATAATACTTCCCCTCAATTTAATATTATTGGACGTCTTTCAGTCGATATAGACCTATCTTCTTTCTGAATTATTCAAAAATACTCGCTGGCAAAGATTTTGTGAATAGGTCGGCCAGATTGTTGCATGATTGGATTTTTTGAACATCTATTATATCATCTTTTTTGTAGATCATGTGTCCAAAAGAACTTTGGTGCAATGTGTTTAGTTCGGTCTCCTTTGATGTATTATTCTCTAATTTGTATTATACAAGCTGCATTGTCTTCATATAATAAAATAGGATTTTCCTTGATATTTTCAAGCCCACATTCTTCTTGAATATTTTGGATGATTGACCTTAATGAAACACATTCTCTACTTACTTCATATAATGCAATGAGTTCGGCATGATTTCATGATGTGGCAGTTAGAGTCTGTTTTGTTGATCGCCATGAAATTACAGCTCCACTATATGTAAATACATATCCTGATTATGATCGCGTCTTATGTGGGTCTGACAAATATCATGCATCTGCATAACCAACTAGATTGAATTTTGAATCCTTTTGATAGTATACTCCCATATCACGAGTTCCGCAAAAATAGCGAAAAATATCTTTAATTCCATTCCAATGTCTTCGGGTTGGTTTGGAACTATATCTTGACAAAAAATTTACAGCAAATGCAATATCAGGTCTTGTATTATTTGCAAGGTTTAATAACGCTCATATTGCACTTAAGTATGGTACTTCAGGACCAAATACTTTTTCATCATTTTCTTGGGGACGAAAATGATCATTTTCTGCATTTAATGATTGTACGACCATTGGTGTTCTCAAAAGATGAGCTTTATCCATATTAAATTTTTTTAATATTTTTTCTGTATAATTTGATTGATGGATAAATATTTCATTCTTTAAATGCTCGATCTGCAGGCCGAGACAAAATTTAGTTATACCAAGGTCTTTCATTTCAAACTCTCTTTTCAGCAATTTTGCAGTATTTTCAATCTCTTCAGGAGATCCAATAATATTTAAATCATCAACATAAACTGCAACTATTGCAAAACCTAAATTTGATTTTTAATAAAAACACATGGACTAACTAAATTATTTTTATATCCTTCTTTTAAAAGATACTTACTAAGTCGATTGTACCACATTCGACCTGATTGTTTTAGTCCATATAAAGATTTTTTTTCAATTTTATGGAATACATTTTTTTTTTAGGTTTTGATCTATATGCTTCTGGCATTTTTAATCCTTCGGAGATTTTCATATATATGTCACTATTAAGTGAACCATATAAATATGCTGTGACAACATCTATAAGTTGCATTTTTAGATTTTCTGTGACTGTGAGACCTATTAAAAATCTGAGAGTTATTGCATCCACTACAGGTGAATACGTTTCTTCATAATTTACTCTATATATTTGTGTAAAATCTTGTGCCACTAGCCTTGCTTTGTATCTCACAATTTCATTTTTCTCATTTCTTTTAATGGCAAATACCCATTTGTAACCTACAGGGTTAACCTCTTTAAGTGTTTAGACTACTGTTCCAAATACTTGTCGTTTGTCAAGTGAATTTAATTCAGCTTGTATGGCATCTTTCCATTTCAGCCAATCATTTCTATGCCTACATTCTTCTATGGTTTTTGGTATATTATCCTCTTCGCTTATAACATCACTAGCTATAGCGAATACAAAAATTTCATCCACATAAGTTTCATTTTTGTTCAATATTGTACCAGTTTTTACATAATTTATAGAAATCTCATAATCATTTAGTACTTCAGTTTCTTCTGGAACTTCATCAACCTCTTCTGGGATTTTAGTTTCTTCTGAAACTTTATTAATCTCTTCTAAATATTTAATTTCTTCTGAAATTTTATTAATCTCTTCTGGAGATTTAGTTTCTTCTGGAACCTTATAAATCTCTTCTGGGGTTTTACTAACTGTTTTATTCTGCTCTTTTATTTTACGTGAATTTACATTCTTAGAACCAATTGGTCTTCCACGTTTTCTACGTTCATGAGATTCATTTGATATCTTTGTTATATTTATTCGAGCAGGTGCATTTATAGCTGGAATATGTGATTTAGTGACTCTATTTATATCTGTGAATGCGTCAGGCAATTCATTTGTAATTCTTTGTAAATTTATAATCTTTTGAATTTCAAGTTCACATTGACCACTTCGGGGATCAAGATAAGATAATGATGAATTCCATGTCACTTGTTTATCCAGCTTTTGTTTTCCTTCCCCTAAATTTGGAAATATTGATTCATCAAAATGACAATCAGCAAATCTTGCTGTAAAAACAACTCCTGTTAATGGTTCTAAATATTTGACAATAGAAGGAGAGTTAAAACCAATATAAATTTCCAATCTTTTTTGAGGTTCCATTTTTGTGCGTTGTGGAGGAGAAATTGGAACATATATTGCACAACTAAATACTTTTAAATGAGACAAATTTAATTCTTTTCCGGAGACCAATTGTAATGGAGAATACTTATGATCAGCAGTTGGCCTTAATCTAATTAGTGCAGCAGCATGTAATATGGCATGTCCCCATGCAGAAGATGGTAAACTAGATTTCATAAGTAATGGTCTAGCTATTAATTGTAACTTTTTAATAAACGATTCTGCTAGACCGTTTTGTGTATGAACATGTGCCACTGAATGTTCTACAGTAATCCCAATAGACATGCAATAATCATTAAAAGTTTGGGATGTAAATTTTCCTGCATTATCAAGTCGGATTCTTTTAATTAGATAATCCGAAAAGTTGGCTCTCAATTGAATAATTTGTGCTAGTAATCTAGCAAATGCAACATTTCTTGTTGCTAACAAACACACATGTGACCAACGCGTTGATGCATCAATTAAAATCATACAATATCTAAATGGTCCACATGGTGGTGTTATAGGTCCACATATATCTCCTTGAATTCGTTCAAAAAATGATGGAGTTTCAGGTCCAACTTTATTTGGAGATGGTCTAATAATTAGTTTTCCAAGAAAGTATGCTTGGCATGTCAATTCTTTTGATAACAGGATCTTCAGGTCCTTTAGGAGATGCCCATTTGCACTTTCTATTATTCTCCTCATTATAATATTTTCTGGATGACCCAATCTATCATGCCATAATGTAAATAACTTTAGATCAACTAACTTCCGGTTAGTGATCATATTTGATTCTATTGCACTTATATAAGTACCATATAATCCATTAGACATTGCTTGCAATTTTTTCATAATCTTTTTCTGGCCATTTATAATAGATACGATATGAAGATATTCGCAATTTCTTTCATTCATAGTTTTAATATGATAATCATTCTTTCGAATATCTTTAAAACTTAGTAGATTTCTTCTGGATCTACTCGAATACAAGCTCTTCCGGAGCCTTCAATAATATTGCTTGATCCATATATAGTTTGAATGTTAGTCATACCAGAATGCAATTGCAAAAAGTATTTCTTACTTTTCAATATTGTATTTGTAGTTCCGCTATTATCCAAACATGGATCTTCTTTACTTAATATTGCGTCAGTCACTTTTCCTTGATTAACATATACATAATATAAAAATTAAACATAAATAAAAATTTTACATAATGAAACTTGATAAAAGTATTTGGACGTACTGCTGGTACGCTATCAATATTTTGTTATAGCACATATGTCACAAGCATCTTCAAGACGCTTATATTTTTCATTGCAAAAATTAATATGACCATATCAATGTCATCTATTCAAATATAATCGCATTCGCTTCAAGGAATGAATTTTCACGTGAATCATACTTGTTGATTAATTCATTAGAAACTCATTATTTTTTTGACATATGATACTAACTTTGAGTATCTTTTGCTACTACAGGAGCAAATTTGAAATATGAATTATGGAGAATTGTACTCACAACCATATTTGAAATCATATAATCCCACATGTTATAACGAGCTTTTGATTTTGATGGTCACATTTTTCTTTGAAAGAACTCTTCAAGAGTAGTAACATGATTTCATCATAACTTCAGGTTATTAATATTATAACTTCAGGTTGTTACTTTAATAACTTCATGTTATTAATATCATAACTTCAGGTTATGATAAATAAAACAGAGATAAGTAAGTAAATAAATAGAATGAATAAATAAAGAGAGAAAGAATAATAATAATAATTCTAATTTAGCGTTATAACTTCAGGTTATAGCAAAAATTTTATTTAATAACTTCTGGTTATTAAATCGTTTGATTGCGCAATTTATATAATTTAATTGAAATAACTTCAGGTTATTTTTCATTCAATGACTAATAATAAGTGCTAATATAAATTAAATTGGGAATAACTTCATGTTATTTTTCATCCAGTATCCTATAATAACTTCTGGTTATTAAGGAATAGAACTTCTGGTTCTTTGATAAAAATTTCAACTTTGAATAATAACTTCAGGTTATTTATTTAATAATGTTCGGTGGCGTTCCATAACTTATGGTTATATTAAATTTCTAATAGAACTTCTGGTTCTAAGAAAATAATTCAAATATTGAGAACTTTAAGTTCTAAATAAATTACTTCAAATATCAAGAACTTCAGGTTCTAAACAAATTATTTCAATAATTAAGAACTTCATGTTCTAAATAACTTTAATTCGAAATATGAACTTCAGGTTTAAACAAAATAAATTCAAGTATTAAGAACTTCAGGTTCTTCATGTAATAAGAACTTCAGATTCTTGATAAACTTTCAAGTTTGAATAATATCTTTTTATTATTTTTATCATTATTCACTTCAGGGAATGATTCTCATAAATTTCAAACAAAAAAAAACATAGCATTCAAAAGTTCAAATAAAATTGAAATTAATGAATTATATGATATCAATCAAACCTTTTAATTACCTCAAAATTTCTTTGATCAATTCATTCTTACTTACCCAAATACTTCGCAACTTTTTCGTAGCAATTCGTGCAAACAACTTTGCGATTCCTTCCGAGCAAATTCGTGCTGATAACGTGTTGTAAAATAAGGTGGAAGAAATAAACAAAGAACAATGTATCAAGAGTAAGTAAGACAATATTCTCAAGAGTAAATTTCAGAATTTCATTATCTCTTTCAACCATCCATACAAATGTACAATGCCTCTATTTATAGGTTACAATATGATACCTCACATAATGATCAATAAATAATTAGTGGAGATAATGAAAAATAAATGTGTAGTGGAAAATAAAGAGATAAATAAGTAGTGGGAATATGAAGATGAACAATCCACATTTTATTAAATTTCATAACAGTATCAATTGTTTTTATTAATTCGGTTAGTGAGTATAAATAAAAAAGATGTAGTTGTGTTGTGCCTATCTATTTCATATATCAATTTTATCCCCCTCCCCATTGTGCGTTTGGCATGTCGAGGGTTAGTACTACCCATGGTTAGTGGATTGAGATTAGCACTAACCAACTAACCTCAATTCACCAAATAAATTGAGGTTAGTTAAGGTTAGCACTAACCTTTCGCTAACCCACTAACTCACTCAAGAGGTGAGTTAGTCGGGTTAGTGACTCGAAAGTTAGTGTTAATTTGGTATTTATAATAATTATATAATAATTAATAATAATGATTTATTATGTAATTAATAATTAATTAGTGTTAGAATTACTGAAAAACAATTCATAATTCATAACACTTAATATTAATTAATATTTAATAATTAATAATACTTAAAAATTAATAATATTTAATCATTAATACTAATTAACAATTAATAAATAGTAATTAATATATAATCATAAATAATAAGTACTAATTAAATAATAATTATAAAAATTTAAAAGTAAAAATTAATATAATAATTACAATAATAATGATAAAATAATTAATAATAATAATTAAAAAATTTAATAAGTAATAATAATAATTATTTATTTAATAATTAATAGTAATTAATCATTACTAATAAATATTTAAATAAATAATAATTAATAACGATAAAGAATTAAATATTTAATAATTAATAATAATTAGTAACTAAATAATATTAACTTGTAATTATTAATTAATAATTAACAATATTTAATTAAAAATAATTAATATTAATAATTATAATTATAATTATAATTAATAATAAATTTTAACAATTAGTAAATAACAATGATTGTATAAATTTAATATTCTGTAACATAATAATAATAATAATAATAATAATAATAATAATAATAATAATAGTTATTATAATAATGATAACAAAAATTTTTATTAAAATTAATTATTATTAAGAACTACTAATTAATATTAGTTAATAATAATTATAGCACTATTTGTCACTAACCTTAAAGTGCTAACCTCAACATACAATGCCAAACAACATTCACTAACCTGAAACTGGCACTAACCACATCCAATTACTACCCTCACCGTTCTACCTCTCTAACCCCAAAAAATACTAACATTACACCACTAACCCTACTAACCTTCCATATGCCAAACGCACCCCGAACTCTCCGTAGTTATAATAACTAGGGGGGCTAATCGAGCTTCGCTCAATATTTGAATTACAAATAAAATAAAAATACATAATCAATTTAAAATTTGTAAAGATTAATGTCTAAATATGTATTTATGATGTGAATAATTGTATATGTTTTTTATAGTTAACGTATGATGGGTAATGTTTTATGTTGAGTTAGCGGTAAATGTAAAGTTTACAAAGTTAAATATAATTCATATATATTAAAAATGTAACCATTAATTTGATATATATTTTTAAATGTGAACTCTACTATATGTTGTATGAATTTAATTTATGTAGTTATTCAATTTTTTTGGAGCAACTTGTATTTAGTAGTATTATTTAATACAAAAAAAAGCCTAGAAAGATGGCGTCAACAACTGGGTTGGAATTAATGTTTTGCCAACTTTGATAGAGATTTAAACTAAATAACGGTACATCAGCAAGAACAATGACAGATTTTGATAGGACATATTATTGAAAAAAAGCAAAATATGCAAATACTTTGTATATTTTGTTAGTGTTTATTTGAATTGGATTCAAATAAACTTATTAATTATTAAAATTATAAACTTTTAAAAAAATACATCACTCAAATATAAAATTATTGTTTATATAAACAAATAAAATAAATACTATTTAAAAAAAATATACATTTAAAGTCTTAATTTATTAGACTACAACGTGTGTTTTATCATCAGCACGATAGGACCTTCATCAAATACTCCTGAGAATCCAACCTGAAAATCAAGTTGCATTTGATGTTTCGACTGGTGCCTCTCATCAAAATCCTCCCATCCTTCAATCTGTAATCAAAAGAAACACTGAGCTTATAAAGATTATGCTTCTTAAAGACTATAAACCACCATATCCGCTGATCCACATTTTATATATAGGGTGTGTTTGGTTTATCCGTGAACAAGGGACGAACAAAGGCCCACGAACAAAATCAGTTCGTGAAAATCGGGGAATTAGGAACAAGGGGAGATGTTCACGAACAGCCATGTTCGTGAGGTGTTTGGTTCGCGCGAACTACAATTGTTCGCGAACAGCCTGTTCGTGGAGGCAACCAAACACACCCATAGTGTCTAATAGTTCCTGTTGATTCAACGAACTGTTGACTCAGTTGCACATAAATTCCTATATTCAATTGAGACTGATAAATGGAAAACAAACCAAACCAATATAGGAGGGAAAGACTAATATTGCTAATACCTGACGAAGGTCATGTAATTCTTGTAAATAATCAAATATGCTATAAAAGTTAACAATTAAATTACTTATAAACCAACTAAATAAAAATTATTCAACATTGGTTTCTCAAAGCTAATATTCAATTGAGTTTCGTAACAACAAAATATATTCTTATCAGGGTACTACTATCATTCTAGGAATTTACTTTAGTCGGATGGAATTGCCACCCAATAACAATTCTACTCTTCTTATTTCCTCAAGCAGTCAGACCTAACCTAAATCCAACTTTTCCTTATTAACATTTATTATACTTTCGGGTGCAAGAAGAAAGATGCTTACCGTTTAGATTTTGTCCTAATGATCAAACTCTAACTCTATTTTCTTCTTAATATCAATTGCAATATACTTACTCTAAGATCCTTAAATTTGATTTAAACCTTTGGATGCCATAGCTAGGCTTGTCACTTATCATCAAACCTCTTGATAATTGATTATAAAGAAAAAAAAATTCCAAGAGGACAAATCACCTTTGACTGGCAACCTTGAACCAGTTGTCAGCATCTTCAATTAAATCCTTATTAGCAATTTGAACTTTTTGTGCGTCTGGCACCTAGTCCAAAAAGAAATAAGTCACATACTTTCCATTCAAAAGCCATGTATTTTCACCTCTAGAAAGGAATATATGGTTTATAAATTTTGAATTTTAACATGCATCACTGGTCTAGACTATAATTTTTCAATCAACATCCAAAGACTTGAAGATGGGGTATAATGGTAATTTAACCTTTCTTTTTTTCAATTCCAAATGGTAATACAGCCTGCCTTCTTTCAAATCCAAATCCAACAGCAAGTCTAATACATGATTAATTATATATAATCTAATTTTGCTGACAACACCTGACCTTACCATCGATTAATTCTATTTGTTTGATTCTTGGTCCAATCAAGCAAGGTTGTCTTGTATTTTATTATTTTATAAAAAATATAATTAGTGAGGCATGTTTCTTAAATGCTGATATGCTAACGAAATACAATTTCAAGTATTTGATGATCAATACCTAAGGCATGTATAAGCAAACTGTTTACTTAAAATCAAAGAGGACAACCACCTATATTTCGAATAAAAATAAGAATAAGCAGAAAAGGAATGGTACCCTGCTATTTTTGCCATTCTAATATCCATGGTTCGAAAACTCGGCCGAGTCCGAGCTGACTCGGGCGAGTCGGAACGGACTCGGCGGAGGACGAGCCGAGTTTTCGCGAGTTGGAACGGAATCGGAATGGAAAGTTAAATTAAGGGCAAATCTGGTTGAAATCGGAAAAAAATGGATGCGAACTACCAATTCAACACAAATACCATCACTTATTGTTACCGTTTCAGCACATAAACTAGCTAAAAATTGAAAATTAATGTGATTCAGTATGGCGGCCGGGAGAGAAAGGGGAAGCACGGGAAAAAATGGGGTAAATTAGTGGGAACAAGAAAGCTTGGGACTCTCGGGGAGAGAGGAGTTTGGTATCTAGGATCTAATGTGGCCATATCAATGGAGAAAATGTGAAGCGGGTTAAAATGGGTCATTTTGACCATATAATATTTCAAAATTGTAATTTTTATTTTACATTTTATCTAATTTTATGATTTCGAGTATTTATTTTTTGACTAAGCTTTGAAAGAATGCTTGTTCCTAATTTTTTTTTTCATATTATTTTATGATTTTTAAAGACAAACTATGCTTTTGAACTATATTATAGTTGAACAATTTTATTTTCAGTAAATTGATATTATATAACTTTATATTATAGTTGATTTTCATCAAATATTCACTTTATTAATTATTTTTTAATAAATACTTTTTCTCAAATTTTTCATATTTTTTTTCTAATTTTAAGAGATTAAAAATGATTATTTATGAAAATCCGAGTTTTCGATCCGAGTCACCCGAGTTTTTCCGAGTCATCCGATTCGACTCCTTAGTCCAACACTCCGAGTCCGAGTCCGATTCCGAGTTTCAGAACCATGCTAATATCTATAAAAAAAGAGAAGTGTTTAGTTCAAATAAGTGATCTTCTTATTTACCTTCATCGGTCCTTTTTCTTTACATCTTCTCCCCTCAATCTCCTGACAACCCATTTCACATGGCATAAAAGGAATATCAGAAATAGGAAACAAAATTAAATAATTTGCATCAATAGAAAAGAGAATATCTTATAAAATACCAGTGATAAATTAAATATGTATAGTTTTATGTGAAGGAAATAGAGATGTTTGTTTAATTAGGAAACAATAGTAAGGTAAGCAAATATAAAATAATATGATCGTAAAAAAAAAAGATTATAAGGATATTTAAAAGCTGTACTTGGTCTCCAATGGCAGGATGTAAGTTTTTTGGACAAAAACAAATGTTTTAAGTGCAAATATATATAGATTCAGTGCGCCTCTTCAAATGACAAATTCCTTTATTGGTGTCAGCACAACAATCAAAATAATTAATGCACACTGAAATACAATTGCTCCTATAAACCTTAATGTAATTAAATTTTAATTGAATGATCAGGTACAAAAAGAAACATAATTATTTAAAAATGGATAGTTGGAGAAATAGTAAAACCTCAGTGTGCCATAACTAATTGTGATGTACTGCTCTCCTAGTTCCTTCCTGTTTTACCTAATTACCTCTTCTCAGTCTGAGAGAATAAGTCTTCTCTGGCCTTTCCTTTTTCCACAAACTAATGGAAGAAGAGAGAGGACAATTATTTCCGAGTAACAACTATTCAACTAATTGTATTTAGTTTTAGATTTTGAAAAAGAAAACAACCTTAAACGGGCAATTTCTACTTCGCATAGAAAGCTTTTGTTCAAGACTAGAGTAAATTCCATCATAATCATCTATTATAAGGGTAGATAAACCTAACTGCAACGAAAAAGAATCGAGTTTGTAAGGCATGGTTTGAAATAACACATGAAAAAATAGTAGGCTCATAAATTAAACAATTTAATTTACAGGGTGTTATTATGAGGCACAGATTTTAAAAAAATCAAATGATGTCTCAACCTTGATGTCACCTAGAAGGTAAATTTATAATCTATACAGTTTGAGTTGCTGAATTAGCGGAATAACAATATTGGTAGTTCTTAGTTTTTTACTGGTATTATTATCTTATATAAAATCACCTCAGACTTTGTTACGATAGTGCTCATTGTATCATCCTGCAAGCATTAATACTAATTATGAAACAAATGATTGACACACAAAAGAAAGGGACGAAAAATTTTCAAATAATATAATCAAATTTTAACCAATAGCTTTATTAAATTGCATGAAAATCAATCTAAATTGCAAACCATGGTTAAATATTCTCCATGATTTAAAAAATTGCAGCACAAAGAGACTTACATAATACAATCCTAGGTAATGGTAACAATATATAGCTTGTGACAGTATGGTAGCCACTGTGACAGTGTGATAGCCATTGAAATTCTCTAAAATAAATAAATAAAAAAAGCTCTTGCAAGCCAATCTGCAAGTCCTGAAATTTAATGCTTCGGTCTTAACAAAGAGAATAATAGCTTACCGTCGCTACTGGTGGCAAGGGATTGGAGAGGTTGCTTTTTCCTTGAGGGAAATTGCTTGAAGATTTGATTTCATCCCTTTCGATGGAAGCTTTTTATTTGTCCTAAGGTGTTTGTGTTTTTTATTCGATTTTTTTCTTTCTCTGTATTGGATTTCGTGAAGGCCTTGCAATTGAAGGGGAGGATTTTATGCTCCCCTTTCACAAAGGAGCCTCCTTTCTGGAATTTTGTGGTCCGACCGATCAGTCGGAGAAGAAGAGGAACAGAGGGTGGAGGTGGGGCCAGATTGACGAAAGCCCCATGTCCTGGTGAGGCAGTGTTATCGGAGGTGGAGGAGAAGAGAAGGAAAGTCCGAAGAGGGTCTCGGAGCAAACTAAAAGAGTCCGAGACACGAATACACGATAGATATCAATCCATCAAATTAGAAAGGGGACGCGAAAATTGAAAACAAAATAATACGCTGCCAAATAAAAGTTTATTAGTGAATCGGGTCAATTTTCATGAGTGATAATAGCAACTCGATACACAAAATAGTATATAGTTTTATGCTGCAGAAACCGAAATAAAGTAAACACACAACCCAGAGAAGGAAAAATTTTTGATGTGTCAAACTACATTTTAAAAAAACAACCTCCTATTCCCTCGGGTTTTTATTTATAATTTATAATACTGATAACATGAAATATGCCACTATTGATGCCAGCCACAGCCATAAATTTTGTAATAATTAAAATTGAACAATACAAATTATTAAAATAGTTCTACTTGTATCTGAAAAAATAAGTTTCGCCAGATGCAGAGTAGTTATTCAAAAAAAACCAGATACGGACTCCTCTCTTCTCAGAATCTCAGATTCACAGAATGGAGGTATCCATTTCTGGGTACGGGAGCGGGAGTGTATCTGAAATCCACCAAACATAAACAGGTCTAGATTCCCTGCTTCAAATGACCTCAGATAATTCCTTGGGCCGGAGACGCAAACTAAGCCGTGGGACCCACTGGACAGTAAGTGGCGACATAAAACAAACCTAGAAATCCGGAACATAGGATTAGAAGTCAAGAAAAACAGAAAGAATATCTTACTCAAGCACAAGTCGCAAACTCGCAATTGAAGAGAAGTGGATTCACGCTAAAACCGTGAGTCCGTGACACGTTCACACGACACGCCCGCCTTACCTGACCCTACTGAGGGATCTGAGTACGGAGTCCGAGTCAACATTGGTTTCATTAAATACCCTGATCCAAAGACCAAAGCATAATTTAAGCATAAGTTAAGGTCTTAAGCGGGAAAGTTATCATACCGTACACGTACAGACAGGCTTAGCAGACTAGACTAACTCGACTACTCGGCGACTACTCTCTTACGCTTCTCTCTATTATATTTATTGGAGAGATTCTCCTCCTCCACTACGCAAGCAAAGCAAAGCAAATCAAAGCAAATCAAATCAAAGAGACACAGACACAGGCGCGATTTCAAAAATGGGACTCTGGACTCGGTCCATGGAGGACCGACGCGCATTCAGGTGCCTTTTCTACCTCGCCATACTGTACGGACTGGCGTCCTGGCTGGTCTACACGGTGCTCCACATGCGCCACGTCCACCCACTCGGGCCAGACGCCCCGCTGGATCGCTTCTCCGAGGCACGTGCGGTCGACCACGTGCGCCAGCTCACTGTCGGCACCGGCGGTCGCCAGGTCAGATCTGTTTCCTTCCGTTCCAAACTTCAATTTTCTTTTATTTTACTTAATCTGGATTTGTGAATGCTAGTGCGTTCACAATTGGAAGTTGTACTGTGCAAATGGTGTGTACTAAGTGACTGTAGCATGCATGGTACATTCGCTTCTCTTTTCTCATTGTAGGAAGGATCTCCTGGTCTGGAATTAGCAGCCCAATATATAAAATCTCAATTGGAGGAAATTGCCAGAAATGCTGGCCCTAGTTACAGGTCAGTCGTTTTTCATAAAATATATATATATGTTGAAACAAAGGTAAAAGTACAAAAATAATCCCTTTATTTTGTTGGTGTTTCAGAATAGAGGTGGAGGAGTCACTTGTAAGTGGATCTTTTAGCATGTATTTTTTGCACCATAGAGTCACTCTTCACTACAGAAACCATAAGAATGTTGTTATGAGGTAATTTTGGTACTCTTAACTGTCTGGTGCCATATTTATCCCTGTTAGTGTTTGGTCATTTTTCAGCCTTTAAGGTATTGGACCAATTTGGGACACCAAAATAGAGGCCTCATTATGAGTCGATTTTGTTTTGGGGTGGATCATAGACCAAACCAAAAGGAACATACTATTTATGGGTATGTTTGGATGCAACGGAATAAGCCGTGAATAGGGTATAAGAATAAGGAATTTCGATTTGCGTGCTTGTCCATATTCCTTATTCTTATACCATGGTTTTGTTAGTATAGGAATAAGGGCCCAAATTCCTTATTCTTATACCGTTTGTTTTGCACGAGAATAAGAATAAGCACGCAAACCGAAATTTCTTATTCTTATTCCTTATTCAAGGCTCATCCAAACACACCCATAATGTTATTGACCTTCCATATCGAGTATATGCATAGTTTATTATTTGATGTATACATTATTTACATAATTTAATTTATTACAGGATTTCATCAAATATTTCAGAAGAGCATGATTCATCATTTTTGGTTAATGGCCATTATGATAGTCCACTTGGGTCACTAGGAGCCGGTGACTGTGGCTCTTGTGTTGGTATGGATTGCTTATTTTATTTTTGGAGTATTTTATGTTTATTTTGACTTTTATAGTTTCATGTTTTGAATTTTATACCAGCATCAATGCTTGAATTGGCTCGGCTAATTGTTGATTCAAAGTGGGTCCCTCCTCAACCAATCATTTTTCTGTTTAATGGGGCTGAAGAAATTTTTCTCTTAGTAATTCTCCTTCCCTCTCTTTCTCCCTCCCTCCCTCACGCAGTGCTGTAAGTTGTTTGAAACTAACCAAAAACTTTTTCAAGGGTTAAGGCAATAGTCTCTTCCTTCTTTTTCCATTAAATTGTCAGTTCTTTTCGGCCACAAAAAAGTTACTAGATTTATACAGGGTTCACATGGTTTCATAACAACACATAAATGGAGAGATACAATTGGGGCTTTTATTGACATTGAGGCATCTGGCAGCGGCGGCATAGGTCATACCAATGTTCTTTGTTTTTATCCATTTTTTTTTTTTTTTTTTTGCTTTCATTTTTTAAACTATGGCACAATACTAACCCCTGAATTGAACAGATTTGGTCTGCCAGTCGGGGCCCAGCTCATGGCCGACTCGTGTTTACGCTGATGTGGCCCAGTATCCTATGGCCAATAGTGTAGCTCAGGTAAGAAAATAAGGGTGTTAGGTAAGTTACTGTTATAGAAAGTTTGAACCTTCACTGTTTTTTATGATTCTATTTTAGTTATATTTTTTGTATAAGAAATAACTTAGCACAAAAGAGCAAATAATTGATTAGAGGACTGGGATTTATTGGACATAAATGCTTAATATCAACCAGCCATTTGTGGCATTTCTCTAGTTAATCGCTGTTTATTGCAGCAAGCCTCAGGTTTTGTCTTAAATTTTATTGATGTACCACATGGGATAGAAATGCCACAACAAAAACAATATTTGAACTGAAAAATGTAATTCTTAAAATTGCAGGACTTTTTTGGAATAATACCGGGTGATACAGATTATAGAATATTTTCTGAAGATTATGGAAAAATTCCAGGGCTGGATATTATTTTTGTCCTTGGTGGCTATTTCTACCACACCTCCTTTGATACTGTGGAGAACTTAATGTACATGTTAAAATATTCATACTATTTACTATATTTGTATACTGCATAGGTACAGTTTGTTTTCATAAGATTGGTGGAGTTTTAGTTGGGTTGGAATCAATTAATAGTCCAATTACAAGAAATAAATAGCATTGTACTTTGATCCTTATCCATCAGGTTTCGGACAGAAATGGACCTATGTTTATAAGCCAGCCAGTACGGAATTGGTAGCAGTTTAACATTCCTTTTAACCTTTGTCTTTTCCACTGCGGGTTAATTGCATTTTCATGGGTAAATTGAGGCTCCATTGTGAAACTTGATGATGATCTGAGAAATATTGGTTGAATGAAAGTTTGTTGTATGTTTTCCACATTTGAGGTCTCAGTCTGAAGTTTTAATGTGTAATCATTGAACAATTTCAGGATAAATCAAATTTAAGAATTTGAAGTCTTTTTTTATGCGATTGAAGGAGCATTTGTTTTATTATTTTATACAGACCAGGGAGCATCCAAGCAAGAGGAGAGAATTTGATTAGGCTGATAAAGGAATTTTCTAACTCTTCTGTAATGCTAAATGAGGCGAAAAATTCTCGGAAATCAGGCAAAATTTTGGAGAGTGATGAGCGAGCAGTGTTTTTTGATTACCTTACCTTCTTTATGGTAAGTCATCTTTTTCCTGTATACTTGAAGCTTACTATTCAATTGAAACCATTTATCAGGAAGTTTTTGTTTATTGTATGTTAAATACAAGAGCACTTTTCAAGGTCAATACTGTACAATCATTTGTTGTAGTTTTCAGTTCTCCTAAGTATTTTCTTGGTTTGCATTGAAGGTCCTTTATTCAAAGGATTTGGCAGTAATTCTTCATACTCTGCCCCTTGGTATTCTCTTGCTTGTGCCGTTCTACCTCACATTTCCAACCACAGCCTTGGGGTCTTTTCTTGGGGCTATTGTTGATGTACTAAAAGGTATCATCATCTGATAAGAAATTCACTAAAGATTGTAGGTAGATGTTAAATTAAAAAAAAAAGAGGATACATTGTGATTACTCCTGAATTTCAATATAAAGAAAAGAGAATGTGATCAAGTATTGTCAGAACTTTAGAAGGTATGTGTACATGTGAGAAGGTTTGTTGCCCTGTCATTGTCATTGCGAGGAGAGAAGCCTGTTGTTCCCTCAAAAGGTGGATTGATTTACAAACCTCCTTGATTTGTTCACATAAGGAAAAAAGCTTATGTCATATGATTTGCCTTAAAGAGTAATAATGCGTTTATTTTTCCGTAATTGTGAATCTGAATTCTGTTATTTGGTTATTATTCCTAGGAATGTTGTTTCATTTTTCTTCATTGATTCTTGCTATAATCCTTCCTGTTATAGCTGCTGTTGTGAGATTGCTTTTCACACAGTACTCCATGAGTTGGTAACTATTTTTTACTCCCCAATTTTCTCTTATATTCATTTTATAGATTACTTTAGTTGGATTTAACAGAATTTCAGTTTCTAAGTCATTTGTGCATTATTACTTCTCACTGATTTTAGGTCAAAATGCATTATAGCCCAGTTTTAAAAATTCCCAACAATGTAAATCAGGGTGAAAGCTTTCTTTTTAGGTATTACCTAAAGAATGATTTTAGCTCGGAACTTATCTATGAACATTGGTTGTATACTTTCATAAAGAAAAAGAATATTAGTCCCTTAATGTTCCAGCGTCTAATACCAAAGGGGTTTCAAAAGTGAGGAACCAAGAGCACCACAAATACCTCCCCCACCCCACCCCACCCGTCAATTCTCTCTCTCTCCTCTTCCCAAGCTTCTCCCTACTGACCTATTTCGCCTCCTCGATAACAGAACTTGAATGAAATCATATTAGCTTCTAAGGCTATACTAATCATGAGTAATTTGATTTCTGTATAAAATGTAAATTCAGGTTTGCGCACCCATTTTTGGCTTTCTTTATGTTTGTCCCATGTTCTTTGGTTGGGTTGTTACTTCCAAAGAAACTTTGGGTAAGTTTTCAGTTCAGTATTCTTTTGTTCCTTTCATAATTTTACAATGATGTGACAATTTGTCATCATTTAATTCAGTGTTATCTTCTTGTTTACAGAGTATAAAAGAGGAAACATACTATTGGGGTGCCTATGGTCTTTATGTTGTAATGACAACGGTGAACATCTCACTATTCTCTTCTTCTTTTTTCTTTATTTTATCTTTCTTTAGGATTGTAAATTTCATTTTTTGTTTTTGCCAGGTTTATGCCATATCGGGGTTGAGCGGAGGCTTTTTGACATATATAATGTCATTATCTATGCTTCTTGCCTGGTTCTGTTTTTCTCTCTGTAAAAGGAGCTTTGGGCCTCAATCTCTCAGGTATAGACTGCATGTATCCATACCATAATTAGTCATCAGTTGGCTTGATTTTTGTGAGGTATTTTCTTTAATTTTGGAAGTTCCCAATCCAGTAAAATCTTTTTCTGAAAAGCTGAGCCCGAAAAGGAGTTTAAGTAGACCGTTGTGTTTATGCACAAATTGTACGACTACTTACCCTTATTAGCAGAGTGAACCCTTGACTTTTGATAATTGCAAAAAATTACCATTCTTTTCATGTCCATGAAATTTTTTTCAATTTCTGGATTATACCTGTTTCTTGAGCAAATTGCTCAAGAACATCTTAATTTCATCATTTTCATGTTTCTTGTGAAATAAAGTCATTATGGCAGGTTTTAGAGAATGAGAGAAAGAGTCCAAGGAAAAAAAACTAATTCAAATATGTGTAAATAGAGGAGAATAATAACTTTGATGGCCATAATATGAGTTGTAATAGTTAAGATATTCTTGGTATGTTGAATCATGGAAAAAAGTGGTATTGTCAATTATTACTTGAGTGGTCATGTTGATTATTTTGTTTTTAAACTTTTTTCTTCTTTCTTCTCAAATAACGCTAACTATCAGGGCTTTTTGACATAAAGTTTAATAGAATTCAAAAGAGAAGCTCCAGTAATTAAAGGCTGGCACAGAAATCAATTAGTAATTAGTTAACTAATTACTGTAATCACTGATACTTAATAGAAAACCATAGATGAGACTAATAATCGAGAAAGATATAATGCTGAACACGTGTATTCATCCTCCCCAGTCAGCAAATAAACTGTTGATCTTTCATTAGTGAACTTTGGATTTTGCTGCTGGCAGTATAGGCACAGAATATAATGATCTTTTACTCTATATTTTTTGTGCTAATGTTCTAATGGCTAAAAGGATGTAGGTCATTGGCAGGATATGTGGTACCATTAATACCGTGCCTGGTATATAGCGTGTATTATGGAGGTTTTCTGACACAGTTTGTGATTGAAAAGATGGGCATGATGGGCTCCCTTCCACAACCTTATGGTATCAGTTTTTTTCCATTATATTATTATTTCTTTAAACTAAAATTTCAGACACTACTGGGTTATAATATGAGCCTGTACTTGATGGCTAACTGGCATTACATTTTCCATCAACTTTGAATGGTATTATTGTACATGGACTTCTCATATTTGTTGAGAAAGTAAAAACTAGTTTGATAGAGGACAGACTGACACCATTTTTGGGTACCATTTCCTGGATGACTAGTACTGATGCCTTGTTGAGTCATTTCCTAATAGGACTCTAGAAACTAAATCTTCTTGCTTTCATTCATTAAACAGAGGCTTTCTTTTAAACAGAATCAAACAAAAGAAAACGAGACAAGAAAGAAGTGTTTTTGGTGCTCTTTTAAATGATTACTGCAATGTTATAGGCAACTTTTCATAATTACCATACTAACAATATCTAATGTTAACATAATTTCAGGATTTTTTGTGCCAGATGTGATAGTTGCAGCTGTTATTGGACTGGTAACTGGCTGGTCTGTGGGCCCCCTATTACCAGTCACCAGCCAATGGTTAGCCAGGTCATCAATTATAAAATTCTTACTGCAAATCACAGTTGTCGGCCTAGCTCTTGCATCTCAGCTGTTCCCTTATAGTATCAGTGCTCCAAAAAGGGTCGTCTTTCAACATACCTTTGTCACTGCAGGTGATCCCTAAGTCCAACAGAATTTAACCAAGTGTTGAATATATTATATAAAAGTGAACAACTTCCTGTTTTGCTCCTTAAACCATGGAAGTTTCTATTTTTGTTTCAATTATGCTGATTTCTTACCATTTTTGGCCATATTTTTTCATTCTCGAAGAAACAAATGAATTGAGATCTTTGCGAATGCTAACACGATACAGGTTTCTTGTATTACTTCAACAAATACAATAACTCCATGTTAGCATTTAGTTTGCATTCCTGTTGCGCTCAGTACTTTAATATACAGTGACAACTGTGACCACATTGATAGAAATTAGGATATTTTCAAGCCAAAAATGAAATCTCAAAATATTACAACAAGCCAAAATGTATTTGGATGATACTTTAAGGGCATTTTAATGTAATATCTTTTAATTTGAACTGGTTAATATATTCTTACGAGTTGATGTGCTTTGGCCCCCACAGTAAGAAGTGTAAGTATCAGATATCAATATTATACCTGCTGTTGTAGTACTGGTCAAAGAATGGAACCTATTTGAATTGTTGGGAACCATGCACATGGACCTTTCTAAATTATAAATCAGAATTTACAAGTTTTGATAAGATAATGGTGAGCTTCAGTATCAGTTTGTTTGTTTATTTATTTATTTATTTTTTTTTCATGGCTGTGGCTTTAATAATCACCAATGAGGTTTATATACAATTCGAGAATTATACTAGATTGCTTATTTTATTTGGCCCATAGATTCAAGAAAGATAGAAGAGTCGAGCTATGGTTTATCAGTGGTTGATTCGAATGGATTGAATTTTCTTTTCTACAACTCACCTGATGCATCAAGATGGCTATTAAATAATTCAATATTGTCTTTTGAAGATAAATATCTCTCAGATCGAAGCTCTTGGGTGGTATGTGAACCTTACATGTTTGTTATATTGTACCAGTTGTTTATTTATTATCAACCAGCTACATCATTTTTTTATTTTTGTCAACTTTGTCTTTTTGCTCTGTTATTGGCTTAATCAATATTGGACTTGCCCATCTTTGTCATTCTAGAATTCTAGAAATACTAGAAATGCCATTCATAAATAGGTATGTGGTTGGTACCCTTTCCTTGCAGGAACTTAGGTATGTGTTTGGGACTAAAGGCTTTGTTGCTGCTGCTGTTGTAACTTTAGTAATGTATACCTTATATGTTACAAAGAGAGATGTCTGATAATAAATGCTTCTTTTTATTTATACCAATTCTAATACTTTATTTGAGATTTTGTAGGCAATATACCCTGTCTCTTTCTTGTTTACTGGAAGCCTAAAATTTCCTGCTAAAGAAGATGAAATACAGGAGCAATATAAAATCTTTCCTAGTTTGTCAATTCTAAAAACAGTGCCATTGTCTGAACATGGGCAACGTCGGATTCATCTTGAACTTCATTTAGGGTAATCATGCAAAATTTCTACAGATAGAAGATTAATTCTTTTTTTTTTTTCTTTTTGTAAAATTTTCACCTTAACATCGCCAAACTTAAAAAATCTGCTGTATGCAAAAGTTGGTTCTGATGTCCTTGTTTATGCTGATATGAAAATTGAAGGGACAAGTTTTGAGTTTCTCAAACATTATATACATCTGACAGTTTTCTTTTCTGTAGGTCCCTGTCACAAATTTGGGGTACAGCGATTAACATAACTGGCCCATTGGCTAATTGGTCTTTTGCAGATAGCACTCTACCAGGTGCGTTTTACATAAACCCCTTAAACTGTTATATTACAGATACACACCCTGCAAGGGAGCACTTTCTATTTTGGCGAGAACAAAATGAACTTAATTTACAGTATTTTATGATATACCCCGGGACAATGATGGTTTATCTGATTTTGCTTCTATACATCTACAGAACCTCAAGCAGTAAGTGGAGGCCCACCGTCATATATTTGCAGGCTGAGTGGCAAGAGCCATGAGAATTGGACCTTCTGGCTAGAGGTATTTTTATTTATATGTCAAGGACTACAGTTCTCTGCTGTAACTATGCAGAGCTAGGAGTACTAATGACGCTGTGGACTGGGGAAAAAAAAAAGGAAATTAGAAAGTACAAAGAAACAGAAACACATAATAAGAATGACCATGGTACCGACTGGATAGTGGTACAGTAATTTTTCTTAACTCGCATGTCAACCATACTAATCTGTGTCTTTCTTAAATTGTGAACTTTTAATTCACACCACAAATAAATTTTTCTTGCAGGCGAACAGTTCCAAATCATTGCATGTGGATCTAGCAGTACTTGATCAGTACCTTACTACTAGTGCAAGCGAATTGAAGAGTCTATTTCCTGACTGGGCTGATATTACAGCTTACTCCACATTTTTCTCAAGCTATGAATTCTAAAAGTGTCATATAATGCCTTCTTTGTTTTCATTTTCTTTCTTTATTTTTTTCCCTCATACGAAATGCTAGCTCACCATTCAAAGAATCATAGCAACATGTGCTCATATTCCCCTTGTGTAAAACCATGACTACAATATTATTTTTGCTTGTAAAAAATGCTCCATTTGCCAAATTAGCTCTACTTTTGTTCTTGAAATTTGTTTGTTCATGGATTTCAAAGTGTGACATATACAAGTCCCGCTACATGTTTAGATATATTGTAATGTAAATTATAACGAAATTAAATAATCCATGAAAACGCTCAAGGCTGGTGAAAAAGTTTGATATGTATAATTAAGATCTGGCATAACAAGTATTGAGTATCAAATATCTATCTTGCAGATAATTCAGGCAGTCCAATACCAATTCAAAATACAATTTAAAAAAATGGACAATACCGGAAATAAAAAGAAAGAAAAATTGAAGAAAAACAGCAGCTTAGTTCTCAAATATTGAAGATCTAGGAACAGGTTGATGTTCCCTTCTACGAGTTAATATCTGTTAAGGCTGGACAGCTTCTAGAAGTTTCTCATAAACCTGCCTTGCTGTCAAGTCTTCAACCTGGAGACCAGTATAAAACAATTGGAGTTATACCTTCAATATTAAATTCAACGAGTATTAGGGAAATGCTTTATTGAATTCCGAAGTTCAACTCACAATAAGAAGCTTGGATTTATTGTTCCATCCTCTCTGAAGTGTCATCTGGCTCAACCTTAGCCCCAGAACCTAGTTCTCACAAAAATTATCACATAGAATTTAACAAATAAAACAAAAGTTCCCGAGTAATTGCCAAACTAAATACATTACATTATAGTTCTTAAGAAAAAAAATACCACAGTATATACTGATTATTGTTTCCAATTATCATTACTACTTTTTTACAGGTGATCCAAATCAATCAACCTAAAATAAGCAACTAAAGTAAACCGATCCGTATTGCAGTTGTTTATTTATCCTGAAATATTTTTTTATCCTGGTTTTTGTATTGATCACAAGTAGAGCTGCTAATGAACTGGACAGTCCATGGACTATATGGACCAAAACTATGCTGGACATTTATGGACTGGACGGTATTTGGTTTGGACTTCAGTCCAGTCCAGATCCAATTAATAAAAATTATATGAACAAACTATGAAAATTGTGGACAAATCGTGGACAGATTGTGAACAAATCGTGGAAATTACGAACCGTCTCCGCTTCTTCTCACCTCTAGATCTCCGTCTCTCTCTCTCTCTCTCTCACCCTCAGCCCGAGCCATCTCCTCTTTCACCTGACCTCACCTCATCTCTATCACTGCTTCTCACCGACTCCTTGCACCTCCACGGCTCCACCTCGACCTCATGTCCATGGCGACTCACCTCAAAACCTTCATCCCTCTTCTCTAGGCAAGCTAACAGAATCAATTGCCAAGGAGGCTTCAGCTGGATAAGAGAGAGAGAGAGGTAGAGACGATTATCTCTCTTTCGTAGTTCATTCCATGGTCTTTGGAAACCCTACAGAGGTTAGTAATGGCGAAAGCAGAAGGGCGAGGAGCACAAACCAGAGGATGCGTGCTTCTTCACCAGAAATTGTGCCTCTCGATCGATGTGCTAACTGGCCAGTATTCTAGGTAGAAATGTAGAACGATCGTAATTTGGTGATTTTGCTAATAATACTTTAGCAAAATTAGTATTAGCTGTTAGATTGTCTTCTTATGATATGAATCTATGATTATTGTATATTCATTTTTTTTTTTAATTTTCTTTTTATTTTTAGTTTATGAATTTCTATTCTGAGAGATTCCTTGATTAGTGGCAAGAAAAGTGTAATAAGGTTTCTATTAGATGTGGCACCATTATACTGGTATAGTCATTTATTGGCTATGCGTGTATCAGTTTGATTTATTAGTGATGATTGATATATAGTATAGTACAATTTTTATTGACCATGTTTCAGTTTTGTTCAATTCATATATCATATATTTTAAATTTCAAATAAAAATGATATTCAATTAAAACAGATCAGTTTTGTCCAAAAGTTGATCCACCTGGTTAACTTATGGACAACAGCGGACAAATATTGGACAAATAGTTGAGCTGGACGTGGACGGAAAATCACTAAATATTGTGGACATGGATTGGTCATGGAATTCATCTCTTAAGAATTGGACGGACTTGGACGTCAATTGGAATCCGTCCACTAGCAGGACTAATCACAAGTTCACAACTATTAACATCTGTGCTCTGAAGCATAAGCATAACAAAATAACCAAAGAAAAAGAAAGAAAAAAAAAACAGAGAACATGCCTTGCCCATGAATTCAAGGAGTTCATTGTTGGCTTCACCTCGAGCAGCTGGAGCAGCCACCGTCACCCTTACGTCATCAGCATTTACTCCTAGAAGTGAAAGGTTTAAGAACGCACTGGGCTCATAACATAAGCACACAAACAGAAACATAACATAAAATTAAATATACTTGTAATAGCTGATCGCTGGGCCCGGTCTTCTACTTCAATAGCTACCTGAACAAGCCCTCCTTCAAGATTAGATATGCATGGTGGCACTGGTGCATCCTACAAAATATTTCACCATCATTAACTTTTGCCACATGAATAAAATATACTGAAACTATTTCATCTCATGTGAAGATAGCACCATATATTGAGCACTCGATTACTATTAAAAATTGGAACTCCAAGCACTTGTGATATCTGCAACCTTGATGGCGAAGGTACACGTAATTCCATCAAACGACCATCATTTTGCCACTACATTTGCTAAGAATTTTTCTTTCCCTCCTAGATCAAATAGAGTACAAATCAAGAAAAACAAATTGAGGCTTTGGGTTCTAAGGTTTGATGAACGTGTAAGAATTATAAGTCAATATATAGAAGATTTGAGTAACTTGGTCATTTCTTGGGTAAGTTCTGTTGCTTGTTTGGGTAAATCAAGGAAAGCGTTCAGTCATATCTAGGTGCAATTGCATAAGGATATATGTAAGGCAACATTAAGTTAACGTGAGGTAAATCACAAAGAAATGGTTAATTGCGCTTACAGGGGCTAAAATTGGCATCGAAAGCAATAATTTATCTAAACTTAAGTAATGATTTGTACCTGAGGGTTTGTTTCAGCTGCAACTGAGCTCAGTGCACCATCTACAACATAAATAAAGGAAGCATTCTGCAAATCCTCTTCAGCCCGATAACAAACAAAGAGGTCACAACCTATACAGGCCATTCTAAACTGCTTCTCCAACTTCCCTTCACCCCTTCACCAACAAAAATATTATCAGAAACAAATAAATAATATCAGAGTATCAGAAGTACAACAAGGTGTAAAGTGCAAAGCTTAAATTAAATCGATATGTAAGTTGAAATTAGATGGTTAAGGTTAGAGGCTACAGCAAAGACCAAACTCTCATTCTACAAAAAATTCAAGTAAACAAGCTTAAAGAACTAGCACAAGATGAATCCCAAAGAAATGAAAGTCAATAATAATCCAGTTCCAGTCTGAAAAAAATGACCTTTTAAGAAGAATTTTGCCAGCCTCTTTAGTATGAAGCCTAGCGAGATGGTTAGTCTTGTCCAAAACATAGGCCTTGTCAGTTTTCCTCTTGGGCATTTTCTGCAATTGAGTATCTTCAGGAAAACCAATCAGTAAGTAATAGTGGGCAATAAATTAGCTTTGATCCAGAAGTCTAACAAAAAACACAATGTAGTAAAACTATATCTATAACTCCACTTTGTGATTCCATAACCCACAAGGCCACAACACTTAAGACAACAATTCATAGTGTGAGGCCTAGTAGCTAGGCGATCTTAATTGAATTTAATTATTGTTCATTTGCTTATAATTGTTAGAACATTTGAGAGCAAAACTAAATGGGAGCAAGAGAGAGAGAGAGAGAGAGAGAGCAGACCGGAGATGAGAACGTGAGAGGAGCAGTGCTTGCAGTAGTAGACGAAGAGTTCGGAGTCGGGGCCCTCCGCCGCCGCGTCTTCGCTCGAGTACGTGTGCGTCGTCCTCTTCGGCATCTCTCTCTCTCTCTCTCTCTCTCTCTTGTTAAAAATTAAAATGGAGAGAGAGGCACGGGATCTGATCAGAAGCAGCCCCACTCAATACAACAACGGAGAGACAGCCGCATCAACAGCGCATTCAATCTGGGCCGTTCACACTCAATACTACAAAAAGCATGAAGAGTGAATCCGGCTTTTACCCCTCTCCCTCTCGCATCAAAATTTTATTTATCCATCCATTTTGTACGGGAGAGTATATCCGAACCGATCGATCTAATCTCGACGGTTAAAATTTTTAGAGCCTATCAATCTGGTATTATGCACGGAGCTTACATTAACCGTTGAGATTAGATCTAACGGTTCAGATGAAAGGTGGACACTCTACCAACTTTGAAAGATTGGCGGAGGATATCATTTCATTTTGTATATTCGCCTTCAGATTTGAGATCCACTCCAATTTAGATGAGAATACCCTTCGTGCTCATTCCAATTTTTTCTCTAACGCAATAACGATGCATCTCTTTCAAGGATATCAATTAATATATTAAGCTCTGCATATTGACTTTTCGTTGACCGCACTATTGCTTCATAGTTATTTAGACAGTGTTTCGATCCTGCCCGTTCATTCTTTTCTGCTGAGATCCAACGACTGGGTAGCGCTCAGAGGATTAGGTGGGTCTTCGTCTTTGTACGGCTTCAAAGGTGCCCATTTCTCTTCGGTTTGATCGATTAGATTCCTCGCATCCGCTCTCTCCTCAATCATGCGATTTTCTTTTTCGGAGGATATTCTGGACCGGCTTTTCCGCTGGAGGGAATTAATAAAGATTAAGGAAAGAAGATTTAATTAAAAGATTAAGGAAAGACGGGTCGGGTAAAAACTAGATTATCAACCCTTGAATTAAAACCCGACCCAGTACAACCGGGTTAGTAAAATTGAAACCCAAACCAACCCGATTAATATTTGAACCCGATAAAATACGGATCGGGTCGGACGGATTTTTATTTTCCTTGTACAACCCTACCATTTCAACACAGTTGAAAGAGGTAAAATTTTTATTATTACAGGGCCATCGACAGTTTCGCCCCTTGAAAAAAAATTATGGTTTTGAATTTGATAGCTCTTTCTATAATTTAAAAGTGTTTGCTCACCGTATGGAGACCATTCAGTGCCGTACAGTTTGATCCCAGCTTGAAATTATACCAAAGAAAAGAAATTATAGGGCATGAACATGATGCTATAATTTCTCTTTGCTGGAAGTTTTTGGAGAAAGTTAGTACTTTAGGTAAGTGGGTCAATTAAAAATCTTCACACATTTATCTTCATACATTTATTGACTATTTTCTTTTGTCTTTAGGTAAGCATGAACCGGAGGATACGATTTTTTTTATTTTGCCAATTGATCCTTCGTACATGGATGCAACATGGGTTAGTCCGAACTATCCAGTACTCTTCTTTGTTGCTTATTTAATAATTATTGATGCCATCATTTGGAGAAAGTTTCACTGCATAATCTCAACTAAGAGTGCTCTGTTAGCTTTAAAATTATCGTTTCCTTAGTCTTTTGGATAATGCAAAAATGTCCCTACACTTCCTGGCTTATAATTGAGGCTTATAATACAAAACATAGATCTATTTTTTCATCGGATTTTCGCTGATTTTTTCCCTTTTGCCTCCATTGCAGTTTTGCCGGTCAAAAATTTGAAGATTTTGGAGGCTGCTCATTGCCATTTGGTCTTGAGAGAGGAATTTCAGGCCATGCTTCAGGTTTCATTTGGTTGCATTTGATTTGATTTTTCATTTTTTAGTGTTGCTTTCTTTACCATTCTGATCAAGTAATAAGAGATTGTGAAAGGGTGTTTCAATCCCTGATAAGGTAAATCTTTGTATTTTGTCTCAAGATTACTATCTCATTTCATTTATAGCTAGATCTGAGTTTTGTCTTGCACTTGATGAAGGTATGAAAGAACAAAAGTAATTGGAAGTTGCAGACAGAATATGAGGCGATCTCCAGGGTGTTTGTTACATTGTCGAAGAACCTCAATTATGCTTTCCAATATGTTGATATATACTATTATGTTAATTGTTAAATTTCATAGGAATATCATATGTATAGCTGGTTACAACGGTGCACTCAAACACTTTCATACAAAAGAACTTCTTTTGGATGTTGAACCTCCAGGAAAAAAAAAATTAAGCAAATTTTTACCATTACCCATCGGAAAATATGGATTACATTACATTAACCCTTATTTACATTGCATCATACAATAAATTACAGGAGAATTGAACAGAATATAGATTCTTGGGTCGAATCGTGAGATGATAAATTGGAGGGCAGGTAATCAACATGCATGTGAGTTTTTTGCACCTTCAAAATTTTTCCCTTATGGACCTACAAATAATGCGAAATTTTAATTTAACATATATAAATATTTTTGTTGCAATTATAAATGATTACAAAATGTTAGCTAATAGTTACAGTCATCCCCTCTCCAGTAATGTAAATGGAAAATGATAGTGCTTATATATAAAGTAAATTAATTCATTGTAATTTCCAAAAGGAGGAGCAAGGATAAAATGGAGAGTCGAAAATTAGAATAACATAATATGCAATATAGCTGCCTGCTTGAATAGGAGACATATTAATGGTCAAAATAGTCAATAGGAATATTTTCGATTATTCCAACATACATGTAAATTTGATTTGATTATTCTGTATTGTACGAAAGGAAATTTCACCTTAAATTTAGTTTGGTTCAGAAAATTATTTATTAGTTTGCTTCTATTCAAGATTCAAATACATGCATTTTATCAACTTTCTCGGCTTCTATTCATCTATTTGTTTAGTATACACAATGTAAATGAAGTTTAATATGTATGTCTTGGTGTGAACAGGTTCTTATGGGGACGCCATAAGCTCTGGATGTGATTTTGGTGCAGGATTAGGTTGTGTACCAATTGCTGGTACGAGATTTTAGGTTCTGGTATGGAAACAGGGGTGAGTTTGTGAATTCCTGAAGTTTTTCAGGGCTTAAGTGAACAAAAATGAGTTTTTGTTTAGAAATAGAGGGGGGAAATTCTAAATTTCCAGGCTTAAATGGGTTTGGGTTTAATTCATGCCTTATTAGGTTGGGTCTGGATCTGAAACTCTCTTCTATTTGGACCTTCACTGTTTGGAAAACAGATATGAGTTTGGCAGCGAATAGGCAGTACATTGTTGCTTATTCATTTGGTAACTCAAGTAATAGGGCAGAGATGATTGGATATCTATCAACTTCTCTTGGAGCCCATTTTGCTACTTCGCTTGACATTTTTAATAAAAGAATGTACATTGGTTCATGGTGGTTAGAGCAATAATTTCCTCAACATATATTAGTTAACAAATGTAACAGTATGAATACCCAAGAGTTTTTCGTATGAACCCCTATCATTTTCAACTTTTAAAGCCTGTTGTACTCATCTAGATGTTTAGCTTATTAATTTCCTTTGTTTTGTTCATTTTTTATCATTGTTTTATTCATTCTACACAGGGTCTGTACGACGGAGAGCAAAATCAATTAAAGGACAGCAACTATGACTTTTTTTTTTGTTGTTGAGGATTTAATCACTGCCAGGTTCACTCTAAATTCTATAATTTGAAAACATAACTGAGTTATGTTTGAAACAAAAGTGACCGATAAAGAGTTGGTGCAGAAAAATCTTACTGAAAACTTAGGTTGTTCATGATCTATAATAACGTATCAAAAAAAAAATTTCTGAAATCAACAACCTACTATTACACTACTGTTGGAACGGTACATATTGTATAGGTGATTATCACATTTTAGTTTTATACGTAGGCCTGCTGTTGAAGAAGATATACAACATTTATGTAATAGACTAAAGTACTAATAAAATCTTAACATTAATGTTCCTATCTTTCATCTTATTTTTATTGTTTTTTTAAAATAAATTTATCTATTTCCACTATGGTTCGTACATGTAATAGAGTAAACTACAAATAAAAACTACTTTAATAGTAAGATTTAACAAAAAGATGAGAGGAAATATAACAAAAAGACAAGACGAAAAATAGATTGCGCAACGCGCGACGGCTAGTTTGAGTCATTTTGAGAAAAAAAAAGAGTGGATCTCTCAAGAGGAGGCGTGTAGGCATAGTCGCATGGGAATTGCTTCATACACTACTCATTTTTGGAGATCCACTCGACGAAAATGTCCTTCAAATTTCAAACTGGATGTGAATTGAGAGACATAAATTGAAATAATGCGAAGGATATTTTCGTCCAAAAAGAAGTGAATCTCTAAACTGAGTGTATGAAGCAATTTCCTAGTCGCATGGAAGTGGTAGTTGCCTTTCGTTGACTTTGAATAATAATAAGGCGTTGAGCAAAAGTACATCATCTTTTTCTGTCCATATGCGAAGAAAATCCAATAAGGCGTTAACCTTTTTCTTCATCTTCAAGTTGTTCAAGTTCTTCTTTTTGGATGAAGGAGAAGAAAATCCAAACATTTCTGTCGTGCGCCTAGTTTAACATTTGTAGAAACAAGTTTTTCAAAATCCAATATTATAAGCGTAATTTATGTGATACACATATTATATGTAAATAAAATGATGAGATTTGATATTAAATTTTTTTTATTGATTTTAATTTTGTTGAAATTAATGATATTTATGACATCATAATTAAAGCAGTATTAAAATTCATAAAGTTTTATTGGCAAACTATTTGTACTCCCAACAGTATATCTATATATTTCTTCTTTAATTTTCAATTTTATTTGAATTAATTTTAAAAATATATCAAATTATTAAGAAATAGTTATCACAAGTGATATCCCGAATAACTTTAAAAAAGGCCGGGAAAAGCTTTTGTGAATCAGGGACTATTATCCGAGAAAATTCAAAAGTTTAGAATTATTTTTGCATTGCAAGCCATTTTTTGCATTATATAAAACTGAGATTTTGAATTGCGCCACGTTTAACGAGTAATATGGAACATGTGTTTTGGGCATGGCTTCTTTTTTCTTTTGGGATTAAGCAAACTAATTGTTTTGACAGTGTTACGGTTACCTGTAATTGATAGCCTTGTTAAGGTTCAAAATAAATTAACAAGTCGCGACTTATTTTAGTCTACCTCAATTAACAAACTACTATATTTGGAAAGAACAAAAGACACGTTAGTCAATAGTGACACGAGGACAATGAGAATCTCAATTTTAAGCAAACTGCAAACGGAACAGTTCAATGAACCTATGAAGTGACTTGTGACGAATCTAACAGTAAATGAAACTTAGCAGATCAAATTCAATATTTATACAAGTGTGATTGGTAAACAAAACGTTCTTCATTTGCAAACTTAAACCAATAAAAACTTACTAGGGGAAAAAAAAGACAGACCTATTTTTCCAAACACATGAAAAATATTGTGACTGAGATCATGGATTAGCGTGTGTATGTATGTGGTCCTATTTTGGTCCGTCAAAACTTAATCCGACCTGACCCGACGAAAGAATTGCTTATATGAATAATGCAACATAAAAATATTTCATGGAAGGCAAAAATGAAAGGATAGTATGTGTGTGGCTGCCGGAATTTGCTCATCACAAGCACAATAACAATCTCAATGAATGCATCTACCAGGAAATCTCCAAGAGAAATAGCCAAAATTCCCTTCTTTTATTCTAGCTCTGTAGTTCTTCCAATCCTCGAGCACATTTCTTAAATCATAAAGCTCATTCTCGAGACCAATACAACAGTTCGCATGCATGCTACAAATCTTGCTCAAATCCTTGCCATGCTGACAGAAACCGCCAAATTAGGCAGTGTCCAAAAACTGTATTTTCACACCCAGACGAGCAGACAGCTCTCCTTTTATCTTGTCAAATGTGTACTGCTCGTGTTTACCAGGAAATTGTTGCCTTGACAACTGCCAATTTTTGTAGAACTCAATTGTGTTATGGCCAGACCGGACATAAAGTAAGCCTCCGTTGGGGTAATTGCCTAAGGATTTTGGGTCGCCCACAAAAAAATCAGTTGACATGATCAGGTCTGCTTCTTGTGAGAGGTGCGGAAAGGGGTTGTGAAACCAGACTATGTCAACATCCTGTTATTGTCAATTCAATTTTATTAGAAGTTGACGCTTAATTATTCACTGTAAAAAAATAGCCATCTTATAAATAATTATGTTCATTTTGTAAATAATAAAATTGACAAAAATGTAATGTAAATATGTAAACAAAAACAATCAGAGAGAACAACACGAAGATTTTACGTGGTTCAGTACAAAGTGTACCTACGTCCACGACTCACACACACCACCAATCTTTTTTATTTCTTTTTGAATAATTGAGTACAAGAGAGATAGATAGAGGAAGAAAATGGGTTCTTCAGGAAGGGACGCACCTTTATAGAAATATAGGTGGCCATAATTATTGTTTCTATTTTTGTTTTAAAACAAAATAAGGAAATAAATTATTTACATAATTTCTGACGCATTTCGGACCGAAATGGCTCCGAAATCGGTCCGAAATTTCGCCTCTGGCTCACACTCCCCCTCAAGTTGGCATGTAGATGTTTCGCATGCCCAACTTGCAAATTGCTTCATGGAAGATAGTGCTGGAAACTCTTTTTGTCAATATGTCTGCCAGTTGTTCTTCAGTTCTTACATAAGGAATGCTAATGATTTTTTCTTCCAAGTTCTGTCGAATAAAATGTCGGTCCACCTCAATGTGCTTGGTCCTATCATGTTGTACTGGATTCTGAGAGATAGCAATGGCAACCTTGTTATCACAAAACAGCATCATTTCTTCACAACTATAGAAACCAAGGTCTTTAAGTACCCTTTTTATCCACAGCAATTCTTGCAGTCCTTTAGCAATTCCTCTGAACTCAGCTTCAGCACTCGACAAGGCCACTACCTTCTGTTTTTTGCTCCTCCATGTGACCAAATTTCCACCAACAAAGGTGAAGTATCCAGATGTAGACTTCCTGTCAGTTACATCTCCTGCCCAATCAGAGTCTGTATAACCTTCAACTTGAAGATGTCCATTTTTCTTGAAGAAGATACCTCGTCCTGGGGATCCCTTGAGATACCTTAAAATCCACATAACAGCCTCCATATGTTGCTCACTAGGAGCATGCATGAATTGACTCACCACAGACACAGCATAAGCGATATCAGGTCGAGTATGTGATAAGTAAATCAATCTCCCTACCAATCTCTGGTATTGTTCCTTGTTTGTTGGTACCTGATCAGGAAATATTCCTAGTTTGTTGTTCTGTTTGGTAGGTGTGTCAACAGGTTTGCAATCTAACATTCCTGTTTCAGCAAACAAATCTAGTACATATTTTCTCTGAGATAAAGATATACCTTCTTTGCTTCGTGTGACCTCAATCCCTAGGAAGTACTTCAATCTGCCCAGGTTCTTCATTTCAAATTCCTTGGACAATTTTCTCTCTAGATCTTGGATCCCTTCAGAGTCATCACCTGTGATTATCATGTCATCAACATAGATTATCAAGATTACAATTTTTCCTTTATTCTTTAAAAAGAACAATGTATGATCTGTATCACTCTGGGTGTATCCATATCCTTTCATGGCATTGCAAAATCTTCCAAACCAGGCCCTTGGCGACTGTTTTAGACCATACAGTGCTTTCTTCAACTTGCACACAAGAGGTTGTTCACTTGAATGACCATATCCTGGTGGGATGTCCATGTAGATTTCCTCATCTATGTCCCCATGTAGGAATGCATTCTTCACATCAAACTGATGTAGTGGCCAGTCTTTATTTGCTGCAATGGACAACAGTATTCTAACAGTATTCAGCTTGGCTACAGGTGAGAATGTCTCCTGATAATCTACCCCATATGTCTGAGAGTATCCCTTTGCAACTAGCCTAGCTTTATACCTGTCAATTGCTCCAGTGGGCCCATATTTAACTGTGAATATCCATCTGCAACCTACTGTCTTTCTATCTCGTGGCCTACTCATCAGTTCCCAAGTCTCATTCTTTTCCAGTGCTTTCATTTCTGTCTTCATTGCATCCATCCATTTGGGATCACTAAGTGCTTCATTCAGATTACTTGGAATGTGAACTGACGCTAGGGTTCTATCAAATTCCTTCACAGGATCTGGCATGTGAGATACAGTCATAAAATTCGCTATTGCATACCTGCCCTCACCAACCTCATCTGGTCTGTACCTCTTAGGAGGTCTGCCTCTGTTAAACCTGAAAGGTAACTGATAACCAGGATTAGTAGTAACAGGTTCAAAATCACTTACCTCTGACTCCGGAGTCTGGTCACGTGGTGAAGGAGAAGACTGTATAATTTCATCACTGTTACTCTCCAAATTCTCTTCTGTTGGACCCGAATCATTAAGTGGGTCCATTTCTGGATCAGATTTCTCACCTTCAGGCTCTGAATTCGGACCGAAATTTCCAGAATTCGGACCGAAATCTGTCTCTGGTGTCATGATTTCCTCTCTGTTCGGTCCGAAATTTTCAAAATTCGGACCGAAATTTGTCTCTGGTGTCATGGTTTCTACTCTGTTTGGTCTGAAATTTACATCCTCTGTTGCATCAAACCAGGGATCATTATCTATGACACTCTTCCCCTGAGAATGAGCCCGATCTTTCACAAAATATCCCTCATTTTCAATGAAAGTCACATCCATTGTAGTATAAATTTTTCTTGAGACCGGGTTCATACACTTATATCCCTTTTGACGTGGACCATACCCTATGAACACACATTTTTCAGCACAAGGATCCAACTTTGACCTTTGATGTTTCTGTATATGAACATAGGCAATACACCCAAATATCTTTGGTGGAATTGTAAGGACAGAGGGAATTAAGCAGTATTTTGAAAGTACTTGCAAGAGTGTTTGAAAGTCAAGTACCACAGAAGGTAACCTATTCATCAAGTAAACTGCTGATGTAACTGCATTATCCCAATAAGAATGAGGTACATTATTTTCTAGAATCATTGCCCTGGTCATTTCTAGAATTTGCCTATTCTTTCGCTCTGCTATGCCATTTTGTTGAGGAGTACCCACACAACTTGTTTCATGTATAATCCCATTGGTGTTAAAAAATTCTCCTACTGTTTTGTTGACAAATTCTCTTCCATTATCACTTCTGAAAATTTTAACATTTCTATCAAACTGGTTCTTTACCATGGTAATGAAAGATTTGATGGCAAGTGGTACCTCAATTTTATGCTTTACCAAATTAATCCATGTCATTCTGGTACAATTGTCAACAAATAACACAAACCATCTGTTACCACCTAGGGATTCAACCGGGGAAGGCCCCCATACATCAGAGTGAACCAGGTCAAAAGGAGTGGTTTTATCATTATCCAAGTTCTTAGCAAAATGAGCTCGATGACTCTTAGATTTAATACATACCTCACAATCAAAAGATTCATTCTCAAATCCAGAAAATAAACTTGGATAAAGATGCTTGAGGTACCCAAATGAAGGATGGCCTAAACGCCTGTGCCACATCCAAATCGAAGACTTCCTACTTGAACTCAAGCCAGCAGATAAGTGAGCTCTTCCAGTAGCTATATCTTCCAATTGATACAGTCCTCCCTTCTTAGTACCACGACCAATAATCTCCTTTGTCATAAGGTCCTGAAAGAGGCAAAATCTGGGATACATGAGTACAACACAGTTAAGTTCTTCACACAATTGTCCTACAGACAATAGTCTCGATGAAAGAGAAGGAACCAATAAAGTGTTTGAAAGAGTTAAAGAAGAGGAGAATTGAACATCTTCAGCCCCTGTGACTGGATGAACTTCTCCATTTGCATTGACGATCTCAGTCTTCCTTGGATGAGATTTGCTTATCAAGTCGTCCTTGTTGTAAGTCATATGGTCAGTTGCCCCTGAATCTATAATCCAACAGTCGTTTAGGTTTTGGATAAGGGTCATGGTCTATAGTATTTTGATTGCTAGAGATTTTTAGGTCGTTTCAGATTTATAATTCAAGGTTTAGGTCAGATTCAGGAAAAATTTCGGTCCGAAATTATGGGTTTTCGGTCCGAAATTTTGGTTCTGGTCGAAGTCAAAAAGTCGAGAAGAAGAGTCAACTCCACAAACTCCTTGTTCAAGGAAGAAAGATCAACTGCGCAGTAACTCACACAGAGAATAAACTCACACAGTAACACGGTGAGATCCGGTCAAGAAGAACGGGTCTGATTGTGCAGTAATTCGCACAAAGAGGAGCCGACTGTGCAGTAACTCGCACAGGGGTAGAAACACACAAGTCTCAGAACCTAATGCTCTGATACCATGTAAACAAAAACAATCAGAGAGAACAACACGAAGATTTTACGTGGTTCAGTACAAAGTGTACCTACGTCCACGACTCACACACACCACCAATCTTTTTTATTTCTTTTTGAATAATTGAATACAAGAGAGATAGATAGAGGAAGAAGATGGGTTCTTCAGGAAGGGACGCACCTTTATAGAAATATAGGTGGCCATAATTATTGTTTCTATTTTTGCTTTAAAACAAAATAAGGAAATAAATTATTTACATAATTTCTGACGCATTTCGGACCGAAATGGCTCCGAAATCGGTCCGAAATTTCGCCTCTGGCTCACAAAATATATGTATGTATATTGTCCAATGAACTAGTAGATTGCTATAACCAAAGAAAAAAAAAAAGTCAAGAGTTGGTGCAAATGAGATTCTCATTCAGAGGGTATTTTGGGGGCACACATGCAATTCCTAGCCACTTTATATGTTCAAGTAAATTTAAGTCTAATTAAAAAAGATTGATGGATGAAACACCAAATTAGCCTGAAAAAATTCTTTCTGTTAATTATAAATCTGGACCAAGCACATTGACATTTTCAGAAATTATGTTATATGACCAAAATAGTAAAAATAAGCTTAATTCATAAACACACATACCGTGAAAAGGAAGTTGTATCCTAGCTCTAGGATACTCTGCTGGAACCGATTCCTCCTCCACATTATCTCAAGATAATCTCCTTTCATGTACGATTGCTCTGAGGCGAAGTTCAGACCATCCACACGGAGTAAATAGCAGTGTGGATGCTGGGACTTGCATTTTTCAAATGCCTTTTGATCCATTGCAACAATAACCAGGTGGTTCAACATGTGTAAGATCTGGTCACCATGGTGAAAACTCTCGAAAAACAGGTCAAGGAGAGAGCCTGGTGCCGTCCATGCGTCATTTATTGCAGTCATTATTATAGTCTTGTCAGGTGTTGCTACTCTTTTAAGTAGATCAGAGATATCTTCTGCCTGTGATTAGATAGTTTTTTTTGTCAAAAACAAAAAGTATTTTGAGGAAAATGTTTGTAAATTTGTACAGTTCAATTTTTTAAAATGTTTTTTTTTTTTTTTGTCTATTTTTTAGCAAGGACAAATTACCTTGCTATCTTCAGGATTTCAAGCCGAGAGTACTGATATATGGTCTCTGTAAGTTCCCTACTTGAGAAACTACATTGTCTAACTTAATAATTTAGAGGGCCATTTTAGAATGTCTTCACTTTTGTGTTGATCCCAATTGATAGAGACAAACATATTCCTCTTAGGCTGTGCTCCAGAACTCCATTAATAAAGGAGAGGAACGGAGAGAAGAGTAAAGGTTGACCGGAAATTTGTTACCCTCCGATTTGGAGTGGAGAAGTTTACTCTGAAAACTTTCGAATTTCAGTCTGTCTCTTCCCTCTTTTTCTTTTCCTTTCCGTCGTCTTCTCTTCTGCGTGGAGCGAGTAACCAATCGGGCAGAGTAAACTCGTCCGTCACTCTCCTCTCCTCTCCCTCCGATTTGGTGTTCTGGAGCATAGCCTTAGTGTACTTTTTAGCATGTACTTACAAATTTGAAATTTCTAAGCATACCTACCCGGACGAGTACCTTTTGTCAACCAATTCCCTTTAAGTTAGATATAATTTTGAAGAAGCCCAAAATAATAAATCAAAATTATGCTACGTTGTTGATTTAAAATAATTCATGAGGAAATTCATTATAATTTACACCCACTGTGTCCGCTTTGAATAAATTTTACAAAGAAAACTTCTGCTCAAAATTTCCAAATCAAAGAAGCAAGAGGTTATTTTGATATTTTCAAATTAAAAAAGGAAGAAACTTTTAGTAAATTATTTACCTGATCATGAGCAGTTACAGTCTCAATTATCTTCTTACTATCAATTCTTTTTCTCTGCGTTTTCAAACCCTCTGTTATTCTATTATTCCTTGATCTTCTTCTGTGAACAATTTTCTCTTTTCTGTGAACAATCTCGCTATTGATGCCATCAGTGCTCTTCTCGGTTCTCTCAAGCTGAGTAGAGGCTACCTTCCTAGTTGCTTCTCTCAAGCTCTCCTTTTGCTTTCTCGCACCTTCTGACAGGTCTGATGACGTGTACAACACTAGAAACACAAGAACAAGTGATGCTCCTAGTAGAAAAGTGCTTGAGCGCATGGTGCTCCAGATTTTGTGTGCGAGAGAAAGTGACAGAGTGCGAGGGGGGGGGGGGGGGTTCTTACTTCTATTATATAAATTAATTCCGCGAGTAATTAAGTAGATTGCGATGCAAGCAAATGTTTGCTTCTAATTATTGTTTTAACTTTTAAGTACCCAAATTGAAGATGTTAGTAACTAGGTAGTTAAGAACTAGCTCTTGGGTCTAATGGCAAAGAGCAGTGCATCTTGAGTGAAAGGTCACAGATTCGAAATCCGGCTGGAGGTCTTTCATAAACATTTAATTTAAAAATAAGTTGAATGACTTAGACCTCCGATTTATCTATAAAGAAAAAAAGTAACTAGGTAGTTATTTTATGGACTATTGGACTTGTTCTACAAAAGATTTTTTAAGGTCGTTTTTCCATTTTTTTTTTTTAAGAGGGGTTAGTGGTGTGATATTCTTAATACGTTCATTTTTGTCCTAGACCGAATTGGTACCAACTTCTTACGTTTCATCATTTCATTTTGTTATTCCATGCCACTCTTGCTTATTTTGAGTTGAGTTATATTACAATCGTCATTGGGCAAAATTGAAGTGACATAAAGTTGTAATTTCAAAAGTTAATTCTATTTGATATCTTAACATATTTTATTTTTATAACTGTACTCGATAATCTCTATTGAATTTCTTTAAAAAAAAAAGATCTGAACAATATAGTCTGTAAGTAGGTATTTTATATAAAAATTCATTTAATTCATTGATTAAAATCTGAAAAATACAATAGAAATTACAAATAAAACATTTTTAAACTAAAAAGAAGTGAACGATCTTTTAATTTTCATATCGGTATCACATGCAATAATCGAGATATACTTCACCTTACTAACGAAATTCATTATTTCTTTTTCCGGCAATAGTGCTAACAATTTTTATATGTTAGTCATGAATAAAATTATAGAATAAACAATAAGTTGTGTATTGCATAACATAACTTAATTGTCATAATGACAATTTGACATAATATTAAAATTACCAAAAAGTATCGTTGGCATAATATTTGCGACTTTATCATTTCGTAATTTTTCATTGACACATCTAATTATGAGCTTGAGGTAAAAAATAAACAAATAAATAAATTGAAACAAAATAAAAAAAAAAAGGGACCTGCAATCGCTTGAATGGACCGTCTCACTATTTCAGTTTTGAACGGAAACGAAACAACTCGAAAACCGGCAATGAAATTATTTCTTTTTCCGTTACGTTTGTCTTTGTTCAAAAAGAAAATTCAAGTTGAGGTAGTTGGTAGTCAATTGTCATGGACTAGGCGTGGCCTCTTATGACCTGTTCCAGATCACAAGTCATTTTCTTCTTTGTTTTGTTGCTGTACTTGTGTTATCATAACTGCATCCCGGAGCTTCTCTAATAATGGATATATGATGATAACTTTACTTTTGAACGATTGCTTACAATCATCCGACCTAATTTTATTTCGGAGAAGTTGTTTTGTTTTAACGCGCCAGGCTTTTATTAATTTTTATATGATCATTTTTAAAATTTTATTTTGAATCACACATACACATAATAAAGCTACTGTGATTTTTTTTTTTTTTTTTTTTGTTCCAGAAGGACCCCCTAGCTGAGCATTTGTGTCAGCTTTTGCAGTGATGTCAGTGAAGGTGTATTGGATCGAAATGGATTAGATTGTACAAGCAATAACAACTCAAAACACGATATACCACAAAGTTTAGCCCACAGAAATACTCATCAAATAAGGAAACAACTATGATCCTTGCACCTTGCTTCCTTTTACTAGAAAAAGTACCACGGGTAAATAAAAATTAAAAAATATTTATATCTTAACAAAGATTAAAATCAATATAAAAACATAATTTAACAAAAAAATACATTTTTATAATAAAAAATTTAAAAACTTATATTTCATAAAAATTTTCCATGTTTGCTCTCTTTTTAAAATAGAAAAAATAATTATTATTGTAATCAATTATCTTTTCATTTAGATGTAGAACCAAATAATAATTTTTTTCATCTACCGATAGACATCCAGCCACAAGTCAAATCGATCAGTACAGAATGTGGATACATGATAGATCTAGAGGTGATAACTAATCTGTTTTTTCGAGAACGCACTCTTGAATCTGTGAATATTTTGAATCATTGGATTTAGTATTTGACCTCGGAAATAATATCAGCCGTTGGATCTCCATCCATTTACCCTTGATCAATTGCCCATCCTTATTATCCGTAGGCCGTAGCGGGTCAGTGGTCACCCAGACGGCTACCCTTAATTTAGTTTTTAGTACCGTCTTCCTCCTTGGAATCCGACAAATCCAGTATACATTCACTTTCTCTACCGGAGCTTTGGAGACTCCGCTTCACCCCATCCCTCTTGAATCCGATAACTCACCAGGCCAAGTGGCCAACCCTATGCCTACGCTCTATCACTCGCCTCTTCCCTCGGCCCTCGCCCTGTTGTCGATTGCCACCTCAGCACCATGGACCCACTCCTCTCTCATGTATGATGTATCGTGCCTCTTATCCCCACTTTCTTTCATTCAGAGTCAGTCAGACCCATTTTCTCTGTAAAAACTCTAAAACTGATAAGAACAAAAAGAAAGAAGGGGGACAATGTGGCTGAGCTTGGCCGGATGAGGAGGCGAGGCGGCTGATGTCATTGTTATCTGTTACTTGTCTCTCAAATATAGTTAGTTAATTGGTTGTTTTCTCATTCATTATGCATGACTTAGTCATTGTCTATTGTTACAGGCCTCTTTCATTACTGGTACAAAATTTATTGTTTTCACTTTTCAGGGGCTGGTTTGTAAAATTTTGTTGATATTTACTACTTGTATGTAAATCAATAATCACTGCTTGACTGCTTGTTAGAGGGATTTACTTGAGAAATCTGAAGTTCTCGGGTTGGATTTGTTCAGACCTGAATCCGATCTCTGTTTGCTTTCCTTCTCTAATGGGTTTTAAACCAGTGTACTAGTTGGTATTTTTCTCTGTCAATCCATGATCCATGTGAAGTGTGAACATTGACCTTGTTTGTTTGGTGTGCGTGGTCATGTTTCCTTTGCTATATTTGATCCTCTGTGGCTGAATTACTCTAGACCAGAAAATAATAGCTGCCACTTATTGGCGTACGAAGTCTCAAGAGGAAGACAAATATGTTGCTCTAAGAAAAAATTCGGTTGCCCAAAGCACTTCCCCGTACCTAGTGGTGCAAGGCTGAAATAAAATCAGTATAGAGTATTTGTACGACCTGTCTCTTTTGCTTCTTTGAGGTGAGGTTGCAAATTGGAATGCATTCACACACCCATAGAAAACAGGAATTACCCGAGTACATCCACAAAAACCCACAATATCAGTACGTAATAATTAGCCCAATAGAACAATTTATATGAATAATTTAATTGTTATTTTCCAAGGGAAAAGTATTATCTATTTTATTACAAATCCATAGAATTACTTTGGAAAGATTCTACGGACTGATGCCATTGATATATCTTCTCTGGGATAAAATTTTTATTTATTATTTTTTTCCAACTTCAACAAAGTTTGAATTGGGCTTAGAATTTTTTATTTTTTTTAATCCCCTTCTTAAGGAAACGAATGTAAAATGTGTATATTATGCAAGGGCACAGTATATAGTTCCACCTCGGCACAAATACAAGATTTGTGTTCACACAGAATCGCTCAATAAAAGAAAAAAAAAAACATATAATCAACAAAAAATGATTAATTATTCTAGTGAAAATCTTACATGCTAAACAAACATAAAGTTTTAATAAATCAAACTCAATCTACGTATAAAATAACAACGGAAATAGTTGGACTAAAATATAATCCTTAATTAACTCTGATCAGTGCATGCAGTACAGCCCAGGAACTCTCCATGTGAACCATCCTTTCCTCTTCTCTTCTATTGGCAATGCTGTGTAAAACTTCCAATCTTCAATTATTTGTTTCAGATCATGAAGCTTGGCTTGCAACCCAACACAACAGTTTGCATGCATAGTGCAGATTTTGTTCAGATCATTCCCGTGATTGCAAAATCCACCGCAATATGAGGTGTCGATGTATTGGATCTTTACTGTGAGATTATGGGCCAGGTCAGCCTTTATGAAATTAAAGATAGTCTGCTCATGATTAGGCGGGTATCTGTTGCGGGCATCGATCCAGTAATTCATCATTTCGATCGTCTTTTGTGTTGATTTTACATAGATCAAACCTGTGTTGGGATAGTTGTTGATGTCGTCGGGATTGCCCAAGAACTCATCGGAGGATGCGGTCAAGTCTGCATACACTGTGATGTGCTTCAATGGATTTCTCATCCATACAATGTCAACATCCTACAGTTGGGAAAGCTTACTAATTAGTACACAAGAGGGTTTGGATTATATTTGACTGTAATGCATTTCGTACTTAGTACGCCCAATTTCTAGTCTCAGGGCTTCCTTTGATGAAATTGAGGAAATGTCAAATGGCCAGAAAGTCAATAAAATAAAGCTGCACAATAATTATAAATTTGCAATAATTTTTTTTTAAGATAAATTGGGAGTCTAAGTCACCCAATTTATTTTAAATTAAATGTCTATGAAAGACCTTCCAGCCGGGTTTCGAATCTGCGACCTTTCACTAAAGGTGATAAATTTGCAATAATTAATGATGTCGTGTTGTACCTATTAAAATACTTGTCATTTAAATCATAGTTGTCAAATTGGATGAATTGAAAACAAATCGGCTGAATCAGATCAGAAAATCCGATTTTTATGAAAATAATGTTTTGTGCATTTAAAATTAAGGGAAATACAAAAAAAGGAATTTTTATTCAAAAACAAGCTAAAAGATCAGAGATTGGAAGTATAAATCAATTAAAATATAAAAATTATACAATTATGGAAGCCATCGTGACATCTCTAAAGTTTCGGAATATACGATTTTGGAAATAATTAAAATAAATTCTTAATTAGTAAGACATTTTAGATTAAATTATGGAAGCAATATTTCACTAAAACACCATAATATATTTTTTAGATTCGTAGAATAAAAAAATAAAAAAAATTTGGCAAAATTGAATATAACTCCCAATAAACTCTGGCAACCGGAGATTACCCATGCACACTTCAAAATTAAACATAAAATCCCGTAAACTTTAGATTTAAGAAAATAACTCTTTTCAATTAAATTCAATCATAATTTATTTAAAAAAAATGAAATTTACATCATACGACAGAAATACCCCTTCATCTCTCATCCTTCTGCTATGTTTTCTCTTTACATATTAACTGTTGTGAAAAACAGAGGAATTTTAAAGTACTTGTTACTTCTGATAGTACCAAAACAGTCACGTTGGTGTTCGAAATAATTAATATAACATTGGAATAATGCAGAATTAATAAGCACAAACAAAAAAACTCACAGTGAAAAGAAAATTGTATCCTAGCTCAAGAATGCGTCGCTGAAGCTTGACCTTGCTCCAAACCAAATCGATATAGTCACCGCTCATGAACACCTTCTCGGAGGTAAAATTCTTGCCATCCACCATCAAAGGGTAGCAATTCGGGTGCACCGCTATGCAATGGTTCAATGCATTAGGGTCGAGTGTTACCACAATCAGATGGTCCAAGAGATACTGTATTCCTTCGCCGATGCGAAAACCCTCAAGAAAGATGTCGAGAAGAGAGTTCGGCGTGGCCCATGCCTCATTTACCGACGTGATTATCACCGTCTTGTCATTGGTGGCTACTCTTTTCAGTAAGGGGAGTAGGTCTGGAAATGCTCCCTGTGAATTTACTCAATTGATAAAATGTAAGTCTACTTTATTTTTTCTATATATTGAACTTTTTAATTTTAAGATTGTATTAAGAAATTATTCGACGGATTACGTAAATTTGAACAATCCATGTAAATTGTCCGCTTTACATCAAATCTGACCCAATATAAAAGGAATGAGTTATATTTTATTGGAACCAGCGTCTAATTTCAAAATGAATGCTCTATATGTTTGTTTGTTTTTTTGAAGGCTACAATCAAATTAATTTTATATCAGCAAACTTGTGGCAAAAAAGGAGATCAGAATTAAGAGAGCTAGAGTGTAAAGGACAATTAACAATGGAGGAAATGAGTTCTTCAGATAGACTAAAATCAACCGCAACTGACGAATGAGTCCGTCAGCCGCGATTATATCTCAATTTTCGAGATTCTCACGACCGGTCTAAACCGTTCAATACGTTCTCCATATTGAAATCTCATTAGAGACCAAATTTTATATATTTTTAAAAAAATTTAATATTTTTTGGTATGTTACAAAATTCTTAATCTAAACAATTTTGAATCCTTCAAATACAATGATTTTAGAACCTCAAAAATTGAAATATAATCGCTGACATGTCCATCTGTCAATAGTAACTGATTTTTGTCTACCTTCTTCTTCCTTTACAATTAATAATACACAAATTATTATTAAATAGACTCTCAAAATTATCTTAATTATCGTTCAAACATAGCTTGACTGGGATGCGTACCAATCTTGTATTGGTCAAGGAACAACATGAGGCAACAATATTTTGTTAGTTTGTCGACCGCTTCTATCAACCATTTCAAAAAATATTATTATTATTATTATTATTACTATTATTCTGTTAGTCCAACCTTTGCATTGGCCGACTAACACAGTAACACCGCAACGCAATAATATTTTGGACGAATATAGAAAGTAATATTTTGGTTGTCGGATAGGGGACAAAATAATGACAAGGAAATTTTCTCTTTCTAGTAAATACACATGTTCGAAGCAAAACTCTACTAAAAAATTGATTTAGAAGGTAAAACAAATTGTTAAGATAATTGCATGGGAAAATTAATGAGTCCACGTGATTCGCACATAACGAGACAAATTGAGGTGGACTAGGCAAAAGTCAAGCGCTGTGGAACAGCAAATTTTATTGTTAACAAGGCGTGCATATAGAGGTCAACGAGAAAACTTAAAATAAATTCACGTTTTGTTGCTTTGTTAATTATGAAAATTTTATTCACTGTCTTTCTTAATCAGCCCTAACTGAAGTGCAACAAGGCAATTAAATGATCTTTTGTGATGCATTTTTGGCCAAAAATCTCTTTTTAAAAAGGTCAATTAATAATAGATCTACAGATAACTTTTAAACATCAAACTGAAAAAAAAATTGCAATGGAATCTCTTTACTTGTATCTGTGAGGAGAAAAAATTTCTGGAGCATGTTTAATTAAGATAAAGATTTGAAGTGATTGATTAAATTTTTTTTTTTGACATGAGTGATTGATTAACTTTGTGCTGAGGAACAGTAATATAACATAACCCAAGTCACACCTAATTAATATGAAGTAAATGACTATGTATTGCAGGTAAAAATTAAATTATGAATGCTTCGTCGCTGAATTGTGTTTGTCCTTGTTTTTCTGACAAAATTGGTTTCTAAATTTATTCAGTTAATGAAAAATTGCTAAACTTGATAGATGTAATAAGAAAGACTTTTAACTTCTCCAAACACTTCTATACTGGAGAGCTCATAAAAAGGTTATACTGACTTGCAAAATGCCCAACAAAATATAAAATTTAAGGAATAATATGTAAATTGAGAACTTTAAGGACTAAATAGAATTTTCTAAATTTTCTCATCCTTAAAAAAAAAAGAAAGCTTGTAATATAGAAATCATCTTAAAATGAGTCATGTAAAAAGCAGAGCATACCTCCTCAACTGGAGTAGCATTTTGCACCGTTGTTTGATTAACCACCTCCTCTCTTGATATTAAGCGATCATCAAATGAAGCAACCTCCTTTTTCTCACAAGCAATATGAATACTATTAACTTGAGTTGCATTAAATGCAAATGCCTCAAGAGTTCTCTCATGACCACCAATGATTATTTTAGACCGATAAAATGTTAGGCAAACAAGCGTAGCAGCTACACCGAGAAGGAAGGGAGTCGCATGTTGAAGCATGTCCGCACTTTTACCCATCTAGAGAGAGAGAGAGAGAGAGAGAGAGAGAAGGCAGAGAGGTAGGGGAAACAGAGGTTCACAAACGCACTCAAAGATTCAACTTATAAGCATCATACACTTTTATAATAACGACTCGCTTAAATATTCAACTTACATCATACACTATTCGGGATTATTTTCAAGGAGTATAATCGAGAAAAAGTGATCGCTTAAGCTCAATAACATGAGGGTACCGATATAAATGTTCCCTTCAATAAAGTGTAGTCGAAAATAGCAAGTATAATCATGGACCTCTTTGTAAAATATCATATTGATAGGATTGTCTCCTTAATATGATGCTAAAAAGTGGAAAAAAGTGGGGATAAAGAAAAATTTAGAATCTGAAATTATTCATTCAGCACTTGATATTTTACTCTTACCAATAGATTTCTCTTTTCCTTTTTTTTTTTCTAAGTTCTTCTCACTCTCTTATTCTCCTTTCTTTTTTAATCACACCCGTAGGCACTCAATCCCACACATGCAAACACACATTTTTCATCTTGTCCCAGCGAGACTCGAACCTAGATCTTCCCGTAGGAAGACATATGTCTTTACCAAGTGAGCTAGGCCAGGCGGAGACCACTCTCTCATTCTTAATTCTGAACTCACATCTTTATATAGCCAAACAAGTCTTCCTAATTAAACACTCAACTATCTAATTAAATGGAATAGTCTTCTAGACAATAAAAGACTCAAAACTTCCTAAGCTTAATAAGTATCTTTGTAACTCTAAATAATTAAACACTTTGACTCTTGACCATGCACAACATAATTAAGTTTATTCTTCCAACATCCTTCCTTAAACTTAATTATGCTCTAGTTCGCGTCCCGAGTAGCTTCTTGAATCGGTTGAACAATTCTGCTCCAAGCTGTTTAGTGAATATGTTCGCCACTTGATTACGGCTCGCCACATGAGCCAACTCAATATCATCATCCTTCACATGTTCATGTATGAAGTGAAAGCGAACATCTATGTGCTTGCTTCTTTCATGATACATCGGGTTCTTCGCTAGCTCGATTACTGACATGTTGTCCACTCGAATCTCCGTTGCTTCATCTCGAGCTAAATTCATCTCCTTCAGCAATTTTCTCAACCACAGTACGTGACACATGTTGACCCTAAAAAATACACGGTCAAAACCAGTACGAAACATTAAAAATTGTGTCTGAAGATCATTAGCCGAAAAGATGTAAAAAGTGCCTGTGACATTCCACATGTCGGTTGGGACATGTCGAATGAATAAAAAAAGAGAGAGAAAATTACAGGGAGAACGCTATGAACGCTGTGAAAATATGATATTACGTGCTCACAGTTACAAAAGAAACTTTTTCTTTGAACATGTTAATTAGTCTACGAAGAAATGAGGAGGGCCACAAAAAAAAAAGAAGATGAAAATTCGGTAAAAGCTATCAAGGCCCCACTGATCTCGGCCCAATAAAAATTAATCGGCCCAATAAAGAATACGGGTTTCGCTTCTTTGAGCCCATCTCTCGATAAAAATAGAAAATCCTCCATTCGTCAGACTTGTCTCGGCCGCTGTTGTCACCCTACTGGACCAAACCCCGAAAGAGAATGACTGAGTCTGTGCAAAGGAAAGAAGTCAAGTTGACACGCCTTGACCCTTGAGTCGCCAAATCAGTCGCTTGTACATAGCCACGAGAGTAAGAAAAAAGATAAATCCGGTATGTCGGATAAGGGTTTAAACAAAACCAGGGCGTAGAACCCCTAGCAACCAAGTGCAAGTCGAAAGCCTAGTCGACAACAATCTGGCAGACTAACTATACGAATTTCAAAAAAAAAAAAAAAACTCAGACAGTAGGTACCAACAGAGGCTAAATCAAGGAGCACTTGCTCGCCGTCCATGACAATAACGAATGGAGAGATTGATGAACCACAAATCAGTCACAGGAAATAAGAAAAAGAGAACGGCTCCCATTAAAAAAAACAGTGACATGTAAATATACATAAAGCATTGACTGGAGTGATAGATAAAGCGTTCCATGGAGGCAAAGCAGCCCAGAATTTAAATGTTTCTACAACAAAAATGTTGTACCAATTAATGCCTACAAACAACCCACCTCAATCTAAGTGATGCAAATAGTGAAGATTGACCTGTAGATAATAAAGTTTGACCATCAGGCCACATAAGCACAGTGGAAGAATGAAACAAAAAATATATAATATGAATGTAGTACATTTGCAAGCACCAGGAAAATCAATGCCTCACCTGATCCGTACAGCACCTTTAGAAAAGTTGAATGCAGCCAAGGGGAAATGCAAGCTATCTAATAAAATCAAGAGAGAAATTAATGGAACAGTCAAAGCATGCAAAATGAAGAAGACAGGATATGACAAAAAAAAGGGGGTGGTGATAATAATGAAGAAATAAGCTAGTATAGAAGTATAGTGAAACCCCTTTGAAACAAAAAATATGTGCATCCATAAGTTGGGTCAGGCCTGTACAAAATAAAATCCATTAAAAACAAGGAAAAGGGAGAAGGATACCAGCATGACGTTTTTTGTAATGTGAGATTACATTTGTAAAAAAAAAAAAGGGGGGGAGGATCCTTGAAACAAGGAATCATGCTTGGGTTAATGTTAAACCAGAAAACAAATAAAAAAAAGAGAGGAACACAGGGCGTGCGTGATTACCTGGCAGGAACTGTCGACTGAGGATGCACCTGCTGCAAAGAAAAGAAAGAAAAAAGAAAAAAATAGTTATGACCCAATCATTTAGGTGCCACACAGAGAGCATGTAGGACTGTGCAAGGAGAAGATGAGATGTGAACATGGTATAGAACAAGAAACAGTTCCAAACATCGGCATAGAATAAAGAAACTGTTCCAAATAATGAAAAAAATGCAAACCAAGAGTTGTTCAGCACAGGAAATGCATGGCCAAAAAGGAGAGGGTCACCATGCAGCTATGGGCGCCTAGCAAACCCCCATCTTCACTCATACATGTCCCTACTGAGTAGAGTATGGAGGGTGTAAAATAGAGTGACAGATACAAAAGAGAGGAGACATATATGGGCTGAGGTGTTACTGTGCTAACAATAAAAAAAAAGGGATAGTAAAGCTGTACATACTTCATTCCACGGCTTAGCAAAATGGGAGTTACAGATACTGCAAGAAGACAAGACAGTAGAGCTAAAGTAGACATGCGATTCAAAAAAAAAGAGAGAAAAGGGGATGGAATCATACCTGAAGCAACATTAAATGCTGAGTTGACACCACCTGCAATACGTATTGTACCCCAAAATACTGCAAAAAAAAAAAAGAGAGAAGTCTTATACAAGCAGAATTAAGAGCTGAGTTGAAAAAAAAAAAAGAAAGGGAATGAAATGAGAGGTGAATTAACTAAAATACCCTTGACTCCCTCTATAAATAAAGAGGTCAGTTGCACTATCCAGAGGAGGAGAGGAGGAGCAAATCAAAAACACTCAGAGAGACACCCGAAGTCATATGCATACTTAGAAAAAAGAATCTGGAAGAAAAAAAAAGAAGAGTTAACTTAGGATAGCCAAAAATAAAAAAAAATAAAAAAAAGAGGGTTCTGAAATTTTAGCTTACCAGAAGGGAGAATCAACTTGTGACTATCTTCTGTTTGGTTAATAGAAATTGGTAAACTCTTCATCTATTGCTTTGAGAGTCATCATGCGTTTGACCCAGCCATCAATTCATGGTGTGCATGGGTGCTTCATCTTGCATAAACCTAGGGGTTGTAAAATGCTGATAATTACTCTATATTTACATTTTTTTTGAGGCTGACCTATGTTCACCCTTTTATTTACTTCAAGTGACATATAAGCAACATCCTTTTGGCTGATTACATGCATCTTCATTTCTCATCACTTATAAAAGGGAGACTACATGTAACCATCATCCATAAAAATATATATATAAAAAAAGAACTACATACAACTGAAGTTTGACACATAATAAGGAGGTGTTTGCAATAGAATGATAATACTTCAAATAAGCTCATTAAACCCTTGTCCTAACATCATATTTCAGTCCATGAAGTACAATAAATCTTGTGTACATGCAAGCAGCTTGTTGGCATATCATTTTAATAAGCATATGAATAAGTTGTGAACATAAAAAAAAAATATAATAACAAACAAAAAGGGAATACCTGCATGGCAGCAAATGCCAGCCTATGCCATCTTGCCTACTCTCATCGGACCTTGAGGTATCTCCATGATGCCCTAGAAGCAATGCCAATCCACTACATCATCCATGAGTCAACAAACCCAATTCTGTTTGTAAACAATTCATGACCCGAAATGAACCAAGGACTGATAAAAAAAACAATTCCTAGAACAACCAATCCCATGCATCTTGCCTCTAGTTACACATAACAAATCGAGAATAAAAAAAAAGAGAGAAGCTAACCCCAAAGGAGGCTAAGTTGACCCATAGTCAAGACCAGCCTGAGATGATGGTTGTCCATGCCAACTCGTTCTCTTGTCATAGCCAATGAACCGTGGAAGAGCAACCTCCAAGAAGAAGATGAGAACATCAATCTCAAAATCCAGCAGACAACCTTACATAGATGATAAAACTGTGTTATGAGAACAAGCTACCTACTGCCACCCATTGTTTCTCCAATTTTTCCCAAGTCTCGTGTCATTAACAAACTTCCTACACTATGCCCACATAAGTATACCCCATTCATGTCATACCATCTTTCGTCATCACCTACGAGCAGCGAAACCAGTTTTGGAAAAGAGGTCAAATTGTGCCTTGCTATGGCATCAGTTCAAGATAGCAACGATTGGGACGAAACCAGTGCTCTTTCAAAAGGAATGATAACAAAAGAAAACAATCCGATCTCTGATGACTAACTTCATGCCACTTTACAATAAATTTGTTGAAACCCGGCATTAGCTGGAAACAAAAAGGAAAGGATGGAATCTAACCTCAGAGGGACTCAAGCTGTGCCATACTTTTATTGCCAACCCGAGGTGATGATGGCTCGATCAAAACCAGCGCCCGCTAGCAAAATAAAAAGAGTCTCAGAGAACGAACATCATGCTACCATGCAATAAAAACCTATTGAAATCCGACATTGACCAAAAAAAAATAGAAGAAAAGTGAGAGAAGAACCTGACCTCAGAGACGATGCTGGTCTCACCCCTTTCCATACTACCACTCTCGGACATTTTATCAAACATCTGACGGGTATGCAGAAAATCGAAAATTAACCAAAGTGAATTCGGATTCTAAGAAGCCTTGCCACTCAGATTGAAAATAAATACATACCTACTTACCTGTCAAAGCTCCTCCAGACCCTCAATTTCTACCTCTGCCTCAAAACTTTGGCCGCCTCTTCCACGGCTAGGCACGACAGAGAAAAGACTCGATAAGGCGCGTAGCTCCAGGGAAACTCTATGAGTTCGTGCGTGTATCTCCTCCAATCGGAAGCGCATCCATCGGGACTCGACCTCGAAGCCATCGTGTCGGGATCTCTCTGCGGATCGAACGAGTGCGAAGAGAAAAGAAGAGGAAGATAGCAAAAAAAAAGATAGTTCGAAATGGGACCGGTGTAAATCCTTATCGGCTCCCTCCCTTCTCACCAAGTTTTTTTTTTCTCTTGTCGGCCCATAAAGGCCACGCGCACGAAAAAAACAAAATAGAAGAAAGATAAGGCTGCCCGAAATTTGGGATTCCTTGTGACGGGGATGGTGTAATGGATCTCTGACAACAAACCATACGGTCATCCATGTGTTTTCAAGCCTCAAAGATAACATGGCCCAATCAGATAAATTCAAAATTATTGAAACTTCAAAAATATGCCAAAAACCATAACAAATTCAAAAAAAAAAAACCCAAACCAAATTCCCATAAATCCAGAAAAATGTAAGGAATCCATTTTACCAAATACCATGACCAGAAAACCAACCAAAACCAGTCAAATTACCCAAATACCAAATTCATGATTGATCAGTATGTGCTTAACTTCAAAAGCCCATAAAAAGATCACCAGAAGCTCAGAAAAGTATGAGGAAAATTCCTGTGAACTCCGAAAAAATATAAGTAATGCCTTCATACTGAGTAATTGCACCAAAGCCCAAAAAAAAAAAAAAAAAAAAAAAAAAAAAATAGACCCGTTGCAGGTATCAGGAACTCTCGTAATGCAGAATACTCAGAAAATGGTTCAGTTTCAAGAATTTGGTTAAATTGAGGTTCACCGATAATAAAAGTGATGAATTTCATAAGGGGTTCTCTCTGGATACCGATAATTAAAGGGAATATAGGCTGTGCTCTGATCATTATCAAGCCAAAGAGATAGGTCAAAACCAGAACCTCTGCAAGACCCAGCCGCCTGGCCTCAGATACGGAGTCTTGAAATCAAAACCGGAATGTAACATTTCCAGGACCCAGCTAGTTGCCTCAGATACGGAGTCCTAATCCCGAAAATAAATAAAACATAGAACTTTTGCAAGACCCAGCCTTCAGGCCTAAGATATGGAGTCTTAATTCCAAAGCCAAAATCTAACGAAGAATGCAATCTTCCCAGGACCCGGCCGCCAGGCCTCAGATACGGAGTCCCAACCCCAAAGTCAGAATCCAAACCAAAACAAAAAGAAACAAAACCAAAATTAAACCGAATCAAACCAACGATCCGAAACCAAAAAAAATCCAAACCCGAAACTAAGACGAAAAAAAGGAAAAACAAAATAAAACAAAAGCCAAAATCCTGTGATATCTGAGTGATCCCGCGATCTCACTATAGATAGCACATCGTCCTAAAAATTAAAAAAGTCTTGATGGTATAAGGCCCACTTGACAAAATTATTGATGGACGCCCAAAAAAAAAAGAGAAAAGAAACATGTGGTATCTGGATGATCTCGTGACCTCATTTCAGATAACACTCTGTCCCGACTGCTAAAACAGTTCAGGTGACCCAAAGCCTACCTGACCAGACATGCTGAAGGAGCAAAATCCAAAACTAAATATTGCCTTATCAGATGAAATAGTTCCGGTGACTCAAAGCCCACCTGACGAAATCTGCTGATGGACCCAAATCTCGTAGTGTCTGAGTGATACCACGACCTCACTCCCGGTGACACCCGGTCTTGAAAGTTAAAAACGTCTTGATGGTATAAGGCCCACTTGGCAAAAACTACTGATGGACCAAAACCTTGTGGTATCTTGTGATCCCGCGACCTCACTATAGATAACACATCATCCTGAAAATTAAAAACGTCTTGATGGTATAAAGCCCACTTGACAAAAACTATTGATGGACACAAAAAAAAAAACAAAAAAGAAACCTGTGGTATCTAGATGATCCCGTGACCTCATTTCGGATAACACTCTATCCCGACTGCTAAAACAGTTCAGGTGACCCAAAGCCCACCTGACTAGATATGCTGAAGGAACAAAATCCAAAACCAAATATTGCATTAAATAGTTTCGGTGACCCAAAACCCACCCAACGAAAGCGTGCCGAATAAGACTTTTGAGTAATCTTCAAAAAGAAAAGAAGAACCAACCATACTTAAAATCTCATAAAAAAAAAAAAAGAAGGAGTCATTTGAACCATGTCACATCTCTTCCGCTCATAACCTATCATATTAAATAAAAAAAAAACAAACAAATCAAATAAAAAGATGGGGAAAGTAATAAAATAAACACCCGCAAATGTTCAGATGTATATTCTTGGCACTAATTGTTTTATTGACAATTCACTAACGGTCTGCAGCACATGTTCTTTGATATTTCCGATCCAGAGGTGCCTAGGAAAGTAACCAGGGTAATTAACGGCGGGGGCTTGCGCCCGTCGGAAAGAAAGGACCTACACAAAAAATAAACTCTCGTAGGGGCAAAGTACGCACGCACGAGCATCTCTTAAGTGGGAGGCGCCCGTGGTTGAGACTTTAACCTGCGAGGGGATATCTGATCCGATCGTCTTTTTGCTTTTCTTCTTCAAACGGGAAATCCGTCAAAAAGGGCCGGACAGGTTTCTGGCACGCCCGGTGGGACCTCTTTTTCCTCTCATCTGGGAATATCAAAGAATATGAAACACGCAGACTAAATAGGATATTGTCAAAATGTTTTCTATTCGCTGACCATGATTCCAAGACATTGTCTTTTTGCAGGAATCCGATGGCACGAAAGCAGAACAAGAACCAGGGAGGCACAGTTGGGATGATCATGGTCGGGTCTATCCCGGTCACCATTCCCATAATGCAAGTGAGTGCGCCTTTCACCATCACTGGGGGCAAGGTGCATCAATCCTTTCCCAGCATCACTGTGACCCCTGTAAAGATGAACAAATACCAGGGGACAACCAGGAACAAAAATAACATACCTAAACCGACACCCAAGCCTATGAAAAGGGTGAAAGTTTCTGAGGCCAGAGCACTGCAGGCGTATCAGAACAGCCTGGTAGCGGAGCCTAACTTTTCCGGTGCATAATTCATTCGCACCACTAAGAAGTCTAAAATGGAAGGCACCAACTACTCGCCTCATGGCATGGAGGGACATACCGGCCCATTTCAAAACGGTCCCGGTCCCGATGGCGAGTCAAGCCAAAAAGCTTACTGTCGCTCAAAAGATCCGCAAGGCATATCATATCATTACCGGTCAGAGGAAGGCACGCACCCTTAGTCTGCAACCTAAATGGGAAGATAGGTCTCATGTTCCAACATATGAATTTGAGATAGCAAGGAAATCCACCAAGAAAATAAAAAAGGGTAACAGAAATATGCACGGTTGGGGACATCGCCCCGTGCATGAAAGATTGGTCTTCCCAGAAGAAAAGAACCTTTCTGTGCATGAGAGGTTAGTATTCCCTGGAAAAGAAGTAAGTTTCCCTAAAAAATGGAAAAGAACATTGATACAAGAGGGGAATACTGAGAAGATCAAGTCTACTTTTCGAAGAAAGCGGCACACGGAACTAGGGGTTCTAGAATCCCGAATCAAGAAAGCGGCAAGAACTCATAAACTAAGCGAGCGAATGGAATGGCGAAGGAAAGAGCCCAGGAACTCGTTCGCTGTACACATGGTAGGCACTGTGGGCGATCCCGAAGAAATAGAGGAGGCCTATACACTCAATGCTGATAAAGGTGAAGGCAATCAAACAGAAGTTGAAAAGTCAACAGCCGAAAGTGAAGACCCTGCCGGGACCAAAACTACCAAGAAAGGTAGAGGAAGACCCGCTACTAAACCAAAGGCGCCTGTATCTATCATCGGTGCCACCACGAGGTCTAAGAAAGGGGCTACACAGGCAGCAGGACCCTCCGTCCCCACAGTTGAGATGGAAAATAGCGATAAAGAGCTCGAACCTAATCAGGAGGTTTTAGAGGAAGAAAGCTCTGAAAACGAGAGAGACAACGTGATTGCTCACTTCCAAGAGATCATTGAAAAAATGAACCACCAAATGGAAACTCTGTGTGAAGAAATGGCAAGGTTAAAAGCAAAAGCCATGTCAGATACCTCTGAAGGGGAAGATGAAGCGAGATATCGCAAGAAGGGTCACCCAAGGGTCTACGTTGAGGAACCCTCGAAAAAATCAATGAAAAGTGAGGAAACCAAGAAAAGGACAAGCCACTATGCCTTGCCTGAAACGTCAAGCCAAAACAGAAGACAAAGTTATTCCTCCGAGGAGCAGGCATTCACCATGACCAGTGAGGATATACAAGAAATGATCCGTAAACAAATCAAGAATCTCAATATGGGAGAATCAGTGCGACCTCGAAGAGGAGTTGGTAGACCCTACCTAAAACACTTTGATAAGGAACCTTTCCCCAAGAAGTACACGGTGCCTCGCTTTCGTATGTTTGACGGAACAGGAACCAAGACAACCCCTGAACAACATCTCACACACTTTTTAACAGCGTGTGGCGACACTGCCGATAATCAGGCTTTACTCCTGCGACAATTCCCTCAGAGCTTGTCGGGGATCGCCTTCGAATGGTATGCATCGTTAGAGGAAAATAGTATCCATTCATGGGATGAAATGGCAGATGCCTTTTGTTCTAAATTCATGGTTATTACTGAAGAAATCACCATGATACAAATGGCCGGAGTAAAACTGAAGAAGGGAGAATCGATCATGGAATACATAACAAGGTGGAGAAACCTAAGCATTCGTTGCCAACCTCCCATGAAGGAATTCGACCAAGTCAAGATGATCATAAATAATTTACCCGCATGGATCAGGTCTCATCTGTTGCCAGTTCAGATAAGCACTTTCCAAAGATTGGTCACTTTGGTGTCTCAGTACGAGACACTAAACCAGGAAGGTTGGAACCCACCAGCGGGCCCCCGTATCGAGAAAGAGAAGAGAAAAGAAAGTAATAAGAGGACCGAAGCCAAGATGATTAGAAATTCCGGCGGTTCTTACTCTCAAAACACCAATGTCGAGAGAGTAAATCAAATAGAAAAGCAAAATGATCCTTCAGAGCTAACAAGGCCAAATCGAATGAGTCTTCGTGAAAGGCAGAGCAAGCCATACTCATTTAAGAAAGAATATGTGGTAGAGCTTTTCAAAGCTGCCTCAGAAAAAGGAATGCAATTGCCGCCAAGCAAGCGCCCAGAAGATGTAGACAAATCTGATGATCCTAATTTCTGCCTATACCACAGAATACTGGGACATACCCTGGAAAACTGTTATGTTTTCAAAGATTGGTTAGAAAGAAAAATACAAAGCAAAGAGTTTAAAATCCCCAAGGCAGCTCAGCAAGCTCCGGCTCCACATTTTTCAGTAAACATGATAACCCATCACAAACAAACAGAAGGTGAAACATCATCGAACCCCTGGACAGTATACCTGTCTAGGAAAACTCGGAGAATGTTGAGAAAGCTGCAAGAGGAGCCTCAGATTAAATGGCAGGGCAAACTTGCTCCAGTAGCACCGATTCCTCCTCCTCGAGTGATAACCGTTGCCACGTCCGAAAATAAGAAGAAGAAAAAGCCCATGAAACTCTCCACGATCAAAAGAATTGCAGGAGTAGAACCGCCAGTGAGAAAAGTCAAAGAAGTTTACGAGCAAGGGCGGCCTACGGCTATAACCTTAGCCCATTTCATTCCATCACAAGTCATGAATAAATTGGTATTAAATGAAAGACTAAAGGGCGAAGAAAGACACCATTGTAATATGGTCCATACAAGAAACATAAGCAGAAAAGAAAACCCTCATGTCTCTCCTTCGGGAAAGAGCCAAGGGGCAAGATCTGCACAACTCCTTCAACTGGCAAATACAATCCTGGAAACTGTGCAACAATTAATAAAAATGATTCAAGATGAATTTCCTGAGCACCAAGAGGGAAAGCAAATGGAACAGATCATTGATCTGAACCAACTACCCCCTGAAACTAGCCTACCTAAGTCACCGAGAGTTTATCGACGAAAGAAAGCAAAGATGACTCACCAGGACCTAGCCCCGTATTACCAACGAGGCCAGAAATTAGAACAAGTGTCACCACGAGGGGGCAAGACGAGAAAACAGAAATACCCACGTCGGTCGTGTTGCAGCACGGGGGTTAGAGGGAACACCCCCGCCCAAGAAAAGTATACCTTCGAGTGTGAGGTCTCTGTCGAACCAGAATCAGTACTTGCACCTCTGGGTCCGACAATTGTTGAACTTGAAATTCTGGAGTCAGACTCAGACGAGTCAGAAATCCGGATGGTCGCTCATGGGCAGGACAAGAGAGAAATACTCAAATTAGAACCCCAAATGATCGACGAGATATTCCGACTAATTGAAAAAGAATTACAGGGTGCAGTGATTGAGTTAGAAGAAAACTCAACTGATATTGATACCGGAAGAGACTTAGGAACCGTCAATGATGCCGATGACAAAAAAAGTGACTCTTCTAACAATGAAAAGACTGTCCAAAATCATCGATGTTACTTCGTTTCTGAAGGCACTGAAATTCCTAATGAGATAACAACCGGAGAACAACCCGAACTTCTTCCGGAAAGATCGACCCCAAAAGACCAGGGGAATGAAATCCTCCCCTCGTCTTACCTCGCCGGGAATATTACGGGAACAAGGTTGTCTTGCCAGGAAAGAGGGGAGTCATCTAAAAGTAAGGGAGAAACATGCCTCCCCTGGCTACCTCATAAGGAAGGCGACAACAACACTTCCGCCTTCCTTGGAAGAAAATCACAGCTGAAAGGTTTTCCAAAAATGAAAAATAAAGGGATCGTCATACAAAATTCCGGTCAAGATACACAAAGAGGTGGATGCAGAACACTCGACAAAGACATGCAGAATATTAAGAGGAAACTGTCTCAACACCACAGTCTGATTACCATGATCTATCAACAAAATGAAGCAATGCTCGCCACTTTGAAGGCAAGCCTGAGCTCTCTGGCTCCACGAAAGTGCGAAGATGAGAATGCAGGAAGGTTGAGACCAGGAGTCCCAGACACTTCTTCAGATGAGCCCATAAGAGCCTTGGGTGATATCCCTTACAGAAAAGGGAAAATATGGCAGCCAAAGAAAACAAAAGGTGAAGAATTCTCCGAAAAATGGGTCCAGGAATCACAAGAGAAGCCCGGATTGCGAAACATACCAAGTGTCACATGTCAAAAACAGAAACATGATGTGTCAGAAAATTCGCAGAATAAGAAGCAATCACATGCAGTGCCGAAGAGGGGTGTCAAGGGGCGAAAACAAACCCGGCTTTTTAGAATACAAGGGAATGTATCTCTAAAAAATAAATCAGCAAACATAGAACTCAGACAGATTGCTCCATCGCAGGCTGAATCAAACATTCTTCAGGCAAGGGAGGCGCGTTCTTCAGCCGTGCCAACACAAAACCAAATTTCTGGAACGTCTAGAGAAAATTCCCAAGGCCGGCAAAGGCAGTTTAATCACGGAAAAGCCAAAAATGAAGAGATACTCAGGAACCAGTCTTTCGAAGGAATAAATCACACGCAACCTGAAAGACACCACAACAGACGGCAGAAAAGAATGGTTCAACAGGATAGTTATAGGCTACCACCTCCAGCATCCAGACCAGTGCCACGAAGACAAGGACCCGCCCCCTTAGACTGGTGTGCTCGGAGGATTATGGAGGTGGATCATTTTAAGTTCTGCCTGTACCATCAAGAGAGGGGGCATACTACAAGAAGATGTCCTGCTTTCCGAACATGGGTTGAAATAGAGCGTCAACTCAGTCGTGTGAATTCACATCGACGATCTTTGCTAAGGGAAACTCAATTCGGCGTCATGCCACCGAGACAAAATCCAGGGAGAATACCAAGGCTCCCTAGGCGTGAGTTTGTCAATATGATTACACTAAAAAATAATCCCAAAGAGCTCCCGTCCTCAATTGACGGGTATGATAGCGAAGACTCTGAGGAAATCGGTAAGCGTGAGTATTATGAAACCACTGAAGAAGAACCAATGATGATCCCCACAGCGCAGTCAGGGGCCATCATGTTAGGGAGGGAGCCTGACAGTGAAGAAGACGAGCCCCTCTCCCTAGAGAACATGTTTGGTGGCCTAATCGTGTCCAATGAAAATGAATGCAATGTTAGTCTCCGTTCAGGCACCAACATACCCGAGCGACAACCGTCGAAAGAAAAGGCAAGGGCAGAAAAACGAGCCAGAGAAACAGTGGCCCCGTCGGAAGGGAATAAAATGACTACTATTGATTATAATATACTGTCGCATCTTCGGAAAATCCCAGCCCCACTCAGTGTCTTTGATGCATTAATGATGTCCCAAGAACTAAGGAGTATCCTCATACATGCCCTTCAAAACCCGGAAAGCTTCCAAAGCAACATGGCAGAGAAGCCGGAAACAGCTCACAATCATGTGACAGAAGAAACAGAAATGTGCGCTACAATAACATTCGCAGATGAAGATTTACTCACCGGCACCATAGAACACAATCGACCCTTATACATCTCCGGGACATTCAAAGGGACGAAACTCAACAGAATGTTGGTTGACCCAGGATCGTCAATCAATATCCTCCCATTAAAATCGCTAAAACGTCTTAACCTTGACATGAAATACTTGTCCGAGGAAAGACCATCGATTGCAGGATTCGATCAACATGCTCAACAAACGCTCGGAGGAGTCACCCTACCATTTCAGTTCGGAGAACTGACAACTAGAGTCAAGTTCTACGTCATCGATGTTAACACCGTTTACGGAGCATTGTTAGGGCGACCATGGTTACATGAAAACCAATTGGTACCTTCAACCCTCCACCAATGCGTTAAATATATGAGAGGAGACCAACAGAAAAGAATCAAAGGAGATGATCAGCCTTTTTCGGTACACGAAGTGCACCTTGAAGATGCACAGTTCTACTTCTCTGAAGAGACTACCCAAAACTTAGAACCCCGGCAGAAATCAATCGAAAAACGATCTAATCAGACGATAGCCAAAAAGAAAAGCCAAACATTGAGGGTTAGATTCGTACCAGTTAAATCGACTCCGAGTGAAAAGGTAACCCCAATTCACTCAGAAGGAGATGCGAAGAATGAAACAAAAAGGGAAAATGCTCGAGTTGTTAATCGAGTACTAAAAGAACACCACAGAGAACTAACATGTCAGGAGGTGAACCAAGTCAAAGAATTAGAGGTGTTTATGGTTCCAGCTAAAGTGGAATATTTAGAAGATGAAAAGATAGTTCGACCACCAATCCTCTTCTACAAGGCCGGAAATAATCAAACCGATAATAATGACCCTTTTCGGGAAGGGTGGGGAAGATGGTTAGACGAAATAAAGACAGAACTCACGCCATTCAAACCAAGAGGAAACTATAAGAGTGAGTTAATTGACCTTTTTGAAAAACTCCGATGTTTTGACCCTATAAGCAAAGAAAGGGCGAGACTTTTTCGAAGATTATGGAACATGGTTCCCAAACCAATAAAGGGGCCTGATGGCAAGAAAAGAAATACCCGTGGTCTCGGGTATCGTCGATCTAAAGAACGGGTAAGCATAAGAAAGAAATACGAACGGTTATGGGGTATCGATGACCCGACTTATTTGGTAGTGAAGGGAAAACATGTAAAAGAAATGACATACACCTGTAATACGGTGACTAAAAAAAGAGACAGTGATGATGATCAATTCATTACGGCCCCAAAAACAGCACCAAAAGAGCTCGAGGAAGGAGGACAAAACACGGTAGATGAATTGATCGAAATAAACCTAGGCACTGCCGAAAATCCTCGACCAACTTTCATAAATGCATCCTTATCCCTTGAGCAGCAGGAGCAGTTGAAGTCATTACTAATTGAACACATGGACTGCTTTGCCTGGGACTATAGTGAAATGCTAGGCCTCGACCCCTTGGTGGCGGTTCACAAGCTAAAAGTTGACCCAAGTTTCAAACCGGTAAAGCAAGCACCTCGAAGGATGAGAATCGAACTTGAGGAAAAGGTCACGGCTGAAGTTAAAAAACTCGTTGAAGCGGGTTTTATCCGAGAAGAAGAAACACCTGATTGGGTTGCAAATATTGTCCCCGTCAAGAAAAAGAATGGACAAATCAGAGTGTGTGTCGACTTTAGGGACTTAAATAAAGCGTGCCCAAAGGATGACTTTCCTCTGCCTGTGACAGAAATAATCATCGACCATACCTCGTCTTATGAAGTATTCTCCTTTATGGACGGGTACTCGGGCTATAACCAAATAAAGATGGATGAAGAGGATCAAAAACACACTGCGTTCCGCACACCCATAGGCATCTACTGCTACAAGGTTATGCCCTTTGGTCTCAAGAATGCTGGTGCCACTTATCAAAGAGCCATGACTAAAGTCTTTGATGATTTAATACACCGCGTAGTCGAATGTTATGTGGATGATATAGTGGTAAAAGCACATTCCCATGAAGAACATGTGCGGTACCTTCGCCTTGTGTTCGGGCGATTGAGACTACATGCCCTCAAACTTAATCCACTCAAATGTGCGTTCATGGTCTCTTCAGGAAAATTCCTCGGGTTCGTGGTAAGACACCGAGGGATCGAAATTGATCCTGCAAAGATCAAAGCCATTCAAGAATTACCGCTGCCCAGAAACTTGAAACAGCTTCGTTCCCTGCAAGGACGATTGGCGTATATCAGGAGATTTATCGCTAACCTTTCAGGGAAGATAATGTTAGAAAGTGCACAAATTTTAATTTTGAAGCTAATTACACTTAATTAACCACAAACAAGTGCGAGGATCTAGTGCAAAAGTCAATCAACACAAGAGAAAGGGTTTGGATTTGTACCTCCCGCGAAATCGCATCCGCGGGGCTCGATCCAATGGCGTAGGAGTCGGTGGAGTGCTCTCCTTGCGCCTCCACCATGGTTGACGGCCGCCTCGAGTCCACCTAGAGATTAACCAATATCTAAATCGATTCGTGCTAGCGATTCGATTAGAACGAAGCTAATCCTAAGGTATTCTCTCTTCTTCCTTAATTAACTATTTAATAGGTGGAGAGAATATGCTCAACCCATGAGCAAATGGAAAGAGAGAGAGAGGTGAGGCCGGCGGCCAAAGAGGGAGGGGAAGGGTGGCGGCTAGGGTTAGGGAAGAGAGAAGCCTCAATTTTGTATCTATACATCTCTATATATAGTGCACAATCCCTACCTACCACCAACCATCTATTTACAAGAATGCCATCCCACCTACCTCTTGTGGCTGGCCATTAATGGGCTCAAATGGGCCTCTCAACTCTATTAATTAAGCCTCTAATTCACATAATTAGATGCTACTCCAAATGCTCTTCAATTGGGCTATATATTTAATACATACATATTGGCCCAATAAATTAATATAACTATTTATATTAAATTGTGTTGAGCTAAACTAATTATTAACTAATTAATAATTATTCTAGGATTAGCTAATGCATTAATTTATTTCCATATGATCCATTTGACTTAATTAATTATAACGGTATATAATTAATCAATCAACTTATCATATTTCCGCAATACGCACTGTTGCGAATAAATAAATAAATAATGCACTGTCTTGGTCAAAACTCTATTTTGTGTGACCCTTTGAGGATTTATGCTAAGTTGGACATGGGATTAAATCGTTATTTAATTCCAATAATCATAAGCGGTATCTAGCAACACGTTATGATTCCCAATTCGCATAAATAGTGTACTGCTACAGTATTTAAATCCTGCATAAGAGAATAAAAGTATTTCCCTATTTTGATTCTTATGTCTCACGATATCATCGTATAATCCAAGATTGGAACGTGTCATTCTTGCAGATTATACGTTTCTTGATCTAGAGATAATTGTATAAAGTTGCATGCAAACAATCTATCTCCATCAAGGGGCCCAAACAGATATCGTCACTCACTAAGCGAATTAATGAGGGACATACGGTTTTCTTGATGATTAGCTTTTCCCCGCACAATTCAAGAGAACATAAATAAAGTCCGTATAGCAGCCCTTATCAGGAATCAACGGTAGACGATATTTATTGAACCTATCCTCATGTGGAAAAGATAAACATCTCAAACTTAGAACCAAAATCATAACGAAATAAATAATGACACATAACACAATCCATACATTTATTTCGTTGGGTCAAGTCCTGTGCTATGTTCCATAACATACACATATGCAATTAAGTTGGCAACTCTTTACCTATGATTTGTAGAACTTAATCATCACTTAACTTGCATACTAATCTTATAAGATAATTAATGTTCCTTGTTAATTATCAAGATTATGGACCATTTAGATTTATTATTGTCATTCTAAAGAATGATCCACAGAGATCCACAATTCAGATCCTCAACCTGAATGATCTGTCAATAATAAACCTAGGAACAGATGATAAAATATCATCCATAACATAAACTAATATTTAAGTCATTAAATCATTGACTTCTAGGACATAACTCCAACAATCTCCCACTTGGCCTAGAGTCAATCAATAGTGACTTCTAGCCAACGAAGAATTGAGAACGATGTTATATATCTGCATATATACTTGTCTCGGACCTCAAAAGAAATAATACACTTAAAGCAAGTTACTCATACGTCCACCACGTATGGATGCACATTTTGCATCCCGTATATCGCTTAAGGCAGAGGTCATGTTAGAGTGTTCGCTGTGTTCGCGAACCTATCCACTTTTGTTTGACCCTATATATGTATACTCCTATATATATTCTTGATCATCATCATATGATATCAAGTGATATCGTTATAGATCATACTTGAATCTCCAACAAAGGGTTCTTTAGTATTAAGCTACGGTTTGAGATGCAATAGAACCATATTAGCTTGACTAAGAACTCGATTCAAATAAACTTCTTTTATTGCTTCACAAGTTGCTATGAATTTTGCTTTGGTGACGGAAACGGTTGTAATATTCCATTTAGAACACCTTCTAAACTTACAACACCACCTTTGAGCTAAATATGTAGCTCACTTGTGATTATATCAATCTTTTGAAAAACTAGTATCAATGTAATCAATTTACACGAACTATCTTTCATCTTAAGAGATGGAACATTATATCACTCTTTCTCATAAGGTACTCGAGGATATCCTTGACTATTGTCCAAATGTGTCTCTCTTGTATCCATTTGACAACTGTTTGTCATATCCTTTGGATACTACACATCGAGGCATATGCATAAATATGGCGTACAAAATGAAACTCATAACGAAAGAATGCTTGAACTGTTTCATGCACTTTCTCGAATTGAGTTACAATAAACCGAGTTAAATACTCAAGTCATGCCTTGTGACGTAGTTAGACATCCTATCTTGGAGCGTAACTTTCGTGTTTCTCGAACACTTCGTCGTTATATGCACATTAGCTCAAACCTAACATCCATCATAATCTATCACCATAGATTTTGTTTCCTTGGATTTAGGCGATTTCTCCCTAGTTCTCTATTGAGAAAACATTCTCCAATGAGATCTTGACAACATTCATTTTCTTAATGTTATTCCCAATTAATATCTTATTACCTTGTACAATACAAGTAACACAATCATGCTCCCACTGAATATCTTGTTTATACAAGACGCTTTTGACGAAGTTCAACTCCTTGACTTCCTTGTCAAAATGTTTATTCCATTTTTCACAATACTTACTTTAATCCATTAATGGATACTTGAAGTGTGTATATATTTCTAGTACAAAAACAAAACCTTGGTTTGCATCATATACATAACATCTTCTTTCATTCATTCGAATAAGGCGGTTTTGATGTTCCTTTCCATATATCAATATATACGAAATATAACTGTTGCTAGAACGATCTTTATTGACTTATACATAGCTATAAGCAATAAGCCGTGCTTAGTATATAGTCAACTCGTCATCGACTTAGACATAGCTACAAGCGCGAAGCTGTACTTTGTACTTAATCAACTTGCCGTCCATGTCAATCTTTCCATTAAAGATCTAAACGTTCTTGATGGATTGGTCATTCTTGAACATCAACCAAGGTCTATACCTTGTTGTTATACATGGATTGCATTTAAAGACCGTATGGATTTAAACCATACATGTGGAATGATATCTTTCCATCATTTCCTTATTTCTCAACGGATTCTCATATGACAAGTACGAGAATGTCGTGAAGCCTATGCATCAAACGGCTCAGGAAATCAACTCGCGTTGACTTTTGTAGGATCGGTACTTAAGGTTCATGAACTATTTCTACAACGATTTGTAGAATAAATTCTTGACTCCTTACATTCCATGAGTGTCTCGAACATCATCAACTCGTGAGATGGTTGAGTCCTTATTGGAAGGAGCGTACTATTAAACTTCTTCCTTTCACTACGGCTTGTGATTGAAGTTTCGATCAACTCCCACTAAGCACCATGCATAGAGTAACAAGTTTTCTATAAGAATACTTCTTGTAGTGACGCACAAACTATTTTAATGCTCACTTTACTCCCACTACTTCTTCTTGAGAATTTTATTCTCTAAGACTACGTTATGATTAGCAACAACTATTTTGTTCTTATCATGTTCGTGGAAGTAGTGTCTTTTCGACTTAAGGTATCCTACAAAATATAGAGTGTCTTATTTGGTTCAAGCTTATAAGTCAACAAACCTTGAAATAAGCTTCTTAACACCAAATCTTGAGAACCAATATAGTTAGAGATCAAAATCTCGTAAAATATCTTTCTCAATAGACTTCGATGGAACATTATTCAGTGTAAACAATATTGTCCTCAAACATAACTTCCTAATATGAGTCGAATAAGTCAATTTGATTTATTACCGATCGAACTATACTAAATATTGTTCGATACCTCCATTCTTGGACATATTATTCCTCATGGAGCGAGTTGTGAAACTACTTTCATACTCTTTAGATAATATTTCAAATCATACGACTTAACTATTTACCATGATTAATTGTAAGACTTTTTCTTTTCCTTGAACGGTCTTTTAACTTCACTCTTGAACTCCTTTGAACTAATCAAAAGATTCATACTTATACCTTATCAAATAGATATGTTAATATCTACAATGATCGTTGGTCAAGTAATAAAGTATAAACAACCTTTTATTTCACAAGTACTTATAGATCTATATACATCGATATGTATAAGTCCTAATCAAGTCACTTGTCCTTAAACCTTTGTAGGTCAAAGGCGCTTTTGTCAATTAACAAACATGATTCGCATATAACAATTGATGAGAAATCGAATTGAACTACGAGCTCTACGTTACGTAGACTCTCATAATGCGATTCTCGTTTATTTATGACTAAGCGGCTATTACACATAAAAGTCAAACACTTTAAGTCAAGTCTTACGCATCCTGTTTGTCATTCAAAAACATGTTTATCTATTTCAAGCAAATTCGATCAAGATGCATGAAATCATATAAACATATCCATAATAAAATAACATAATCGTCCATCATCGAATATGAAATGGAGATAATATTTTGAGAGGTTAGGATTAAGGTATGTAACCTTCAATTCTTAAACAAACTCTTAATAAAGATAACTCTACGTATCCAATGGTAATGACTTAGACGAACAAGTCATTTCCTATACGGAGTTTGCTTTACGTCTCTCGAAGTGTCTCTTATTCTTCATTGCCAACACATTTCGTTAAATGCGAGCATATGAACTAGTATCAAGTTACTAGTGTGAATTAGAGATAATGAGATAATTTGAACGACAAATACACTTTTAGGATTAGAACATTACAATCATGGTATTTCGAACAACCTTTCAAATACCTCCCATAAACAGTAAATGAAATAACTCATGTGACACATAGTCACAATTGAGGGTCTCGAAATGTCAACTCATACCTTGGTGAAGTATTTCTTGAATACTTAACCAATTACCTATTTGCATCAACAAGTGTGAAAAAGGTAACATTATATCCTTTATAATTCCAAAGAGATCGTATGACAATATCAACAATCCTTGACATTGGAGATCGTAATATCTCTAGTTGTCAATTAGCTACTTAAATCTTTCGATTTGTAAGCTAACGAAACATTCATATATCTTCTTATAGAAGAATCTCTTGGTCAACTCATGCCCTTCACACTCGATCGTAAATGATGGAGTCAATATCTACTTTCTCCAAGAACGCCTTCTTGAGTAAGTGGATAAGAGCGTAGGAGTTAAATTCTAGTCCATATGAATTCGTTAATTCAAAGGTCTAGAAATTTCAAATGAGGATATTAGTCATACGCTTTATTGAATAACTTTTCGTCAAAAGTCAATCAATCATCGCGATACTACGTTCGGGTAGTTTGAGTAAAGTTTTGGGAATTGATATATTTAAGTTTCTTTTCAAAGATTGATCGCAACAAAATTAACAATTTTAACATCTATAACAAAATCAATTTAAGGTCATTTAGTTTATGTAAATGTTTTATTTATAACAAATAAAACTTCCACTACATTTATTTAATGTCCCAAATGTAGTTGGTTATCCAAGATCTCTATTTTCGTTGAGATGGGGCCAGCGTCGGCATAACACCAAAACAACTAGATAAGGTAGGTTCTCCAACCAATCATATTAACCATATGACTCTTGGTTTGTGAAATGTCTCATGTACATCCACAAACTTCGCCCCGATGTCCAATCCGATTAGGGTCCATCGATAAGTAACCTCTCTCTATTTGCTCCTAGTAAATCCGATTTACACCCCGACTTCGAGGGTTAACCAAAAGACGTCCCGCGTCGGCGAGAAAACGTCATTTGGCACCGAACGACGTGAAGGGGATAGAGAGAAGGAGGGCGGTTGACTTAATCAAATTAATGGGACAAACAATTATGTGACTCTTGTTTGGTGGTCGTGTAAACATACACCCATACCTATCCTATGACATTCATAGCATCCACAAACTTTCACATAATAAAGCATCTCAAGCATTGTTGTGGGTTTGTATGGCTCCCGCTTGCATTAGTTTTCGCCGCATCTCCATGTAGCAAAACTAATCTAATCTTTGTCCCTCCCACTAAATTATATATGGATCTAAATCCTATATAAAATAAAGGAACAAAATTACATGTGTAAATTTCTATTCCCATCCTAACCTTAGGGGCATGCAAGCCACACAAGTTACACAAAAATTAATCAAAATTAATTAATGGCACCAAAGGCCTTATTACACGCAATCACACATGCATTCAATTTACAAACCACAAGGCATTGAATCATGAGCCATACTAAACCCACATCCTCCTACAAAACAAAGTTAGCACAAGTCTATCCACTAGTGTAATTTGTTTATAATTAATGACTTTCAAGTGTCTTTGCGTATTATTTGCCATTCGCAATTTCCGTGTGTAAATGCTCAAATTTCAAACAACCAAACTTGTTTAAATTTCTTTTGAAAACTTTTCAATCATCAAAAAACTGAAAGGAGATCACACAAGGAGTATCCTAATTACTTTTTCAACTAGTTTGAATAATTAGTAAATAATACTTTGATAAAAAAAAGTATCTAATGGGACACGACAAAATCCACAGTTTTCGGTCTCCAAAAAATATGAAATAATTTATATAAGCTCCTTGTCTAGATTGTAATTACCAGTCAAAAAATCAGGAAGAGATCATAAACCATCTGAGAGAATCAAAAAAGACAAATCTGAAACAAGTGCGCGAAAACACCGTTTTGAGATATTCTGTTTTTCTTCTCAACCATCCGGTCTGAAAGATCACCTTCCATCCAGTTTTTATATATACAATATACATAGAAAAACTTGTTTAATCTATTGGCTAACTATTCATGAAAAGAAAACCACTAAGTTCAGTTTAAGAAATTCAAGTTACAAGCTTAACAATCGACTAGACCTGTACTGGAACAGACTGTCGACCGAAAAGGTTTGACCTGGTTGAGGTACCAAACTTCCATGAAAAATTATGAAATTAATTTTCCTGGAATCCGAACTTAAAAGTAAACAACTCTATTCAAACAATTTTCCAGAAAGAGTTCTCAGTTGGTACAGTTTATTAGAACAATCAGTTTGTTCAATAAACCAGATCTGACGAGATCTTTCTTTTCATACTTGAAAACCCACGAATTAATCTGAACCATGCAACATTCTATACATGTCCAGAAAGAGTTTCAAGTCCTCTTTAAATCTAGCCAAAGAACACTGGTACTTATATTCAAAATATAAATCTTTTAAGCCATTCAAACAGAACAGTGCAAGCAGAAACTGGTTCTGCGCACCGTTGCCATTTTATTCACAGTAAATTCATACAATTTCAGAAAAATGTGAATCCAACGCCAAAAGAATCAAAATCCACAGATCTACAACTTTCTAGTTGACAGAAAAAATTTTCAGAGAACATTTCATAGCGGAAAACGCAAAACAACACAGAAATTTCTGTTTCCAGACAGCAAGCAATAGCATCAACTCTACTAATCCATTAATTAACCAATTTCTCTTAATTAAGTGTCAAAATAACTTAAGCACGACCATGTGCTCTGATACCACTGTTAGAAAGTGCACAAATTTTAATTTTGAAGCTAATTACACTTAATTAACCACAAACAAGTGCGAGGATCTAGTGCAAAAGTCAATCAACACAAGAGAAAGGGTTTGGATTTGTACCTCCCGCGAAATCGCATCCGCGGGGCTCGATCCAATGGCGTAGGAGTCGGTGGAGTGCTCTCCTTGCGCCTCCACCATGGTTGACGGCCGCCTCGAGTCCACCTAGAGATTAACCAATATCTAAATCGATTCGTGCTAGCGATTCGATTAGAACGAAGCTAATCCTAAGGTATTCTCTCTTCTTCCTTAATTAACTATTTAATAGGTGGAGAGAATATGCTCAACCCATGAGCAAATGGAGAGAGAGAGAGAGGTGAGGCCGGCGGCCAAAGAGGGAGGGGAAGGGTGGCGGCTAGGGTTAGGGAAGAGAGAAGCCTCAATTTTGTATCTATACATCTCTATATATAGTGCACAATCCCTACCTACCACCAACCATCTATTTACAAGAATGCCATCCCACCTACCTCTTGTGGCTGGCCATTAATGGGCTCAAATGGGCCTCTCAACTCTATTAATTAAGCCTCTAATTCACATAATTAGATGCTACTCCAAATGCTCTTCAATTGGGCTATATATTTAATACATACATATTGGCCCAATAAATTAATATAACTATTTATATTAAATTGTGTTGAGCTAAACTAATTATTAACTAATTAATAATTATTCTAGGATTAGCTAATGCATTAATTTATTTCCATATGATCCATTTGACTTAATTAATTATAACGGTATATAATTAATCAATCAACTTATCATATTTCCGCAATACGCACTGTTGCGAATAAATAAATAAATAATGCACTGTCTTGGTCAAAACTCTATTTTGTGTGACCCTTTGAGGATTTATGCTAAGTTGGACATGGGATTAAATCGTTATTTAATTCCAATAATCATAAGCGGTATCTAGCAACACGTTATGATTCCCAATTCGCATAAATAGTGTACTGCTACAGTATTTAAATCCTGCATAAGAGAATAAAAGTATTTCCCTATTTTGATTCTTATGTCTCACGATATCATCGTATAATCCAAGATTGGAACGTGTCATTCTTGCAGATTATACGTTTCTTGATCTAGAGATAATTGTATAAAGTTGCATGCAAACAATCTATCTCCATCAAGGGGCCCAAACAGATATCGTCACTCACTAAGCGAATTAATGAGGGACATACGGTTTTCTTGATGATTAGCTTTTCCCCGCACAATTCAAGAGAACATAAATAAAGTCCGTATAGCAGCCCTTATCAGGAATCAACGGTAGACGATATTTATTGAACCTATCCTCATGTGGAAAAGATAAACATCTCAAACTTAGAACCAAAATCATAACGAAATAAATAATGACACATAACACAATCCATACATTTATTTCGTTGGGTCAAGTCCTGTGCTATGTTCCATAACATACACATATGCAATTAAGTTGGCAACTCTTTACCTATGATTTGTAGAACTTAATCATCACTTAACTTGCATACTAATCTTATAAGATAATTAATGTTCCTTGTTAATTATCAAGATTATGGACCATTTAGATTTATTATTGTCATTCTAAAGAATGATCCACAGAGATTCACAATTCAGATCCTCAACCTGAATGATCTGTCAATAATAAACCTAGGAACAGATGATAAAATATCATCCATAACATAAACTAATATTTAAGTCATTAAATCATTGACTTCTAGGACATAACTCCAACAGATAAAACCATTTACCCAACTCACAAAGAAAAACACCCCTTTCAAATGGGACGAGGGATGTCAAAAGGCATTGGAGGATATTAAGAATTACCTTCTCAATCCCCCAGTTTTAGGGGCACCTATACCTGGCAAGCCTCTCATTCTTTACACTACCGCCACAGATGGTTCATTGGGAGCATTATTGGCCCAAGAAAATGATGAAGGGAAGGAGAATGCCCTTTATTATCTCAGTCGGATGTTGGTTGGAGCCGAGCACTCCTACTCACCAATCGAGAAGCATTGCCTGGCCTTAGTGTTCGCCACCAAAAAATTGAGACACTATATGTTGGCCCACAAGGTTACACTCATCTCGAAAGTCGATCCATTGAAATTTTTAATGACCCGACCCATGCTCACGGGGAGATTAGCAAGATGGACCATCGCTCTAATGGAGTTTGATATAGCATACGTGCCTCAAAAAGCTATCAAAGGGCAGGCCCTAGCAGACTTTTTAGCGGCACACCCTATCCCCGATAACTCCCCGCTTGCCTGTGAGTTTCCCGATGAGGAAGCCCTTTTCATTGAAGAAGAAGAGTCACATTGGAAGATGTATTTTGATGGTGCATCCTCTATACAACCGGCGGTCAGGCCCAGACTACCGAAAATACGAGCCGGGGTAGGCCTGGTCTTTGTCACACCAGAAGGGGGCATTATACGCCGCTCTTTCATTCTCACAGAGCCATGTACTAATAATGAGGCCGAGTATGAGGCACTGATTGCGGGCCTTGAAATTGCTCTGAAGATGAGGATCGAAAATTTAAAAGTGTATGGTGATTCGCAACTCGTTCTCAATCAAATCAAAGGGAAGTACAAAACACTCAAACCAGAGCTCGTTAAATACAATGAGAAAGCATTAGAACTAATCACGAAATTTTCCCAAATAACATTAGAAAAAGTGTCTAGAGCTATGAATGGGAGAGCTGATGCTTTGGCAAGACTTGCTAAGGAGCTCGGAGAACCAAGCACCGAAGGAATTCAAATCACAATCCACAATCGAGCCTCGCTCGCACCCTACTTCATGAGCCTTGAACCGGACATCGAAAATGTCATGTTCATAGATGTCGAGGAATGGGAAAATCAAGGGAAAGGAGGTATCATCAAGATTTTCGTGGTAGAAGAAACCAAGGAGGAACAAGACTGGAGGCAACCTTTCTTGGATTACTTCTGGCAGGGGGCTCTGCCTGAAAATCGGGCCTCGAGAGAACAAATCAAGAAGCGAGTCTTACGATATGTCTTCGTAAATAATACCCTCTATCGAAGGTCATATGATCAATTATGGCTCAGATGCGTATCTAAACAAGAAGCTGAGCAAATCATGCAAGAAGTGCACTCTGGGATATGCGGGGCCCATCAGTCGGGTCCGAAAATGCGGTTGCAGATCAAGCGTTTCGGGTATTACTGGCCGTCTATGGTCTCTGACTGTGAAAAACATTCACGAAAATGCCACGCATGTCAAGTCAATGGAGATTTCATACACCAACACCCGGGCCCATTACACCCAACAGTCGCGTCATGGCCCTTTGATATGTGGGGTACAGACATTATCGGTCCAATCGACCCACCGTCATCGAGGGGGCACCGATACATATTGGCGGCAACAGACTACTTTTCTAAGTGGGCCGAGGCAGAGGCGTACAAAGAAATAAAAGCCGATGATGTTGTCAGATTTTTCCAAACTCGAATTATATATCGGTTCGGTACTCCCCGAAGAATTATTTCTGACAATGGAATGGCCTTTAAGAATGCGAAGGTGTACAACTTCACCCGACGCCACAAAATAGACTGGAGATACTCCTCGATCTATAATCCACGAGCCAACGGATTAGCTGAGGCTTTTAATAAAACACTGATACGAATTCTGAGGAAAATGATAGACAAGGATCATCGAACCTGGCATGATCGGCTCCCGGAAGCGCTCTGGGCATACAGGACCACCGAGAAGACACCTACTCAGTCTACCCCATACTCGTTGGTGTTTGGGGTGGAGGCTATTCTCCCTTTGGAAGTGGAACTCCCATCCTTACGAACGGCCATGTATTGTGGAATGTCATTGGATGAAAGAGCCAGGTTAAGATTAGAAGAGCTAGATGCCATGGAGGAGGGCCGATTAGCTGCTCAACAAAGATTAGAGATATATCGAGCACAAATGGCAAGGGCTTATGATAAATTGGCTCGGCCACGTACGTTTCGAAAAGGAGAACTCGTCCTGGTATTACGACGACCCATCCTGGGAAAACACCATGGCCCCAAATTCGCACCAAATTGGGAAGGACCGTATGCAATTAAACAAGTATTTGAAGGAGGGGCCTACCTCCTAATCGATAAAGAGGGAAACCTCCCTATGGGGCCCATAAATGGAAGATATTTAAAGAAATACTACGCATGAGCGCATAGAAGAGCAGTTCCTAATGGCTCGTAAGGAAACATTCTGAGGAAATTATACATAAAGTAAATATATAGTAAAAAAAAAAAAAAAAAAAAAAAAAAAAAAAAACACTTCGTACATAGATATAATAAAGGAGGTTACAAAACAACACCTCGGACCGAAAAACTTCATTCCCCTTTGTGTTCAGAAAGAAAAAGTGAATCCACACCCCTTCTTTCCAAACCCGAAATGACAATCTCCGAGTAATAGGATTGTCATATCACCTCCAAGTTTGGATGAACACTCCCAGCAATTCAACCAAACCCATGCAGAACACCGAAAATACTACGGGAAAGTAGTCTCAATCTTGCCAAAACGTCAGACTAATTGGCTCTTGCGATCTACCCCAACAAAGCAGACGTTTATGTTGGAACAAAAAAAGAAAAAGAAGAAAGAAAAACGCTGGCAAATCCCGAAACCTCATCCTAATCCCCAGAAAATACTACCTCTGCAAATACAAGCACCTAAGCTTAAAACTGGAAAAGAGACCAAAATGTTCAGAGCCTGATGGTGGTATCCACCTCCTCGTCAGAGCCCCCACCTTGGGTCAGGTCTATGCCCCTCATACCCTGACATACTGTCACGGTTCTAGACGAGCTCGTAACTCGAGAGGCATTCACAATTTGTGGGCCAAGGGCAGTGAGAATTCTGTCGATCTTCTTCTCCACGGTCCCGATGTGACTATATATATCGTCAAACCTCTTGTCAAAGTGGGACAAAGACACCTTGGGACCATCGGTGCTAGATTCAGCATCAGACGGCGGAGAGCCTTCCCGCGGAGGCCCATACTGGTTAGGCGCCGCACCGAGTGTCAGGATATAATCATTCACCACATGGTTAGGGTCCGGAATCAACCTTCCACTAGAACTCTCAACCCAACCTAAAGAGGTAAGATCCCCAATCAGGTTACGGGGATATGCTTGGTCACAACCAGAGATAGATTTCCCCCACAGCTTCTCTGGTAGGGAAATGCCCAATGCAGCCATATATTCCTCCACCAAATGCCCATAAGGCAGCGGCGCATAGGCTGACTCCGACGCATGGTGCATATGCCGAAGAATAACATGCGCCACATTGATCTTCTTGTCTCTGGCGATCAAGTGACGTAGGTAAAAAAGGGTCTCGGAGCTTGTGAAATTGGTAAAATCACTCTGGGGCAAAAGAATGTGGGTGATCATTGCAAACAAAACCCTGCTCAAAAAAAAAAAAAAAAAAAAAAAAAAAAAAAAAACACAACCTATGAGAAACTGAAATAAGAATCGTGTATATTAAAAAAAAAAAAAAAAAGGGGGGGGGACTATGCAAAGAAAAGATGACCTGTGCAAAGCAGGGAGGGACGAAGTACACATTGTCCCATTGATCGGGTCGGCCCGAAATCTGAACCAATGTCGGTAAACAGAACGACTCTCACAATCACGAGGCCAGCAAACATATGTATAAACTGGGAGGCCATCAAGATTTGCGGAAGCCTCCAGGAAGTGTGCAAGCTCCGTAAGCCCTAGGGGAAGGTATCTCCCAAAAAGGAAAGAAGAAGCCTGAGGCACATTCTTATGGTTGTACGAAATGCGAAAATTGGCATAAAATAACCGGGTGACTTCAGGATGGTAGGAAGACTGACGGCCAGCCAATCGTCGCAGTCTCCAGAACTCAGCCCAACTAGCAAGGAGGCGAGAATGTTCCCTATCCAACCTCCCCAGTGGGTCAAAATAACAGCACTGGATCACAGGTCTATCTGCAATACTCATGTTATTATGGAAACACTCAAAAGCTTCGCGATCCCGAAAAAGGTAACGGTTCTGTGGACCATAAGACCAATCAGGGAGAACGAGTGCGGGCAAATTAGGTCGACGCTTTCTGGATGGGACCAAAATGGAATCCATAAGTAAACTACTTTGGATGAGGGGTATTGAGTGGCTAAGAGAAAGATAGGCTCTATATATAGACCAGACTCGTGATAAGGAAGACACGCAGGGTCGGAGTAAGCCAAACCCAAACCAAAGTACACAAGCCTAAGTCCGAGCCTCTAAGTCAAAAATGGGAGTAAGGACACGCAAGCCTGCTCTTGGAACGTCCAATCCAAAGGACGCCCCGTGGCCGACAAGGATTCAGAAGACCGAGAAAGAGATCCAAGGCTCGCAAGGGATATGACTGACAAGCATGCCCCATTTATTGACGAAATAGCTTCACTCCAAAAATGGTCAAATTTGTCAGATATCGTGCAGGGGGCAAAGACAAGATATGCCTCTCGTGATGGTTTCTCGAGCTTAAAAGATCAGCGGATTTGACGGAGGTGTCATTAACGTTCTGAGCGCAAAATCAAACGAAATCTCCACCAAAATAAAATCCCACAAAACCAAATCTTTACCAAAAAAAAGGAGAAGAAAGAGAGATTTCCCCATCAAAGATTTTCCAAAAAAAAAAAAACCACAAATTTTCGAGCAATAAAAAACCGCCAAATAAAAAATCCACCCAAAACAAAAAATCTGCTTCACAAACTCCACCGAATAAAATCCACTAAAAAAATGGTCAATTATGTCGGAGTGCGCCATAAGCAACTGACACCGGTTGTCATTCATCTTACCGGACCCGAAAAGATGAATGAGGCTTTAGGAAATTTTGGGCCTTAACCAAAATCAGCCCAATGACGAATGCCATGTGCAATGACTTGGTGACTTTCGAGGGCTATTCATTTTCCTTTGCAGGTACAAGGAGCAACTGAAGCTTTATGTCCCTGAAAATGATGCATTAAGGAATGCCTTGTTCAAATTAAACATCCGTAAGGCATTTCTTCCATAAAATTCTCCCCAAAACTCCATAAAATCCCACAAACCAAAATCCAAAAAAAAAAATGGTCAATTATGTCGGAGTGCGCCAGAAGCAACTGACACCGGTTGTCATTCATCTTACCGGACCTGAAAAGATGAACGAGGCTTTTAGAAATTTTGGGCCTTAACCAAAATCAGCCCGATGACGAATGCCATGTGCAATGACTTGGTGACTTTCGAGTCGCTCCTGAGGGCTATTCATTTTTCTTTGCAGGTACGAGGAGCGACTGAAACTTTATGTCCCTGAAAATGATGCATCCAGGAATGCCTTGTTCAAATTGGACATCCGTAAAGCATTTCTTCCATAAAATTTTCCCAAACACCACAAAATCCCACAAACCAAAAATCCACAAAAAAATATGGCCAATTATGTCAGAGTGCGCCATAAGCAACTGACACCGGTTATCGTTCATCTTACCGGACCCAAAAAAAAATGAACGAGGCTTTTACAATTTTGGACCTTAACCAAAATCAATTCAATGACGAATTTCGTGGCTTGGCGACGCAAATCAGTTGGAACTTTATTTCCCTGAAAATAACAGCCTTATGGGAACGCCTCGACTTCGTAAGATTGTTATTTCACAGGTCTTTTGAAGTTCCATTCCACATGCAAAACAACCAATTGTTATAAACCCCCACCCCCGTGAACAAAAAAGAATAACGAAACATCAACCCTTTACCCCATTCGGCAAAGAACCAGAATTGGTTCGTGTAATCAAGGTCAATGGGAGCTAACTCATTGCCCCGCTGGAAAGATCACACGATTGAAGTGCATTATTGAAAATTTTTATTCTTCAAATATTAGCATGAGGGTACAAACATCCTTAACAAAGACATGCTAAATACAATCGCCATAGCTCAAAACCTTGCCTACAAACTATACAAGATACATATCTTTCGGGTGTCTATCACCCAAACAAAAAAAAACCAAAACAAAGCAAGGTAACCAAAGCTGGCCAACATGGAGACTCCCTTTTTGGCCATCATCACGACCTTGAGCTCGTCCCAGGAAGTAGTAGCTACCCCGAGCTCAATTAGGCTTGAGCATCGCTGAACTTCTGATCGAAACTCTTCCTGCTAAAGTGACCACAAGGCAAGAGGGTATGCAGAGTGCTAATGAGATAAGGCATACCCCGACTGATCAGAAAATTCTTCAAAAAAAAAAGAAGAAAAAAAAATCGAAGTCCTCGCGAAGCAGTAAGGAGAAAACTTGAACCAATGCCAGCGCTCGCTACAGCTCATGAAAAAAGCAAATCCGCATACCCAGGGTCTGTGGGAAAATTTTGCACCCCCAAGCGAAGATTGCCTGCTACATAAAGAAAAATAGACAAAAGAAGCACCATGACAGTTATGCGAAGTCTATAAATTGGCATGAGAACACTCAGCAGTTCTAAGATGAGAAGAGTGTCAATGACCCGCTTGATTAAACAGATCTTCGAAATTGGTTCAAAGTTAAAAGGGGCACACACTCTCACTCTCCAACCGCCCAAAAGGGCAAAAATAATGGCCAGCCATAAGCCATTTTCCAACACCCATGGTAACGCCACGACACTTAAGAGCCTCTTCACCTCAGCAAAGGTAACGGCCATGAAAACTGTCGGATTAACCAAGGTAAACTAGTGCGTGTACTACGCCTGTAAGTTGGCGTAACAAAGGGTGTTGATGGAGAGAAGCTATGAAAGCTGTCCTTGGTATATATAAGGTCATAGCCTAGATTTGTTTCGAAAAGCAAAAAAAAAGAAAGAACAAAAAAGAGGAAAAGGAAGGTCAAGTGCAACCTGAAGAAAATTAGGTATGTTTCGCGCAAGCCGAATATAGTGGCAGACAAGGAAATAATGGGTGTTCCCCAAACAAAAGGTGCGTTGAATAAACGTAAAGGTCGACAAAAAAGTGAACACGGCATAGATTACCCCTGCAAGAAAAATTCGCTCGAGTAATTATCTATCACCCCATTTCAAGGTTCCATAGACCTCGGTCAAAGGAAAATTCCACGAAAGAAGAAATATCCTTTCGCGAAACACCGATTGCAAGCTATCTTTTTCGCATAAGCAATGTGAAATACCGCCAAAATTTTTCCCAAAACACAACCAGATGCCGCAGACAGACAAACAAAAAACTGTCCCTAGTTGCTATCAGACCCAAACAAAATGATGCACAGAGTTCCTTGAAGTTTTGAGCCTTCTTGAAATTTTGGGCCTTAGCAAAAATAGCCCAGCAAAAGAAAGGGGAAACTGCAGTCGGGACGATAAGAGTTGACTTCGTTTGACTCACCAGACAAAAAAAATGGTGAACAAGGCTTTTGGAAATTTTGGGGCTTAAACAAAACCAGTCCGACGCAAAATCAGGGCGACAAACCCTTGCAGAAGAAAGGAGAAATGAGGACCTCATAGAATAATGTCCCTGTGTCAAACACAGGGGGCATTTTTTTTTAAGTCTTCTGAAAGCTGTAAAATTCACAGAAAATTCCATATTAGGTCGGCTCAAAATCATACGCGAAGGTCTACATTTCTGTCATTCAAATAAAGCATTATGAGACAATAATGACATCACATTGGTAAAATCAAAGCATACTACACAAGGGTATTACATAAGCAAGGGGAGAATACAATTGAGCATGGACACCATCAAACTTAACCCCAACTACATGCTTCACTCGCGTAAGAACTGCGTTAAGAGTAACAGTGCAATGACGCCAATGATTAGGGGGAGCCAGAAGAAGTGGACACAAACCCACCACTGGTCCTCGTGAATGCCTAGGCGAGATGGAACAGAGCCAGTTCCCCAATCATGTGAAGGAAGTGGCCTCCAATATGCCCGCTCTTGTTGCAACGCATAATCTGAGGACCAGTTATTCATTGTGTCCTGTAGTGCATCGCCAGTCACACAATCAAGCTCCAAATTCGCATCTTCTACAACTTCTTCGATTTCTTCAATATCCCCAACCTGGGAATCCGACTCAAAGATCGTGTCATCTTCGGCACAAATGTTAGCACGACTAGCCATGGGGTGATTTTAAAAAATATGCGAGGAAGAAGAATATTTTGAAAAGGAAAGAATGATGAAATAGAAGTGAATGGCGAAGAAGTTTAAAAAGGGAAAAAGAGGAGATAGCCGTTGGAAAAGGGAGATGCGCATGAAATGAAGTAGCCTAGCCGTTACATTCAAGAAAGCATTTAGGTAGCCGTTGGAACAGTAAAAATGACCGTTGATGCACAGGAACGGAGCAAAGTAACCGTTATGTTCAACCCTTACACAGCCGTTATGAATAATATCTTGCGCAGAAAAGAAAGAATAAAACAAATTGTAAAGGAAGGAGAATCCAAACTAATACAAAATACTACACAGCATAAACTGACAAAGTCCAAACTGATAAGCAGCGTGGTCGGGATACTGACTTACATCTAAAACCAGAGCCTGCTAACGGTCTCGCAAATAATACAATACCAGGGATAAGCGGGCACATCTCTCCGCGACAACACATACAAGAAAAGGAAATACGTCACCTCACGATAATACAGACATATAAAAGGAACACGGCTACATAAAATACATACGACACATGCAAATCTCCAATCATATCAACCTAAGCATCAGGAGAACGGGGAACTGCCTCAAAATCCTGTGAGGCTGGTGTGGCAATATCAGAAGTCGAGGCGGTAGACTCAGAAGGTGAGGCAGGGGGCTGAATCTGTGTCTGAGCAGCCAATGCCAAAGGTGCTGGGGGGACCACGAGATCACCAGGGATAGCCTCTGTAAATAACAAATAAAGCAATTAGAAGAAAGAAGGGGTAGCAGATAAAAAGAGAAAGAAAAATATAACAACCAAAAAGAGAACTTACCAAGTAAACCCGAGGCTACATACCCGAGAAGCACATCTGCACTGACTCCAGCCATACCCGCTCCAAGCTATACCTCATCAGTTCTGACCTGATCAAAATCTGTATCACAATATAAAATCAGAAATAATCCACAGAGTGTCGAAAGTAAAAGGATAACAGTCATAGAGTTGGCTTTACCTAAAGTAGCCAAAGGCAAGTCGGGTAAGGGAGGAATGTCTGGTACAGCGCCAAACCCCAAGGGTGCCGAAGCTGGAACGTCTAAAAAAAGAGACAAAGTGTGACAGAAGTAAAAAAGAAAAGAGTGGTAAAAGAGAATTCTTTCATCCAACAAGAAAAGAATACCTATCACAAAGCCTGCCTCATCAGTTGGATGAACAGAATCAAAGGGACCAATGATGCCATCACTAGTACTGCCACCATCAATAAAGCCCATAAGGAACGAGTAAAGATCAACATCAGGGATTTCACTCATCTCTGGAAGTGCAAAAACATCAGTCAAGGCTGTAGCTGGCGCTTCTACAATCATGCTCTGAGTGGCAGGGGTAGCCAAAGCAGTCAAGGTGACCGGAAGGACTAAGCCCTCCGCAATCTGCTCTGCCGGAACAACTGGAGTAGTAGAAAGAGCCAGAGTCTCAGTAGCAAAGGCCTCTGTAACAGCTGGGACAACAGGAGGAACCAAACTCTCAGTAGCAGGTATCTCAGCGACAGCTGGGGCGGCATAAGGAACCAAATCCTCAGTGACAAGTGTCTCCGTGACGGAAAGAAAAACTGGAGAAGTAACCCTGCCTAATCCTAAGGTGTTTGCAGAAACAACAGGAACATCAGAAGCTGGGATCTCTGCGCCATTTGTTAAGGGGACAGGCGGGGGAACAATCTCCACCCCATCTCCTACCTGCAACATCGCATGCCCATGACATGGGAGGACGCGAGTCAAACAAGCTTGCAGTTCTCTTTCTTTCTCATCGTCAGAATAAGGAAGATATACGTCCTCGGTCTGTATCTCCACTCTATTCTCTAGAGGACTGTGTGTTGGAGATGAAACCCCTAAAATATATATATGTATATACATATATGTGCACGAGCATGAGTATAATAAAAAATAATAAGATAAAGAGGACTAGAAAGAAATCAGATTTCTTGGCAAAAAAAACTCACTAGGAGGACTCAAAAGAGCACCTATAGCAGTATCAGCCAGAACACCGTCACTGGGGATGGTAGAAGAACCCGCCCCTGGGTCTAGCCGACCCGACAAGGACGAACCAGTCATCATAAGGGCACCTGCAGTATGAAAAATGTGTAACCCAAGTGCCTGACACGATAAATAAAAAAAAATAATAAAAAAAAAGAAAGAAGAGAAAAGGGGAGAAATCTTTCAAAATCTACCAGAAGTTCTGAGATCTGTACAAACAGGAGACAGAACACCGATCCATGACTCTGAAGGTAGACTGTCAATCTGCGGAACCTCTCTCGCTAAAGAATAAAAGGCACTAGTAGGGCTTGAACGAGGCAGGAAACCCAAACTCCCTGCTACTCCACGCCAAGCCTGTAAATTAATTGGGCCAGGAAGTCTATGCGAACTCCTCAGAGTATGCGATACACTAAGTCTTCTTCTTTTCCTCAAAAAACGATCCAGTGAATATATATACCTCCTCAAGTCTCCCTCACTCAGGGAATGGTGAGCACCAACCAGATCACGATACCACTGCAAGTACTGCACGGTGACATGACCAATCCGGGAAGGGTGTGGAACGAAAAAGCCAATCCCAGTACCAGTACGGAGGGTAAACAACCAATATTCACTAAAAGATGTCAATGACACTCGAGGTGGGCGCAGTGGTATGGAAAGGGAAGGAATCCCCTGATCAAACCCAAATTGCCAAGCCACACGCTGAGGACAGTACGGTTCCGCGAAAATCTCGTCGTCCTGTCTATGTGGTAGGAACCCCTCTCTGAAACTAACCATAAACGCCATAAGAATGGGCCAGTCATCTCTCGAAACAAGAGGGTCATCCCTGACAAAAATGCCCTCGCCAAAAGAAGTAGGTAAACTTCTAACGAACACTCGAGGACAAGTATGTGTGGCAGCACGACCACGCCACCAAAAAAGAAAGTGAGTCCTGATCTGGTCTGGGGGAAGGACAGATGCCCCAGCAAGGTGAGCTAGAAAAGGTAACCGCCTCGTCAGATCAGTGGGCATGACCACTCCATGAAAATCCCTCCAATAAGCATAAAGCCAGCCGTCAATCAAATGGAACGGCACTGCCACATGAGAAACTGAAGGATCACGAGATGTAGTAACCTCTCTCAAAGACCTATAGAGGGTAGCCAGGGCAGGAATGGCTAGTGAGACCCGAGTCCCACGAGCTAAGGCATTAGCCATTACAAAGACCCCTGGGCGAATATATCCAGCAGGTCGACTCACGACCGCAAAATGACAGAGCCACCAAGCAAGAAATGCTGTGAGAATGGTCTCGTCATCCAAAACTCGAGAGCTTAGTCTCTCAAAATCAGGAACCAGACCCATAGCATCGACGCTCACAATAGCCCGACCAATGCCAAATGGGTCAGCTGGGTTAGCGAAAGAACCCTATTTATTGTTTTCAGAAGGTTCTGTCAATACCCGGTTCATAAAAAACCTGATCCAATCGGGAAAAGAAACCATAGGGTGGAAGCCATCCCTCGGATGAGCTACGGCGATTCCATAATAAATGTCATACATCTGACGGAGGGAATCTGGATAACGAGGTTGCCCATTCGAACGAATCCCAAATAAGTCAGCATCAGGAGGGACCCACTCCTCATAAGGGCGACCAAAAATGGGTAGTCCAGTTAACTGAAACATCTCCCATATAGTGATCGTCATTTCTCGATCAGCCAGAAAGAGAGTATTGGTGATATAATTCCAGTTTGTAGCAAAGGCTCGAAATAAAATCGGGTCATGTGGATAGTCAAAAAGGGACAAGAAGATCCCCTCATAGAGATGAACTTGTCTCAGCAGAGCACTCATATGCGACAACACATATCTAGTCCACTCGACCTGGCCAAGGCTTACCTCCAGATGACCACTTAAGCGGAGAAAGTCAGGAGACCAAGGCATGACCCGGCCAGCCATCATCTCAGTGCTCAGTAAATGAACCGGTGATGGGTCAGGACGCCCTATAGGGCCAAGAAAAATGCAGTCCCTTTCACGAGTAACCCCACTCCAAGGGTTACCCACTTCAGAAAAGTAGGTAACAATCTGAGTCCGCCTCGAGAAAGTCCATGAAACAGGTTCAGCCATAAGTAAGGAGCCAGTGGAACCTCTTCCAAAATGTGTTCTTCTATGACGAATATACAACCCCCTATAGACATCCCTATCTAACAACATGCGGTCCCTCCAATGACGATGAAGTACCTGATAGTGGTTGTCTGGATCCAAGTGACGAATATAATCATTAATCTCCTGGTCTGAAGGCCCATATGGAGAGGACCTCACGAAAGAAAACCCGTGGGCTGGGTCGAAGCGTCCCATGCTAAAAAGAAAAAGGAGGGAGATAAGTATGCTGTAAAAAAAAAAAATGTCAAGATTAAAAGACACCAGAGTAGACTGTTCGAATCAAAGCTCTCACAATCAACTCTGGTGGGGGGCATTTGTTGACCCTAAAAAATACACGGTCAAAACCAGTACGAAACATTAAAAATTGTGTCTGAAGATCATTAGCCGAAAAGATGTAAAAAGTGCCTGTGACATTCCACATGTCGGTTGGGACATGTCGAATGAATAAAAAAAGAGAGAGAAAATTACAGGGAGAACGCTATGAACGCTGTGAAAATATGATATTACGTGCTCACAGTTACAAAAGAAACTTTTTCTTTGAACATGTTAATTAGTCTACGAAGAAATGAGGAGGGCCACAAAAAAAAAAGAAGATGAAAATTCGGTAAAAGCTATCAAGGCCCCACTGATCTCGGCCCAATAAAAATTAATCGGCCCAATAAAGAATACGGGTTTCGCTTCTTTGAGCCCATCTCTCGATAAAAATAGAAAATCCTCCATTCGTCAGACTTGTCTCGGCCGCTGTTGTCACCCTACTGGACCAAACCCCGAAAGAGAATGACTGAGTCTGTGCAAAGGAAAGAAGTCAAGTTGACACGCCTTGACCCTTGAGTCGCCAAATCAGTCGCTTGTACATAGCCACGAGAGTAAGAAAAAAGATAAATCCGGTATGTCGGATAAGGGTTTAAACAAAACCAGGGCGTAGAACCCCTAGCAACCAAGTGCAAGTCGAAAGCCTAGTCGACAACAATCTGGCAGACTAACTATACGAATTTCAAAAAAAAAAAAAAAACTCAGACAGTAGGTACCAACAGAGGCTAAATCAAGGAGCACTTGCTCGCCGTCCATGACAATAACGAATGGAGATATTGATGAACCACAAATCAGTCACAGGAAATAAGAAAAAGAGAACGGCTCCCATTAAAAAAAACAGTGACATGTAAATATACATAAAGCATTGACTGGAGTGATAGATAAAGCGTTCCATGGAGGCAAAGCAGCCCAGAATTTAAATGTTTCTACAACAAAAATGTTGTACCAATTAATGCCTACAAACAACCCACCTCAATCTAAGTGATGCAAATAGTGAAGATTGACCTGTAGATAATAAAGTTTGACCATCAGGCCACATAAGCACAGTGGAAGAATGAAACAAAAAATATATAATATGAATGTAGTACATTTGCAAGCACCAGGAAAATCAATGCCTCACCTGATCCGTACAGCACCTTTAGAAAAGTTGAATGCAGCCAAGGGGAAATGCAAGCTATCTAATAAAATCAAGAGAGAAATTAATGGAACAGTCAAAGCATGCAAAATGAAGAAGACAGGATATGACAAAAAAAAGGGGGTTGGTGATAATAATGAAGAAATAAGCTAGTATAGAAGTATAGTGAAACCCCTTTGAAACAAAAAATATGTGCATCCATAAGTTGGGTCAGGCCTGTACAAAATAAAATCCATTAAAAACAAGGAAAAGGGAGAAGGATACCAGCATGACGTTTTTTGTAATGTGAGATTACATTTGTAAAAAAAAAAAGGGGGGAGGATCCTTGAAACAAGGAATCATGCTTGGGTTAATGTTAAACCAGAAAACAAATAAAAAAAAGAGAGGAACACAGGGCGTGCGTGATTACCTGGCAGGAACTGTCGACTGAGGATGCACCTGCTGCAAAGAAAAGAAAGAAAAAAGAAAAAAATAGTTATGACCCAATCATTTAGGTGCCACACAGAGAGCATGTAGGACTGTGCAAGGAGAAGATGAGATGTGAACATGGTATAGAACAAGAAACAGTTCCAAACATCGGCATAGAATAAAGAAACTGTTCCAAATAATGAAAAAAATGCAAACCAAGAGTTGTTCAGCACAGGAAATGCATGGCCAAAAAGGAGAGGGTCACCATGCAGCTATGGGCGCCTAGCAAACCCCCATCTTCACTCATACATGTCCCTACTGAGTAGAGTATGGAGGGTGTAAAATAGAGTGACAGATACAAAAGAGAGGAGACATATATGGGCTGAGGTGTTACTGTGCTAACAATAAAAAAAAAGGGATAGTAAAGCTGTACATACTTCATTCCACGGCTTAGCAAAATGGGAGTTACAGATACTGCAAGAAGACAAGACAGTAGAGCTAAAGTAGACATGCGATTCAAAAAAAAAGAGAGAAAAGGGGATGGAATCATACCTGAAGCAACATTAAATGCTGAGTTGACACCACCTGCAATACGTATTGTACCCCAAAATACTGCAAAAAAAAAAAGAGAGAAGTCTTATACAAGCAGAATTAAGAGCTGAGTTGAAAAAAAAAAAAGAAAGGGAATGAAATGAGAGGTGAATTAACTAAAATACCCTTGACTCCCTCTATAAATAAAGAGGTCAGTTGCACTATCCAGAGGAGGAGAGGAGGAGCAAATCAAAAACACTCAGAGAGACACCCGAAGTCATATGCATACTTAGAAAAAAGAATCTGGAAGAAAAAAAAAAGAAGAGTTAACTTAGGATAGCCAAAAATAAAAAAAAATAAAAAAAAGAGGGTTCTGAAATTTTAGCTTACCAGAAGGGAGAATCAACTTGTGACTATCTTCTGTTTGGTTAATAGAAATTGGTAAACTCTTCATCTATTGCTTTGAGAGTCATCATGCGTTTGACCCAGCCATCAATTCATGGTGTGCATGGGTGCTTCATCTTGCATAAACCTAGGGGTTGTAAAATGCTGATAATTACTCTATATTTACATTTTTTTTGAGGCTGACCTATGTTCACCCTTTTATTTACTTCAAGTGACATATAAGCAACATCCTTTTGGCTGATTACATGCATCTTTATTTCTCATCACTTATAAAAGGGAGACTACATGTAACCATCATCCATAAAAATATATATATAAAAAAAGAACTACATACAACTGAAGTTTGACACATAATAAGGAGGTGTTTGCAATGGAATGATAATACTTCAAATAAGCTCATTAAACCCTTGTCCTAACATCATATTTCAGTCCATGAAGTACAATAAATCTTGTGTACATGCAAGCAGCTTGTTGGCATATCATTTTAATAAGCATATGAATAAGTTGTGAACATAAAAAAAAAATATAATAACAAACAAAAAGGGAATACCTGCATGGCAGCAAATGCCAGCCTATGCCATCTTGCCTACTCTCATCGGACCTTGAGGTATCTCCATGATGCCCTAGAAGCAATGCCAATCCACTACATCATCCATGAGTCAACAAACCCAATTCTGTTTGTAAACAATTCATGACCCGAAATGAACCAGGGACTGATAAAAAAAACAATTCCTAGAACAACCAATCCCATGCATCTTGCCTCTAGTTACACATAACAAATCGAGAATAAAAAAAAAGAGAGAAGCTAACCCCAAAGGAGGCTAAGTTGACCCACAGTCAAGACCAGCCTGAGATGATGGTTGTCCATGCCAACTCGTTCTCTTGTCATAGCCAATGAACCGTGGAAGAGCAACCTCCAAGAAGAAGATGAGAACATCAATCTCAAAATCCAGCAGACAACCTTACATAGATGATAAAACTGTGTTATGAGAACAAGCTACCTACTGCCACCCATTGTTTCTCCAATTTTTCCCAAGTCTCGTGTCATTAACAAACTTCCTACACTATGCCCACATAAGTATACCCCATTCATGTCATACCATCTTTCGTCATCACCTACGAGCAGCGAAACCAGTTTTGGAAAAGAGGTCAAATTGTGCCTTGCTATGGCATCAGTTCAAGATAGCAACGATTGGGACGAAACCAGTGCTCTTTCAAAAGGAATGATAACAAAAGAAAACAATCCGATCTCTGATGACTAACTTCATGCCACTTTACAATAAATTTGTTGAAACCCGGCATTAGCTGGAAACAAAAAGGAAAGGATGGAATCTAACCTCAGAGGGACTCAAGCTGTGCCATACTTTTATTGCCAACCCGAGGTGATGATGGCTCGATCAAAACCAGCGCCCGCTAGCAAAATAAAAAGAGTCTCAGAGAACAAACATCATGCTACCATGCAATAAAAACCTATTGAAATCCGACATTGACCAAAAAAAAATAGAAGAAAAGTGAGAGAAGAACCTGACCTTAGAGACGATGCTGGTCTCACCCCTTTCCATACTACCACTCTCGGACATTTTATCAAACATCTGACGGGTATGCAGAAAATCGAAAATTAACCAAAGTGAATTCGGATTCTAAGAAGCCTTGCCACTCAGATTGAAAATAAATACATACCTACTTACCTGTCAAAGCTCCTCCAGACCCTCAATTTCTACCTCTGCCTCAAAACTTTGGCCGCCTCTTCCACGGCTAGGCACGACAGAGAAAAGACTCGATAAGGCGCGTAGCTCCAGGGAAACTCTATGAGTTCGTGCGTGTATCTCCTCCAATCGGAAGCGCATCCATCGGGACTCGACCTCGAAGCCATCGTGTCGGGATCTCTCTGCGGATCGAACGAGTGCGAAGAGAAAAGAAGAGGAAGATAGCAAAAAAAAAGATAGTTCGAAATGGGACCGGTGTAAATCCTTATCGGCTCCCTCCCTTCTCACCAAGTTTTTTTTTTCTCTTGTCGGCCCATAAAGGCCACGCGCACGAAAAAAACAAAATAGAAGAAAGATAAGGCTGCCCGAAATTTGGGATTCCTTGTGACGGGGATGGTGTAATGGATCTCTGACAACAAACCATACGGTCATCCATGTGTTTTCAAGCCTCAAAGATAACATGGCCCAATCAGATAAATTCAAAATTATTGAAACTTCAAAAATATGCCAAAAACCATAACAAATTCAAAAAAAAAAAAAAACCCAAACCAAATTCCCATAAATCCAGAAAAATGTAAGGAATCCATTTTACCAAATACCATGACCAGAAAACCAACCAAAACCAGTCAAATTACCCAAATACCAAATTCATGATTGATCAGTATGTGCTTAACTTCAAAAGCCCATAAAAAGATCACCAGAAGCTCAGAAAAATATGAGGAAAATTCCTGTGAACTCCGAAAAAATATAAGTAATGCCTTCATACTGAGTAATTGCACCAAAGCCCAAAAAAAAAAAAAAAAAAAAAAAATAGACCCGTTGCAGGTATCAGGAACTCTCGTAATGCAGAATACTCAGAAAATGGTTCAGTTTCAAGAATTTGGTTAAATTGAGGTTCACCGATAATAAAAGTGATGAATTTCATAAGGGGTTCTCTCTGGATACCGATAATTAAAGGGAATATAGGCTGTGCTCTGATCATTATCAAGCCAAAGAGATAGGTCAAAACCAGAACCTCTGCAAGACCCAGCCGCCTGGCCTCAGATACGGAGTCTTGAAATCAAAACCGGAATGTAACATTTCCAGGACCCAGCTAGTTGCCTCAGATACGGAGTCCTAATCCCGAAAATAAATAAAACATAGAACTTTTGCAAGACCCAGCCTTCAGGCCTAAGATATGGAGTCTTAATTCCAAAGCCAAAATCTAACGAAGAATGCAATCTTCCCAGGACCCGGCCGCCAGGCCTCAGATACGGAGTCCCAACCCCAAAGTCAGAATCCAAACCAAAACAAAAAGAAACAAAACCAAAATTAAACCGAATCAAACCAACGATCCGAAACCAAAAAAAATCCAAACCCGAAACTAAGACGAAAAAAAGGAAAAACAAAATAAAACAAAAGCCAAAATCCTGTGATATCTGAGTGATCCCGCGATCTCACTATAAATAGCACATCGTCCTAAAAATTAAAAAAGTCTTGATGGTATAAGGCCCACTTGACAAAATTATTGATGGACGCCCAAAAAAAAAAAGAGAAAAGAAACATGTGGTATCTGGATGATCTCGTGACCTCATTTCAGATAACACTCTGTCCCGACTGCTAAAACAGTTCAGGTGACCCAAAGCCTACCTGACCAGACATGCTGAAGGAGCAAAATCCAAAACTAAATATTGCCTTATCAGATGAAATAGTTCCGGTGACTCAAAGCCCACCTGACGAAATCTGCTGATGGACCCAAATCTCGTAGTGTCTGAGTGATACCACGACCTCACTCCCGGTGACACCCGGTCTTGAAAGTTAAAAACGTCTTGATGGTATAAGGCCCACTTGGCAAAAACTACTGATGGACCAAAACCTTGTGGTATCTTGTGATCCCGCGACCTCACTATAGATAACACATCGTCCTGAAAATTAAAAACGTCTTGATGGTATAAAGCCCACTTGACAAAAACTATTGATGGACACAAAAAAAAAACAAAAAAGAAACCTGTGGTATCTAGATGATCCCGTGACCTCATTTCGGATAACACTCTATCCCGACTGCTAAAACAGTTCAGGTGACCCAAAGCCCACCTGACTAGATATGCTGAAGGAACAAAATCCAAAACCAAATATTGCATTAAATAGTTTCGGTGACCCAAAACCCACCCAACGAAAGCGTGCCGAATAAGACTTTTGAGTAATCTTCAAAAAGAAAAGAAGAACCAACCATACTTAAAATCTCATAAAAAAAAAAAAAAGAAGGAGTCATTTGAACCATGTCACATCTCTTCCGCTCATAACCTATCATATTAAATAAAAAAAAAACAAACAAATCAAATAAAAAGATGGGGAAAGTAATAAAATAAACACCCGCAAATGTTCAGATGTATATTCTTGGCACTAATTGTTTTATTGACAATTCACTAACGGTCTGCAGCACATGTTCTTTGATATTTCCGATCCAGAGGTGCCTAGGAAAGTAACCAGGGTAATTAACGGCGGGGGCTTGCGCCCGTCGGAAAGAAAGGACCTACACAAAAAATAAACTCTCGTAGGGGCAAAGTACGCACGCACGAGCATCTCTTAAGTGGGAGGCGCCCGTGGTTGAGACTTTAACCTGCGAGGGGATATCTGATCCGATCGTCTTTTTGCTTTTCTTCTTCAAACGGGAAATCCGTCAAAAAGGGCCGGACAACACACACATAAAAATGTAGCCACATATTCCGCTTCACAAGTTGACAAAGTCACAATGGGCATGTAGAACACGAAATCCACAGTGCTTTTCCTATCATCGATGTCTCCACACCAGTCACTGTCGTATATCCAATAAGATCAAACTTGACAGTATGAGAATGGAACAAGCCATTAGATAAAGTATCTTTCACGTAGCGAAGAATTCGCTTTATGCCTTTCTAATGTGATATCTTTGGCTTCTCCATGTACCGACTTACCAATCCAATACCATATGCAATATCTAACCTCATGCACATTAGATAACACAAACTTCCAACCAAAATTCTATATTGAGTTGAATCTACGACCTTGTCTTCATCATAACGGGACAATTTTGTACCACTCTCAACTGGAGTACACATCAGGTTGCAATTATTCATTTTGAATCTTTTCAACACATCCTTTGCTTAAGTTTCTTGTGAGATAAAAATTCTAGATTTGTCTTGCTTCACTTCCAACCCCAAAAAGTATGACATTAGTCCTAAATATGTCATCTCAAACTCCTTTGACATTTCGAGCTTGAACTTCTCAATCTTGTCACCATTATTTCCCATAAATATAATGTCATCAACATACAAGGCAACAAACATAATATCATCATCACATACCTTCACATATAAAGCATGCTCATACGGACATTGCACAAACCCATGCTCCTTGAAGTATGTGTCAATTTGGGTATTCCAAGCTCGCAGAGCTTGCTTCAACCTGTACAACGCCTTCTTCAATTTTAGCACTTTGTCTTCTTCTCCTTCCTTAATGTAACATGTTGGTTACTCGATGTAAACTTCTTCTTCAAGTGCACCATTTAGGAATGCTGATTTCATATCTATTTGATAGATATTCTACTTGTTTTGGGCAGCCAATGATATCAACAAGCGAACAGTCTTCATCCTCACAACAAGGACAAACTTCATAATCAATTCCCACTTTCTGCTTGTATCCCTTGGTTACTAACCTCGCTTTGTATCTTTCAATCTCATCTTGAGCATTCAGCTTCTTCTTGTAGACCTACTTCACGCCAATCGACTTATGATCCTTAGACAATGTTGTAAGTTTTCAAGTATCATTCTTCTCAATAGAATTCATCTCCTCATTCATAACTCGCTGCCATTTCTTCTCTTGAATAGCTCCTTTGAATGTGATGTTCTCGCCAAAAGACACACACAGAGTGCTCGAACTTGGCTCAGCTCAGGTTGTTGTGTTTGTCGAAGTAGAACTCGCTATGATTTGTACTTTTTTCTCAACATTATGTGACCTTTCATCCATAAAATTCTAGCACCATACACCTTCATTAACTTGCAAATCACGACTTATATGTACCTTATTAGTTGTTGGATCAGTGAGCTTGTAAGCCTTCGACTATTTTTTATGCATGCCATGCTAACTTTGATTCTAGATGGAATGATGATGTTATCGTTTGCACCAAATGCTGACACGACGTTGTCTGGAGCACGAAAATCTAGTGATGTGGCGCTGACAAGGCACAATCTTTCTCTAGTCTAAGCCAACTAGGAGAGAAATGAGGTATGACGGATGTTGTGTGGCAATGAGGCAGAGAAATGCTGTGGAGCAGTCGCAAGGAGTGCGATACAAACAAGGCACACGGGAGATCACACAGAAACAGACATAGACAAGAAAAATGGTGCTGAAAAGAAAGAGAAGACCGGAGAACCCGGTTCACAAAGCATGAACACTAACAAGTGGGACCCATCGACTGAACGCAAGTTTGGCTCGAATTCATTCGGTGCACAGTTTCGAGCATGAACCATATGACTCAATTTGTTCCTAATTCCAGTGACTTTGCTGATTCTCTATGGCAATCTCAATGGAACGAGTCCCTGACAGCGCTACTATGCAGCCATTTGTGTGCACAACCTCAATGCTGACATGATCAATCAGAGATTTTTAAAACTGTAGAAATTTTAAAAATACATTAATAGCTAGAAAATTAGAAAATTTTTTTATAAAATACCAAAATGTCCAAAAAATTATTAAGAATATTTCTATCTGACATATTATACCCAAAAACCTAAATGTCACTTTTGTTTAAAAGTCCCTAAACTCTTTAAATATCATAAAGATAATGATAAATAAATAGAAACATTGTTAAAAAATAATATTATTATCAAAGGGCTGCATTATTATTTTGTAAAATTACTACATAAACCAACTTGTAACCATGTAAGCCTCCCATGACCATTTTCACACCATGGTAAGCGCGCGGCATACATCAAACCTCCCTATAAGCATGCAGTCACATGTTGCGACTTTGGTTGCTCAACCCCTTTCTCAAACTTTCTTTCAGACATTTTATCGAACATCTTGAAACACATACAAACAAAGAAAAAAATGACGAGATGTGTAAAATCAACTTGTAACCGACTATTTCCACACCAATAAAGCTTGTTTGTACAATTTACTTGATATTTTGAATGCCCTTTGTTTTGCACGGCCACCTAGCCATGGTGCACTCGAGTCCCTTACTAAGATGAATGAAATGTTTCGGACTCGAGCAACAGTATATATATATATATTTTTTTTTTTAAATAGTACCTCCAAAAGGGAGTGTACCTGCATTCATTAATGCCTTAAAACGAGCAACAGTATATTAATTAATCACCTCATTTACCAGTCACAAGGACATAATATGAGAAGCGGCAAACAAAAGAAAAAAAAAATGCCTTTCATGAAATAAAAAAATATCATATTCACTTGGTATAAAAGGAGAGAGGAAAGACAAAGAGAACCAATTTGTGTCAAATACGAAACTTGATCATCTTAACTTTGAGATGACAATCTGGCATTTATATTATTTGGATCACCAAAATGAAATTCTGAAACTACACCTTGGCATTAAAATTAAAATTTGTCAGCTGTCACGGGTGGTATTTTGGGTCATTGGGTGGTGCAAATGTCATACGGCCATACGGGTTCATAATGTAGGATTTGGAAAGGTGGGTGTTGGCGTGATGCACTCCTAAAACATAGGAGAAAAGCATCCTTGGTTAGCATATGCCGTCGTTTCAATCAATGTTTTGAAAACCGGACCGGACCGGACCGGCCGGTTCGACCGGTTTAATCGCGAACCGGACCCTAGTCCGGTCCAATCTGGACCGGTTTTTGGCTGTTAGCGAACCACAACGAACCGGCCGGTCCGATTCGGTTTTTACCGGAACTGTTGAACCGAACCGCCGGTTTATAGCTTTTAAATACATTTTTCATGCGGTTTAATAAAATTTTCATAAATGGAGGTGAGCAGGGATCGAACCTGAGCCTTTCAGGATAGCAAACAAATGCAATACCACTGAGCTAGTGGGCTTTTGTTGTAAATAAGTGAACATTTAATTCATATAAACTATTTAGTAACAATGATGTTCTCCGGTTCTTTCCGCCGGTTCGACCGGTTGAACCACTTGAACCATCAAACCTTTAGCTTCACCGGTTCGATGGCCGGGTCGGTTTTCAAAACATTGGTTTCAATCAATGTTATCAGAATTTTTCGAAAACCCGAAAAAAATTAAAGGGGTCGTTTGGATGTGTCCGGAATTTGGGGATTTTCCAATTCCGGGCATAAATTTTAATATAAACAATTCATCTCTCTCACAAAGTTACACACTTCCCAACGAAAATCCTTATTCCTTCCTAGGAATTGGCTATTCCTAACCCATCCAAACGACCCCAAAAGTCATATTATATATTCCGAAATTTTGGAAATAAATTAAAAATAATAAAAATTTTAAATATGATGTCACAATATCGGATTCCGAAACACCGATACTAGTATCAGATTTCAGGAAACTGATCTAAGCTAGTATCGGCTTCCTGGAAACCGATACAAGCTTAGATCGGCTTTCAAAATACCGATATAATTACCTACGCGTAATTATTAAGTGTCCAAGATTTGGAGCCTCAGTTCTCATTTCTCAAGCATCTCTCTGTTTCTCCTTTCTTATATTCTTCGTTTTACAATTGGTCAAAGACATAAGGAAAAAAAATGGAATATTAACAATGTCAATTAATTGTGGTCATATTGGTCAAGATTTATGTTACGTTATTGTAAGGAACTAAGGCACCATCTAGATATACTCGTAATGTACAAAAATATTTCGAAGTAATAATTAAATACATGGCAGATTTTTTATAATAAAGAATACAAAATCAATGGAATATTAACAACTGGTGCATGCGGTTCATCGATCATCTTCCCCACCTTCTGACTTCTCAAGCCAAGACAATAAGCTGCTTTATTCCTTTGCAAAATGGTGTTGTTGAAAACATGAAATAATTGCTTGTATTGGAGTTTATTGACCTATAAATAAAAATTGTTATCGGATAAGAACTGGGAGTGATAACCGTCATCCAACAAAATGTCATCCATGTCAACCAAAAAAATAAAATGAAAATATACAGATACAAAATGAAACATATATAATAAACAAAGTGAACAGATACACCTATTGGATACTCTATTAGTATTACTGACTCAACAGATACCAAATACTCTCTTGTTATAACTAATTGAATACTTATGCCTATTAGATAATTCTTAGTAAAACAAACTGAGCATTTAAGAAGTAGGAAGCACACATAAAGGAGTGAAATGGGAAAGAACAAAGCTAACAGGAGGGAGGTAAGGGAGAGACGGAGGAGAGAGCACTAACAAGAGGGAGGGGCGGGAGGGAGGCGAGACGCGAAAGGAATGTAGGATCGTGCTGAAAAAAGGATAAATGAGCGCTTGGATGGTATGGATGACACCTGGATGGATGACAATAAGCAATTTCTCTTGAAAACGCCCTATGACATGATACTCTCTCTTTTTTCTCCCTGAGAATAATCAGTAGGTGCTTTGGGCAACCGGAATTTTTCTTGGAGCAACACATTTTTTTTTCTAAATGTCTAAATTGGCCTTAGTTAGTATCAATTAAGATCTATTATTTAATTTATATCTTCTTTTTTTAGAAAAAAACTTGACAATGGCTGTCAAGTAGTGGTTGATCGGTTCTATGCGTGCGGGTCAAATTTAATCCTTAATTACCGATGCGAATTCGTTTGCAGTACAGTTTAAGGGTCGAATCTCGGGGACGGACTATTCTGTTTCTAAGTTTCAGTTTAAACAATTCAAACTAAATTCTGGTTTTATTATAAATCAATAAGTTTCAACAGTTCTAAAATAAAGAATAATAAAGTAAAGTTCAATCTCTAAATTACCAAATTCTAACTCGAACTAAAGATAATCAAGTTAATAAAAATTAGGGGTTTAGATCCTCGAACAATTCTCTGTGTCAAAGTTGGAACGGTCCGTTCCATCTCTGGAACGGTCCGTTCTGGACTTTGTCAATTGATCGGAACAGGTCGTTCCAGGCCAGACTCCCCCTTCCGGGCGGTCCGTTCTAACCTTGGAACGGTCCGTTCCGATCAATTGATACTTATTTTGTCATGAGTTTTAATTATTAATTAAATGTTTTTATGCGAGATTAAACAATACGTAACCTAAAGACTTGTACTCTAACTCCCGTTCAGGTCAAGCTATTAAGTTTTATTGTTTAACTCCTAGAACGCCTAAATTTCAACTTCCGTTTCTTGGTTTAGTTGTTCTAGTCTACTTCTCGAGTTTTGGTAAACTTTTAATCTTCCGATTTCAAGTTAAACCCTAGTTTATTAAGGTCTGGTTTAATCCTTCCGGATATCGCCTACCAAACAGTAAAATTACTAAGTTAATGTAGCTGCGATTGATTTTAATCCTAACAGTTAAACTAGGCCTTTGTTTAACGAGGTAATCAGATCAAACAGAGACAAACTTAAGCAATTAAATAGAAATCAAAGTGCAAGAAGCATAATATAACTTAATTTAACTAATAATTAAAGATTCAAATCAAAAACAAGCAACTAGAGAAAGGTTCTCAGACCATAGCCCCTAAAATTACTCTACTCTAACAAATCCATGCAAGAACAAGCAGGTTTCATCAAATACAAAGACATAGAAAGAGAAAAATCAAGTTTACAACAAGTTGCGCTCGAAAACTCCACGTTTCTGTGCTCTGTCCTGTCTGGGGCGGACCGTCCTGGCTCTGGAACGGGCAGTTCCAGATGCAGTTGGTCGTCTCGGCAGGCTGTCTCCTTTGCTGAGTTGGAAAGAGGCTAAAACCTAGAATTTCGAACTTAGCCTCAATTGAAGACAGGACAGAGCTTTTATAATAAGGCAATGGTGGCTTCAAACGTGGGAGACGTGCTTCTGGAAGGTCGGTAATAGAGGAAACCGACTTGACAAACATGGCCTTCTATTTTTAGCAATCCAAAGATAGCTGGAACGGCCCATTCTGAGTCTGGGGCGGACCGTTCCAGTCTGGTCAGGGCAGTCCGTCTGAAGTCTGGTTGAGTCCGTCTGGACTTGGTTCCTCTGGTCAGAGCGGACCGTTCTGTTTGTGGGACGGTCCGTTCCACTCTGTATGAGCAACTCCCGTTTGCTTTTTCTCTCTGTTCTTCGTGCCGAATAAATGCTGAACCTGCAAAATAAACTTGCCGGGCTATGGCTGGACTTTTCTACAAACTAAGTTAGCAGAAATTGATAAAAACACATGCATTTGAACGTAATTTTAGGGCTTAATCTGGTTGGAAATTGAGTATGAAAACCATACATCAAAACCCCCTAAGCTTGAACATTGCTTGTCCTCAAGCAAAACTCTAAACGTAGACTAGGTTCAGACCTAAATTAAGTTCAATTGATTGTGTATCTAACAAGTTCTAAGGATTTCCTAACTAAAATCAGCAAACTGTGACATTAGGTTATAGGGGCAATTTGGTCAAAAAGATTTTTCAACAAGTTTAAACCAGTTTGTTTCAAGTGAATCAACTTTTCTGAAGTCAACCTAAGGATTCTCAAATCTTTCTGTCCAAGGTTCATTTTCTGAAGCAATAATCTGATTAATTTTTCGAAGTTCTCATTCAATCTGAAATCAAGTAGAAACGGGATCGAACCTTCTCAACTCAAATAATCTAAATTAATTCCAAGTCGTTATGCACATGTTTTTTAAATTGTTTTAAACCACTTAAAATTTTCGAAAACAAACAGAAAGTAAGATACAATTGATACAGATTTTCCCGGGGCTGGGAATTTTCCTCGCTGCGGGGGGATCGGCCAGATTAAAGAAGGCTTGGAATCATTGAGTTTTCTCTCATCCATTTGATTTAGTGGATCATTTTTTTACCTTCAGTTACCTATAGCCTCTCGCAATATCCACTTGGAGAGCACAGCTTTTTAGTTCCCCTTGGAGGTCGGTCCGGTTTTTATGCATTTTTGCTACGGTCCACTACGGAAGTTCGGCAATTTTTCTACCTCATTCCTTATGCCTCCAAAAAAGAAAATTTAATTTAATTTTTGTTATTGTTATTTTTCTGATTTTTTTTTTTTTTTTTTTAAGGTTTGAAAAACAGTGGTTTAATTGTTTCTAAAACTTGTGCAGATCTACTTACAATTAATCAGGTTTTTGAGTTGAGAAAATGATCTTAGGCGAACTTAATCACCCTTTGCCGGCTCTAATCGACTAAATCAATCAATTGCTTGTGAAATTAATCAATTCAATGCTTAAGAAAACGACTTCTCAGACAATTTTCAAATCCTAACCTTAGGTTGCTCAAATCAGTTTCATCAAATTCATTTCAAAAAGATTTTCAATAAAATTCGCTTCTCTCAGAAAATGCCTTAATTTCCTAAGTCACAATCGCTAAGCTTATCCATTAAATCCTTAAAGCTTATCTAAATGCAACATTAAATGATTAAAAATGCAATTCCTACATGTATATACAAAAACCAGCTGACAATTGTACTTGGAACGGCCAGTTCTGGGCTGGAACGACCCAATGGGGCGGACCGTTCTGTTTGTGGGACGGACCGTTCCATGCACATTTGTCAGCTGTCTATTAGTTCTGCCAAGTCTGGAACGGACTGTTCTGGACTAGAACGACCTTTTGGGGCGGACCGTTCTGTTTGTGGGACGGTCCGTTCCAACCTTGACAGAAATATGCAATATGCCATGAAGTGCATCCTATTGTACCAGTTTTCGATTTTTCTCGATCTTTACCCCCCCCCCAAGCTTATCTAAAGGACTGTCCCTAGTCCTGATTAGATACAAGAAAGAAAATAAAGGAGAGAAAAACAGAAAACTTACTGAACTTGGCTCAGTGATGTGGTGGGTCCTGCGGTGGTCCGAAGATATGGCTGGCCAACCGTGCTAGCAGGTCATCATTTCGTTCATTCCGCTCGTCCTGCTGCTGCCTCCAGTTTCTGTTCTCTTCTCGCTCACGCCTCCTTTCTTCTCTGTCTTCATCTATTGAGGCCTGGATGTTCCACTGTGCAGTGTGGATATCCTGGAGAATGTTGTGGTAGGCGTGATCAAATCCGCCTTGCCACTGGCCTGGGGATGGCTCTTGATGATGTGGTATCTCATGAGTCGGCAACCCTCCCCAAAATATATCATCGCGCTGGTTAGTCTGAGGCTCATAGAATGGCTGGACTGGTGGCTGATTGGGTGGAGGTGGCTGTGAGCTGGCTGCTTCTGCTGACGTACCTACTCCGGCTGCTCTAGCTGCGGCCTCCATCTCGGCTAATCGCCGCTGCAATTCCTCCTCTTTATGGTTTATAAATTTGCCGTCCTTGTCAACTAGCAGCCAGGTTCTCTTGTTGGTAAGATCAATAGGCCTATTGAGGGGAAGAGGGAAACGGTATCGACCATAAATGTACTGGTACTCGTTTCCAACCTGAGCCACCATCTGCATTTCAACCAGTTGTTTCATGGAGACCCGGTTTGGGCCCCCACTACGCTGCATCTCAGACAACGCCAAGTCATATTGCTGCACCAGATGGGTGACATAGCCACCGATTGTGATCTGACCTTTGCCGCTTCTCAAGTTATTTGCCTGCTTCTCGAAATGTTTCATCATCATGTAGGCAAGGTTCAGTTGGGCGTCGCCTTTTGGATAAAATATCTTGTTGAGAATGGCTTGTTCTCCCCTTCCCCGACTCACCCTTGGCAAAGATGGTGAGCGAGAGCATTCTCTGGATGAACCGGATGGTAGGGTGTTGAATGTGAGAGGAGCGGCGTTCGTTGACTGGTTTTTTGTGCTCCAGTGAAAGCTCTTCCCACAGATCATTCTCAAATAACTCATCAGTTATCGTGCCATTCTCAAGCCCAAAGATACGGGCAAAATCAAGCTATGTGGCGACATACTTCTTACCATCCACACGAAATGTGAGTTGCCACAAGTCATTTTTGTGATAGAGGTCGAGAGAGCACAGAAATTCCATTGTCAAGGCTGTGTAGGCTGGAGCTCTGATCTTCCAGAACCTTGGGCGAAACCCAATTGCTCTGGTCAGCCTGTAGAAGTCCTCCCTGATGCCTAGTGTGTCAAGTACCCGCAGATCGATCGAGCGGGTATTCTCAAATTTCTTGTTCAGGAGGTTTCTGTATCGCTGCTTTGCCTGGCTGCCCTTGAGGCGGATGTGCACATTTGCTAGCTCAATGCTGGCTGGTTGTGCTGGCCGGGTTTGTGTCTCAGGGACAAGATCCGCGGCCTCTTCTTCTTCAGTATCTTCTTCAGGCTCTGCTTCGGCTGTCTCACCTTCGGCTGTCTCACCTTCGGCTGTTTCACCTTGTTCCACTTGTTCCGTGTCAGAGGCAGCCTCTAGCTGTGACCAGCCAATTGCATCGGTATCCATCCGTCTCTGTGGAATATAGGGTATGATTTCTGTGTCATGAGGTGGATAGTTGACTGAGTATGGTGGCGTGGCAGACAATGGATGTTCTGGTGTGGTGATCAAGTCTTCTGGCCTGAGCGGGAGCCTATCCAGAGGCGGTACCGGATTTGATTCCTTTGTTGGCCATGGCACATTGAATTCTGGAGGGATTGGGACAGATGTCTGGCCTGTTTTCCTAGCTCCCTTGCGGAAGAATTTAGAGATTTTGTCGCCCAACGAACCAGAAGATGAGCTGTTAGACATGGAACGGACCGTTTGTAGCCTGGGACGGAGCGGTTTGGTTGGGAAGAAAGGTTGTTGGAATCTGGTTTGGTGATGGGGCGGACCGTTCCAAGATTGGGACGGACCGTTCTGGATTGGTTGGACGGGGAGGTTTCGGTCAGGACGGGCTGGTTTGGAATCTGGTTTGGTTATGGGGCGGACCGTTCCAAGATTGGGACGGACCGTTCTACTCTGGCTTTGGACAGAAAAGGTGAAGTTTTATGGTTTCGATTTTTCTCGAGGTTGTGGTACGATTTTGGTGCAGTATTGAGTTGGTTTGGTACCTGGAATAGAAAGAAGGAGAGAAAAAGGCGATGTTACCGAAATTTCTGACGAGGGCTAGAGGTGGCGGGGCGGAGCTGGTGGCGCCGGCGTTTCTTCGAGTAATCGGAGAAATCGAGGAGTCCACTGACTTGAGAGTGCTCTGGAGAGGCGAGTGATGGCAAGAGGCGGCGAAAATGGTTGCGATCTCGTCGGATTTGGTGGTGGCAGAGAGAGAGAGCTGGAGAGACGGGTTTGAGAGATGGAGAGTTTTGAATGATTGGTTTGGGAGAGGAATAGAAGGGGACGGGTCGGATAAGGTGAGGAGGCGGGTTGGTTAGGCTTAGTGGGTAGTTAATGGTAGTGGGTAGTTATTGGGTTTGGATCTGGGTCCTCAGTTAGGTTTAAATGGGGCGGACCGTTCCAAAATTGAGACGGTCCGTTCCATATGGTTTTCTCGTCCGTTCCGTATGATATTGTCGTCCGTTCCGTATGCGTAGTACCAGCCATGGACCTATGCGTCCTGACGATGGGACGGACCGTTCTGGATTTGGGGCGGTCCGTTCCAATCCCTAAAAAAAACTGAAATTAAACAAGTACAGACTAAGCCAAGTATTTATCATTACTCCTATATATATATATATTTTTTTTTTAAACCCTTGGGTTGCCTCCCAAGCAGCGCTTGTTTAAGGTCTCGAGCCTGACCCCGTATGGCTACGTCTCTACGGTTGAGGGGTTGTCCAAAAATCGCACTTCCCCTCCTTCTGGTGTGGTTTGACTGATGTAGAGCTTGAGTCGTTGGCCATTCACTTTGAAAATATCTGATCCTTCCTTCCAAATATCTACTGCTCCGAATGGGTAAACTTTTCTAACCTCATATGGACCTGTCCATCGGGACTTTAATTTTCCCGGAAACAACCTCAATCGCGAATTAAACAAAAGCACAAGATCACCCTTTTTAAAATCTCGCCTTTGGATATGCTTATCATGCCAATTCTTTGTTCTCTCCTTGTACATCTTAGCATTATCATAGGCGTTCAGTCTGATCTCTTCTAACTCATGCAAGTCTAGAACTCTTTGTTCTCCTGCTGATTTATACTCCAAATTGAGTGCTCTGGTTGCCCAATACGCCTTGTGTTCGATCTCAACAGGCAAATGACACGCCTTTCCATACACCAGCTTGAATGGACTCATCCCGATCGGAGTCTTGAATGCGGTTCGGTATGCCCATAGTGCATCATCCAACTTCAGTGCCCAATCCTTCCTTGTACTCCCAACGGTTTTCTGCAGGATGTTCTTAATTTCTCGGTTAGATACCTCGACTTGGCCACTTGTTTGCGGGTGGTAAGGTGTTGCCACCTTGTGTTTCACTCCATATTTCTTCAGCAGATTGTCAAATTGTTTGTTGATGAAGTGTTTACCCCCGTCACTGATGACAGCTCTCGGAGTTCCAAACCGAGGAAAGATGATCTTGGTGAACAGCTTCTTGACTGTGGCTGAATTGGCATGCTTGCTCGGAATAGCTTCAACCCATTTAGACACGTAGTCTACTGCTACAAGGATGTATTCATACCCGCACGAAGATGGGAAGGCCCCCATGAAGTCAATCCCCCACAAATCAAAAATTTCAACCTCCAAAATCGGGTTCATTGGCATTTCTTGTCGGCTGGATATATTACCCATCTTTTGGCACTAATCGCAAGACAAAACAAACTCCCTCGAATCTTTAAAAATAGTCGGCCAAAAGAAACCTGATTGAAGGACTTTAGCTGCAGTTTTCGAGGTTGAAGCGTGACCACCATAGGCGGATGAATGACACTGATAAAGAATTTGCTGCATCTCTTCCTTTGGTATGCATCTTCGAAATATTCCGTCAACCCCAAGTTTCCACAAAAATGGGTCCTCCCAGAAGTAATATTTCGCGTCAGCTAGGAACCTCTTCTTTTGCTGAGAAGACATCTTATAGGGCATGACTTTGCTGGCTAAAAAGTTCACGAAATCAGCATACCATGGAACTTCCTGGTTTGGGACGGACCGTTCCAGATTGGGGCGGACCGTTCCATCTAGCCGTTCTGGCTCAGGCTGGGCCGTTCTGTCTGCTGCTACAGCGTCTTCAGGGGCTGGGACGGTCCGTTCTAGTCTGGGGCGGTCCGTTCCAGACTGGATTATCATCAAATGTTCGTCTGGAAACGAGTCGTTGATCGGTATGGATCCAGTTCCTTGGTCTTCTATTTTCAATCTGGACAAATGATCAGCCACACTATTTTCTGTACCTTTCTTGTCGCGTATTTCGAGGTCGAATTCTTGCAGTAAGAGAACCCATCGAATGAGTCGTGGCTTGGCATCTTTTTTGGATAGGAGGTATTTGAGTGCTGAGTGATCGGTGTAGACTATAACCTTTGAGCCAACCAGGTATGACCTGAATTTGTCTAAGGCATAGACTACTGCTAGAAGCTCCTTTTCGGTTGTGGTGTAGTTTACTTGCGCCTCATCCAGCACTTTGCTCGCATAATAGATTGCATAGGGCTTCTTGTCTGTCCGCTGTCCTAGCACTGCACCGACCGCGTAATCACTAGCATCACACATCAATTCGAATGGCTGATCCCAATTTGGAGGTTGCAAGATAGGGGCAGTCACAAGCGCTTCCTTCAACCTATTGAAAGCATCAACACAATTTTGATCAAACAGGAATTCAGCATCCTTCATTGTTAAATTGGTTAATGGCTTAGCAATTTTAGAGAAATCTTTAATGAAACGCCTATAGAAGCCTGCATGCCCAAGAAAGCTCCGCACATCCTTCACACAAGTTGGCAAGGTTAGCTTTTCGATCACCTCCACCTTCGCTTGATCGACCATGATTCCCTGTTCTGAAATTATGTGGCCCAAAACAACTCCTTTTTGCACCATGAAATGATATTTTTCCCAATTCAATACAAGATTGACTTCCTCACATCTCTGCAAAATTTTTGACAAGTTAGCCAGACAATGATCAAAAGAAGTACCATATACTGAAAAATCATCCATGAAAACTTCCATGTCTTTTTCGATAAAATCCGAAAATATTGCCATCATAGCTCTTTGGAACGTTGCTGGCGCATTACACAAACCAAATGGCATCCTACGGTATGCATAAGTTCCATATGGGCATGTAAAAGTTGTTTTTTCTTGGTCGAGTGAGTGAATCGGTATTTGGAAGAAACCTGAATAACCATCTAAATAACAAAAGAAAGAATGCTTAGCCAGTCGTTCGAGTAATTGGTCAACAAAAGGCAGAGGGAAGTGGTCCTTTCGTGTTGAAGCATTCAGCTTGCGGTAGTCCACACACATCCTCCATCCAGTTACAATCCTTGTTTGGATCAGCTGGCCATCATCTTTCTCAATCACTGTTGTGCCTCCCTTCTTTGGGACGACATGAATGGGACTGACCCATTTGCTGTCTGAGATCGGGTAGATGATTCTAGCTTCCAAAAGTTTCTGCACCTCCTTCTTCACGACTTCACTCATGTTCGGGTTGAGTCTCCTTTGATGTTCTACTGTCGGTTTTGAGTCTTCTTCAAGTAAGATCCGGTGGGTACATATCGAGGGATCGATACCCTTAAGATCTTCGATAGAATATCCAATAGCCTTGCGGTGAGCCCTCAACTCCTTTAGTAGCTTATCAGTCTGATCCAAGTCCAGTTTGGCGTTGACGATGACAGGAAAGGTCTGGTCGGGACCTAGGAATTCGTACCTAAGGCTCTCTGGTAATGTCTTCAATTCTAGTTTACCTTTCTCTGACTGGCAGCTCGGACGGTCCGTTTCAAAACGGGGTGGACCGTTCTGATCTGAATCGAGGCTGAAAATCTGGTCGATTTCAGCCGCTGATCGAAGCTGCATGCTGACTTGGTCCGCCTGGATCTGGGGCGGACCGTTCCAGCCCTCTCTGGCAGCCAAGTATTCTACGGTTTGCAGAATTTCGTTGAATATCAAGTCTGCCTCCTCCTCTTCAGGTGTGGCCGAGAAGGAATGGTATGCTTGCACAATCCGATTGTTGAATGTCTCTTCAACCATGGCTTCCAATGATTCAGCCATAAAAATTGAATCCATATGGTCTGGCATCCGCATCGCTTTTTCCACATCAAACTCAATTTTCTCATCTCCAACTTCCAATTTCATCTTGCCGGTTCTGCAATTGATGAACACACCGGCTGTGGTGAGGAAGGGTCTGCCCAGGATGATAGGAACTTCAGGATCTTCCTCCATATCAACCACCACGAAGTCGCATGGAACAAAGATGTCTCCAACTCGAATTGGCACGTCTTTCACCTCCCCCAATGGCAATCTTATTGAATTATCAGCAAGTCTCAAAGTCACCGGGGTTGGCTCTAGTTCTCGTTTCCCAATTCGATGAAAGATAGTTTCAGGGATCAGGCTGACGCTTGCTCCAATGTCCAGCAACGCTCTCTTCATACCTAAATCACCAACTTTACAAGGAATAGTAAATCTACCTGGATCCTTCATCTTCGGCGGCATTTTCTTGATGTTTGGAGTGTCGGGATCTCCTGACAAGGCCATGACACCGCTCAATTCCAAGTTCTTCTTGTTGGATAAGAGATCTTTGAGAAACTTGGCGTAGGATGGCATCTTTGACAAGAGGTCAGTGAAGGGAATAGTGATTTTCATTTGCCTCAAGATATCCAGAAATTTTCCGTATTCCCTGTCCTTCTTAGCCTGAGCTAGCCTCTGCGGGTATGGGACTTCAACCGGAGGATCGTTCGGCGTCGGGGGTGGATAAGCAAAGACTTTCTCAACTCTTGGCAAGGTTGGGGCGGTCCGTTCCGAATTGGGGCGGTCCGTTCCAGCTTGTCGTTCCGGCTCAGGCTGGTCCGTCCCAGATGTGACTGGTTGCTGGATGTCTGGGGCGGTCCGTACCAAATTGGGGCGGTCCGTTCCATACGTCCGTTCCAGCTCTGGCTGGTCCGTCCCAGCTGAATCCGGCTGCAAATCCTTGGGCATCTCAGGGCCATCGTAACTAGTCCCGCTCCTCAGTCTGTGCGTGACGCTTTTGCACTCTTCTCTGGGATTGGTTTCAGGTTGGCTTGGAAACATGCCTGGCTTGGTTAGTGCCCCTGAGTTGGCTTGATCATTCCCTTGGTTCAGCTTGTTTATGAGTAGGCCTAGGTCTTCTCTTAGCAGTTTGATCTCGTCATGGACTGAGTGATTGAATATCCCTTGGTTCTGCATAAACTTCTCTATTGTTCGCTGAGAGAGCCCGCTATGGGCGTTAGTGCTATTATTGGAGTTTGATGCTTGACCAGTTTGGCCCGGATTGGCACACCCGTTGGGGTTGCTGTACGAGAGACCTGGGTGGTTCCGTTTGTCGCGATATGAGTAGTTATTGCTTGGGAAGAAGGAGGGAGGAGTAATTATGGCATTGACATTCTCAAGTTGGTCCTCCCTGGCTACCAAGTGACAAGACTTGGCTGTGTGACCTTCCTCTTCGCAGATTTGACATACGGCGGCGGATTCGGAGGGTTTTGAAGATTTTGCACTTATGTTTTTTAACATGACCGTCAAAGAATCGAGTTGAGATTGGAGGTGAGTGGATTTGTCTACTTCAAACACGCCTCCTTTGTTCTTTGAGCGAACCGACCAATTTGTCTGAGATTGTGCCATGCTTTCAATCAAGGCTTTTGCATCCCTGCATCCCATCTCCAGAAAAGCACCACCTGCAGTTGAATTTATATTCTGACGAGTTATGTCATCCAAACCATCATAAAAACTAACAATCAGTCTACTATCAGGTACATCATGATGTGGACACATTCTTTGCAGGTCTTTAAACCGTTCCCATGCTTCGAATAGGTTTTCATCTTGGTCCTGCTGAAGGGTTAACAATTCCCTAACTAATTTGGTCGTTTTTACCCTAGGATAAAACCTATCCAGGAAGGCTTTGGTCAAATCGTTCCATGTTTCAAAGGGTCGGTCATTAAAACTATTCAACCAATCTTCGGCTTTGTCCCTAAGAGAAAAAGGAAAAAGAGTTAGGCGAATTATATCCGGATCGACTTCTTCAGGAACCAAGGTTGTGCAATTTCGCAGGAAGGATTGTAAATGCCTGTTGGCATCTTCATGAGGAGATCCTGCAAAAGTGTTTTCCTTGATCAAAGACACGAGGCCAGGATTGTAGAAGAAATCCCTGGTCCTCTCGGTTTTCGGTGGTTTGACCCCAAGTCGGATGTTATTTGCGGTAGGTGCCCCGATCTCCCTCAAAGGTCGAGTTGCCTCAGCCTCCTTGGCAGCTTCAAGTGCCTCACGCAATGCACGCTCAAGTTCAATTTCGTTGTTGTTGCCCCCGTTTACGTTTAAGTTGTCTCCCATTGCTTCTATGTCAGTTGATGCGGTTGATGTGGTTCGTCCTAATGTGAAACGAAGTGTCTCGGATTGCGCTACAGGTGGCTGTGCTCCAGAGAGATTCCTACGATTTCGCTGGTAGAAAAGGCGAAAAGGCGGAACCAAAGAACTATCACCCTGCCTCTCGGTCTGCTCAACTGTTTCTGGAATTTGCTGTTGCAAAATCGCACGGTTAGGTCCAGATGAGGAAGAGCTCGCCTGAGAGGGGTTCTTCTTCCCTTTTCTTGGGTGTCGAAAGTCGTAGTTGCAAGTGCTGCTGGTGGTCTTCTTCTTTCCAGCCAGCGCGTGTTCCTGCAATTTCCAAAAACCAAGAAAAAGTGAAAAGAGATAAAGAGAATTTAGTCTAACTTGAAAACTAAACTTAGATAAAGGCACCGTCCCCGGCAACGGCGCCAAAATTTGATCGGTTCTATGCGTGCGGGTCAAATTTAATCCTTAATTACCGATGCGAATTCGTTTGCAGTACAGTTTAAGGGTCGAATCTCGGGGACGGACTATTCTGTTTCTAAGTTTCAGTTTAAACAATTCAAACTAAATTCTGGTTTTATTATAAATCAATAAGTTTCAACAGTTCTAAAATAAAGAATAATAAAGTAAAGTTCAATCTCTAAATTACCAAATTCTAACTCGAACTAAAGATAATCAAGTTAATAAAAATTAGGAGTTTAGATCCTCGAACAATTCTCTGTGTCAAAGTTGGAACGGTCCGTTCCATCTCTGGAACGGTCCGTTCTGGACTTTGTCAATTGATCGGAACAGGTCGTTCCAGGCCAGACTCCCCCTTCCGGGCGGTCCGTTCTAACCTTGGAACGGTCCGTTCCGATCAATTGATACTTGTTTTGTCATGAGTTTTAATTATTAATTAAATGTTTTTATGCGAGATTAAACAATACGTAACCTAAAGACTTGTACTCTAACTCCCGTTCAGGTCAAGCTATTAAGTTTTATTGTTTAACTCCTAGAACGCCTAAATTTCAACTTCCGTTTCTTGGTTTAGTTGTTCTAGTCTACTTCTCGAGTTTTGGTAAACTTTTAATCTTCCGATTTCAAGTTAAACCCTAGTTTATTAAGGTCTGGTTTAATCATTCCGGATATCGCCTACCGAACAGTAAAATTACTAAGTTAATGTAGCTGCGATTGATTTTAATCCTAACAGTTAAACTAAGCCTTTGTTTAACGAGGTAATCAGATCAAACAGAGACAAACTTAAGCAATTAAATAGAAAATCAAAGTGCAAGAAGCATAACATAACTTAATTTAACTAATAATTAAAGATTCAAATAAAAAACAAGCAACTAGAGAAAGGTTCTCAGACCATAGCCCCTAAAACTACTCTACTCTAACAAATCCATGCAAGAACAAGCAGGTTTCATCAAATACAAAGACATAGAAAGAGAAAAATCAAGTTTACAACAAGTTGCGCTCGAAAACTCCACGTTTCTGTGCTCTGTCCTGTCTGGGGCGGACCGTCCTGGCTCTGGAACGGGCAGTTCCAGATGCAGTTGGTCGTCTCGGCAGGCTGTCTCCTTTGCTGAGTTGGAAAGAGGCTAAAACCTAGAATTTCGAACTTAGCCTCAATTGAAGACAGGACAGAGCTTTTATAATAAGGCAATGGTGGCTTCAAACGTGGGAGACGTGCTTCTGGAAGGTCGGTAATAGAGGAAACCGACTTGACAAACATGGCCTTCTATTTTTAGCAATCCAAAGATAGCTGGAACGGCCCGTTCTGAGTCTGGGGCGGACCGTTCCAGTCTGGTCAGGGCAGTCCGTCTGAAGTCTGGTTGAGTCCGTCTGGACTTGGTTCCTCTGGTCAGAGCGGACCGTTCTGTTTGTGGGACGGTCCGTTCCACTCTGTATGAGCAACTCCCGTTTGCTTTTTCTCTCTGTTCTTCGTGCCGAATAAATGCTGAACCTGCAAAATAAACTTGCCGGGCTACGGCTGGACTTTTCTACAAACTAAGTTAGCAGAAATTGATAAAAACACATGCATTTGAACGTAATTTTAGGGCTTAATCTGGTTGGAAATTGAGTATGAAAACCATACATCAGTGGTATACCACAAGTGGTACACCAGTACAAAATAAAAAAAATATAAATAAAAAAGACATGAAAAAGATAATCAGCTACATCCACGATTATACCAAATCATCGATTTGTGTATACATAGTGCTTTAAATTTATTTCTTTAGCTGCATTTTTCTCCTTTAGGTTGCATTTGCAGATTACTTGTGCAAATAATTCCAAATTCAAATATTCTGGTCATAAGGAATATCTTTTTGAAATGCACTTTTTTGAACCCTAATAATGCAATGATAAGCATAAGCAAAGAAAAAAAAAAGAAAAATTGAATCATATTATTGTATTATAATTATTAAAAAAAATTGTTACATTCAAAGCATAGAAACATAGCATATCTAGTAAATGACCAATAATTTTTGCATACACACATTCCCAAAACCTTTATTTGAAAATAATGAGCAGCTTCTTTTAAAAATGAAAAGTCAAATTTTGGCCTATTTAAAATGATTGAAGTTATGAAATCAAATACAAGCAGAAAGAATAAACAGAACAAATCAAAGAAAAATTGTCGTGCACATTGCCATTAATACAATGTTTATATGTGACCAACAAGGCAACAACTGCTGCTATGATATTTAAGGAAGAAAAATGGAAAAGGAACGTATTTAGGAAAAATTTTCAGAATTCAGAGGCAATAGATCTTGATTGATACCAAGAATAATTTAGACATTAAGAAAATAAATATGTTGCTCGAATGGAAAATTTGGTTGCCCGAAGCACCTCCCAGAATAATCGTTGATACAAACCACAAGAATCAGGAAAAAAAAAAAAAATAGCTATATATAGGCATTTTGCTTCGGAGTCAAAACGGTCCTAATTTTTGAATCAGATGGAATTATTTTTATCTTAGCGCGCAGTCAACGTCAACCACGTAAAAATATCGCTTAATAACTTTAAAAAAAAAATCTTACTATATGGCGCGTTGCTCGATGAGATCTTTTATTTTTTTTATTTCTTTTGTCATAGTTTGAGACCATATAAAATGAATTGCTTTTATTATAACTTCAGATCATATATAATGATATCGTATTTGTTAGTGGCATATAAAAATATTTCATCATATTGAAAAATGAATTGCTTTTTTTTTTTAAAATATGCGCTATAATTGATAGCATACTTTTATATCAATAATTTTTTTTTTGTAAAATTTAATAAATAGCAAGAACCGCGATAATTAACTTTAAAATTTTCATGAATAAAAAAAAATTATATGTGTGTTATTGATCAAAACTAATTTTCTATAAACCATACACTAAAAATTTCTACGTACTATACATTAAAAAATAATATAAAACCTCAATTATAATCCCTTTTTTTTATTCTAGACAAAAGAAAAATAAAATGAACATACTTTAAAATTCTAATTTTGTTTTGTAGCTACAAAGAACGTCAATATTATTTACGAACACTGTAAAAAGTATTGTATGTAGATCAATATTAAATATTGACTAGGTACGTCAATATTAGCTAATAGATTTTTATAGACTAAGAAATTTATATAGTAACTAAAAAGTATTCTTTGTAGACAAAAAAAAAATATATATCTATATTGACTAATAGTATTACATGTAGCCTCTTCAAGTCTTCATTATGTAATAACTAGCGGATCTTATTGTCGCAGCTTCGCCGCGACCACTTTCATATTGTATATTTTTATAAAGGTAGGTGGGTGCAACTTTTTTTTTTAAACAAAGCAAACTTTCTATTAGCTAGATCCTTTATTAATAAAAACTATAGGGCAATATATCACCCTATAGGGCTGTATCTTTAATTTGCAATTCTTTACTTAGCAAGAGTACATGAATCAATTGCAAATTAATAATAAAAACTAATCTTCATTGTGAGGCAGAGAGATAATAAATCTAGCTACGTACGTTTTATCCATTTCTTTAATGTAAACTGTTTTACACAAAAGTAAACACTATTCAACGGTATTGATTAATAATATAATAGTTGATCAAATGAGTTAAAAAGCGAGTAGCAACTTTTATTATTTTTGGGCTGCCAATGAATCTAGAAAGTAGGAAGTTCCACTTGAAACGCGAAAGTATATACTATATATTGAATTGTATCTAGTGCATTAAGCTAGACGAATAATAGAAACTAATAAAAATTTGGTTCTACTATTTTTTATTAATGAATGAAGGCGCTTTCTTTGATGGTATGTGCTCCTTTGTGAGAGTGAAGCTTTTGTAATGTTGTAACCTTTTTCTTTTAATTAATTCATTTGCTGTTGGGCCGTTTGCCACCCCCCCAACCCCCCCCCCCCCCCCCCGAAAAAAAAAGCTTAAAATGAATTAACATCAAGATAGTCGAACATGGTGAAAGGGAGGCACAGACTTCATGTGGTGATCGAGACATGAGAGACGGTTGACGAAAGATAAGCAAATGGGATCTCTATCGAATTCTTGTGATGAGGAGAGTCCAATTATAACGTCAAAAGAGACAATTTGTCTATCGGTCACTGGAGAATGTGTGAAGAAGAAAAATTGTGTTTTTCCACTTCATATGGCTTTGTTTGGATGGTTTGAGAATAAGGAAGAACTCTTCTGGAAAGAAAAATTAGGAAGAATGTTAATCCGGGAAAAAAAATATTGTTTGGATGGTGAGTTGAGAAGAAGAATGGAAAAAATGAATTAAAATAATTATTTATCTATTTGTAGTTTAGTCATTCGTTTCTTTTTATAGTTGTAGTTTATTCATTAATAATGCTAATATTTTTAATATTAATTTAAGTAAATGATTAGGCGAAATATTAATATTTTTTAATATTAATAACGTGATGTGAATTAATAAAATTTGGTCTTAATTCAAATAATGCCAATATCCTAAAATAATATTTGACCTGCATTTTAGATCAAATATGTGATATGAATTAATAGCTTCGTATGCAAAATAATCATTAAAAAATATTTTAATACTTAAAATTAGAATAATAAAATAAGTAATAATAATAATAGAAAATAATTAATAATTTAATATTATAATATTATAATAATTATTTAAATTATTATATTGTAATAAAATAATTGATAAAAATACTTTTTGTATAATAATATTAAAAAATTAATTATTATTATTTAATAATAGAAATAATAATATTATAAAAATATTTATTATTATTATTTAATACTAATAATCAGAGTAATAAATATAATTAATATTGTAATATTATAATATTATACTAATAAATTAAATAATAATAATATTTTGATATTAATTTAATATTATTATATTCTCATTATTATAATAATAATAAATATCAATATTCACTTATTTTGAGACATAATATTCACTTTATTATTATTTAATAATTAATAATAATAATATTATATAATATTTAGAAGACTATTTATTATTATTTACTAATCAGAATAATAAAATAATTAATATTATAATAAAATAATTAATAATAATATTTTGATATTAATTTAATATTATTATATTCATATTAGAATTATAATAATATTATTATTGTAATGTAATAATAAATATCTAATTGTTTGAGACATGAAGTAAAAAGTAAGTGAGAAGTGAAAAATAATTTTTTATTCTTTCTTCCTCCTTCCTAATTCTTCTTCCAACAATTAGTTGGAAGAACTCTTCCAAGAATAAACTCTTCTTTCCATCTTCTTCCAAAGTGTTTGGATGCTTAAGAATAACTCTTCCTATTTTTCTTCCTAGGAAGAGTTATTCTTGTGCAATCCAAACACAAAAAATAAAAGTATGGAGCATGGAATTATTTATTCATTTCTTTCTCTCTCCACGGATAGAATCATCGTTGATCAAATTTAATCCAACGACCGAAAATATGTGACATTTAGGGGCAGTAGATTTTAGAGGCAGCGGAACCTGTGTACAAGAATTCTGTAAGACCGAAACTATATATACATACTCCATGCGCGGCCTAAAATAATGCAAGTTATCACGCCACACAATCTACTACAAAGTTAATGCCGTACAAAATCCAACCATCCACATTCTCACAACCACCGATTTCCTGGAAGCACATCCAGCCGTACAATTCAAACCAGCGCCCTAGATAATTCCATAGAAATTAGGAAATTGCACTGTTCATAGCACAACTATTGATGCAACCAAGGATTAGTATAGTATAATAACAAATTACAGGGGCTGACCAGAAAAAAAAAAATGAAGAAAACAACTATCCTTGGCCCTCGTGCAGAGCGCGGTGATGAAAATGAGTTTTTTTTCTTACTTTTTTTTAGACCATAGGATCATCTGTCTTTTTATGCACCATGGATGCGTTTGGTTGTGTAGTAAAGAGTTGCATAAGTTAAGAATGTCTAAGTATTTATATAGTGTTATGTAATGGATGTTTGGTTGTATAGTAAGGATTAGTAACTTAATGCATGCATATATTCATGTCAAAAGACTAAAATGCCCTTAAATTTGAATTAGTATTATGTATTAATAATTCGTTGTGACCTAATTATTATTAATTATTAATTACTATAAAAATTAATTATTAATGATTATAATAAATCATTTTTTATTATGAAATATTAATAATTACCTTTAATTAAATATTATTAATTATTTAATAATAAAAAATTATTATTGATTAATTATTTTTAATTAATTATTATTATTAAATCGTTATTATTAATAATTAATATTACTTGTTTATTATTATTAATTATTAATTATAATAATTAATCTTAATTATTAATTATGATTTTTTAATAATTATTGTTACTTATTAAATATTATTATTAATTATTTATTAATTATTAATGATAATAATAAATTATTTTTATTATTATGAAATATTATTATTACTTCTAATTAAATATTATAAATATAATTAATTATTTAATAAAAAATATTATTAGTTAATTATTTTTAATTATTATTATTAATAATTAATATCACTTGTTAAATATTATTAATTATTAATATTTATTAATTACAACAATTAATCTTTATTATTAATTATGATTTCTTAATAATTATTATTACTTGTTAAATATTATTATTTATTAATTATTTGTTAATTATTAAATATTATTATTAATTATTTCTAAGGGGTATTGTTAGAAAAAAAAATTAAAGGGGACTAATGCATAACTTATGCACCCTTTAAGTCACAAACAAACGGGACCAATGTTTCTTGAAACGTGAAAAACAATCATTTAATTACGCGCAGGTAATTAAAGGATCGGTTTCTTGAAAGCCGATCTAAGCTTGTATCGGTTGCCTGGAAGCCGATACTAGCTTAGATCAGTTACCTGAAATCCGATACTAGTATCAGTGTTTTGGAATCCGATATTTGGACACCATATTCAAAATTTTTATTATTTTTTATTTATTTCCAAAATTTCGGAATATTATAATATTACTTTTAATTTTTTGGGATCGAAAACATCCTTGGTTAGCACGATGCGGCCCAAATTCAATCTGAATCCTCTGGCGCGCGACACGGACCGTTTGATTAGATCTCGACGGTTCACTTTTTTCGGGCCTTACAATCGGACGGTCCTGTGCCGCGCTACACGCTGTGTCGCGCGCCACAGGATTTGGATTTGGCCCAAATTTGAAGAGTAGTTAGTTTGGGGGCCCAATTATTATCGAGCCTATAACAACATCATTAAAATTCCAGTTTGATTTTGTCAGTGAAGCGGTACGGTATTAGATCGATGCCTCCATTTTTTTCTAAACTGGAGATCTCTTAGTCCGAAAATATCTATCTGCTGACGATCGCACGCCTCAGTTGTAACTTATAACTTACGCCGCTCCGGTGCCCATATCTTCAGCCAGGCTAATTTGAATGGACGACTGTTTGATTCGAAATGAACGATTCCTGATGAATCGAAGATTTAAGTGCTACTCGCTACATAGTAAAAACATAGAACAAGAAACAGAGAATCGGAAGCACATTGATTTCTCCTCCGATAACAGTCCGGTTTCAGATTCATCCTCTTCTTCCTCATAACTTCTCTCTCTCTCTCTCTCTTTCTCATAAAATCCAAACCCTAACGTATTTCTCTCTCTCGATCTCTTTCAATAGATCTTCTCTATCCAAAGGTTAGATCCTCTCTTCCTCGCTCGATCTGCTTTACATGGTTTCCACTCTGATCTGAGTGGCCGCGTACATTTTCTGTAGTTCTCGCTAACTCTTGGAATTTTGTACAGATAATACAGCTTTGGAGGGATGAAGACATCCGAAAGAGTTGCCACCATAGCTCTTTCTGGTATGCTTTTCATTTCCTTTCACTTTATTAATTTTATTTAATTTCTTCTAAATTGCTTATATTAAGGAATCACAGTCTTGGATCTTGTACGAGCTCTTTCTCTATCTGTTTTATTGGTTCATACGCTTTAATTTGTGCAAAATTAAACTAGAGGAAAGAAAATTATTAGACCTAGTCAATTGAGTACTCTACTGTCTTCTTTGATACTTTGATTTCTGTCAACTGGTTCAGAAGTTCAATTCAATTAGGTCAAAGTTGTTAAATTGTATCATTTGTTCATTTTCAGGTTTGATAGTTCTTCCCCTGTTTATGAAGGTGAATCCAAATTTGAATGTAATATTGACAGCATGCTTGACGGTTTATGTTGGATGCTACCGATCTGTCAAGCCCACCCCACCTGTGGTCAGTTCTTTAATTCAATATATAATTTTGAAGTAGCAACTATTCTAGAGTCTTTGGATAACTATCTTGTGTTGGGTCCCAATGTACATTTACGATGTTAAGATCAAAATAGGAAATTTGATGACCACGAAGGGAAGAAAACAAGTGTGATTTTAACCATGGTGACAAAATCAGAATTTGTGAATAATTCGGTGAGGTCTAAAAATTGTGATTTGGGTGTAATGCGTGTATAATTGGGGTAGTCTGTATTTTAAGATAAAATACTGTTAATATATCAAAATACTAATATTTTAGAAATATACAAGAATAAATAATTTTTTAATACTACACTTTGTTTAGATTTGATATCATTCATATCTATATGACACATTCTGTACCAATAGATTTAAATGATAGAAAGTTTTGATATTAAAAAAAAAATTAATAATATTTGCTTTTAGTATCTGGACCCAATCACAATATTGAAAGCAAAAAATAGAGTATACTTGTTGATGGATGGAGACATTTGACCATGTGAGAGGGAGAAGATGCCTGTAGGGTAGGGGCTATAAGTGTAACATTTGAATTTCAACAAAAAGATAAATAAAAAAAAAAAAGAAAAAGCTTGCTGATATGTGTGAATTATTCTCTCTCTGCAATGCAAAACCCTTTTACTCACTAAAAGCCTTGGAATACTGGGTAGAACTTGAAAATATTTACTAAAGAGATGAATCATTTCAAATAAAATGTGATCTATTTGTTGAAATATCTTTAATTGTAATATGCATATCTTTAGACCATCATACCACTGATTCATTCATTTGATGTTGACATCCAACAATTGGAATTTTTTGTGAATCTTGTTAATAATTTAGTGGAGAGTTTGGAAGTCAAAAATTACAAACTTCATGAAGTTTATGTTACAGAACAAAATGGTTAAAAAAATGCTTATGCAGGAAACTATGTCAAATGAGCATGCTATGAGATTTCCTTTGGTGGGAAGTGCCATGCTTCTCTCTCTATTTCTTCTATTCAAGTTCGTCTCAAAAGACTTGGTTAACGCAGTTTTGACATGCTACTTCTTTGTTCTTGGCATTGTTGCTCTCTCGTAAGCACTTTCCCTCTCTGGTTTAATTTAAGGCAAATATTTTCCAACATTTTGTACATATTTTGCAAGAATCACCCAACTTTTCTCAAATTTGTTTGATGCAAATAGCTCTAGTTACTTCAATTTTGGTTAATTTGAGCAAAATTAATCTAAAATATTATGGGGTATGTGTGAAGAATTCCTTAACTTTGCACTTCTAAATGAACTAGTCTTGTTTTCTGTGAATTAATTTTGTTTCTTCTGTCACTTAAGTGCAACAATGTTGCCTTCCCTAAAGCGCTTCTTCTCCAGAGACTGGAACGAGAACCAAATCAGTTGGCACGCCCCTTTCTTTCACTGTAAGTCTCTTCTGCATGGATAGTGTGCACAAAATCATTGTGCTTAATATGCTTGTAACAGTTTGGGTTGAGTTGGCTATACCCATATTGGCTGAACAAGTTGCTTATAATTTTTTTATTGTAATGTAGCTCTTTCAGTGGAATTCACCAAGTCTCAGATAGTGGCAGCCATTCCTGGTACATTCTTCTGCATATGGTATGCTTTGAAAAAGCATTGGCTTGCCAACAATGTATTGGGCATTGCCTTCTGCATTCAGGTACCACTCTCCTTCTTAAGTTCATTAGCTCCATACTAGGGTACTAATGCAGTACTGTTAATTGATCCTTTTCCTGCTATCTTTTGATGGTATATAATTGTACATGTAACCGGCACCAGTTAGGTTTATTAGCAGAATATAGTGCCTGCTGTTTTGGAATATGGGCTGGCATTGTAATCCTTAGTTATTGTTTTTGCTGAAATTGGTTAAATTTCCGTTTTAATTAGTTAATTGTGCATCTGTGGCTTTTTCTTCTTCTTCAGGGAATTGAGATGTTATCCTTGGGTTCATTCAAAACTGGTGCCATTCTTCTGGTATTTCTTTGATTCTATTTCTCAATGATATCTTTTTTTTACTTCTTGCTTATAAGCTTGGTGATATTGCTCTTTATTATTAGTGTTAATTGTAATATCTACCTCTAAATGTTCAACCATTATTGTTTAATTTTTTTCTCTCTACCTTCAGTATCTTATCATGCTTTAGATGCATCATTTTCTGGGCCTCTATTTAATAGTTAACACTAAACCTCCTTTCGTTTTTTATTTAATTCTAATCTTCTTTATGTCTTTGGCTTTCATTTCATAGGCTGGACTGTTTTTCTATGACATATTCTGGGTCTTTTTTACCCCAGTTATGGTTAGTGTTGCAAAATCATTTGATGCTCCCATCAAGGTACATACTTTTTTTCCTAAAATCTTTGTTCTGCCTTTACTTAGTCTTGTTGCTGATTTTTGTTCATGCATTGCTATCTTTCTCGCAGCTCCTATTTCCAACTGCAGATGCTACCCGCCCCTTTTCAATGCTTGGTCTTGGTGATATTGTTATTCCTGGTATGTTTATGTCTGTTCTGGAAATAAGGAATTATTTAAACATGATAAATACAATATTGATGTTGTTGCTGATTTTTGTTCACTGATTTTGGTCAGGAATAAAGGGATCAAGCATAACATAATAATATGATTCGAGGATCAAAAAATCTCTAGTTTTATTATATTTGGTGACCTAAAAAATTAGGTTTACCATTTATTGGGATTCTGTGGGATTGCACTCCAATTATTTGAAACCATACATACTATGTCTAAGTTTTCTGATAAGAAAACTGTCGCTTTCTATTGTTTAGAAAAAAATGTTGTGGATCAAGTTTGGTGCAATCTGACAATGGGTTCGTCAAAGTTGTAATGATCTCAGTATTGTATGGTTAAATTTTACCAGCTTCGTCAAAGGATTCAATGATTTTCAAATTGCATTTGATACTATGCTAATTTTTAAATAATGTAGTAGTTTCAATTTTGATTTTGATTTGACTTGGAATGTCAGGAATGTTAATTAAGTTGGGTGTGAGGATATCATCTTAACTTTAGACATGCATACTAATCTTAAATAAAAGCATAGATACAAGTGAAATATGCCATTATTATATTATCAGTATATTATCAAAATATAACTTAACTGGAATTATTTCCTTTTTCTATTTATTCTTGCTTTGTTTTCTTTGTTGGATGCAATTATTGGGACTGAAAGAAAATTTGGCAGATTTCGTTTTATGTAGAAGTGACAATTTTATGTATAGGTATTTTTGTGGCATTAGCATTGCGTTTTGATGTGTCAAGAGGGATAGAAACCCGCTATTTTAGAAGTGCTTTCTTGGGCTATACTGTGGGCCTTGTACTGACCATTGTTGTCATGAATTGGTTTCAAGCTGCTCAGGTAATTTAACTGCATGATTAATTTGCATATGCACCTCTGCAAAATAGTTAAATCTCATATGTTCCTCTTTCAAGTAGGAAACCATTGCATTCTCATCATAAAAATATTTTATATTCCCCTGAAACATTTAAAATCTAAACATCGTTACCTAAACATGTGCCTCTAAAACTTGTACTAAGGGTAACTTCCTTACTTTCTTTGGAGATGATATGTGCAAATACTCAACACATGTTTAGAGGGCAATTGTTGGTAGTTTATGTTAGGCATGTTCGTATTTGTTAGAGGCTTTCAGAAATTATCTTAAGCTATCAGCATGTCGTTTTTCACATAACATATGATTGATTTTTTTTTGTCCCTTCCTTTTTGTTCAGCCGGCTTTGCTGTACATTGTGCCGGGTGTTCTTGGCTTTGTGGCAACTCACTGCTTATGGCATCAGGAAGTAAAAGCGGTTTGTCTCTCACTTTTTTTTTTTTTTTTTGGGTGGGGGGGCTTTCTTTTAATTATTGCTAAATTTAGTCAAATTCGTCGGTCTTGCACACTGCCAGTCACCTATTGGCAATTTGGTCCTTGGGTGGTCTTATTAGTGATAGTAAGGAACCAATCAAATTTGGAAGGTGAATTTACCTACAATTTTTTTTTTCTGTTAAAATTACAGCTTTTGGCATTTGATGAATCAAAAACTTCAGCTAAAAAAGAAGGCAGTTCTGACATGAAAGAGACCGACTCCAATCCAAGCAAAAAAGATGAATGACAGGATTTTTATAAGGACTTTTGCAATTAGTAGGTCTTTCAATTAAAAATGTGATTGATATAATGCCCTGACACCGTATTTTTGGACTTTTTGGCCCCTCCTGATGTGTATTATGAGCAGCTCTCACCAAAAAATTTTACAGGATAGAGAGATAGATAGCAGAAAAAATGCCAATTTAGTTCTTTAGACGTATCTGATTGTTTTGATGGCTTTATGTTGCTCTATGATCTCCTAACTCTTAGGACGTACCCTCCATTTCTTTTAGACTTAATACGTTTTGTTTCCTTGTGCAAGATTATATTTGTTGAAAAGATAATTCGTAGTTAAAAAATAAGAAATATCCTGCAATGCCTGCTAAAGAAAAAAATTGTTATTATTAAATACTATGCCTTGTAAAATCGTACGGAAACGATCCTCTATTCAAAAGCTGGCTATGGTTTTGCTAATTGTGGAAAACGACATGCTGATAGCTCAACCAAGGGCCATTACAAATACTCAACACATCCAAATTATGAGGAAGTATCCAAAAAAAAAAGAAGGCTAATAATTATACTTTTTGTAATGACCCTTGGTTCGGTTAAACTGGGAATAATGTGGTTTGGTCTCAGACAGAGAAAACGAATGATTTCCACTTGTTAGCTGTCTTAAACAATAGGAAAGGATTTCGTTAATAATTTTTGTTCTCTATAGGTCGTTTTTTTAGAACTTTTTCGGCTTAGTAACTACTCTTGTTCTTTATGCTCTAATACGACTCATAAGTAATACAAAAACAATCACTTGTAATGCAAGACCTAGAAGGAGTTGACCGTTGAGATAGTATTCATTATTCAACAATTCCAAGTAACTCTACCTTTGCTTGATGTGAAAGCTCCTGCCGTTGTCTACTTCTGCAGTGAACACTGCTCATGAATGTTGTAACACTAATTGTGTAATATCCTGTGTTCCAAACTTATATTGTGTGCGAAAAGGTTGCTTTTTCTAGTTCACGAGGTATTACTGTACTAGAGATCAAAGGACATCTTAAGCTTATACACAGTACTGGGACTTTTCTACAGTACGTTTTTCTCATTCCAATTTTTTCCCTTTTCGTTAGATACTTAGATGCGAGTATGCGACAACCATTTTGGTTGAAAAAGTTGCCGCAAAATAATAATAATAATAATAAAATAAGCAAGATTCATGTTCGTGATTACTTTGTTTATAGACTTCTTTTGAAATCGCACATGCTCCAAAGAACTTTAAGCATATTGCGTACTACGTAATCAAATGGATCGCAAGCTAACTCTTTTAAGATGTTGGAAGTTAAGCAAACAGGCAGTACTTGTTTTCTATTTAGTACATGAAAAATTTCTCTCTTATAATGGATTGTGATCGTAATTCTCTTCGAATGATCGCCTCCTTCATACTAGGGGTGGGTGTAACACTAACTTTGGTGGTACTTTACCAGGCCGCAAATTTTGATGATCAGAAATCTCTGGAAAAATTAAGCTTTGCCAATGTGACAGGTGGGAATGTAAGCCTTGCCAATGGATCTGTCAATGTGACACACCAGGAGGTTTGTTCATAAAATTTTGTTTTCTTATATTACTTCGTTTTAATTTAGTGCGCTCTTTATTTTTTTTACTGAGTTAAGCTTTTCTTAGTAGTGATACAATAGACTCTCTTCTAGTTCTGGGTTAAGGAAAACATGCAAAAAAAAAAAAAAATGATATTTATCAAATAAAAACAAAATTGGACTGTCTATAGGTGTGTATTATTTTTTTTTTTATTTCATTGTATATACAAAGCAACACAATACTCGTATCATAATAAGAACATAGTGTATCTTCGAATGTACAGAAGTTCTATTTTTGTATGTCATTATTCCTTTATTGTATCTTCACGATCTAGCCAGAATCCAAAATACGATTTTTTGCCTTATTGAAGACCAAGAAATATATGTTCATCCCTACAACAGTTGATGACTATTAAAAAAATACTTCCAATCTTGCAGCCATCACCATTTCAAGATTTGGCTCCGCTGTTGAGGGAAGTAGCAGATGACGACGGGACGATCATAATGACGTCAGTGAACTGGGCTTGGGCCCAACAAGATTCACTTCTTGACCTCTTTCTCCAGTCGTTTCAGACCGGAGAAAACATAGACCACTTCCTGAAGCATTTATTGGTTGTAGCATTCGACGGGCTGGCCTTTGAACGGTGCAAGGTTGTGCACAAGTATTGTTATCAGCTCAAGGTCGATATGGATTTTACTGGACAGCAAGGATTCTTGACCAAAGGCTATATTGAATTAGTCTGGGCCAAGGTCGAGCTTCAGCGGTACATCCTCGAGCAAGGATGTAATTTTCTTTTCACGGTATTAATTGTTCCCTTTACTTCTCTAGTTGATCAGAACATGCAACTTTACTTTTTTTTTTTCTATTCGATTTATTATTGATGTAATGGACTCATAATTAGATTAGGCATTGAATATCTTTGCAGGATGTTGATATCATCTGGTTTAGAAACCCATTTAAGCACATAACTGTTTATGCTGACATGACAACATCTAGCGATGGGTATATTGGAGATCCTGATGACATTAACAATTCACCTAACACTGGATTTTTTTATGTAAAATCCAGCAACATAACCGTTCAAATGATGAGATATTGGCATGATGCCAGGAAACGTTTTCCTCCCCACCACGAGCAAGCAATTTTCATCAATATCAAGCAAGAGCTCGTCAATTCCCTAGGAATAAAATTACAGTTTGTTGATACAAAATATTTTGGAACCTTTGGCCAATTTAGTACTGATCTAAATAAGATATGCACGATGCATGCGAATGCTTGTGTCAATGGTTTAGGAGCCAAGCTTCCTGATCTCAAAGGTCTTATTGCATATTGGAAGAACTACACTGCACTCCCAATAGAAGAGAAGAAAAAGGGACTCTTCACATGGAGTAAACCAACTAACTGCAGACTATGATGGGCCTGACTAAATATTCTTGAGTTACATGAGATAATATAAGGTTGCTTTTCGAAATACATTGTGCAAGAGAGAGAACACAAAAATCTTCGATACTGTCTGCTTTGGCTTGATGTATTTTAATTTGGTACAATACACTTGAGTTTGTGTGTGTGTGTGTTTTTTTTTTCTGATGTTAATTTCTTATATGTAACGCAATTTCAAAATGAAGAGTTGTTACAATAAATTTAAAAAATATTCTTGCAGCTGTATCTCTGACGTTAGAAATCTTTTAAGTTTGAAAACTTTTTTTTTTCCTTTTTGTATATGTTCTCGACTAACATTTTTATTTATTTATTTATTTTGCCTAAATTTCGCAGGAAGCATATCACAAAATCTCCCGTCTTGTTGTGTTTTTGGCAATTTTGGCTTCATGTCTTTAGCTAATTTCTTTGTCTAGCATAGCATTATATCTTCTACTAACTTGTCCATTCTATTGTGTTGCTAATTTTATTTTCAGTACGCTACATGTCATATTATTTTGGGGGATAATTACTTATTCCACTTCGTTATGCTCTAAGGTGTGCCCACTCCGTAGAGCAAATGCAAATATGCAATCACTTCAGTTGAGAAGATCTATGAGGTGTTGACTGTCGACATGAGCTTGGCACATGGCCTTCGACAATTTCAATGAAATCTGCTCAAGCTGTGGCAACTTTTAGTGTGATATTCTGTGTAGCCTATTAATATTGAGTGCAAACACACATGGTAGAACTCATTGGTCATCTTTTGAGCTTACACTGTATATTTTTGGTCTTAATTTCCTACTTTCCGATTTTTTCATGTCGCTTTTGTCCGACGGAACGAACATTTTGGTCAAAATGTTGCTACAAAGTCGTACATCTTGGTCGCAACAAATATGGCTAGTAAGTTCTTAATATACCACTATTACCTTTTCCTTCAGAGATGTACGTTAGGCCACTTGTAGTAACTTGCAATGCATTTTAATATTCAAGTCAATTCTTACGGAGAAAAACAAACAAGATTGCTTCCCACGAGGTAATTTGAATTGCACACACTACAATAAACCTCTAGGCAAATTAATAAATGGCTTCGAAAAATGCATTTGGATCCACTTAAAGTATAATCTGTTTAATTAAAAACAATAACCGGTTGTACTTATCACCATTTATTTAATTTGTTGTTAACTTTCTTTGTGAAATGGATCACAAGCTGTCTCTCTAAAGATGTCGAGAGTTAAAACAAACGAGTAGGAATGTAGGATGAATTCTCTACTTAGTACATGAAATATCTCTTGAATTGATGGATCGTGAGGGAAATTCTCTTCGAATGATTGCTTCATTCATTTTAGGAGTAGGTGCAACACTGACTTTGGTGGTATTTTACCAGGCTGCAAACTTTGATAGTGGGAAATCTCTAGAAAAATTAAGCTTTGGCAATGGAACTGTGAATGCTACGCACCAGGAGGTTTGTTGAAATTGGTCTTCTATATATTTTTTGTTCTTTAGCTTAGTGCTCTTTGTATTATCATTTACTTAGCTAAGCTTTTTTTTAGTAGGGAATGATAGATTTTTTAGTTACTTTAAAAAAACTTCAAACATTGAGAATAATGGTACAATTTAATAAGAATATAATGAATCCTGGAATACATTAAGATTCTTTTTGTAGTCCCTGTTCCTTTTTGTATCTACATTATATATGTAATAAGTATCCAACATTGAAATATCTCCTAATTGAAGATCAAGAAATATATGTTCATTACAGTTGACAATTCTATAATATACTTCTATCTTGCAGCAATCACCATTTCAAGATTTGGCTCCGCTAATGAAAAGGGTGGCAGACGACGACGGGACGATCATAATGACATCAGTGAACTGGGCTTGCGCCAAACCAGACTCACTTCTCGACCTCTTTCTCCAGTCGTTTCAGACTGGAGAGAAAATTAATCACTTCCTGAAGCATTTACTAATCATAGCATTCGACCCACGGACCTTTGAACGGTGCAAGTTGGTGCACCCTTTTTGTTATCAGCTCAAGGTCAATGTAAATTTTACAGCAGAGCAAGGGTTCAATAGCAATGGCTATATTGATTTAGTCTGGAGCAAGATCGAGCTTCAGAGGTATATCCTTGAGCTGGGATATAACTTTCTTTTCACGGTATGGTTTCTTTAATTAGTCCATTTGATCAAAACAATAAAAAAACCACCATAGCACTGTTTTTTTCTCTTCTACCAAATACTTACAGATAAGAGGTTATATTTTGATTATAAGACACATTCCTTCACAAGAAATAAAAGGCAATCACAAGATGCATAAATTTTGACAAAAAAAAGAAGAAGAAGAAGAAGTACACTACAACAAATCTCATCGTCCTCTGCAAAGTATAACTTGTCTTCTATTCAATTTATTACTTGAGTGCTCAACTTCTAAATTTAGGCGTTAAATCATTATGCAGGATGTGGACATCCTGTGGTTTAGAAACCCATTTAAGCACGTAACTGTTTATGCTGACATGACAACATCTTCCGACCAATATAACGGAGATCCTGATGATATTAGCAATCCTCAAAACACTGGGTTCTTTTACGTAAAATCAAACAACAGAACCATTGAAATGATGAGATTCTGGCATGATGCAAGGAAACGGTTTCCTCCAGACCATGAACAGAACATTTTCAGCAAGATCAAGCAAGAGATTGCCGATTCGCATGGAATAAATATACAGTTTGTTGATCCAATATATTTCACTGGCTTTTGCCAATATAGTGCTGATCTAACTAAGGTTTGCACAGTACACTCGAATTGTTGTGGCAATGGTCTAGGAGCCAAGCTTCATGATCTCAGAGATCTGATGGATTATTGGAAGAACTACACCACACTCTCGATAGAAGAGAAGAAGAATAACAAATGGTACACATGGACAAAACCCGATCGACAATGCAATCCTGTCCAATGGTGAGGTACAAAGCACAACACTAGTTACCCTTTTGAATAGATTGTGTGAAAGAGACAACAAGAATCTCCGATGCTGTGTACATTAGTTTGGTGCTTGTTTTTGGTACAATGCTCCTTTATTATTATTATTATAATTATTTTGCATTTTTATAGCTAATTTCTGTTATGTTATGTAATGCAATTTCAGGAAAAGGTTTTTACAATAAAAATATTCTTGCCAAATCATATTGAATTTGATGTTAAAAATTGTGAGTTTGAGAACCTTTTTTTCTGTTCTCTTTTTTTCCCTAATCATTATGGACTAATTATTTTCCTTATTTTCTAAGCATTCTCAACAGACACAGTTTGGGTTTTTTTTTTATTTGTGGTAAATATCAGCTTCAAGTATGATTATGCTTCAGTTCATAAACTGATAAGATTGGAAAAACTGAAAGTGATATATATTTTCATACAGCGTGCATTGCTAAGTTTCTGAGAAAATCAGATTATTGTTGCTAGGAATTAAATCCAAAGAAACAATGCTCAGGACATTGTATGTTGTACTGGACATTTGCTACTAGGACCTTAAATTATTACAATGCTATATCCTGCTAACACGAATAAACTGACGACGTATTTATACCATGCACAATGGAAAAAAAATCCTAAATGTGCTTCAATTCAACATTTTGGTTCATATTTCATTCAGGGAAAACATATATCACTCGAAATGTGAAAAAGATAAAGACAAAGAGTAAACTATAATGGCTGCTAAAAAGTATTAGCCAAATTATCAACTATACATTGACAAATCAAAACTTTAGAATAAACCACAAAAATGGTTGTTTCTGTATGACATAAAAGGAATCGAATTGTCAGATAAGCACTTCTCTTATTTGACTAACAAGCCCATAGGCAAGATAAGCACTAACTGATAACATCATAAGAGAATAGAAGAAACTGAGTAATTGTGTCAGGTGCGAGCTACATGTAAAAGAAAAGGCAGTATTGTATATTACTACTATTACTGTGTTCAAGAATCTTCATGAACATTCTGGAAGAGGTGGAACTGAGCATCGCGGAGGAGAGAGCCGGCTGCCTCGTTCGCCGAGTCATGTGCACGTATTTCCTTCATCTCTTCCTCCCATTTCTCCACCTGCTCCCTGTGTATCCTGTTATTTATTTAAAATCATGAATTAATTAAATCCATCTGCTACCACATTAATAATCATCATAAAAACACTTTAAATTGTTCATTGATAGATTTAGCAATCATGTTGTCGGTCTATTTTTGTGATCATCTCTTAGAACGCATACGCAAAGATGTAGAACTTTATCATGTAATAGAATAAAAATTCCTGACCCATTGAGCAGTACAGGGTTTACTAGTTTTACAATTAAATAACTTTGAAGTTTCTAGTTTGTACATTTATTATTATTTGCCTCCAAGCCCCAAAAAGGAAGATGAGATGAAGGAAAAGAAGAGTACTAACGAGATCAGGCGTTCTTCAAACTCTGTGCTGAGATCCTTGAAAAGAGCCTTCCCTGCTTCTAGAATCTCAGACACCTAAAATAATAATACAATTGTAACAGTATAAGAAAAAAAATGTTTCAATTTACAAAAAGACCTAAAGTGGCAAAACTTGAGTAATAGAGCAAGAATAAAAGGTGGTAAGTCCAGCTCTGAGCTGAATTTACGAATCTGCAGGAAGAGAATCTTGTCTAATAATTCAAAGGGAGAAAACAAATATTACAGAAGCAACATAATTTTGGGCTTAATTAATCCAGTAGCAAATGTATTAGACGTGCCAGACAGAGAAGTAGAGCTTTAAAATTATTCATTTAAATACTGGTGTTATTCAGCATGAATTCCAGATGAATTGAAAGTAGGTGTCTGTACCTGTTGAGTGAAGGAATTGATTTTGTCAAGGATGCGCTGGATGTGGAGCTCAGTCTCCTCAGATGCAGCTGCCACCTCTACGCAGTGCTCTCCTTCCCCTTCAATCGTCTCCTTGGGATCCTGCAATTGAGCACGGCAATTCATTAAAAACAGATAGATAGATAGATCGTTAAAGAACATATATATAATATAAATGTTACTGAGAGCTTGATCCGCTTCTGTAATCCCTCCAGCTCCATGCGTTTCAAAGGAGAAAGAAGCTCAATTCAGATCTAATGCAATGCACGTACCACGAAGAGTATCAGATCCTTTCTTAATAGATGAATTCAAAAGAGAAATTACGATGAAAATACTATTACTAAGTACTAACCCTTTTGCTTTTCAATTGACCAGATAAGATAAGATATGATGAGCCTCCAACTCCTCTTTCTCTCTCTTCACTTGTCTGAACTGAAATTTCGAATGAGGAGCGCCAATTATAGTCTAATAATTGCCGGATCGGCGCTCTTTTTGTTTGTCAACTGAAACTCCGGGAAGAAAAAAAAAAAAAAAAAAAACAATGGACGTATCCAGTTCTCTTCTTCTCTCCTTGTTTTAATCATTTAGCCCCTTCTTTTTTATTGTCTTTGCATAATTTGGCTCTTAAATACCGGCAAATATTTTCCACGGGAGAGATTTCGGTGCACAAAATACATCACGAATTTAATAATTCCAATTCTACTATTGACTTTCCAATTAAATATAAACATCAAAATTGTTTTTCTAAGTTGAAATCCAATTCTCTACATTTTAACTTTATTATATCTAATCTTTCTTTCTGATGAGATAAAGAAATAGTTACTAACTTTTCAGTAACTCAATTTTCTATCGAATAACTCCAATTTTCGTTAGCTTTTTTTAGCTTTATTTCCTTTTTCCTGTAATTTCTAGGTAGCCTCTACCTAGCTTTCAAAAAAAAAAAAAAAAAAAACTCCAATTTTCATTTTTTTTCCCCCTCCTTTTCCTTTTTATAAATTCGTGAAAAGCGAAGACAGATCTTGAACCCTATCAAGGACGAGCATATAGGGACAAAATTGGGAACAACTCTCGAGGCCCAAGGTGTACACAGTACACTTCCAAATTTCTCATTGATATTTCAAATTTTGGTAAAGTAAAATAAGATTTCATATTATTTCAATGAAGCACTGGAAATTTATTTAATACAATCTTTCCGAAGAACAAGTTAATTTTATTACAACATTAAAGGAAACCAACTTTTTTTTCAAAGAAAAACACGTGTATATACATCAAATCAATAAAGGGGCAATTTGGTTTATGCCACTCCAAAAGTCTAAAATTGGAAATATGCCATTGCAAAACAACTAATTGGTTTTATGCAATCACAAAACAATAATAATTAGTTTTATGCCATCGGCCAACTAAATAGACCATATTCCCAAGTATGCAAGAAAAGAACTAATGTAAGTTTGTTATACTCTATATAAACTAAGGGTTAGTTAACCATAGTTTGCTTGATCTTGTTTTGCTCCTGTTCCTCGGTACACTAGTATTTACCAGTACCTTGAACAGTTGAATTGTATAGTAGCGTAATTGCTAAATATCTAACTTACAAGAAAAATGAAATACGCTTTCTAAATCTAATTAAGTTTTTCTACAAAATATTCACAAAAGTGACATACAATTTCATTGAATAATCTGTAACGAGTATACATCTCTCCAAATTATGCATAGGTTAATAGAAAAAATCTTGTTGAAAGGATGAATTTATTTATTCATAAAACAGGTCCAAAATTGATCTGTTCAATTGGGTGTAAAATGGGTCAAATTCACGTCAGTAATATGGTTGGAAGGGATAGGACAAAAGAAAAAATGAAGGAAACAAAAAAGAAAAAGAAAAAAGGAAAAAATTAGTAGAGATGAGGCAAAGAATAAAAACTGCGGAACAAAATGGAAAAGAAAAGATTAAACCATTTCTTGCCCTTTCGAAGAGAGTTTAACTCTGACAGAATGCAAGAGTTAGCATATAAGGGGTCGTTTGGATGTGTCCGGAATTTGGGGATTTTCCAATTCCGGGCATAAATTTTAATATAAACAATTCATCTCTCTCACAAAGTTACACACTTCCCAACGAAAATCCTTATTCCTTCCTAGGAATTGGCTATTCCTAACCCATCCAAACGACCCCTAAAAGTTTAGCAATAGAACGAAACCTTTTTGGAAGAATTGTTGTCCAAGTAGTTTGTGGGCCCATGCCTTCATCTTTGAGAGCAATATCATGAGCCTTGGAGTGAAATTTCTACGGCCTGGTAGGCCGTGGGTTAGGCCCTACATAACAGTAGCAGATCTGAGTAAAGGCCCTATGCAGTAATATAAATTATATCGTGAGTTAACAGTAGCAGATCTGCTACTGAGTAAAACCTCATTCTCTAGAATAATACCTTCACGCCTTGGATAGTAAAGTTTAGGATTTAGGGTTTAGGCCCTAGTAGGCTGTGGGTTAGACTAGCTCCGCCCCGGCCTCCATCTTCTAGCTCTGACAACAACAATTCAGGGAACCATCCTGATTCACTCAACTCGGCTGTGCAGTCATGCTTCAGGATTTAAATTAGAGTACTGTAAATGCTATGCTTCTTTTTTTTTTTTTCACTCTACTTCACTTAGGCGGGGATAAAGAGTTAAAGACAAAGCAAACATCTGACTAACTCTCTATAATCACACATCATCAGACATCAGTCCTACTGTCCTAGTAAGCGGAATATCATTAGAAATTGAAAATTGATTACTGCCATCGCGCTTTGTGCCATCGCTGCAATCGTGCGTCAGTCAGCGCTCGCTGAGCAGCGCTCTCCCCCCTCTACTCACCCAGCGATTTTTTTGTTCATTTCGTTATTATAAGTGTTCACTTTATTAGATACAAATGTTCACTTTGTATTATAATTGTCCACTGTTTTATAAGTGTTCGCTATGTTCACTATGTTCATTTTGTTTTTTTTTATTTTTGTCCAAATGTTCAGTTGGGTCAATACAAATGTTCTGTTAATTGAGTATAAATGTTCAGTTAGTTGCAACGTCGGCCAATCGTAACTCGTTTTTACTAAACCAAGCGAAGGGGTCATGAACCGGACACAAAACACATGAAAAAAATAGAAGGGGTCATGAACCGATCCGGTTCAAATTAATTTTTTTCCGACTTTGCCCCTGGCGCGCCTCTCTCCAAGTCTGACGCGCGACTTTGACCCTGGCGCGACTTTGTCCATTAGTTGACGCATTTAACTGAACACTTCTGATTATTAAACTGAATACTTCTTATTATTAAACTGAACATTTGTCACATATAGCAGCGATGGCAGCGATGGTTTATTTAGTGATGGCACTTATAATAGCTGATTACAAAACGTTGTGCCGTGGTGGTAATATTATTAAGTGTTGTAACTAATTCAATATTGTGTAAGGCCCAATGGGCTTGTAATTTGTTTTGTCTTTTGTATTCTATACTAAATATATTATGTACTGGTACAAGGAACAGCTAAGAATTTTCTAGACCATCTCTCGTCACTCTCTCTGTCTGTTCTTTGTGCCTCTTTACTTTCTCAACTTCTCAAATCTCCTCTCTCAAACCTTTGAAATCCATAACAAACTGGTATCAGCGCCATCTCTGTTGCTGCCGCAAGGTTGACGGTGGGTTCAAAACCGGTGCTTCCGCTGAGTTGTGAGAAGAGACTCGCGTTTAGGGTTTCGTTCAGCTTCTATTGTGGTTTGTCCTTTTATGGAATTTGCCGCATATTCTTCTCCGATATATTTGTGGTGAGCACCTCTGACTTGGCACCCATTTAATTGGAGTTTGAAATTTGGTCTCATTTGAGTGCACACCAAAACCTTTATATTTGTCCGATACCACTTTATTTGCTTCAGTGAAGTTAATTGGCCAATATAGTTTAGTTACTATTAATTGATGGTTTAATTAAGTTGGTGATTGGACTTAAAACTCGGAGAATTTGGTGGTTTGAGAATTGTTTGGAGATGGAGATGTCAACTAAATTTGATATTGAGAAGTATGATGGGAAGACGAGTTTCGCACTATGGCAAGTGCGTATGGCCGTCATATTGTGTAGTCTTGGCATTAAGGGCGCCATTTATGGCCGTGACAAGTTGATTGAAGCGGTGACGGATAAGAAGTGGAAGGATATGGATGACAAGGCGCTTTACACTATCCAATTGTGTTTGAGTAATGCAACACTTCAAGAGATCCTTTCGGAGAAAACCTCTAAAGGTTTGTGGGATAAGTTAGAAGATATTTTCATGAAGAAGTCTCTAACTAACCGGTTGCGGTTAAAATTGCGCCTCTATACTCTTCGTATGGACGAAGATACATCTATTTCTAACCATATTGCGGAGTTTGTTTACCTCCATCTTAAATGATTTGGATAGATTAGGTGTTAAGGTAGAGAATGAGGACCAAGCCTTGTTGTTGTTGTGTTCTTTGTCCGCTTCATATAAGTCATTTAGGGACATGATGGTCTATAGTAGAGAGAAAATTTCCCTTGAAGATGTCAAGAGCACTTTGCAAGCGAAGTTGTATTTCGATAATGAGATGACTAATGTTGAGAAGGGGAAAGGGAGTCAAGATGTTGGTTTGGTTGCCGATCGAGGTAGGTCAAAGGAAAGGACCTCGAAAGGAAGTAGAACCCAATCAAAGTCGAAGCACAAGAATCTCACTTGTTACTATTGTAAAATGAAGGGACACGTAAAGGTCGAATGCTATAAGTTGAAAAATAAATTAAAGGCGGAGAAATGTGTTTCTTCGGAAGATGCCAATGTGGCTAGTGGTGATGACACATATGACACGCTTTGTGTTGTTGATAGTTGTGTCAATGATTAGAATTCTTGGATTATGGACTCGGGTGTTTCTCAACACATGACTCCAAATAGAGATTGGTTTGAGACATATGAGCTTTCAAGTGGTAAGGTTCTCATGGGCAACAACCATTTATGCAAGGTTGCCGGAATTGGCTCGGTGAAAATTAAATTTCATGATGGCAAGATCCGAAGGTTGACGGGTGTGAGACATATACCCGATTTGAGCAAGAATTTGATATATTTGGGCTCTCTTGAAGAGAAGGGTTGCAAGTTCCAAAGTAAAGGTGGAGTCCTTCGTGTTTCCAAAGGAGTTCTCACTATCATGAAGGAAAAGAGAGTTGGAACTCTCTATTTCTTGCAAGGTTCCACGGTCACGGGCTCGGCCGCTATTGCGGGTTCGGGTCCTACCTCGGATGCGGATATCACAAAATTGTGGCATATGAGGTTAGGGCACATGAGCGAGCAAGGAATGACCATCTTGAGTAAGAGAGGCTTGTTGTGTGGCCAATGCACAAGTAGCTTGGAGTTTTGTGAGCATTGTGTATTTGGCAAGCAAATTAGGTTGAGCTTCTCGACGGTCATTCACTTGGCCAAGGGAACATTGGATTACATTCATTCGGATCTTTGGGGGCCATCACGTGAGCCATCAAAAGGTAATGGTTCTCGTTATTTGCTTACTTTCATTGATGATTTTTCTAGAAAGGTTTGGATTTATTTCTTGAAAGAGAAAAGTGAGGTCTTTAAGGTGTTTAAAGAATGGAAGACCCTTCTTGAAAATCAAACCGGAAGGAAAATGAAAAGATTGAGAACCGATAATGGTTTAGAATTTTGTAACCACCAATTTGATGAGTTTTGCAAGGCCGAAGGGATTGTACGGCACAAGACGGTGGTTAATACTCCACAACAAAAAGGAGTTGCGGAAAGAATGAATATGACACTACTTGAAAGAGCTCGTTGCATGCTTTCCAATGCGGGTTTGGGCAAAGAGTTTTGGGCGGAGGCCGTTAGTACGGCTTGCTATTTGGTGAATCGGTCTCCTACCACTTCCATTGAGTGCAAGACATCCGAAGAAGTGTGATCGGGTAAGCCGGCCGATTATGCAAATTTGAGGGTGTTTGGTTGTCCCGCTTATGTGCATGTGAATGAAGGAAAGTTAGAGCCAAGAGCAAAGAAGTGTGTATTTGTTGGATATCCCATGAATGTGAAGGGGTATAAAGTGTGGTGTCCCGCATCTTCTAAATTTCTCATCTCAAGAGATGTCACTTTTGACGAGTCGGTTATGTTGAAGGCAAAGGAGATTGTACATGAGCCGGCTATTGAGGAGAATGAGAGGGTTGGAAAGAAGGTGGAGTTTGAGGTGCCGGTCCAACAAAGTGATGAAGAAGAGTCTATTTCACATGATGGTGCTCATTTGGAAGAACATCAAGAAGTTGATGAGCGGCCATATTTGTTGGCTAGGGACCGAGAAAGAAGAGAAATTCGACAACCGACAAGGTATGCCGATTTTGCGTATTGTCTTGCAATTGTCGAAGAGGTGGAGTATAGTGAGCCGTCATCCTACAAGAAAGCTATTTCTTCCAAGCTTGCGGCGGATTGGATTTCCGCCATGAAGGAAGAGCTTTGTTCATTGGAAAGAAACCACACTTGGACTCTTGTGAAGCCACCTAGTGGTAAGAAGATTGTGGGTTGTAAGTGGGTTTTTAAGAAAAAGATGGATGGTTCAAGTTCGGAAAGTTTTCGGTATAAGGCAAGGCTTGTGGCTAAAGGTTATAGTCAAGTTCAAGGTGTGGACTTCAATGAGGCTTTCTCTCCCGTGGTAAAGCATACCTCCATGCAGATTTTGCTCTCTTTAGTGGCAATGAAGGATATGGAATTGGAGCAACTAGATGTAAAAACCGCCTTCTTGCATGGTGATTTGGAAGAGCAAATTTATATGAAGCAACCGGAGGGTTTTGAGGTTGCGGGGAAAAAAAAGACCATGTGTGTTTTATTGAAGAAGTCCCTTTATGGCCTCAAGCAATCACCTCGGCAATGGTACAAGAAGTTTGACTCTTTCATGATTAGTATAAATTTCTCCCGCTCTAATTATGATAGTTGTGTTTATTTCAAGAAGTTGGGTAGCGGGAAATTTATATATTTGTTGCTCTATGTTGATGATATGTTAATTGCGGCCTCTAATATGAATGAAATTGTGAGGTTGAAAGAGCAACTTGGTTTGACATTTGAGATGAAAGATTTAGGGACCGCCAAAAGAATTCTTGGAATGGAGATTACAAGGGATCGGTCCAATCGGAAGCTCTTTCTCTCTCAAAAAGAATTTGCCGAGAAGGTTATTCGCCGGTTTGGCATGGAGAAAGCGAAGGTTGTTTCAGCTCCACTTGCGGCGCATTTCAAGCTTTCGACCGCTTTGAGCCCGAAATCCGATCGTGAGAAAAGCTATATGGAAAAAGTTCCATATTCAAGTGCGGTTGGGAGTCTCATGTACTTGATGGTATGTACTTGACCCGACATAGCTCAAGTCGTTAGTGTGGTAAGTAGGTATCTTTTTTGTCCCGAAAAAGGGCATTGGGAAGCGGTGAAGTGGATCTTCCGCTATTTGAAAGGTACCATTAATTATCACTTAGAATTTGGAAATGGAAATATGGCACTAACGGGTTATGTAGATGCGGACTTTGCGGGTGATTTGGATAAGATGAGGTCTTTGACGGAGTACACTTTTACCCTTGGTGGATGTGCAATTAGTTGGAAGTCTACACTTCAATCCACCGTTGCACTCTCTAGCACCGAAGCCGAGTATATGGCAATTACGGAGGCTATCAAGGAGGCTATTTGGCTCAAGGCGTTTGTTGGTGAGATTTCTTCTCTTGATGGTCCTATAACGGTATTTTGTGATAATCAAAGTGCCGTTCATTTGACAAAGGATCGTATGTTTCATGAGAGGACCAAGCATATTGACATCCGGTACCACTTTGTGCGAGATGTGGTTTCGGAAGGGAAGATTGTTGTGAAGAAGATAGGCACCGAATCGAATCCGGCCGACATGCTCACCAAGCCTCTTCCGATTGCTAAGTTCAAGTTTTGCTCAAAGACAATTTCGGTTTGCTTCTAGTTTATTTTTAGTTTGATACTAGTTGGTTACTAGTTTATGGTAGTTTGTATTTTGAGTTATGGTTAGTGTACTTTTGACGCAATTTGGATTAAGGTGGAGATTGTTGTAGCTAATCCAATATTGTGTAAGGCCCAATGGGCTTGTAATTTGTTTTGTCTTTTGTATTCTATACTAAATATATTATGTACTGGTACAAGGAACAGCTAAGAATTTTCTAGACCATCTCTCGTCACTCTCTCTGTCTGTTCTTTGTGCCTCTCTACTTTCTCAACTTCTCAAATCTCCTCTCTCAAACCTTTGAAATCCATAACATTAAGTAAAGACAATCAGCAGCACCAGCTATGACAAACGAGCTTTCCATGTAATTTGAAAACTCCTCCATTAGCAAATCCATTTTAGCACTAACAGTTAGCGTGTGTTGCATTACCATTTACCAGCACTAACTGTTAGCGTTGTGTTGTTTATTGCTTCCAATATATAAACGAGAAAAAATAGTGTCAGTGACACACTTATTTCAATTATCAGTTGCTATCCTAATTTAGTTCCAAGGGCGTAAATATTCTTTGCCCTGGAGACAATAGAGCTTTTGGGTCATACTTCTTTTTCCTTGAAACAAACTCGCTCCATTTTTCCCCAAATTGCTTTTGCCAAATTCCCTGATTTGTATAACGAGGAAGATACTTTTTGCATCCTAGGTGATATTTTTCACAAATGCTTACTACTTCATTATTCAAATCCGTTAATATTATTGAGTCGTTCGCTATTGCTGACCAAAGAAGGCTTACAGCATAGAAAATTTCCTCATTCGGAGTCACCACTGACATCTTATCATCCCACCTACAATTGACGATTTAATTAAAAAAATTAGGAAAACAATGCAACTGTGTATTTTTAAGACAGAGATCAAAGAACTTACATTGTTCTGTTCATCGGAAAGATCAGAACAGGGCCAGCCGCTGTGTTGCCATTCAAAATACCCTCAAAAACTCGTGATGTAAATTCAAGTACTTTAGATTTGGGCACAAACAAATCAAGCCAAGGATGAGGGACAAGCCATAGGCCAAGGGGTCTCCGGGCAAGCTCTTGGTAGTACAATCGATTGAGGAAATCAAAAAGTGGCATGTCAAAACTGAATGCAAACCCAGATATATAGTGCAGCTCCTCCAGCAACGACTTTATATTCTGTTCAAATTTTCAACATGATCAAGACGGTAAGTCTTTTGTTTCTGGTTGCATGCAACCACGATAGTAGTATCATACAGTCTAGTATCTGAAAGTACCAAATACTAATAGAATGTACTAGATAAGCACAATGTCCAATTCTAAAATTAACAAAGAAAGATGGGAATTTCACAATTTCAACCATGCCAAATTAAAGACATAGAACTAAAAAAGGTTTTAAAAAGTTACTTGATCCATTGACGGCACAATTGTGTCGTCATAGTATGCGACTGCATCAATGAAGTATACAGGCCCGTCATATTCGGCAACAAGACGAGTTATCTTCTTTATGTCACTCTCTGATAATTTAAAAGCTGTGCTTATTGCAGCAACTTTTCGCACGCTGAGAAGGACTTCTCCTCCCACAAAATCGAAAACTGATGAATTGCTCTCTGTGGATATCAGCTTCTCTTGGTCCTTCATGAGTAGTTTCACATCTGTGTAGAATAGCCTCACCCATCGCGCCATCTTTCGAGCTGGCTCGAGCGCAATTTGAGCCCGAGTTATTACCCCAAATTGGCCTAAGCCTCCCAGAGCAGCATAGTATAGATCAGAGTTCATCTCTCTAGAGCACGTCACTAATTCACCAGTTCCTACATTTTCAAGCATGCAAACTCCTATTATATATTCAGAAATGAAAATAATTACAAACTATTCAACTATATTGTTCATTTTGTATGTACCTGTGATCACATCCAATTCATAAACATTGGATATCTGGGGACCATGCTTAAATGCCCGGCCACTGATCCCAGCGTTTGAGAGTGTTCCTCCAATTGTTGGATACAAATAATCAGTAAGTGTGCACGGCATTAGGCCGTGTTTAAGAGCAGTTTTTAGCACATCAATCCACAGCTGCTCTCCACCGGCATCAGCATAGGGTACCGGATCATCTACTACAGTTATGCGGCTGCCAACTTGACCACGTCCAAGCGATGACATGTCTATGAGAACGCCATCAGGAACAAACGTCTGGCCATACATTGAATGGCCTGCACCCCTCTGGGAGATGGGGAAGGGTTTTGGGGATGTATAGGAGAAGCGTATCAGCGCTGCTATGTCTTCTGGAGAAGAAGGGTAGAATACAGCACCAGGGGTGGATTCGGAGAGGTTGCCAAAATCAGTTGCAAATGGCAACGTGGCGGCGGGATCTGCAGTGATCTTAGAGAAAATTGATTTGGATAAGTTGTCAAAATCAGTTGCGAATGACGACTGAGGATCTGTGGTGGAAGAACATGTCTCGGAGGAAATGTCTACGGTTTGGAGTGCTTCGGGAAGTAGTGATAGAACAAAAGATGTGTAAGAGAGGAGAATCGTAAGAGGTAGGATGATGGAACTCAGTCTTGGAATCCCCATTTGCATGCTCTGATAGAGGCGCTGTGTTGTGACTTGTGACTTGTGACTTGTGAGCACTTGATTAACTAATATATATATACTGCCGGATATGGGACTTGGGCTTCTGATTGTAAGAATAAGAGATTCTAGAAACATAGAATAACGTACCTACCTATGGTCAAACCACATAATGATGATATTAGATTTGATAAATCGTCTCCAGCTACAATTGCTTACACCATCGACATTTATTTTGTATAGCAACAAGCTTCATGGCTTTATGTTTGGATGTGGAGTGAATAAAGAATTTGGATAAGGAAGGGCTTATTCATATTTTAGAATTTTGTTAGAATATGAATAAGCATCCGGATATGTTCAAATTTTTTATTCATGTGTTGTTTGGTTTCACGTAAATAAGGAATTTGAAACTTATTCTTTATTCATAGGAATTTGGAAATTATTGTGATTTTTGTGTAGTGAAATTCTAATCAAATTCATTTAAATAATAAATTGAAAGTATTATATATGTACTCTATCGGAACATTTTGTTATTATGTACGTACTCTATAAAAAGTTAATAAGGATCTCAAACGTATGTTTAGATATTTATTTCTAATAAAGTTGTACACTACTTTTTCAAATATATATATATATATAGGATTCTTTTGACTAGTACACTGTTAAATCCTATTATTCAGAAAAACTTTTAAAAGGCACTTCCATTCTGTCCTGGAAAAGTCAAGTTTGTAATTTCTATTCAGTAGAAATTTTTCACGTCTCCGTGGAAACGCCTTTCGTTGTAGCGACAAATAGAGGAAAAAAAAAACATTTTTCTGATAGTGCTCAAGGAAAAACGTCCGTAATTTATCCTACAATGACTGGTAGTGTCTAGTTAATTTAGTGTTTTTTTCTTATTCTTAATGTTTCGTTTAAGAGAAATGCTAGAGTCCAATATATGAGACAGATGTGGTCCGTCCAATATGATTGTTCTCACTTTTTAAAATTCAAACGACTAATCCAAACCGTTCAATATGTTCTCTATATTGAAAACTTATAAGAAGTCAATTTTTACATTTTTTTTCAAAATTTTTTGCTTTTTTTTTTTGTATTTTAGAAAATTGTTGTTATTGAACGATCTATAATTTTTATACCATGAATTTTCTAAAATACCCAAAAAAAATAATTCAAAAAAATATAGAAATTGGTTTCTTATAAGTTTTCAATATGAATAACATATTGAACGGTTCGGATCAGTCATTTGAAATTTGAAAAGGGATAACGATAGCATTGGATGGATCTATCCATCCAATATATTGGACACTAGCATTTCTCTTCGTTTAATGTATTTAGATCTACATGACTTGTCTGCTTTTCATTATTAATTTTTTGAACAAAATAAAGTGAAGATATTGTATGTAAAGTTTCTTCGAGCCTTTTTCAAATAATGTAGACAAAAAACAATCAAGTCAAATTAAATAATATTCTTGTATCAAAACCAAAATTATCAACAAAAACCAAATTGTTAGAGTATCTTCATCTTGATTGAGAATCAATTTAGTTGCTGACTTATGAAGAGGAAGTATTGAAATTTAGCAAGTTTGTTTATATTAATTGAACTAATTAAAAGTTTCATATCTTCATTTATAGTTATTTGTAATTACAAATGATCTCACTACATGAGGTTTTATATTACAGGGATGAAGATGGTTTGATATTGCTTGAGGAAATTTTTCTGAAGCTACAAATATAGCAAAAGGAAGTATTTTTATGATAAATTTGAAATTTTGATAAACGATCTCTCCAAGGTGATTTATCCTTGGTCAAAAGGTCTCTCTGGGATATGTTTTGAATTTATAAAGGTAAAAAAAAAAAAAATCTTGCTTGGAGGAACCCGTACGTAAACTTGGTATACACAACGTGTCTGAACACGGTACGATATGACACGGTCAAATACGGACACGATATGGTACGAGAATTTAAACATGTCGTGTTTTACTTTGATGGTATAGACGCACGGCATGTAAATTGTCCAAATACGACACGACACGACATAATCCGAGAAACATAACAAATTTATAATGAGGGTTAAATCCTACGAAATAACAATAAAAATCCTTATATTGTCTATTTTTAAGAATAATTTCATAATTTGAATGTCCAATCATCCGTAAATATAAGTATATAACTATGTATTATGAAATTCAAATATGTTGAAACACGACACGGCACGAGGACACGAGACGTGATGTGTTCTTAGGCATGTCATGTCCAACCCTTAGAATTTATACACAGCATGGTACGACACGTGAAATATTTGAACACGACACGAAACGGCACGACAAATTATCTGGACACAACGTGTTTAACACGGCACGTATTTCGAGCACTAATAATGACCTTTGAGTCATTCAATGGGTTATATATAGATGCGTAAGCTCAATTTAATCAATCCGGCCGATTGATTCGATTTAAACATTTTATTGATTAAAATTGTATTTAATCTGGCTAATATAATATGTGATTATATATTATAATAAACATAGCCTAACAAACATGACTTATTTGTCATTAACTTAATAATTTACGATAACTTCATTCCGCACTTACTCCACAATGAAACATGACTTCAAATATAAAGAGACATCTCTCAACTTAAAAAAAAAAAAAAGTTCATTAAAGTTTGGAACGATTTTTAGAACATACTGAGTACTAATTGTTAGATTATTTATGGCCAAAATAAGTTGACTAGCCTGTGCCAGGATGACAAGTTCCAGTTCTGGAACGGGCAGTCCCAGGTTAGAACTGGCAGGTCTGTTACATGACTGGGCAACCTCCTTGGATTCATGTTAGAACGGACTGTTTCAGGACAACCGTCAAATTGGAAAACAATCTAGAAAGTGTGGACTGATTTTGCTTAGTATCCAAATTATTATGAAAATATGGTAATATGCTATAGTAGATTTTGTGCAGAGGATGTGATGCCCTTTTTTGTGGGTATACCTTATTAGGAAACATTGCCTAATTATGATGGATAATTATGGTATTGTTTGCAAGCCAAGATTAGGGTTTCATGTCCTTGGCTCTCTATATAAGGTGTTGGTCCCCAAGAGACAAAACAATCCACGAATTTGTGTTGTATACATGCGTTGATAGCAACCTCTCTAGCCTCTCTAGCCTCTCTCTATTTTTCTATCATATAGAAAGAGATAGTTTTAGGTTTAGGCAAAAGAGCACTAAAGGCGTGCCTTGCTCTCTTGGAAGACTTCCACTCAACCTTGACACGTAGGAGGATGTAATTGAGGCTTTTTAGGTGTCTAGAAGATCAAGACTATCAAGATCATTAAGATCTGATGGATTTAGGTATGCTTGCGCTCTTGATATTGATTTCAGACGTATTGGAAAGGTCCGTTCCAAGTTTGGAACGGCCCGTTCCACAACTGGTTCTGCGAGTTATTTAATTTTTTTGGTTTGCTTATTTAGTATGTTAGAATTGTTGTTTCTTTTGACTTTAAACCAAACCTTACATTAATAGTCTATATCATCCTATCTCCGCTCATCTTTGTGGAAATTGCATCACTTGGACTCTTCAAAATAGAAATGTAAAGAAAATTGCAATCATGGATGTTAGGTTTTTCATGATGTTAGGTTTGAAGGATGACTTTCTCACAAAATTTGACAATCATGGATGGGAGAACGACTCAAGTCGTTCTTTTTTTCGTTTTCATTGGAAGTGTTGAGTCACATGAGCAATGAAAATTCAAAACCAGCGGTGACATATCCAAAGCAAGGGCTCACGTAGGGTAAAATCTTGTTGGGCTACAACTCAAAAAATATATATATAATCCGGGGTTGATAAATGCAATTAAAATATTAAGCAATCAAGTAATCATTAATCATAAATGGAAAAATCGGAAGTCTAAAAATAGAAAGAAATCAACACCCTCCTAGCATCTCACCCTCACCCCCTCCCCACGCGCCTCACCCCCTCACCCTGTCTTCCTTCCAACGCGTCTGCCTCTCGAGTCTCTTCCCCCTCCCATCGTACCTTCCCCTCCATCCCGTCTCCTCTACAAAAATTTCAATTTCGCGCCTCACTTCCTCTTGCCTTCACTTTTTTCGTACTTTTTTATAATATACCTCCTTGTTAGATATAAATACTCCCTTGCTAAAAAATAGTTACTCTCTTATGATATATAAGAACATATTTTTTACAAGATATTCTCTTAATAGAATATAAATACTTCCATAACGTTATTAGTTACTCTCTGAAATGAACTACGTATTTAAATTTATTAGGTACCCTTATAAATGTTACTTACTCCTTTATTTTTATTATTTACTCTCTTGTTGTTATTAGTCACTTCCTTAAATGAACTGCGTATTTTAACTCATTGGATACTCCCATCTCTTATAATTATTACTTACTCCCTTACATATATTTATTTATTCCTTTATATTTATTAGTTACTCACTTAAATGAACTACGTATATAAACTTATAAGGTACCCCTTCTATTTATTAGTTAATCTCTTACATATATTTATTTTATCACTAATGATTATTAATTCAGTATTTAGAATTCAAACAAGGCATTGTATTCATGGCCAGATCTGAGAGAAAAGAACATAATAGAAGAAGAAGAAGAGGAGGAGAGGAAATTTCAAACGAAGGAAGAGGAAAGAGAGGAGAGAACTCGATCCCTTATGATTAGGACAAAGAAGAGGGGAATGAAAAGGAAAAGGAGAATATCGAAGAAGTTCATAAGAAGGAGGAGAGGGAGTAGAGAGAAGGAAGGTGCAGAGGAAGGAGAGAGCGAAGTCAGGGGTGAAGAGCGAAGGGTGAGGTTGAAGAGGAGAAGGGGGAGCGAGAGAGAGGAAATGGTTGAGAGGCGCAGAAAAAAAATAAAAACGAGAGCAGGTGAGAGACAAGTGCGAAGTGATGTGCATGAAAGAAGGGAAAGAGAGACAGGCTGTAACACCCCAGATTTTGACAGTTCTTTACAATTAAAATTATTGAGAAGTATGTAAAAGTCTCGAATTTCAGTAATAAATTTAAATCTTATTTTATGAATATTATTGTTTTTCATTAAAAAGAAAATGCCGAAGTTCTCATATTTTTATTCCCAATATATTTTTGGTATCGTTGCCAAATTTAATAGGATTTCCATTGGATCTATTTAACCGGCCATTTTGGATAAAAACTAATTTTAAAATGACGTCATTGATTTTAATAAGAAATAATCTAATTTCATTTAGGGAATTACTTAGGATCATCCCTAAGATTCTATCATCCTCATCATCCTTAAGATTCTATCACGTATGGAATGTTTATTCTATCATCTCTCCATCATCCGCATCCCTCCATCATCCTCTCATCCTACAGATTCCATCATCCTCATCATCCCCAATATCATCATTAATTATCTAACGCCTTTATTAATAGAAAGTGCAGGGATGAGAGGACGAGATGAAAAAAATAGCAAATCCAGTGTCATCCCCATCATCCCGTATCTAGTCCCAGCGTATAATCCGAAATTATGAACCGTAGAGGTAACTATTCCTAGTCAGTTATTATTAAAATATAAAAAATTTCCTTCCGTGTCAAAAGCCGAGAGGGTGAAGATACATATCATATTATACATTATACATGTAATAACAAAATATACAAATTCAATAAAAATGAACAGTGGAGTAACATAACAGTTGTTATATTAACTAGAACAGTTAATATGAGTAATTGTTCTAACTCTGAAACTAACTGTTCTAGTTAATATTATTAACTGCTCTCCTTCTAACTGTTCTAGTTGTTCTGGAAAAAAAATTGTGCTGGAAAAAAATAATTGCGTTGGAAAAAAAATACTAACTATTCTAGTTAATGTTACTAACTGTTCTCGAAAAAAAAATTATTGTTCTAGTTAATATTACTAACTGTTCTAGTTGTTCTGGAAAAAAATTGTGCTGGAAAAAAAAATACTAATTGTTCTAGTTAATGTTACTAATTATTCTAATTGTTCTGGAAAAAAATATACAAATTCAATAAAGATGAACAGTGGAGTAACAGTTAATATGAGTAATTGTTCTAACTCTTAAACTAACTGTTCTAGTTAATATTATTAACTGTTCTCCTTCTAACTGTTCTAGTTGTTCTAGAAAAAAAATTGTGCTGGAAAAAAATAATTGCGCTGGAAAAAAATGCTAACTGTTCTAGTTAATGTTACTAACTGTTCTCGAAAAAAAATTATTGTTCTAGTTAATGTTACTAACTGTTCTAGTTGTTCTGGAAAAAAATTGTGCTGGAAAAAAAAATACTAACTGTTCTAGTTAATGTTACTAACTGTTCTGAAAAAAAATATTTGTGCTGGTAAAAATATTAAATGTTCTAGTTAATTGTTTGGTAATACATTTGCAAAAGCAGCAAAACTTCATCCTAAACAGCGGTCAATGGATATAGGTTTCATACAAAACTTCAAAAGTCTGGTCACGGGAGATTTCTCGCTTACGAACCGAATATTTGAATATTAGATTTCCAACTAAGGCTAATAACACGTTAATAACTACCAGAGAAATCATCCCCATCAGGCCATCATCCTCGTCCCCTCTTTCCTTTTTCGGAATGCAATTAATCTAACTGCTGGGGGGATGATGCGGATGATGAATCTAGGGGATGATCCTTATCAGTCTCGATTTCATTTATACTAGGTGGGGAAGCGCGGCTTCACCGCGCCTTAGCGGATTTTTTATATTTCAATTTTAAGAACCACTAATAATTTATCATTAAGTCTAAATTGTGTGCGACAGGCATATAAGTACAAAGGCAAAATGCCATAATTTTTCTTTTCACATGAGTTGTAAAAAATTAAGTGCATAAGCATCATACATGAGCTGCTTTAGCATCCATATACATTGAATTTAAAAAAAAAACATATAAGCAATTGAAAGAGACCCAAATAGAGCCATTATAAATTTGATTGATATTCATAAACCTAGCCATTCCTTCAGGCAAAAAGTGAGGAAAATTTTTCAATTTTTGACTTAAATCAATAGAAAAATACGCATGTTTAGTCTAGATACTTGTTCTTGCATTTGGATTACACAATTACCAGACAACAATATACTGGTTCAGCTACCAGTATGTACTCAGATGGCAATAACACTTGAAACTGAAGTACCAGGTCCATATATACTTGTCTTTTCCTCATTATGATTGAGATGCAAAAATAGATTAAATTTTATTTATTTAGAAATACTTGTTAAGCAATTAGCAAAATACACTGCTCAGTCAAAATGCCTCCATATATAATTTACACAAATTACTAATCCTAAAACCTGATAAAAAAAAAAATGCATACTCTCATCAACTTGTTCAAATTTGCGATTTTGAAGAAGTACATATAATATTTGGATTTGAAGCTATAAACTTGCAACAATTAGTTTATCTTTTTGGTGAAAGAGATTTATAAAAGAAAATACATGCATGACCTATGTTTTGATGTGGCTTTTGTTTGAACCACAAACGTCAGCTTAAAGGTGAACTTGTCAGAAAGCTTAATTATTAATGTCATTGTAATCAGCATCACCTGCTTAATAGAAAAAGGGTATGAGATTTATATGATTAACTTATTTTAAATTGTTTAGTTAGATAATTAATAACATTTTTCATAGAGAGAGTAATGAAAATGATTTTATTATTATTACCTAACAAAGAAAATATTTAAATATTTAAGTTGTGAATATTTAAACCATTTCATCAAAATTTTCGGTCTATGTAATAATATATAATTTCTTAAGAAATGTAATTTAACATAAAGTTCTTTTACCAATTGTTTTAACATATTTGGTAACATAATTTGTTATGAAATCACATATTCTCAAACCTAAAAAATAAAAATGTATATAATTTAATTATATAAATTTTAGGTTATATTTAATGAACATTTGAAGATATTTTGAATATTTCTACATCCTGTACTTTTCCCTAAAGACGACATCCAATAATTCTTACATAGGCTTATTAACATCCATGTTCATACATCTACAACTAATAACTCAATCTTTAAAACTTTAAATAACCACAGGTAACCAAAGAATGAGGAATAAAAAGTAAAATTTTCAAAACTACAACATACATATGACTATACCCATGAGATGCACCATCTTTATTTATTGAGAATGATCAAACACTTAAATATTTGAATTAATATACAAAATTTTGGTACAGGAATGTCCATTGGGACTTTTGATATGGTATCGAAGAGAGCTGCATCATACATATCATAAGGCCGACCTTTGAACAAATTATCCAACGTCTCCTGCCACCGGTATATAGTTGTTGGGTGTAATGTATGACGACGCAATGGGCCTGTCAACCAGTTCGAGTTCGCCTGCACCACATTGAGCTATCATACAAATTACCAATGCAAGCTCACCGGAAATCAGATTCCGAAATTCTCAATACAATAGATACAATATATATTCAATATTCTTTTTTTTAAAAAAAAATAATAGTTTATGGCATTTTGACCGCTGTAACTTGTATCAATGTAGATATGGTTTGAGATTCAAAGGAAAATATTGATCTATTCGGTTTCTGGTATGGATTGAACTCAAGGACTCTTTATTTACTATCATACTAAGAACGCAAACAGGGAAAAAAAATTATCGAGCAATAGCATGTCAAAAAAAGGTGTATATGTACCATAAATTGCCCAAATTGCTTTATGCCTCTTTTTTAAACTTAGATTGCTTATTTAGCAATATCAAAGACACATCTTGGCTAAACCAATATGTTTTATTTATTTCAAATACATGAAATAGAAGTCAATATGTGAAAAGACACTATTGTTGCCATTAAATATTATTTAATTATAATTCGGATACAATGCCATTAGTTAACTGTTTTGTAAAAGAAGAGTTACCAAACCTTAATTGAGAGGAAGAGAAAACATCACTATCATAAATCAGTCTACAATTACCAAAGGGGCCGTTTGGATGAAGCCGGAATTTGCAAGAATTGCAAATTCCGGGCATAAAATATGCCAAATTTAATATAAATAATTCAACCTCTTCACAAAGTTACACACTTTCCAATAAATTTATGCCTAGGAATAGGCTATTTCCCAAATTCCTAACCCATCCAAACGGCCCCAAAGTAAATTGTAGGATGATTTTCAACATGGATACTTGCCTGGCGCACATGGATTAAAATGCATACATCTTTTCCAACATAGAATCTAATATTGATCATGTCATCTTTGCAAAAACTAATTGAATGCAAGTTATATTAGCAAATTAAAACCACAGATTTTGACCGTAAGTCAAACATTCTATGGTTGGTCACTCTCACCATTGGTTTACATATGTTATAAAAATATTTCTGAGTACCCTTCACGGCACCACCCATTGAAAATCAAGGTGTAACTTCAAAACTCAAAAAATTATTTTCTTTGTATAAATAAACATAATTGTTTTTGGTCTAAAGAGGCATGCCTCAATTATAGAAAAAGACAAATAGTGAATCTTTATGACATATTTTGCTCAATCAAAGTCTATTTGTAACTTAGAATTTTTAATTTTTTGTTAAATACTGAAAAAAATAATAAGATGAAATACCTTCTCCAAGGCCAATGCTAGATGCTTTCTCTTTAGCTCATTTCACTCCAAAAGCTCATTCACTTTCATATTCAAAATCTGTTACACCAATTTCATATAAAAAAGAAAATAATGAGTGAAGACAAAGTAAGAATTACAGCTATTTGTGCTTTTCACCAGAACCTTGCAAAAAGAACTTGAAAATAAAACTTGAAGATACACCTGCCATGCCTAGATACCAATTTGGACTTTTGAACTTGTCTAATGTGTTTATTTTAAACTGGACTTCTAGATAACTATATGTATCTACTTAACAGCATTGTACTATATATATATTAAAAAAACCTATGTGGTTTTCTGAGCTAAGCTGCTGATTCTAATGGTATAACCTCACCAAATTGCTCTCTCATGTCTTCTACAACTCAGTAACAATGTCTCTTTGTTACAGGACAATGACATTTTTTCATAACTTGATAATGAGCCTATATTTTGCCAAACACTTACCTATCACAAATACATCCCATTAAAATCATATTCTAATGTATGAAGAGTTATTTGCTAACATTATAAATTCATCCACAAATTGTATTTTGTACAGAGATTGCTGCTGTGACACAATCAGAATCTGGATCAAGAATTATGAAATTGCCAGAAGTGACAAAATGTGTAGGCTTATTATGAAATTGCTACCAACTACCAAGCATTTCAAACAACAATAATTAAAGTAGATAAAGAACTATCTCCAAGTGGTTCTTTTAAAAAACTATACATCTATACCAGTATATCATCGCTCTTTTCTTTTAATGCTCGTAGGCAATTTTGTCCAACACAATAAAGGTGTTTTAAAAAATTAGATTACGAACCAGATCAAAATAGAATTACAGTCAAACATAGCAAGTGGAAAAAAAACAGTACAGTTTCTTTTCTTTTTCTTTCATTTTGTAATTGGTAAAGATGTGTGGCACCATTTATAGCTAATTAGCTATCATCAAGTTGCTGAGTATAATAATGTGAATTAGGAAGTTAAGAAAAAGAGATACACAAGAAGGGCTGATGAGGTAAGGAATACTGTATATAGAGGGTCCTGTGACATACCAGTAAACAAAATCATTCTTAAGAAGCTTGCATTTTGGGCATCATGGTGCAGTTTCTAATTCCTGTATCCTATTCGCACATTTCATGCATGCTTCGCAGAACCATTCATACCTGTTCTTTAGATCGACAATAGACGCTATGCACTGGAATTGTGCAGTCTATCAGTGAAAATTAGCTTAGTCAGAGGTGGTTGCATTGTATCTGGAAGCAGCAACACAATATGCAAAGATAATAATATTTTGTGAATATATAGAACTTACGGAATAGGGATCCACAGGAACTGCCAAGAATTCGAAGATGTTAAGTTTTTCTGGCTGGACCTGCCGAGCTTGGACCGGCTGGTTCCGCACTGCACAATAAAAAGATGAAATTATTATTTGTTAGTCATTACTCATTAGAGAGCAAAATCAGTAAGTTTAATTATGGAAACGAAATTAAACAAATTTAAGAGCTCAACCTGTCTAAAGAGGGAGTCGGAGGTGTTGATCGGGGTTGCTTCAAAAGGAGGCGGAGGTGCTTCGGGAGGAGGCGAAATTAGCAAACTTAGGTTTCGAGAGGAGGCGGAGGTTCTTCGAGACTCGAGAGGAAATGAGGCAGAGGTGGGGTCGGTTTGGCGGAGGAAGCGGCTGGCGACGAAGAGGGAGCGAGGGCCGCGTGGAGTATGGGAGGCAGCCGCATGAAGGATCCGTGAAGGAGGGGTTGGGGTGGGACGGTTTGAGGAGGAGATGAGGAGGCAGGATTATCTTAGCGAATGAGAGAGAGAAGGAGATGGAGGGACAGATTTTACGAACCATGGATAATGGACAGATCATCAGATCGAACTGCAAAAAAATTTGAACGGCTCAGATTAATTTCGGGAGGGACTAATGCGGACGACAAATGCGGTCACGCAAATTAATATATATATCTTAGATTTGCTATTTGCTAATTTAAACGTAAATCATGATGTCCATAACCGTGCCTTTCCTCACCGTTTTAATTATTTATTATAACTGTATTTTGTTAACAGTCTTTTGATAACTGTATGCATTTGTTTTTTTTTAAATGAGATGTAATTGTTTTCGAGTCCGAATATTTCATACACCCTTTCTTTCTGAGCGCGAGCGCCAAGTGCATCCCTTATATTTCTTGATTTTACACCGTCTCTCTCTTATCAATTAACATCCATTAACACCTATTGAAATATTTCCCATTAGACATATTAATAAAATTTTCATGAAACTTTCCATCCATTCGTTATGAGCAATTATCACTTGGCCAATAGAATAATGGCACATTATCCTCCTTTCTTATATTTACAGGTCCGTACCTTTTTATATCCATGTTTATTTGTTAAAGGTCTCATTTCCTTTGATTAATAAACGTATTTTTATTTTCTTTCATTTGGTAATGCGAACGGAGAGTAAAATCCATTCTTTCAAAGAATATCTATCTCCAATTGAGAAGTTCAATGGACCAATCCAAATTCGAGTACTTTGTTGTGGTCGTTTGTCGTTTCATTATTTTAGATAGCCGATAAGGTAATCGGACTTCTCTATAATTTAATTTTCGCATTGATTGATTTAAAAGTCATTTGTTTATTTGATTGAATTAATATATGAGAATTCTGACTGATGTATTTTACGAGTCAATGAGTCTCTGATATGATCTGATTTGAAATGGAAAAGTGAAATGGAATGTGAAGCGGATTCGCCTACAGAGGGATTCGCGCTATTGTGAAAGTGATACGAGAAACTGATTTGAGAAACCTAGACCCGTTGATCTCTGTGAAATACATTTAATTTATTGTTATTGATGTGTGGATTAATCCGATCGGTTGATATTTGTTATATAAATTAGTTATAGAGAAGCTGCGTCATTAAATAACTGGTTACTCGGCTTTGTAGCTGACTCCATTTTGCATTTACTTTTGTTGTGACGTAGGTTGACGGACCGTCGGATGGATGATCAGATACAGGGGCGGAACCAGGATTTTGAAATAGGAGGGGCGAGAAATTAAAGTATAGATCTTTTCAAAGTTTTTAGGGGTGCTAAATAAGAAATTTTTAAAATTTTAAAAGAATTAGTATGGAATTTTTAAACTTCTAAGGATCTTTTTAGAAACTTGGAGTGTGCCAAGCACACTTTGACTTGTGCTTGGTTCCGCCCCTAATCAGATACTGTCTCACCTCACGCCTCGTATTTCGGATACGGGGTGTGACACAGGCACTGATTAGCTTGTGTAGAAGATGTAAATAATGAAGAACTGGATGACTCCAGTAAAGATGAAACAGAGAAGAGGACAGACAGAAAATAACAAAGTCTGTTAGGACTGTTCAGAGTTTGTAGGAGTGCCCCGTAGTATTAGATAGCTGGGGACACTCACTTCTGTGTTAATATAAAAAGCATACCACATGGTACCAGTGTACATTGGAAAGATAAGATGGAATAATAAAAAGAGAAAGTTTAATATGCACCATAGTGCATAGGGAGTTCTATGCACCGCGGACTTTTTCTGAGGTATTTTTGTAAATTGACAAATCTAATTTAGCCAATCTAATCTACATATTGAAATCTCATAGCAAACCAAATTTTACAATTTTTGAGATTTTATTACTATTTTTTTCGAATTTTTTAATACCTACCATTTTTGGAAACAAACTACTATTTACAAATTCCAAAAATAGCAGGTTTTAAAAAAATCGAAAAAAATAGTAATAAAATCTTAAAAATTATAAAATTTGGTTTGCTATGAGATTTCAATATGTAGATTAGATTGGTTAAATTAGATTTATCAATTTACAAAAATACCTCCAAAAAAGTCCGCGGTGCATAGAACTCCCTATACACTATAGTGCATATTAAACTTTCTCATAATAAAAATTGATTTCATGTCCTCAATTGAGTTTCTCTATAGCTTGATTGCTTGATTCTCTGCTGGAAGCAATTCTCATTCACGTTTTACCTTTGCTATTAATAACACGAATTGAAATCCCTATCCAAAAGGAAATAAAAAGAAAAAACGAAAACACAAAAAGAAAAAGGAAGACAAGGATGACTTGCATGTCTCAAGTCTGATACCGAAAACAAAATATACTGATATTAATTTTCTTTATTTTTATCCTTCGATTTCTTTTAGTTTTTGTTTTTTTAACCAAAATATCCTAAACAGATGTATCCACTCTAATAAAACTAAAAAGTATAGTTCTCGTTTTGATGAAAACTCAAAAGTATAGTTGAGAGGAGAACAAAAAATACATCCATACACACAGGGGCGCAATCAAGGGGGCGAGAGTAGGCTAAGCATATGCCAAAAATAAAGATTTTAATTTAGAGTTAGTGTTGCACCTCCCCTAAAAAATTAAAAAGCTCAGTACTTGGTAAGCTTATTCTTCTCTCTCAACGTAAAACCACTGTGAATATAGAGGATTTGACTTAACATTGTGTTTGTCTGCCCCTCTAGTTCTGACATATGTAGGTGCCTAGCTAGTTTAATTTTCTTTCTTCGACTAGGTTTTAGTTTCTACTCGTTTTCATCTTCCTTTTAAATTTGTATTGATTTCCTTTGTTTTGAGGGGCTGCACACATTATTTGTAAATACTTGAGCTTATTTTAATTAAAGCACCTACGGCATTTACCAAGTAATTAAAAAATAAATCTAAAACATCCCAAATTCTGTGGACCCTCTCTAGTCTCTCAACAACAGCAAAATCGTGTGTTGTTTCTCTCCAGTGCACCAGCCGTCGGTGCAGCTCGACAACTGCACTAGCTCTCCCTTGGCATCTCTATTCCTCTATTCTGGTTCCGCCACTGCATAGACAGAAAGATCGATAAATAACCGAAATTGCATATCCCCGATCAATATGTAGTACGCATGCACTAAGTCAAATTCATTTTTTCTTCACAAATATATATCAAATTCATTTTCAAAATAAAAATTAAATTGGTACTTTTAATATCTACAATCTATTCTAAAAATATTTTTCTTAGCCTTTGAACTAACAGTAATTTTGACTTCTGTAAATTATGGACTTCCACAGTATCACATTGTAAAAAAAAAAAAATTACATTTTGCTCTTGTGTTTTTTATTTACATATGGGCACATACAGTAATGAACGGTTATATTTTCAAACCACGGGATAGATGATTGATACATTACCTATAAAATTATGTCGATTGTTTGTAATTTTAATCTGTAATTATAGTTGTCAAATAAAATTCTTATCAATATAGTCAAATATATGCAATTTTGGGTGTGAGTATGACAAGACAATCAGATAAACGCTTCCAGTATTGTAATTTTGGTGCTATGATTAGATACATAAAAAGTTAAAAACAGCCCTCCACTAGATAGCCGCTATCTAACATGTCTAAAAAAAAAAAAAAGTTAAAAACAGACCTTTACGAATTGGGTGAGACAATACAAGTAGAAGTCCTCTTGTCAAAAGGCAAATTAAAAAAAGTTGGAGTCTAAAATTCACCTCTCGCATGTGTCAAAAGAAGCTTATTTTTTTTTAAAAAATGACAAGAAAATTGAGTTCCTTCTCGAAAAGGCGGTTGGCGGGATGGGATGGTTTTGATTTTTCACCTTGTTAATTATTGGATTTAAACGCCCATTTTTAACGAGCGCTGGCTCACCTAATGATCCTCTGGATTTACTGTGATGGAAGTCTTATGTTATTTTATGTTGTTATTATTATATTATTATTACTCTGACATTAGTCTCTCTTTCCAAGGTTGGATAAGTGAATTAGACTCAACATGGGTCCCACAGGTTATAGTGGCTTTCTTCATATTACACTGAGTTGGCTGGCTATGATTGGTTCGGAATAGTGGAATACTCAAAGGTTTAAATAGCGGTTAGCGGGTTCATAACGAACATGTTTTTGGATAGCGATTAGCGGATAGTGAAAATTTAGCGGTCGCTATCGGATCAAAATGTAAAACATCATCAACAATACTTGTGCACAAGTATTAAAACATAAATTGTCATGAAAGTAGATAATTTAATAACAAATGAACATACTTCAATTAACTATACTTTAAATTTCTCAATACTAAAATGAAGTAGTTAAATCCAATTTGGTTTCTAAACACACAATATCTCATTTTTTTTCTAAAAGAAAAATAAAACAAAAGAACGAAATTATAACTACTCAACAAGGTTCTCTTTTGCTTAAATTGCATACAGTCTATGAACTGCAACTACTCTAGTTAAAAAAATAAATAAATAAAAATACATATAAAGTAAAGTGCTAAATTATCGCTATGTAATTAATGTACCGCTTCATTCAAGTTCCAGTAAATTAGGACAAAAAGGGACACATGACGGTAATTCAGTACTTATCGTCATATGCTAAAAACTAGAAGTTCCCATAAATAAGACTTTAAAACATGGACTTTGGGCTGTTTTTTTCCCATTTGGAGTACTGACTTGCATGAACATCTCAATATATATTAAATATATGTATAATTCAATCAATTTCCGCTAATGAAAAAAGTTCATGAGAATGCTCCTTCCAATGAGGACTCAAACATCTCACGATTAGATAGTGTTTGAGAAACTCACGAAATATATGAGAATCGAGAACTTATTCTACAAGTCGTTGTAGAAGTAGTTCATGAACCTCGAGCATCAATCCTACAAAAGGTCAACGAGAGTGAAATGCCTAACCGAAAGGTGAATAGGCTTCACGACATCCTCGTACTTGGCATATGAGGATCCGTTGATAAATAAAGAAACGATGGAAGGACCTGATTCCACAAGTATGATTTGAATCCATATGATCTTTAAGTACTATCCATGTGTAACAACAAGGTGTAGATCTTGATTGGTGTTTATGATGGAGAAATCCATCAAGAACATATAGATTTTTAAGGGAAAGATTGACATGGATGACAAGTCGACTGTATACTAGGTACAGCTTTACGCTTGTAGCTATGTCTAAGTCGATAACAAGTTGACTATGTACAAAGCACAACTTCTCGTTTGTAGCTATGTATAAATCAATAAAGATCATTCTAGCAATGGTTGTATTTCTTATATATACTGATATATGGAAATGTACATCAAAACCACTTTATTCGATTGAATGAAGGAAGATGTTGTATATATGACACAAACCGAAGATTCTGTTTGATGTATTGCTAGAAACATATACATGCTTTAAGGATTTTTTTAATGGATTGAAGCAAGTGTTGTGGAAATCGGAATAAATTTTTGACAAGAAAGTCAAAAAGTTGAACTTCGTCAAGAGCATCATATATAGACAAGGTATTCAGTAGGAGTATGATTGTGTTAATTGCATTGTACAAGATAACAAGACATTAATTAGAAATAATATTAAAGAAACTGAATATTGTCAAGATCTCATTGAAGAATGTTTTCTCAATAGAGAATTTGGACAAGATCGCCTAAATCCTAGGAAACAAAATCTATGGAGATAGATTATGATGGATGTTAGGTTTGAGATAATGTGCATACAATAAAAAAGTGTTCTAGAACCACGTCATATGGCATATAATTTGAGTTTGACTCGGTTTAATACAACTCAATTCGAGAAGTAATGCATGAAATTGTTCAAGTATACTTCCGTTATGAGTTTCACTATATACGTCATACTTATGCATATATCCTAATGTGTAGTATCCGATGAGTATGACAAGCAATTATCAAGTGGATACAAAGAGAAATACATTTGGACAATAATTAAGAATATCCTCGAATATCTTATGAGAAAAAGAGACATGTTTTTCATCTGTTATGATGGAAATGAGCTCATGTAAGATGTTACAATGATAATATTTTTCGAAAGATTGATATAATCATAATTGAACTACATATTTTGCTTAAAGGTGGTGTTGTAAATTTACAAGGTGTTCTAAATGGATTATTATAACCGTTTTCGTCATCAAAGCAAAATACATAACAACTTGTGAAGCAATGAAAGAATGTTATTTGGATCGAGTTCTTAATCAAGCTAATATGGTTCTATGCATCTCGAACCATAACTTAATCCTAAAGAACCCAATATCGTATTGGAGATTCAAATATGATCTATGACAATATCACTTGATATCATTTTGATGATGATCAAGGACATATATATAGAAGTATATATATATAGGGTTAAATAATTTGAATATGTTCGCGAACACAGCGAACGCTCTAACATAACCTTTACCTTAAGTAATACACAAGATGCAATTGTGCATCCATGCGTAACGGACGTATGAGTAACTAACTTTAAACGTATTATTTCTTTGGAGGTTCGAGACATGTATATATGTAGATATATGACATCGTTCTCAATTCTTCACTGGCTAGAAGTCACTACTGATTGACTCTAGGCCAAGTGGGAGATTGTTGGAGTTATGTCCTAGAAGCCAATCATTTGATAGCTATGATATTAGTTTATGTTATTGATGATATTTGATCATTTGTTTCTAGAGTTTATTATTGACAGATCATTCAGGTTGAGGATCTAAATTGTGGATCTCTGTGTTTCATTTATAGTTAAATGACAATAATAAATCTAAATTGTCCATAATCTTGATAATTAACAAGGAACATTAATTATCTTAAAAGATTAATATGTAAATTAAGTGATGATTAAGTTCTACAAATCATAGGTAAAGAGTTATCAACTTAATTGCATATGTATATATTGTGGAACATAATACATGACATGATCCAATGAAAAAAATATATGGATTGTGTTATGTGTCATTATTTATTTTATTTGAGTTTGATTCTAAGTTTGAGATGGTTCAGTTTTTCCACATGAGAATAAGTTCTATAAATATTGTCTACCGCTGATTCCTGATAAGGGCTACTATACGGACTTTATTTATGTTCTCTTGAATTGGAGGGAAAAAAACTATTCATCAAGAAAACCGTATGTCTCTCACTTATTTACTTAGTGAGTGATGATATATGTTTGAGCCCCTTGATGGAGATGAATTGTTTACTAGCAACTTATACAATTATCTCTAAATCAAAATGTATAATCTGCAAGAATGACACATTCCAATCTTAAATTATACAATGATATCATGTGACATAAAAATCAAAACAAGAAAATACTTATATTTCTTATGCAAAATTAAAATACTGTAGCAGTACAATATTTATGTTAATTGGGAATCATAACGTGTTGCTAGATACCGCTTATGATTATTGAAAATAAATAACGATTTATTTTCATGGCCAACATAACATAAATCCTCAAAGGATCACACAAATAAAATTTTAACCATACAGTACATTATTTATTTATTCACAGCAATAAGTGCGATGAAAATATGATAAGTTGATTAATTAATTATATACCGTTATGAACCGTTATAATTAATTAAATCAAAGGGATCATATAGAAATAAATTAATGTATTTGCTAATTCCAAAATAATTATCAATGAGTTGATAATTGATTTTATTCAACATATTTTAATTGGTTGAATTGAAAATTCAGCTTAATTAAAAGGGCAATTTAATTGGACCATTAAATGAATGATTTAATGTGTTAATATGAGAGCAAGATAATAAAATGAAATGGCTAAATTAGGCCATTTCGTGGCCAGCATATAGAGGGCAATTTTGTCCATATTGGGTGAAAGAAGGATGAGGTTTGGATGCCTAAATATAAGGCTGTTAATTAAGAAAACAGCACCGCTAAATTTAGCGTTAACCTCTTCCTCTCTCCCTAATTAATATGGACGAAAATTACAGAAAAAATATCAGATTTTTCTCGCTCTCTCAAATTATTGATTTTCCATAGGAATTTATGTGTTGAATATTAGCCACAAATTAAATAGTTAATTTTGTGAAGAAATGCAACAAGGAATTAGCCCCATTCTAGGGTTTTTTAGCACAAACCTCTAGAATTTGGTTAAGACTTTTGGTGGACTCGAGGCCAACATGGTTGTGGTGATTGGAGGCACGCCATCGACTTCAATACCATGGATCGAGCCTTCCAATTGCGAGTTTGGAAGAGGTACAAAATTCCTCCCCATTTCTCATGTGTGCTTGATGCTTAATACTAGATCATTTTTGTTGTGCATGTTTAATTAGATATTAATTAGTAATAAAAATTAAATTATACAAGGACTTGAGTTCCTAACAAGGAGAGAGGAGAGCACAGATTGAAGGAGCCTTGTTAAGGTGATGAGAGAGGAGGCATGCAAGGAGAGAAGAATGGAGGCGCACGTGAGGGGCTTGATTGCATAAACAGAGGGTAGGGCGATGAGAGAGGGACGCAAACAAATAGGGAGGGAATTAGAGTCATGCACCCAGGGTGAAAAGGAGGTGATTAAAGTCACGTGAGGGTGAGGGTGAGCGCTATGATTGCTTGATTGCGCATAGATTTGATTGTGTTAAGTAATTCCCTTTGTTAACATCCAACATGGTTCCCTTATTTGGACCAATTTTTAACGATGATGATTAGTGGCATCCCAGCCTCTTGTCATCTCCATCATCCCGGCATCAAGCCCACAACAAGTTCAGCGCCCAGCACTCCCTCACCTCTACTCGCACTTGAGTCCAGTGCCCTCTCTTTTTGGCGCTTACTCACCCCGACTCCCTTCTCCTCCACTGTCTCTCTCATCCCCGTCTCTCTTCTCCACACCTTCTCTCTCACCCGTCTCTCATCTCCTACCCTCTCTCATCCCCGTCTATTTTCTCCTCCTAAACGTTGCATGTAGGGCTGCAAGAAAAGCACATGGATTGTAGCTCGTCCGTATTTGGCTCGACAAAAGCTTGTATTAGCTTGTCTCGATACAACTCAAGCCATTAACAAGTTAACTCATATCGTCTCGTTAAGACTCGTTAAGGATGCGAGATGAGCCTCATATGTAATTTTATTATATAATTTATAACATTTAGTACTTAATTTGATACAAAAGTACTTATTTTCTAAGCACAAATATTAAAATCAATAAAATCTTACTATAAATTTAATAAAAGAATACTGCATAAAATTATAATAATTGAGCTTGTTTATGTCTCGATAGAGGCTCATGTTCGATATGAAGGAAGTTGTTTGTGCACAAATTTTAATTTTAAATCATATTTAACATTAATTAATCTCATTCACAACAAGAGGAACTAGTAGATATGACATAAAGCACAAAGGAATGGAGAAAATGGATTTTACCTCTTCTAGTATTGCAACTAGAAGCAAGGACGGAGCCAGAAAAATTTGAATGGGGGTTCACCTAACAAGAAAAATTTCAAAAGAGATTCAATAAATTAATAATATTTAAATAAAAATATTATATTTTTTATATAAAGAATTTTTTTCCAACATTTTTCATAAGAAGAATACAATACAAGCTAGAAATTGGATATGTTTCAAACTTATTTTAAACTTGAATTTGACTCTTTTCCTCAAAAAAAAAAATTTCCCTCAAAAAAAAAAACTTGAATTTTACTCAAATTAGAATTTCAGTGTGTCATAAACTAGAAAATAAAAGAATTGATTTCTAAAATAAAACGTGCAAATTTTGAGCATTATCTTTTATTTTTTTTTATTAGTATTAGTATTTTTTTTAGTACTATTTTATTTATATAAATTTTTCTTCATTTTTTTTTCAAATTTTTCTTATTTGTTTTTTATTTCATCATGGTTGTTTGGCCGAGCTGCTATGAGGTTATCCATCAAAGTTTATGTTCGGCCTATATTTTTTACCTATTTAATTAATTGAAAGGCCCACAACACAAAAACTAAAAAAAGAATTAACTACATTTATCTTTTCGATTTATAAAAATAATTTTTTTGTATGACAATAATGCTTTACAAATAGAAATTGTTAATCGATTCAAAAAATCTCACAAAAAATATACTACAAAAATTATATGGGGTTCACCAATGAAAAATCATCTAAATATTTACGGGGTTCAAATATAGGATACATATAACAAATTTACATTTTATAACTATAAATAATCACATGTAGTAATGTTATTTCAAAAGGTAGGGGTGATATTGACACCCCTTTGTAACACATAGATCCGTCACTAACTAGATTGCTCAACCAACTCATTTAAAGTCGATGGCGTGCTCTCCTTTATAATATATCCTCTTTTTATTTACAGATAATTTTTATATACTCCCGTAAAATAAATAAACATCCCCTAAACACAAATATATACTCCCTTATAACATAACTAAATAATACTTAATAAGATACTCCCTTAATTATAAATAAATAATCAATTAATGTATACAGATACTCCCTAAATGCAAATTTGTACTCTCTCATATGAGAGATAATATAGTATGGCACTTCCTTTTAAGACATATAAATACTCCATTGAAACAAATAGAACTCCCTTAAACTTATTAATTGCTCTGTTTTATAAGCTATTCTATTATAACACTTAGTTACTCACATAAGTATATGTTCATTTCAATGTATTAGATACTCTCTTAGACCAATTAGTTACTTCCTTATCATAAATTACGTACTTTCATAATAAAAGATAAATAAAAAAATATATTTAACACTCCTTTAATGAATTTTATATACTCTTTGTGTACAATATATACTCCCTTAATTATATTAATTACTCCTTTAAGTAAATTGTATATTTAATTTAAATGTATCACGTATTTCCTTATATTTATTAATTAGATTATTAATCGCACCTTTTACTAATTAGGTCGAGGAGCGAAGAGTGAAGGAATGAAGAGGTAAAGAAAGAGACAGGGATGAAGAAGCTAGAGAGGGAAATAGAGGGGAGACGTGAAATAGATAGGGGAGAAGAAACAAGGGTAAGGAAGAAGAGCGGACATAGATGCTTGAGAGGAGAGAAGGAAGGGAGCCGAAATAGAGGGAAGAGGAGTGAAAGGGAACGACCAAAATTTCGCCGGGACGAAATTCGCTAGTGCGGGATGACAGGATGACACTAAGAATTTTCGACTTTTTTACGGATATATATAGCTTGATCCGCTTCGGCAACCTCTTCAACTCCATCTTCTTTCTTTTAATTGAACGCAGATGCTTAATTCAGATCCAATATCAGACAAATAAATTATGAAAAATGAAATTGAAATGTAGAATATCTGATCCTTCCTAAGAGAAAAATAGAAAATTGAACGGAATATTAAATGAGTTCAAAGAGAAAGTTATGTCTCTTACGGTGGAGTCTTTTCCAAATTTAAAATTCAAACAATCAATTTGAACCATTCAAGTTGTTCTTCCTATTGAAATCTGTTTCGAGATCAAATTTTATATTTTTTTTCAATTTTTTTATTATATATTATGATATTTCAAAAAAAAATTACAATTGAAGTATTTTAGATTCTCAAATTTGAAAATATCATAATATATAATAAAAAAATTCGGAAAAAAATATAAATTTTGGTCCCGTAAGTCGGAGTGTAATTTAGCCAATTTTTCTCTCTCTGTTTGCCATGGGCATTTGCGGCGATTTTGTTTGTGAAGAGGACAACTTGAGATTGGTTGGATTGCCTTTTCATGAAATGTAGTAAGCCTTTCCTTTCGGCCTCATTTTGTAATCAGTCAGGCCCAGTTTGTTTCAATGTGTATGGCTAGCAATGCCCCAAAAAATTTAAAATAATATTAAAATATTCACGAATTTCATAAATAATTTAAAAATAATCAGAATTATATAAATGGTGTTGCCATATCGGTTTTTGAAAAAGCAATACTAGCTAGTGTCATTGTCAAAACAATATATTAATATTTATTATCTTTACAATATATTGTCAAAACCGATAAAGAATATATATTATCTTTATTATAAATATGTTCAAAAAATATATATATTTTTTTTCATCAATCAAATATATTAATATTTATTTAAAATTAATTAAAATAATAAAAATAATTATTATTTTTATTGAAAAATCGCTAAAAAGCATAAAAAGGCTAGTATCGGTTTTCAAAAACCGTTATTGCAACACCATTTATACAATTCTGATTATTTTTGGATTATTTTCAAAATTCGTGAATATTTTAATATTATTATTATTTTTTTCGGTTGCAATGCTCCATGCTTGTTCATTTGATACAGAACTGTAATTTGGTATCTTATGATGATGCCAATACACACCCTCCAACTTACATGAACAAATTTCTTCCATACCGACACATTTTTTTTTCAACAATGGCGAAATTATGCGTACAATGTTTCTCACGTGTAGAAATTATGCGTACACCATAGCGCCTGGTTCGCTAAAAATTTAATAAACTTTACTCCAATTTTTTAACCTGAGATAGGCCTCGACTCTGGTCTTGTCAGTTGTCACACTAGAAATATCTTGCCAAAAAATAACATCCTTTATATAAATTATATATATGTAATAAGGTCAAATTATCGAATGTACATATCTTTTTTACACAAAAGTAAACAATCATGCCCCTCAACTGATCCTATTCTCTTAAGAAATGAAAAAAAAAAAAAAACAAAAACCAAGAAAAAAAAGACCAACTTAATTTATAATAATGAGATAAATAAACAAATAAATTAAGCTTTCTAACCCCCACCTATAATTACTTCAGTGAATGCAAATCCCAGGTACCCTCCAATGAAAATTGCCCCACCTCCTCTCATCATATGACTTGGTAGTGAAGTTCTTCCAATCATCAAGTGCACCCCTCAGATCATGAATCTTATTCCCCAGACCGACACAGCAGTTCGCATGAAGCGTGCAGATCTTGTTCAGATCTTTGCTCAGCTGACAGAACCCACCGCAGTAGGCAGTGTCCAGGAACTGGAACCGCACTTTCATCTGTGTCACGGCCTCGGACTTGATGGCGTTGAAAACCTCCTGCTCATTGCGGCCCGCAAACCTCTCGCGGCCTTCCTGCCAAAATCTGTAGAACTCGATTGTCTTATTGCACGACTTGGCATAGAGAAAGCCCCCATTTGGGAAGTTGGAGACGCTATCAGGATCACCAAGGAACACATCGCTCGAGATAGCGAGGTGGGCTGCCAACGAGATGTGTCTGAACGGGTCCCGGAACCATAGAACATCCACATCCTGAAAAAGAATAAATCATCAGTGGTGCTATTTTTTCCCTTCTTTTCTTTTTTTGAAAGCCGTTTTGATCTAGTGTGCCTGTTAGAAGTATGGAAGTCTACTTGTTGCAAAATAACAAATGGCATTATCGTAAACTCACTGTGAAAAGGAAATTGAAACCAAGCTCAAGGATTGTCAGCTGGAACTTGTTGCGACCCCACATCATGTCGAGGTAGTCTTTGCTCATGAAAGTCTTCTCATTGTTGTAATATACTCCCTCAGTTCTCATAAAGTAGCAATGCGGGTGTAGAGACTTGCATCTGTTTGCAAGCTATTATAATTTAGCTCGTGCAATTATATGTAAATGCAGAAAATTTCAATACAGCCAAGTACATTTATACTGAACCAGACCAAAGCCCAAACTTGAGCAAAGACAATAACAGTAGTAATTGACCCAACTTTGTCTTTTCCAAATAACTCATCCAAATAATAATAAAATATATATATATATATATATATATATATATATATATATAAAAGAAAACATTATAAATGGTAGGTGGGTTCCACCTGTCATAGGCATTTTGATCCATTGTGACCATGACAAGATGATTCAACAGACGCTCAATGTTCTCTCCAGCATGAAAGCTCTCTACAAACAGATCGAGCAAGGAGCCCGGCTTGGCAAATGCCTCATTTATTTGTGTCAGTATCACTGTGTTGTCTTCATTGGCTGCTTGTTTTAACACTTCAACCAATTCCTTATATGGATCATAGGCCTGTAAGTCACAACAAAGTAAAATTAGAAATTTAAATTGAAGAGATTATTGAAAAATCCATCTGTTGGGGGAAGTGAGTCAAAAAAGTTAATTCTTAAAGCAACATAAATTAGAAGCTTTTGGTGGAAGAAGATTCAAATGGAGAGAGAAGCAAAAACGTTAATGAGCATCTGTAAAAGTGGTACTTATTAGGGCATATATGCAAAGTTGTTTCTTTCCTTTCCTTACTAGCAAGCAAACAGGGTACATAGAACTAGCATTTTCTTTCTCTAAATTTTCTATTTCTTTTCGCAAATTAATCATTGTTTATTAAGAAGGAATCTCTAAAATGTGATACAAAAGGACAGAGACAGGCCTAGGCCATGTTCCATGTGAATTTTGAATATTTATAGACCTTTCCACAAGAGAAAAGACCAGTGTGGTAAGCAAAGTAGTCCCTACCCTTGTCTGGAAGCATACTTTCTGTATAATATAGTAATAACCTCTATATAACATGTATACCCATTTACATTCTATATAACGCTTACGAGCTATGTCTTGAGAAAAACTGAACCTACTGATAAAAGTTAAAACTAATAATTCTTTTACTCTGTGCATTTACTGGAGCAGCAATTATTGATGATCGTAAGACTAATTATTTATTTACTAAAAAACAAGTAATCAAGGGAGAGAGATTAGAAACGCCCAAATGATGAATAAGCATAACATGCTGTATCTATGACAGGCAAAGATACCTAGTCAAAACTTTTTTTTCAGACCTAAGTACAAACTTTTAGTAGCATTAACCATGTGTTTTTGTGTACATGCAATAATACTTTGCATACTAAAATGTTGATGATTCAATTATGTTATGGCCATTAGGGGTAGGTATAAAGCATTTCTCATTCTTGCACTTATTTTTCTTTCATGCTAGAGAAGTTTGGGTTGTAAGAAAAAGATAGCCTATCATTTTCAGAGATTTATTCTTTGTATAGTGTTCGCCTTTAATTATTAACTTCGAGTTTGGCATAGTCATAGATTCTAAGATGTGTCTCCACATTCAATTAAAAATCAAGAAAAGCTTCAATTTCAACAATTGCTGCCCTCTATAGAGTTCCTTAAAATTAACAAATTTCAATTAGTTCATAAAAAATTTCATCAAATTGCAGGAATTTACAAAGGAAATAGTTTCAGGGACCTTGATCTTTTAAATATTTAAGTAAGAAACCTAATTTGATGGCTTCTTTATTTACTAGTTCCCCCTAAAGGAATGGGACATCAACAAATTTTAATTGAACTTCTCCTTTAACATACCAAAAACACAAAAGAAGTCATTATTGTGTCTTAACTGCCTGTCACATCTTTGACATAAATTCAAAAAACTCAACCTAGAAGGGAAATATTCATATGCCTATAAAATACACTAGAAAATATACCAAGAAAATAACATCACTTCATTCCAATTACCATCACGTCTTAATCATATGCCTCCTGGTATTTAGATTCAAAAATTCATTGCTGTAATTAAGTGTGTTACGCAGTGCGTCAAAAGAGAATTTGAAAGTACTGAGTCAAAAAAGGAGAATTGAAAAGCAAAAGATAACACTCTTCAAGGGCAGTATGTAATTAATTCTTTTGAAAGGGCTTGTACTGAAATCATAATTAGTTTCTTACAGTGAGTAAAGTTTATGTTTAACTACTCAAAACATAAGAAAATGGATATTTTGTCCAACAAATTAACAAGGAGAATTTTTGTAACGCAATCAACAAGCGAAGAATAAGAAAATTAACTAGTTGAGAAAGCATTTCTTGCAACAGGGGAGCAATTAGATATGGGTTACTTTGACAGGTAGCTTCCGCATTTCGGTTTATAAATACCAGTCATTCTCTAAAGCTTCGATAAATTTCAATTGGAACCAACTTAATTTGTTCAAACGGGGCACTAGTTTACTTGTAAAAAGTATTCATAAAAATGGTATCTTGTAATTTCAACGTAATTTAGGGTGTTTCATAGAAAACTTATGCAAGTCTAGCATCCATTTCCAAAACAAAAGTTTTGTAAACCTCTCCCAACCTTTAATTTGAAGCAGCTATGGATGCCTAAACTATTGAAAAATCAAATGTAAGAAAGGCCCAAGCTTTTCAAAAATAAATGAAGTTACTTGAAATCACCTCAGGAGCTGGTGAAGTAGTGATGAATTCAGAAGTCGTATTGGCCCCTTCTCCAGTTGATGCAGCCTCCTTCACCTCCATTTGCAACAACTCCTCTTTGATTTCTCCTGTGACCCCCTGATCAACCGAGTCAGGCTTACTCGCACCGGTCCAGTTAGCCGAGAGCTCCATTGGGTTGGGGTTTGAGCCGGAGGTCGGGTTCGAAGCTGGGTTGGCGGAGATGTAGAGGAGGATGCAAGCAGTGGCCATGGCTGCTCCTAGAATGAAGGAGATTAAGGGATGTATGTGGAGTTGAAGAGAGTTGCTGTTTAGCTCATGGTATTGTGCCTTCTTCATGATTTCCTTCCTAGTTCCTAGAGAGAGAGAGAGAGAGAGAGAGAGGTGGAAGGAGAGATTGCTGAGAGTGTTTGCTCAAAGAGGGTAGTTTTTATAAACAAGTGCTGGGATTTGGTGGTCTGTATCAAGGTCTGATTTCTTGTTTTTCTTGTCTTTTTTATATAAGAAAAAAAAAACAATTGTTGTTCTTACAGATGGAAGGAGATGGAGAGAAAGAGGAGAGTCCGAGAGTGGGGAGGGAGGTGGTGGTACAAACGCAAAACTACAGACTACAAAAGACTAAAGAGAGGCTGTTCAAAAGTTCAAACATGAAACATGTTTTAATGATACTCCGAGGATGGATGTGTGAGATTGTTTAGTCTCATGCGTTTGTTTCATTATGAGTCTCTGACCAGTGGCTCCATAAGGTCTCCCAGCGGCGGTATAAACACCGCAGGGAGTGATTTGCAAATTGAACACGGAATTTGAATGTATTCCCCGGATGGTATAGACTATAGACACCGCTTAATAATTAATTATAACGCCATCGATTAATCCAATTTGCGATTGATTTTAAATTTATATTTAATAAGAATATAGTATTTAAATTTATATAAAGTATATTATTTACTTGTTTTAAAATAAAATATGTATTACATTTTTATTTTAGGATATAATTAAAATTGATTACTTAAGCTAACCGTAAAATTTGGTGTCTTCAGAATAAAATTCATTCGCAACTCATTTTTTATTTTCTCTAACTAACAAAGATTTTTTAAATAAAAACTAACACAAATATCATTTTGCATGCTGAATAATCAATTTGCAGTTGATTAATCCATTTGGCCAATGATTCATCGGCTTTGATTCTTGATTTATCGTCCAAATATCGTACATTGTACATGATGTAAACTGTAACATATATACAAACTGGAGATGATTTCTGAAAAATGAAGAATGCCCGGATAAATTTATGCGATTAGAAAATTAAATGGGGGTGTAAATGTAAACATCTACTTTAGATGTCAAATTAACTTCCATTTGTCCTGCGGCGCATTCACATCTCTCCTGCAGTAACTTTAAGCTTTTTGTTTTTTAACCCGGTCAGTAATTTTGGGAGCAAATTAGCAAAATAAAAAGTTGTTGACCAAATAATTAATTTTTTTTTCAAATTGAAACGTGTGGAAATTTTCTGAGGCTAACAGCGCGAGGAGATCTAAACCAACTTTTAACTCTTATGTACCAAATTAAACAGCGAAAAAAAATATATGAAGCACTAGCTAGATTATTGGCTGAAAAAGAAAAGAACACAATAAATTTACTCAGATAGTAATAGTTATAGTGTGTGTTTATGAAGGTGGCGGTCACCTGCTTTCAATATGAGCGATGGATGGATGCCTATGGCTTGTCCTCCCAAAAATAAAAATTTAAAATTTAAATAAGAATGATGGATGCAGACGGCGTTCCATTTCAGATGGAAAAATAAAATGTTTCTGAATTTATAATTAAGCAAAATTAATAATTCGATTCTAAAATGGTCGGTTGGTCTCATTTTTGAAAAAAAAAAATCTGGTCTTCAAATTTAAAAAGGTGTTTCTTTGAAACTAGAAAATTAGAGTTGAAATTGGAATATTTTAGTATTAGCTTGTTAGGACCACAACATATTTCGATAACTATGGCAATCAATTAAATGCAAAAAGTAACATCACACATATTTCTCTACAAATTATACAAATCATGTATCGTATTAGTAGAAATTTAAAATCGATTGGCTATCAGTTGTTTAGAAAACTAAATAGTTTAATTTATCAATATATATTTGATTGGTGATCAAATAATTTTCGAAATAGCACGAAATTTTAATATAAAACTATTTATGTAGTAGAGAAAATAAATAAATCCTATTTTAATAACTAGTTTATCAGTTGACATGATTGTAAATAAATATGATTATTAAATATCCCTTCCTACATATTTAGGGTTTGTATAAACTTGCCTTGTGGGACTGATTAATTATGCGAATCGTTCCAATTATGTTGTACCAGAGAATCGGAAACATTTAGCCTTGCTCGTAAGTTACTAACCACATGGATGCTGCGCAAGGTATAAATGCACACCAACGAATCAATAATGAGGTTGCCATAATTATTAGCTACGGAGCTTAATTAGGTGTTACACTTGACCCATCCCATCAACTTAATTTGTATATTTTGCATGTCAATGACAAGAGTCTACCTATGATTAGTGGTTAGAGACAGACCCGGATCCCGTGTAACGCGGCACTCATGTAGCGCACCTCTCGAGCCATCTGATTTGATCTCAACGGTCAATTTTTTTTTCGGGCCTTACAATCAGGAGAAAATTAGAGGCCATCCATTATAGATCTGACGGGCCGAGTGCCGCGCTACACGGGTGCCGCGCGGCACCAAATCTGAATTCGGTTAGAGACTTAAAAGAGTCTGAGGTTCTTGGACTTATTCTATTCGAGGCTGATTCGCGGCGTCACCATTATTATTTTTGCTCCTTGCTTCCTTCCAAGGCATTGTGTATATATTGTATGATGTATTATTACCCAACAGTGCGCGCGACACATCGCACCATATATGCATTGGATATTTGGATTTGCTCCTTTTGGGATTTTTGGTAACTAAAATTTAAGATCCGGCCATCCGGGACCAGTTGTATGTATCGGTACGTACTACCGTTGCTACCCAGTAGTCCAGTACCCGCCTATATAGTTTTATATATATTTACAGCTTTCTAGTGGGAATTTTAAGTAGACACAAATTTAGTTGCATTGAAAAATGCTCACAAAAATTATGTCATGTAGATGTTTTATTTGGAAAATTATAGAGTTCACACTTCACAATCACAAATGTCAATTGTGTTCAAATCTGTATTAACAAGTCTTGATTCACTCTTTTTCCTATATATAAATATATAAATAAGTAATGATTTATTTTTAAAAATATCTTAGACAAATCTTCTACACCGAGATGGACAAATAAAAATTCGTAATTTTTCTCGCATACAAAATATTTTTTATTCACAATTCTCATGTAATTTGTGCTATTTAAAAAAAAAATCTAAAAATCTAAAAATCTTTCGGTTTCCCATCTGTCCTAATACTGTGACACGTTAGGAAATGTACGTGTATTGGTGTAGCACTGTAGCGAGAGTACATTATAAAAAAACACAACCAAACCTTGTAAAATGTAAATCCATTGATGATGATATTATTAAATTAGGTGAGCCCCAATTTCATACTCGCCATGTCAGGGACGCGTGCATAGGCTCCACACCGGAGAAGGTTATTGGGGATGATCGCGTAAATGGTGTGGGACCCAGTTTGAAGGGAAAGCAATTACCAATATTTGCATGCAACTGCCACAGTGCCACGTCCGTGCGTGGAGTTGGTATTTAAACATGGCTGGTTGTTGTCTCAATCAATACAATTGACCCCTAAACTATACTCAAATCACTTTCTCTGTCTCCGTTTCTGACAAACTGGAGAATGGTGCTGACCAATTGTCCATGCCAGAGTTATGCCTGTCCAGATGCATTCTAAATTAATATAGTTACATTTTTGTAGAATGTGTTTATCGAATGACAGTTTTATATCTATTCAAAACATTATAATAATTATTTGTACTATAAATTATCCTAGCTAGTACAATCTACACTTTGGTGCAATCTCAACCTAATTATCTGCTATCTCAAAGAATTATAAAGATTTTTTTTACGTTAAAAAAAAAAAAGAATTTTATACATATTTTGAGGTGCACGTAAAAAGTATAAGTGCAGCATCCAGAAACAGACTCCTTACATAATACAAATTTATAAGAACGGTTCAACAATAATTTGCGACAGACTCTTTCCACAAATATTATAATTGCTTACCAGACATAGTAATGGTTTTTCCTATATATTATTTTTTATAGTCATGATTTTTCATAAATTAGCAAATTCTTTTCAGCAATCTTTCGTTCTAACAAATATATATCTTCCAAGATAAAAGAACTAAAATTTTCTACTAAACCAACTGAAAGAACAACAAGAGAAAAAAAGTTGTCTATTTTGAATTTAATAGTGGTCAATTTATATATAGTTCGTTACACATTAAATAGAGAGAAGAGTTATGGGCAAAATTAGGCAAAAAGCAGGTGCAATTGAAAATTAATATGGTCTTTTTATCCAATAGGAATGTGGATGGATTTGTACAATCAATATTTATTAAAATTTTACGGAATCCAATTAAATTTTTTTCTACCCTTCGAACTTTCTTTTTTCAATTAAAAAAAAAAGTGGAGCTCGAAGGGGAAAAAACAACAGGACGGAAACTAATTTTGGTATAGTGCTGAAAAGGTATTGAATTTTCAACATTAATAAGATAAATTATTAGTAACATATACAATGAAAATTACAAAGATATAATAGATTTTGTGGACGAGGCGCACAAACAAGTTTTTTTTTTTTTTTTTTGTCCTTAGTAGCCTGTACCGAGTTTTTAAAAAATAAAAGGTTTTTTTTATGTACTTATGTCGTATTTAATTTTCAAGCCTATTATTGTTGTATTATATATCGTCTTCATCATTAATCTCGATATAAAGAAAGTGCTCGACTCACTCTAAATTTTCTTCGTACTAGTTTCAATTCATATACACATTCGTATATAGATTTATGCATTTTAATATTAATATAAGTAGAATTACAATATTCGGGAGCTCAAGGCTGGCCTAGACAAGGGCGAGGACCTGTCTAGAATTAAATTTCAAAGACTGCGGTCTAAGTAATATTTGTTTTTTTTTTAAAAAAAAACTTTTAAAATACAGTAGCCCAAATTTCATAGAGATTTGATACGAAATTCAGCTTGTTATGCTCATACTTATTTAAAATTCTGATCAATTCATGAATTAGTTTATGTTTATTTTTTCTATAAGAAACGAGTTGAAGATATGTTTTTTTTTTTTTTTTGAGAAAAAACGTTTGACATTTTGATGGTGTTAATATTCATCTCATTAAAGTCTAATGCCATGGATGCAGAAAGCAATATCCATCTCACCTTTATCAATATTAATTATAGATACTAATCTTGAAGGTGTGGTCATCAAGTATATCCGTTTAAAGTGAAAATTTCTTCACACTGTTATTCCTCGCATATACTGAGATGGATATTAATTCAACAACTTTTTAAACAATTGTCAAAGTACCAAATCAGCACAAACTAAAGCAACTCATAATCAATTTTAAGCAATTCAAAACAAAACGAAACGTCTAAAGACCATATGTGATTTGTGTAATTTATTTGACAGAGAAACTGCACATGTGACACTAGTCATTAATTATCTGGAAAGTAAGAAAGTGCTTTTTCTGGACAAGTGATCCTAACCGTAAAAAAGACAACATAGATGATAATTTTGGCTTATAGCAATTAATATACATACACATGACCTTTTATTTATTTCATTTTTAATTAATCTTGTACATAAGTTGCTCCAACATATTCTTTTATATAATCAAAATGCTAAAATTATAAGTTTACAGTTCTGTCCAAATACAAAGCTCCAATATTTTGAATCATCTTTTTGAAATGAAGGTTCCTTTTTGGTACACTAGGGACCATGCTGCAATGATACAATCGATTCTGCAAAATACAGGACTGTCCATTGGGACTAGAACTGGAGAGTATATGCACTAACAGGAAACACCAGTCAGTGCAGGGTGAAGCCGTGTCAACAGTACCGACACTATGTTTATATTTATATAGGTGGTTGAGTCCTAAGAATCTATAAAGTGGTTTTTACGTACCGATGATTACTAATATTTGCAATAGAGAAATCCGGAATTACCACATGTAGCTACAGCATTTAAACTTAATCAGTGAGAAGAAAAATGTACCTAATAATTGTGATCGATTGACAATACCAACTTTTTACGACTATAAAATGCTGTACTTGATAATTGATATTTACTGGTCTCAATCAAATGTGAACAGTTTTACTAAAATTCATGACATCTGAAATGTGCTTGCTTTCTTTAATATGTGTGTGTGTGTGGGGGGGGGGGTGTATATATATATATATAGATTGGCTATTGTTCTTTGGATAGGACTGAGGGGTTTTCCTATCCAGTTCCGAACCGTTAGATAGGGTTAAAATTCGTGCACTGAGATAGATGTCTGGTCAGGATGAATGCGCTGAGGAGAGATTTGCTCCGCTCTCTCTTTAAAATTTTCCGTTATTTCTCCTCCGTTACTCTCCTTTGTACCTTACGTTAATTGCTCTCCTCCTAATCACGCCTCTCTCTCAGAGCTCTCCTTCGAAACCTAGAATCCTCGTTCGAATCGCTCTCCTCACTTTTTGCTCTCTGTGCCTACCTCTCCTCAAATCGTGTTCTCTCCGCCTCCTCGAATCGCCTCCTCTCCTCACTTTTTGTATGGTTTAGTTCCTTTCCTTCCCTCATCTTTCCCTAATTTTGTTATTTTGGTTAATTTTTCCCTAATTTTTCTATTGCTACTTGTTTACTCTACATTTGTTGTCTTTCAGTTGGAAAATTCCAAACAATTTCCTGGAATTTTTGCATATGACAAATGCCTTTGGCTGCCTCCGTAATAAAGAAAAAGACAGAGGCGTAGGTAATAAGTTGCGTTTGGGCTATTGGCTTGTTTTGTTGGCTCCTTTTACTAATAATATACATGCACTGTGGCATTCTGTTATGCTCTATTTACATCCAGATTTCTATAAATTTTAAAGCACAAAATGCCCATAAAATAGGAATCAGAACTCAAATGCTCAAACCCCTTGCTGATTGGTAAAAACAGTAGATGTTAATTTTTTCTTAATTTGACAGGAAGTGTTAAATAACATTAATTATAGGTTGCTTTTATGCATTTACAAGTGAGCGAGATGCTGATGCCATCCACGGCATGGAGCTGGAGATTTGAGGAGCAAGGTGTGGAGCATGACAGGTGAGCCCTACTGCCGCCCCATCCACTGGCGGTGCAACATTGCCATCGCCTTCGTCGGAATCGTGCTCGTTTCCATCCTGTCGCTTGATTTTTATAGGCTTTGGAGCATTTATTTTGTTTTATTAGTTTTTGTGTCATTTATAGAATTGTGATAGAGTTCATTTTTCAGTATAGTTTTGTAATCATCCTTTATTACCAAGGGGTCGTTTGGATGGGCTAGGAATAGCCAATTCCTAAGAATTTCATATTCCTAGGAATTTCATCTCTCTCACAAAGTTACACACTTCCCAACGAAAATCCTTATTCCTTCCTAGGAATTGGCTATTCCTAGCCCATCCAAACGACCCCTTGGAATTGAACAATATGAAAGAACTACGATAAGATGACATCTATATACAACTTTTGAAATTGAACAAACATAGCAAATTTACAAATCTCTCAAACGTATTGAAATTAACCATTGAAATATAAAATATAACTTAGTTCAAATAACCCAAAATAGTAATCGAATAAGAAGTACATCACACATCATTTCAAGCACATTTAATAAAGACAGAGAGAATAAAAATAACATTAATTAGATCAAACTATTTCAGCTATACAAAATGTCATATTGCCCCCAGTTAACCTATCATAGCTACGTCAATTAATCCAAATTAATAGCCCACACTTCAACTTCACATAACAAAACATTTTGTCGGTAACAACTAACAACTCACTTCTCCGTATGTGAAATTATGTCTCTCTTCTCCGTTATTAATTTAGTCAGATGATATTTTTAAATAATTGATTTTAGGGACTTAATCTACTTGAAGTGAAATTATGAAGTAAGGTTTATTAGATTGCAACCTGGTTGGTTAAAATTGTGTAATTGAGATCTCTCAGTGAACTACTTCCGCAAAAAAAAAGAGGTGTATTAGTTAGTGAATAAAAACATGTTCAAAATCTAACCAAGGATTCGTCACGAATTTATTAAAATTAAGGAGTAAAACTTAGTAACTGCTATGTATCTTTTTATTAATATATTTCACCTCGATCTACGCGCCACACGCCTGTTCGATTTTTGTTTCTTTTCTTTATTTTATTTATTTCCGAAGGACGCTTCTGACTTGAAAAGCTGTGTTGTAGTACTGCAGACCTGCAGTGGCACAGTGGGGTCACTCATTCCGTTAAAATCCAGTTTACCTCCATTTTTTTTTTTTTTTTGTGAAATATACGACACGGATTTGTAAGCAAAAAGCTGAAAGTAATTTAATGGTTCACATTCTTATTTAAAATACTGGATTTAATAGTTTGGAAAAAAATATTTTATTTAGGGACAAACATTTTAAATTCTCTTCTAAATTACCACTAGAAAACTTAAGAAAATTATGCCTACCATTATAGTTGATATAAATGGCATCAATGATAAAAGAAAAGCAATAATTTTGTTGGAGATCACTAAACTTGAATATAAAATCTTATTATTTGGTTGTTAAATTTTATTTAATAAATTTCTAGCTTCTAAAGTTCGATAAATATTTAAATTTGGCCACTTTATCAGCTAAATTGTGGATGATAAAATTATCATTTTTATGAAAAAATAATAGAGCAATCTTATTTGAATAATTATCGAAGTGCATAGACTAAAAACAGATACTTCAAAATTTTCAGTAGCTTTAATTATAAAACATATAAAATTTAGTAACCTTGGACAAACTTACTCAAAAGAAATTGATGTATCCAGTTGGGACTACTGGATAACGGTGAGATTATGATTTCTAATTTCTAATTCCAGCATTCACAACTAACAAGGATTGAAAAGCATCCCTTCACCAACAAGGCAAAATAATTGATAAATAAGAACGACAAAGGTAACCAATTATTGGATTATAAGATCTACTTTTTTAGTGTACCGTTAATTATCTCCAATCTCTTTCAATATTTTGGGACAGCCAACTTTATCGAAAGTTAATGCCTTAATTAAATGTTAGTGATTTAATTCTGATCAGATATCTCGGATGGTTCTCAGGAAATTAAGTATATCAATTTAAAAGTTAAGTGGTGTATTTTCCTCAGAACAATCCTAGCTTTTATGCAATATAAAAAAAAAATTAAAATATGGATAAGAAATTTAAGTTTGTGTTATATGACAGCGATAGATTTTCTTTATTTTAACCTTCGAACCGCTCATAACAAAAGAACTTGAAAGAGTAATCATGAGTCACCAGGAAAACTCTATTATATTTTTGTTGATTCCATATTTTATGCACAGAATTCATATTGAACTTAATTACGTGCTAGTCACATGTTTTAAACTACGAATCGGGAGATATGTTTGTAAGCGAGCGACGATACAATAATAACACCAGAAAGAATATTGAAAATGCAAAAAACATTACAATCTGTTCCAAAACATAGCAACCTTTGACTGATGCTTCGGTGGTCAAGAAAAGCATACTTTTGACAAATTTGTATGGCTAGTAATTATAAGCAATTGAATACATGCCAACATGAGCATTGGCTGCATTGCAAGCCTACTGCCTACCCGCATTTGTTTCTCAAAAAGAAATTAAAAAACATGTGCATCACCTTACCTACTTTATCATATCATATAAATAATCAAAGGAGTACAAATGTACAATGATTGCCGTCGCCCGTAGGAAACAGTGGCGGATCGAGAAAATTTTTTAGTCTAGACACAATTATAATATAATAAAATAAAATAAATTTAAATAAAATAAATAATAATTAAAACAAAGTCATTCTAAACATATATAATTAGAATATTACAAAACATATCGTCTTTTTCATAGACTTAATCACTTTTTCATGATCTTTACATCTCTATCAATCACCAAAAAATATTATTTAAGGCAGACTCATTATCTTAGTCCAGGCACTATGATATTTCTAATCCAGGCACCTATCAAATCTCACTATTCAGGTCTTTAATTTTCCAAAAATGTAGGTACAGAGAAGTAAGGATATAATACACTGATGTGTACGGATTATGTCCATACACGTGAGTCGTTTTTCAAGATCCAAAATTCAAACGGTCAATCCGAACCGTTCAAATTGTTCTCCATATTGAAAAACCCAGATAGACCAAATTTTATATTTTTTTTGGAATTTTTTGCTATTTATTATGATATTTTTAAAAAACACTATAATTGGAGTATTGATATTGATATTTATATATTGAATTGATATGTTATTAAATTAAAAATAATAAATCATGGCTATTTCGATATAGTTCTTGTTAAATTACTTTTATTGGCATTTAATCGATGATCAAGTAGTTACAAAATTAAATCAAGTTTGATACCCGGCACATCTAAATTACATTTTTTTTCTCTACTCTCTACTCCTTATAAACGTTCAGATCTAAGAGGGATTACACTCTAGATCTAGCATGTATATACATGTTTGTGCCATTCGATTGATTGATGTATGATCAGATATCAATTGTAAGACGAAGCAACAATATGTTTTGGTTTTTTGTCTAATAAGAAAACAAATTGAGCAACATATTTACTTGTATCACTGGTGGAGATTAAGCAACATATTTTTATTGTCTAACATTATTTTGTATCTTTATTTGCCCATATTTTTTGCTAGTCACATAAAATATATATTTATAATTTTACTTTTCTTAATTTGATAACTATTTTAGTTATCCAATGGTTAAATAAATATTATGGTCAATTTAGTACCATTTTATTTTAAAATTCCGAAGGATTTGGAATTTTTAATTATTTTTAATATAACACAAGAGCCGAAATTCTTCGCATCTAGTGACTCGTAAGTTGTAACTCATTTGGAGCATGCATCATCCACATGCCCGCCTTGACCAATTACCATCTGCGAAGTCGTGTTCTTTAAAAAATTAAAATTATTCAAATCTGTTTGAAATTTAATAATTTTACTTTGATGAATTAATGTTTCCCATCACAATATTTTTTTTCAACTAAAATACTATTTTTCCGTAATGCTATTTTACAGATGGAATCAAATATAGGCCGACAAAATTTTCCTTAAACGACAAAAGCTAACCTAACGCTGGTCGCTTTATCTCTTTTGCTTTTGGTTACTCATTTTTTCACTCTCTTTTAAATGCAATCGGCCCATTGGGGATTCCCTTAAAAACATTTATAAAGAGAGGAAGAATAATTGGGAATTGTTTGACTTTTGCTCCAATCCATTTTGTCGGTAACAACTAACAACTCACAAACGCTTATGCTTTCTCCACCACCCGGAAACATAAAGGAAATAATGGGAGTGTTCGACCTAAGTCCTTTTCGAAAAGATTGAAAAATAGATCTAGAATAAATAAATAGGAATAGGGGCATTGCTCTACTAGCCAGCCTTTCTGTTTGCGACAGCTCAAAATATTTTTTCAGTTTCAAGTTTGAAGGTATTTCAATATTTCATTGCAGCTGAAGAAAAAATAATAACACGACAGCTACATATATATAAGGTTAAATTAAACAAAAAACATTAATAACAAAAAAATTATTTCATGAACTAAAATTCAAAATGGCCTCATCGGAATGGTTAACACATGGAATTTGATTTTATTTCATTTGATTGAAGGTTGGTTTAAACTCTGCTTGCATTGTTTAGTATAACTCGGTCCCAAGTCCGAGTAAAAGGAGGAGGATTGTGATAGGCTGGACGAGCCAACATAAACCCAGCCACTTCTATGGAAATGAAACCCGCCCCAACTTGTTTGGGACAAGATTTAGTTGTTGTTGATGATGATTGAAGGTTGGTTTAATAACAATAAAAATTCCGATCAAATGATATCAAATTTATTATTTCAATCAACGGATTTCAATAATATGACAATTCCAAATCCAATTTCCACGGAAAAAGAATTTATTCCGATCAGGGCTAAATTAAGCCCTTTTATGTGCCATTCAGTTGACAGTCTCGTATATATATAAAAAAAAAAAGATAATTTGAGAACCTCAAACGCACACTTTGAAAGGCATTCTGGCAATAATGTCTCAAAGAGAATATGATACTTGCCTCATTGATTAAAATATGGAAATTCCTTTTGAAGAAAATTTTACTGCATTTTTAAACGAACTCAAATGAAGCTTCGGAGAAAAGGCTAGATAGTGTAAAGAATCATGTAATGTCAGACAATTTGATGCAAGTTTTGGGCAGCAATCGACAACACACAGCAGCAATGTATATTAAAATTAGAGGGCGTAATAGAGACTTCGACATAACAATCAGTTAAGCTAAAGCAATGAAAAATTGGAAAAGAATGAATGATCCAATTACAAGCTACGCGGGATAAGACTGTTTCCTAATTCCTTTACAACAACAGTATCGTTTGGGTAAAGGGATATGAAATTTCTAAGGCAGTTTCTATGTTTCTTGTGAGAAGGTACAAGTGTGCACGTCTAGATACATCAGAGGAGGCGCTAGGAATCAAGAACAATTGACATCTTGAGAATTATATGTATAGGTTTGTTTCCTTTTGTAAAAAGATGTGATTGGTTTCAGTATAAGACAATAACAGAAGGTAGCAAAGATAGGTTTTCTGATATGTTGCCATAACTAGCGTGATTGTTTCTTCTTCTTATAATAGGAGACTCCTGTATCAATGTGGTTGTAATTTTCAATTCTGATAAATAAAAAAAGGGTGGGAAGGGCAGATTCCCGGGAGTGCTGTGTTCCTATTTTTCATTATTTATTTCATGGTATCAGAGCAGTAAGAAACCTGAGGAGATGAACGACACAGGGCCTAAGAAACCTGAAGAAACGGTGGACATGGCAGCCGTGTTGGAACAACTCACCAAGTTGGTGGCTCTTCAGCAGCAGCAGATAACAACAATCTCAACGACCCCTCCTATCCAGAATACACCAGCACCAGTTGAAGGCATCATTCAACCAAACCCTATCGATGTGAAGATGGATGGCACCAACTATAGCTATTGGAGTCAAGCTGTCGAGATGCATGTCAAAGGTCGAGAACGGATGCATCACCTGACAGGCGACCCTGCACCCCCTCAAGCAGGAGATCCAGAATTCAAGAAGTGGGAGGTTAATGATGTGGTAGTCAAAGGGTGGCTTATCAACTCCCTCGAGCCACGACTACGAAGCAAGTACATCAGGCACCCGACTGCAAGAGGTGTTTGGAAGGCGTTGGCCACCACGCACTATGATGGCAGTGATGAAACACAAATTTTTGCATTGAACCGAAAGGTTACACGGCTCAGGCAAGAAGAAAAAACAGTGGAAGAATTCTATGATGAACTTCAAGCGTTGTGGCAAGAAATCGACTTTAGATGCCCCAATCCTATGGATTCTCCAGGTGACATTGATAAATTTAATCTTTTCATTCAAAAACATCGAGTGTATGTCTTTCTTGATGGACTCAATGACCAGTTTGATGCCATTCGAGCTCAAGTCCTTCAACTCAAACCGTTCCCAACCATAGAAGAAGCCTATGGATATGTTAGACATGAGTCTAATCGCCAAGGTGTGATGATCAAAGGCGGAACAACTGGTGCACATGGCTCGTTTGCGATGGTGTCAAGGTCTAAGCCGAATGAATGGGGTTTGTCTCGTACAGATCAAGTACAAAGTAAACAAAAGAAGGGCAATTGCCCACACTGCCCAGGGGCTAAGCATTCCAAGGAGGGATGTTATCGAGTGATTGGGTATCCAGCGTGGTGGACAGGTCCTAAAAAACCACCAGTAAATCAACAAGTGCAGTTTAGAAAAGGGACAGGTGCACTAGCAAGTGCCGAGCAGCAGCAGCAGTATGCGCATCAGGCATGGCAACCACCAGCGAACCAACAGTCACTAGCGCATCAACAGCCACCAGCGAATCAAACCTGGCAGCCAGCGATTTCACAGAGTGCTGGAGATGGGTCTCTAACATTGAACGTACAACAGGCTACAGCTAGTGCAAATAACCAGTATAATGCATGGCAACAACCAGGCAATGGAGGTGCAGCTTCAAGCTCTGTCCAAGGACAACCGAGCTGCAATTTTGCAGTTGCAGGCTGCATGTCTGATAACAAAAATATGGGCAGAGGTAAAGAAATAAATGAAGGTATGTTTTTTACCCCCTCTCACAAAACTGATTGGATACTTGATTCTGGAGCGACTGACCATATGACTTTTTGTTTATCCGACTTGACAAATTGCATAGAGCCAAGAAAGAATGGAATTTTTAATGCTAATGGAATAGAGTATCCTGTGGCATGTTCAGGAGATGCAAAAATTGATAATTCCATAATCTTGAAAAATACCCTTCTGGTGCCATCATTGTCCTCAAGACTTATATCCATTAGCAAAATTACTAAAGATCTCAATTGCGTTGTGTTGATGTTTCCTGACTTTTGTGTTTTTCAGGATATTCTCACGAAGAAGATAATTGGCCGTGGTATTAAACGAGGAGGATTGTATCATTTAGAAGAATTTGAAGCTGCTAAAGTCTGTCTTGCAAGAAATGGAATTTCTGGATTGGAAGAAAACGTGTGGCTGTGGCACAGACGCTTAGGACACCCGTCTTTTGGGTATATGAAACAATTATCTCCTTGGTTATTTTCAGGTTTAGAGAATAAAAAGTTTGAGTGTGAAACTTGTATTAAGGCCAAAAGTCATCGTGTAACTTATCCTTTGAGTTCAAATAAGAAACAATTTCCTTTTGAATTAGTGCATACAGATGTTTGGGGGCCATCCCCAGTAGTCTCTAAATCAGGGAGTAGATGGTTTATTTTATTCATTGATGATTGTACTCGAATGACATGGATTTGCTTAATGAAAAATAAGGATGAAGCACCTCAAATTATAAAAAATTTTCATAAAATGGTTGACACTCAATTTGGAAAGAAAATTAAAGTGTTTCGAAGTGATAACGGAACAGAATTCATGAACAAAAAGGTTCAGGAATTTTTTCAGGAAAAAGGAATTGTACATGAGACTTCATGTGTTGGAACTCCCCAGCAGAATGGTGTTGCAGAAAGAAAGAACCGGCATATTCTTGAAACTGCCAGATCTCTCTTGATAGAAAATAATGTGCCTCACAATTTTTGGGATAATGCTGTGTCTATGGCAGTATATCTTATTAATCGGACTCCCTCAAAGGTGAATAATTTCAAAACCCCACTACAGGAGTTATCTTCACATTGTCATATTCCATCTATACTAAATCTTGCTCCTAAAATATTTGGGTGTGTTGCATTTGTTCACATTCAAAAACACTTACGATCTAAGGTTGAAGCCCGGGCTGAGAAATGTATTTTTCTAGGATTTGGGGAGCATACAAAAGGATATAAGTGTTACAATCCAAGTACAAGAAAATTTCATGTTACTATGGATGTTAATTTCCTTGAGCAGGAACCTTTCTTTAGTCAGAATCTTGACCTGATTCAGGAGGAGAAGTCGATAGAATCAAATCAAGACTTGCCATATGTATGCACGCCATACTCTGTCGCTGCCCAACAAAGTGGTGCATGTGAAGAAATGCGTACACCTAACAGAGATGTGCGTAGGGGGCAGGTTGATGGCATAGGAAGTGGAAATGTTCAGAGTATGGGTACACCTGTACCTGAGGGTGCAACGCAAGATGATGAAGAGGCAGTACCTCATGCGCCTCAATTATCTCCAAGGTTGGAAAACAACAGTGAGCCACAAGACAATAGTGAAACACATGATGAAGACTTGTCTGAAGATCAAGCGGGTACTATAGAAATGATACAATCCGACTCTGAGCCACAAGGTCAGGGATCTCGTGAGAATATCCATGAGGTAAGTACTTCTCTTGACTCTATGTTTCAAACTCGGTTGCCTCAAAGGAATAATCGGGGTAAGCCACCTAAACGGTACATACCAGAAGATGGAACTTTTAGAGAGAGTAACTATTCAATTGCTCATTTTACCTCAACACAAAAATTACCAGTACCATTGAGAAATTTTGCAAATGAAATTACCTCTAGTACTGTACCAGACAAATTAGAAGATGCACTTAAAGATACTAATTGGATAACTGCAATGGAAACCGAGATGGATGCATTAGAAAAAAACTGCACTTGGAAATTGGTAGACTTACCAAAAGGTAAAAAACCTGTTGGATGTAGATGGGTGTTCTCAAAGAAATACAATGCAGAGGGAAAGATTGAAAGGTACAAAGCTCGACTGGTTGCAAAAGGGTATACTCAAACCTATGGGATTGATTATCAAGAAACCTTTTCACCTGTTGCTAAACTAAGTACGGTTCGAGTTCTCTTGTCTCTTGCAGCAAATCTAGGTTGGCCCCTGCATCAATTCGACGTTAAGAATGCGTTCTTGCATGGAGACCTGAAGGAAGAAATTTATATGGAGCTTCCACCTGGATATGAATGCCTAGGCTCGACTAACAAGGTATGCAAGCTCGAAAGGTCGTTGTATGGCTTGAAGCAGTCACCTCGGGCTTGGTTTGGACGGTTCTGCAATGCCATGAAAAGCTATAACTATTCCCAAAGTGACTCAGATCACACCATGTTCTTTAAAAGAAGGGAAGGTAAAATTACTGTGTTAATTATTTATGTGGATGACATGATAATAACAGGAGATGACGATGAAGAGATCAAGTCACTTGAGAATAAGTTGTGCAAAGAGTTTGAGATGAAAAATTTAGGGGGATTAAAATACTTCTTAGGCATTGAGGTGGCAAGAAGTAAGAAAGGTATTTTTCTATCTCAGAGAAAGTACATCCTCGACCTCTTAACAGAAGTTGGCATGCTAGATTGTAAGCCTGTAGATACACCAACTGTGCAAAATCAAAAATTGGGACTAGACATAAACCAAGTCCCTACAAATAAGGAGAGGTATCAAAGGTTAGTTGGAAAATTAATTTATCTTTCTCATACTCGACCTGACATAGCTTATGCAGTTAGTGTCATTAGTCAGTTCATGCATGCACCCACTGAAGAACATATGGAAGCTGTAATGCGAATCATTAGGTACCTAAAAGGATCTCCAGGAAGAGGAATAAGCTTCCTAAATAATGGTCACCTAAGAATTGAAGGATACACAGACGCCGATTGGGCTGGAAGCATAATTGATCGAAAGTCTACAGCAGGCTTTTTTACTTTCATAGGTGGAAATCTGGTCACCTGGAGAAGCAAGAAACAGAATGTGGTAGCTCTTTCTAGTGCCGAGGCAGAATTTAGAGGAATGACAAGAGGGATATGCGAGCTCCTGTGGTTGAAGAAACTGATGAAGGAATTAGGATTTGAACCAGATTCCGAGATGAAACTGTTCTGTGACAACAAGTCTGCAATAGAGATTGCTCACAATCCTGTGCAACATGATCGAACGAAGCACATAGAGGTCGATAGACATTTCATTAAGGAAAAACTGGACTCAAAGATTATTTGTACTCCCTTTGTTCGATCAGGAGAGCAACTTGCTGATATGCTGACAAAAGCCGTGTCAAGCAAAGTCTTCAATGAATCCTTAATCAAATTGGGTATGAAGGACATCTACGCACCCACTTGAGGAGGAGTGTGAGAAGGTACAAGTGTGCACGTCTAGATACATCAGAGGAGGCGCTAGGAATCAAGAACAATTGACATCTTGAGAATTATATGTATAGGTTTGTTTCCTTTTGTAAAAAGATGTGATTGGTTTCAGTATAAGGCAATAACAGAAGGTAGCAAAGATAGGTTTTCTGATATGTTGCCATAACTAGCGTGATTGTTTCTTCTTCTTATAATAGGAGACTCCTGTATCAATGTGGTTGTAATTTTCAATTCTGATAAATAAAAAAAGGGTGGGAAGGGCAGATTCCCGGGAGTGCTGTGTTCCTATTTTTCATTATTTATTTCATTTCTATACCCCAAATGTACAAGTATCACTGAACCAATTCTTCTACTATGAGGTGGCACTTCACTTCATCTCACAGCTATAAGGGACTGCAAAAGGTAGGGAAAGATTTAAGAAAGGTCGATAAACTAATAAGAAATGCATTCTTATTTAAAGAGATTGGATTGCTCAAACTTTAAAGCTTCTCTTTTTTTTTTTTTTTTGGTTTCTCTCTCTTATTAATGCAGTTGGTTCACAATATAACAGATGCATTGGATATGTTTTCATCCAGATTCAATAATGTGTTAGGGGGTTGCAGCAGGCCAGTGATGTTGCATTACCACTACTTTTAGTTCGTCTATTTTGGACAATGGAGGAGAAATTGTGCCAATACCGAGTTAAGAAGCTTGAGAGCAGCAGAGCGAGTGAACTTGCGTGAAAAGAGGAAGCAAGGGGCAGGTCTACCTTTGCTGGCACACCATTCCCTCCTATTCTCTGTTTCGAAGTGTATATTGTCTATTCCCTGAAAATAATATTACAGGAAAGAGCCAAGTAATTAAATTAGAAAATTAATGGCCATCTGTATTTGGTTGTTGCTGGATAGTGCTAGGAAAGGGCCAGTATCAATGCCACTAGATGCAAGGCACCGGTACAAATGCTAGTGAGCCTTCTATTTTGCTGATTTTTGGGGGGATTCTTTCTCCTTCTGAAACATTTAAATTTTTGTATGGATGCTTTTCTTAAGTGAGAAAAGTGGTAAAATGCGCTCCTCTACTAATTTCCAAAAAAAAAAGGGCATCTGTATAAAGTCACAAGGTTTAAGGGGCTTGAGACCAACCTTGATAAATTGAATGAGGGAAGGGGTGGCATCATTGAGGCGGTAAGTGACGGGATGCCATCCACGCCTCTCCTTGTCTCTTGTCGCTGACAGGTCCCAAGCAGAATGTGTCAACGACCTCCTGATAATCTCTCCTTCTAGTCCCTCTTGCTTTTTTTTTAAAAATTGCCCAATAAAGTTTGAAGCATAAGTAAAAACCATAAATAGTACTATTTTTAAATCATATAAAGGGGAGGGGGGGGGGGGGACAAAAACATTCTTACCGCAATCAAAGTTTGGACATAGTGCTCATCTGGAATGCAGTTGTGCTCTTTTGCTGGATTCACTGGCTGCTCATGACAAGCGGGGAAAAAAATGAAACATTTAATCCTTAAAACCATTATTTGTATTTACTATATAAGTGAAAGACTTCGAAAACATATTTCCTTTGGTGCCGATTGATTAAGCCATTAAGCAAAACATTGCTTAACATGTAACAACAAATCTGTTCCAACCAAATTTGTTCCAACTTGGTAACTACTGAAATGATGTTTGCAAAATCTGATTCCAACTAAAGAGTAATGGGAATATAGGCTATGCATTGCAAAATTCAAATAAAGAGAAAGAAACAAATATACACGAGGCCAGATTAGGTTTAAGATTTTATTCTAAAATAATAAGTCAACAATAGTTGCAACTTACAAAAGGTTGGTCACGCCAAAATTCAGGTAGAGATCTTCGCTGCAGAATTTACAACAAGAAATGCTTTTGAGTGAAAAAAATGTTGCAGAGAAAGCAACAAAGTTTTTTTTGAGGGCCAAAAAAGTAACAAAGTTAAAAAAAAGAGGTTTCGTAAGATACCCTGCAATGCTTTTGAAATTGCGGGAAAACTGTTTTATCATTAATAACCGCCTCAGCATGCTTCCTTATTAACACAGCCCACTGCACCAAAAATAACAAATAAGAACTACTTGGTGTCCCTTAAACATCAATGTTGTTTCTTGTTTTATTTTGAAAGAAAGAATATAAAAATGTATTTGGTTAGAAAGTGCCACTTCCAATCTCACAGTTAAACAACAATTCAGAATGCAGTAAAGAGCCGCTTTCACTTTCCCTTTTCCATTTGACAGTAATCTCTCTCGGTCTTTCTCTCTCTCTTACCCACTGTACTCGATACATAATATTTTCCTACTTGTTTCATTGAATTAGCGGATAGATGGATTACAAACTACAAAATCCTAGAAGGTAAGGTTATATTGAAGTCCCTCTGATGCTACCATAATAGCCTATTGTTTTGGCTTGACATCCCAGATCTACCTTCATCCTTTCTTCGTTCAGGGTAAAATTGTATTAGGGTAAAATTGGATGAACTTATTTGCAACTTTGTCATACAAAAGATTTAAAATTAAAAAGTTATGTCCTAATTTTATTCTCCTCAAATTTTGGAAAGAAAAAGGCTAATTGGTAGGCTTTGTGCTACTATCAATTGTGTTGTTGGTTTCTCTGATTGTTATCGTAGTTTTAGGTTTCAACGCTATAGTAGTTGACAGTTTGCTGTTAAGGAATTTGATAAGAATCTGTTTAACTGATTATAGTTATATGATATCCTTGTCAAGCAATCCCACCCAAATATACTGTGAACTAGTACTAGCCAATATAGGTTTTGTAAGGGCCAGAACCATCCAATACCAATTCATGAAGAGTAGGACCCATCCACAAATGGTGCTTCACCAGAACCATTGTGAGATTGACTAGCAACATATATGAAATAAATCATAAAGAAATCTCCAGGTGTTCTTTTAGTTTTCTCCATTGTTATATCTTCTATAGTCTCAAAGTTATTATGATTATATGTTTTATATAAGTTTCAGTTTATGTTATGGATATCATTTACATAAATTCAGATACAAGCAGCTTTTTGAGCAATAATGTTGTCAAGCTATAGTTTTCAGAAAAATAAATACAACATATGAAAAAATAGGGAACCAAAATGGGGCTTCATATTTAATGGTTTAATTGTTTTGACCTTGGGTTAGAAAAGAAAGAGTACCTGAGAGCCTTTTCTCCAATTCTGAATTGGAATTACAGGGTTCATTCTAGGATTATACCGACCCTCCTTGGCATCTGCAAAGCTGCTTTCAATATTATTATCACCACTTTTACCATAACAAAAATCCTTATTTATTAAATTGAAGCATGCTAGGTTCACACACGGCAGTTAAATGTTGTTTATTATTTTTACCAAAAGACATGATCGGAAACTGCAAAAATTTGTCTTCCACATACATATAATTTCCAACGCTATATTAAATAAATATCAGGTTCATATTTTTCAAGTAAAGGAATGAAAAAAAAAATACACTTCCAGTTAGAACAAAGAGGCATCCTCATAGCAGGCAATCTAACTACCAAGGAGAAAGAAGTACCTGTCAACAAAACTGCGCATACTGGACATGATGTAGTCGTATGTATAGCTGAAGTTGTACAGAGGTATGCAACTGTCGAAAAAAATAGAAGAAGAAGAGAGAGAGAGAGGAAATCAAGAGAGGACCAATAACCAAAAAAAAAAAAAAAGAAATATATGGAAAATGTAGCCATTATAAACGCAAGATGCTTATTGGTATAGGTTGGTGAAGGAAGATTAGAGGAGAAGATAACCTGTCAGAGAGAAAAACAAATCTATCATTGTCAGGATCTAAGAGTGCGTTCCTCAGCAAGATCCGCTCTGCTTGTAGCATGCTTGCTTCTCCCCAATCCACCTGAAATGATCAATTTAGTTAAACAAATATCTTATAGTGGGAATGCAATTGATTAGCAGGAATGCAATTGAGGTAAACTGAGAATACAAGAAAATGATGGGGGAGACAGGTGACCTGGACACTATTGTTGACTTGGCGGTTGAAGAAGAAAGGAGAGCGAGTGGTGACCTTATTTAACACGAAGCCAGGCCTTGAATGCACCAGAATTGAAAATTTTCCCTCCTTTTCTTCCTAATATTTTTTAAAATAATTGAATTGAACATCAACTTAAAAGAAAGAAAAAATGAAAAAGGGAAAGGCAGGGAAGGAAGAAAAGGGGAAAAGAGAAAACCTCAAAGAATGCATGCCAAATCATGTCTAGTGGAAGCCTGTTCCTTGCGATAAACAGGAATGCAATCTTATTCTTATTCTGTGATTCCTCCTCAGTCTCTGACATGGAGGACCCACCTTCTGAGAAAGAATGGAGATAAAGAGTGCCCAGAAACACCAAGAGAAGAAGGCACCATGCCATTCTGATTAATCTCTTGCGCTTTGCGACCCCAACCCCCTTTCTCTTCATCCCACCTCTATGGACTTGTATCACAACTTCAAACTTGTTTGAATGCAAACCCACTACAAATCAGTGGGGTGGCAAACAAGTACAGAATAACTAAAAAGGTCCATGAAATTACTGACGAGCTCCACCATGCTAAGCCTGAACCTTCTCATGACAAACCAAAGCATGTCAGGTGTAAACTCATAAAAAGTTTACAAAAAGGTTTCAACCTTAATGAATTATTAGATTGATTTACAGTCTGAAGATTGTGGAAGAAAGTAGTCAAGTCAAAGGAGAGACTTTTGTTTTTTTATTTGAATTTTGTAAACATAATAATATGCTAACAGTATTTACCAGTAAACTATGAATTGCAAATTTCTGACAATATATGATAGGAGACTAAACTGGCAATGGATAACTTATCATGGCAAGAAAGAAGTTTGACATTAGACTAATTATAACAAGTATTCACAAACAGGTTTGTCTGATGAAAAGATCTCACTAAATAAGTGGTCAACAGAATTAAAAACACAAGCAATCAATTGCACAAATTGACTGGTAAAGAAATTTGGCATTGTTGAATCGGTGCTTGGATTGGATCCATGATGGGTTGAGCAACTACATATACTGTGATTATGGGAAGTATAGATTGTTTTGTGCTTACATGCTGGCTGCAATAAAACTGAGTTTCTATAAATAGAAAGTAGTGAAGGATCCATTTTGGTTTAAAAAGAAAATGAAATGTGAAGGAATGAATACCTGAGAGAAAAGCAACGATCTGAGTGGGAATGGAGCAAAAAAGTCAAGGCACTGAAACTGCAAATACATTGAGAGAAATGACAAAAATTGATTACATTGGAAGTTGTGCAAGATCTGAAGTGGCGTTATAGTTAATTAACCAGATGGCGTGATTGCTAAACTCTTTTATAAAAGTTGGTAATCTCTGAATAGGGGACTTAATTGAGGTCGCCAAACCAAAAACTTTTCAGAAATTAAATGAAACCTGATTTGAAGCTGAAAGTTGCGAGAGGAAACTCACGAGGTAGATTAGTGTAGTGAAATGGAAGTACACGACGAATTTGGAGAAGAAGCACTGGTTTTGGAAAGCGAAGGAGAGAGAGAGAGGTGAGGTGCGGTGGATGTGATAGATGTAAGTAACAGTAAAGCAACGGGAATATTGGTGAGAGGTCTCGTCTCGTCTCCTCCTCGTCAATCGTCAGTGGTTAGAGACTTAGAGTTGAGTTGGGTTACACTTCACCGTTACCAAATTGACGCCGTTAGAAGATTGACGACCCGGACCCGCTACTCGCCTACTCCAGCTCTTACCTCTTAGAAGGTTGACACCGTTACTGTTAGGGACTATAGTGGTAATTTGCTCTCCAACCGTCACCAGTTAGATCTCACTCAGTTCAGTTCAATCAGTTCCGGCTTAAGCTTCTTCTAGATCTAGGCTGAACCGCTGAAGGTAGAGTCCGGAAAAAATTAAAACTAACGTTACTGTTCACACGAATTTCGAGAATAACAGTTAAAAATTCCGAATTTTAAAAATAACGTTGTTGGATCGGCGTTTCAATCGCCGAAATCACAGAACCCTTGGATCGGCGATTCTGACCATTTCAGACCGCTGAATTTGCTTTTTTAGTGCGCAATTTTATTTTTAAACACTCAAAGTTGGTTTGCAATAATTTTTTTTTTCGTTTTCCCGCTTAAAATTGTCTATATAAGCTCAATTGTCATCATTTATTATTCACAAACTAAGTTTTTCTCGTTAGTCTGAAATTGATAAACTTTCTCCTCATCATTTCATATTCGCAATATCACTTCTTCGTAGGTAATAATTTTAAATTAATTATTAAATTTATTTTATTTGATTTGCTAATAGAGTTTTAATTTTGAAATTTTAAGCAAATGGGTCCTAAACCAAGCTGCGTCTCTTCTGCTGTTATTTTGATCGGAGATCGGCGGACTAGCGAACAACGATTATTTTCTGCATTGATGTTACAATATCATGGGAAAAAATTTGTAGTTAAGAAATTAGAAGGAAATCAATATCATGTTAGGGGCCCCAAATTTTTTACAGATTTGGTTGAGAGGAATGGAGGTTTTGATCTTGGAGGGTCGTGGTTGACTCACCTGCCAGCAGTTCCACCTGATTTTGAAAATCATCCCGCAGCTTCAAATGTTGTCCATCTCTGCTAAATGGAATAGTATTATGTTTCTATCATCGGTATCTTATTATGGTCATTATTAGTGAAATAAGTTTGTGTGACAGTCGTCACTTGTAATGTTTGCCTTATATTACTGAAATATGTTGTTTTGTCTATTTACTTTTATTAAATTTTTTTATGATATGTATTGAAAATTAATATGCAAAGAAATTCAGAATTAAAAAATGCACACCATTAGAAGAAGAGCTAAATTTTATAACCATAATATAAAGTAACACACCAAAATAAAAAAAAATAAAAAAAACTACTTAAAAAACAAACCATCCAGTTGCCACTTAAAAACAAACTACCTAAGAAAATAAAATATTTAGATATTTTGGGTGTCCGCATATTGTAGAATTTCATCACACCATTGGTCTTCTTCTTCGTCTTCCTTTTGTTGTTGGTTGCTCACACCAGGATTATCAGCGAATTAAGCGGCTTCGTTCCAGAAAGCTGCATCGGCTTCTTTTTGTTCTATCTCTGTCATTCTAGCTGCTGCAATACTTTTTTGTTCATCTCTCTCCTTGTGCTATCTCAAGCGCTCCCTGATTTTTTTTCCAATTTCTTCTTCTTTCAATTTTTGCCTCTCTTCGGCAGCCTTTTGTGCAATTTTTCTCTTTTTTTCCGCCTCATTTCTGTCTTTCTATTTCTTTTCTTGTTGATCCCACCAAGCTTGTTTTTCGTGCTCATCGTAGTGATCACGCAAGATGGTCTCTTTGTAATTGAAAACCTGACCACACTTTGTACAGGTTACTGTATGGTCTTCACGAAAGTTGTAAATTCTTTCATAAACGGTGCAGTGTGTTTTTGGTGCTGAATATGGTTTTTCTGTTAGTGTTTGTTGGGGAATTGGTTGCGGTTTTTTGTAGTAATTTTCATACCAGTCACAATTCTTATTTTTGGGTTTGCTCAGCAATCTTTGGAGGTGCTCCTTGCGATCTCTTTCTTCCACACCATTAATGTGCCACTGGTAGTGTATTTTTAAATCGAACTCTATCCCGTCATCTTCGTAGATATTGTATTTGAAAGTGCGAAAACATGTGCGACATATTGCATGATAATCTCCTTTTTCTATTTCATTTGTATTGACAGGGGAATGTTGGTAATTTGGCCAGTATTCATCTCGGGTAGCTGTTCGCCAATTTGGGACATCACTATTGGAGTGAGAGCTATTTCCTTTGTCCATGACAGTGAATTTTTCAGGAAGAAGAATTGAGTGTGTGTTGCATAATCTGGTTGATGAAATTTGGTTTTATAGACAATTTTAGACTTAAAATCACACAATAAAAAATTAATTTCACATGATTCTTTTTCAGACCACGCCTGTCTTTTTGCAGATGACAGATGGGGATCAGTATACTTTTTCAGACTTTATCAGACCATGCCTGTCCTTTTGCAGATGGCAAATGGGGATCAGTATACTTTTTCAGACTTTATGAGACCACGCCTGTCCTTTTGCAGGGGGCAGATAGGTATCAGTATACTTTTTCAGACTTTATCGGACCACGCCAGTCCATTTGCAACTAATTATTAGGTTAAACAATAAATACGTCATTAACAATTAATAATAATATTATTAAGCAATCACAAAAATACATAATAAATAATAATATTTAATAATTAAATTATTATTAATATAATAACTAATAACACTTACCAATTTAATAGTAATAATCATGCAATAATCACAAAAATACATAATAAATCATAATATTTAATAATTAAATTATTACTAATATAATAACTAACAACAATTACCAAATTTATAATAATATTTAATAATTAAATTATTACTAATATAATAACTAACAACAATTACCAAATTTATAATAATATTTAATAATAAAATTATTACTAATATAATAACTAACAACAATTACCAAATTTATAATAATATTTAATAATTAAATTATTATTAATATTAATAACAATGCAATAATAATAGCAATTAATAATAATATTAATAAGTAAATATAATAATAGAAAATAATAATAAAAGATAAAACAGTAAAGTATTAATATATTAATAATAAAAGATAAAACAGTAAAGTATTAAAAAAGCAACTTTTAGCGGGAAAGCTATTGGATCGGCGTTTGAAACGCCGATCCAATTGGTTTCCCGCTAAAAGTTACTTTTTTTTAATGCTTTTACTGTTTTTATACTTTTAATCATTAATTTTTAGCTTGGATCGGCGATTGGAACGCCGATCCAACTGGTTTTCTGACTTTTTTAATGTTTTTACTGTTTTTTATGGTTTTAATCATTCATTTTTAGTGGTTTCTATCATTAAAAGAATTGGATCGGCGTCCCAAATGCCGATCCCAGGTGTAAATTGAATTTAAGTGCGATTTAACAGTGCGTTTTAGTGCGATTTGATTTGATTGCTCATCATTATTTCGACTCTCATTTGGTTATAAATAGAACATACCGTTCCGAATTCGAAAATCACCCATCATTTTCAAATACTCGACTCTCTATACTGTCAAAAATATGATTTCCATTCCGGTTTTCGTTAATCAATCTCCATATAATCCATCAAATTATTTCAGTTTGGATGCAACTTCGCAAACTGATTATGAATCAATTAAAGAAATAATTTTATCAGCATTGGGATTTTATCAAGGTCATTATAATTTGAGAATTGTTTCCCATTTTAATACCATAATTGAAGGGAGGTTCCAGCAGATGCAGTTGCCGGTGAACTCTGAAAATGAATGGCGGTATGTACGACGTGAGTGCTTCCAAGCAAGAAGGCTACACGGTTTTCAACTTCACGTTGATTTGCTTCCAGCTACTGGTGCTGGCCTACAAGGTAACTTACGACAAATTTTATTAGTAAAATTACTTTATTATTTATTTTTGAATTAGGATTACAATAGTCATGAACATATGAAATATGTAATTTGCTTAAATTAGGATTATAATTCTTTACTAAACATAATTGGTTTATTAAGAAACTTTTGGTTAAAAAATCTTTTGCATAATTGGACAAAATTACTAATTAAATTTCTGCCATTATAGAATTGATAAAATTAGTTTTTTAAAGTAATTAATTTACTCTTGCTATTAATTGTACGCATTTATAATTAATTTGCTCTTGCCTTTACTCTTCAATAATAAAATTTTAAATTAAGCCTTTTAAAATAAAAGCAAATCAATAATTTTGATTACGATGACACATAAATTATATAATTTTTTATTATATATTTTTAAATTAGGGGGACACACAAATTATAATTATAATTTGAATGAACAAGTCAATAATACCGAAGAAGACGAAGAAATAAATAATCAATATAATACGAGTGCACAGGGTTGGGATTCTTGGGAACAACCTGAGAGTAGTAGTCAACAACAAAGACAAGAGCGGACAAATATGAGTGCATGAGGTTCGGATCCTTGGGACCAACCTGAGAGTAGTACCGGACGAGAAAGACAAGATGGAACAAATAATGAGTACAACACCAATGCACATGATTGGGATCCATGGGACCAACCTGAGAGTAGTAGACCAGTTAGAGAAGAAGCAGATGAAAATGAAGAAGAAGAATGGGATATAGACGAACTTGACGAGACATACGACCGTGGCCCGGGTTATCAGTCGAATTATGCAACGGGGGAGGATTTCACTGATGAAGAGGAAGAGTTTTGGGCGTCACAGGATATGGAGGGAGAGGGTCTGTAAGCGCAGGGTTTCGCGAATCACGAGTATTACATTACCGGAAGGACCGATAATTACCATCCCGTTAGCCAATTTCTGGATATCTCTGAGTATAGAAATTCGATTCCACAACCGTCTCAAACAGAAACTTCTGGGCCTTTAGCACAAGGAAACATTTTTATGTCAAAACCACAATTAAAACAAGCTTGTAATAAATACGCCGTAGATAATAATGTACAGCATAAAACCACTAGAAGTTCTCCAGAATTGTATGTATTGGATTGTAAGTTGCCTACCTGTAAGTGGCATTTGTATGCCCGTACAGAAAGAGAAGGTGAATTTTGGAGAATAATAAAGAATGAAGAAGAACATACTTGCGTGAGAAGGGCCGGAGATTTCACGTATGAAAATCTGATGGCAGAGGTAATCGCAAACAGCATCAGGAATGCAGTGAAAAGAAATTTTGGTATTTCTATAGATGACGTAAAATCTATATTGGAGAAAGAATATCCAAATGTAAAACCAACCTATAACAAGTTATGGTGTGGGAGAGAGAAAGCGATCGAACAATTTTTTAGATCGTGGGAGGGATCATACAACAAACTTCCGAGTTTATTATTGGCTATACAGAGAACGACTCCAGGGACACAGATCAAATGGTTGACAGAGAGCGTAGGGGATCCCAACAGAGCTATGTTCACCGCAGCAGCATGGGCATATGGGCCTTGTATCGCGGCCGTACCATACCTAAGGCCTGTTATCAGCATCGACGCGTCGTTCTTATCGGGTCGCTACAAGGGAAAATTGTTAGCAGCATGCGGTTATGACCCAGAGCAGCGGTTGCTTCCACTAGCATTTGCACTAGTGCGAACTGAGAACGAAAAATGTTGGGGTTGGTTCATGAATTTTCTAAGGCGGGAAGTTATCGGGGAAGGAAGAAAATTCTTTGTTGTTTCGGATCGCCATTGGGGAATAAGGAACGCGTTCAAACAACCCCAATATGGTTGGCAAGAGGATGCAAATTCTTCATATGCCGTGCACCGGTATTGCATGCAACATGTATGTGAAAACGTGTTCAAGGCATCTGGAAAAGACGCAGCTCTACCAGACAAATTCAGAAATAAGTTGGCCAACAAGAAAAAAAGGAGGTCCTTCTACAAAATGTGGAACGAATTGAAGAAAACGAATCCAAAGGCGATCGACTACCTTGAAAAGTGTGGGAAAGAAAATGAAACAGATGGCAACGAGCAGTGGAAACCTGAAAGGTGGGCACAAACGTATGACGGTGGTTATCGTTGGGGAATTATGACGAGTAATGGATCAGAAAGTCTCAATAGCAGGTACAAGGCTGAGAGAAGACTACCAGTTGTTGGACTTGTGGAAGGCACTTGGTACAAAACTGTTAAATGGTTTAATGAGAGGAAACAAATAGCTTTGGCGAGACAGGCGGAGGGAGAACGATGGCCAAAAGAAATCCAACTTAAACTGATGAAACATACTCTCAAAGCAGGTACAAATGTACTTCCAATGTAATCATATTTACTTGTACTCTTTAAAATGTATAATGATATAAATTGATATTTATAGCGGTAATAAACGTTATCACCGTTGACATTGAACGTGGAGAATTTGAAGCTCAAGTGCCATTCGAAAAAAATGATCCGGGGGTAACCTGGAAGTACCAAGTTTTCCTCAAACGTGATTACCAACCGAGAGATTCTCAACTACCGAGCATGCGTGCTTGGTGTAAGTGCAGAAAAGCTCAACTCACAGGAATACCATGTTTTCATGTGGTTGCCGTATGCGGTCATTGTAGGTGGGATGTTTCTGATTTTGTAGACGAACGGTACAGCACAGAGAATATGGTTAAAATATGGTCAACAGGTGATTTTCGCTGCTACGAAGACGAAGATAAGTGGCATCGGTATGATGGTCCCGTGATCTCTCCGGATAAGACAATGATTAATCGGGGCAGGTGAAAGAAGGATCGTGATTGGATGTGGATGGATGCAATGAGAAATAAAAATCAGGCAAACCAAAAGGGCCGAACCAGAAGAGACGCTGCGGTGGCCAACGACACATCTCAACCTATATCGATGGAGGACCTTCAATCTGGTCCTCGTACAGGTCGTCCTACCAACACACCGAGGACACGGAGGACTACAAGACCTTCTGCAAGGAACAGAACTCAATCTTCTACAGGGAACCAAAGTGAATCTTCTAGGGAGCCCGTTCAACCTAGCCGGAATTCTATCAGTATTGATTCTCGCAATGAAAGTCGCGTCAGTCTTGGGATAGAAGGTATTCAACCACATCGAAATTCCATTAGCCTGGGTGACCGTTCAATGTCGCTCCGATTTCTCACAAGTCACGGAGCATCAAGTAGCAGGGGACCATCTCAAAGCACAAACAGTGTGGGAGGGGGACTACGACGTGGGGTTGCCCGGCTAGGATCAAGGTTCATGAATATCTTAACAGGAGGAGGCCGGCGTTAGTTTTATGTAATATTTTTATATATTTTTTTTTAAAATTTACCCTTTATAGATCGTTTTAAGGGTTGACTTTATATTATTCTGTGAAGATAGCTCTAATTTTAATATTTATGGTTGACTAAATTCATAATATTTTGCATCTACAATAATTATTTATGATTTTTTTTTTATTTTTTTTCGCGTAGTCTTGCAATCCTAAAAATGAACAAATTAGAATTTTTTCGCGTAGAGTTGCAATCCTAACAAGTGACGGAATCAAAGCCAAATACGAAATATAAATGTCACAATAAATATCACACTCGTACAAAAATAAAAATATCACAATAAATATCACACTATCCTACTGATGTCCATCACGACGGAACCATCCCTGAGAAGGAGATAAATCCCATGCAGCACCAGGTAAGTTTCGGGGCTCTCGATCGGGAGCAAGTCCTGGAGGAGGAGGGGGGAAGGATATGGAGTGGAATGACGAGGCGGTTTGCTAGATGAGGCCCCAGAATCGCCGAATGGATTGTGCGACATAGGTGTGAATGGGTCCTGCAGTGGGGTACCGTATGCCTGATAGTATGCATCAGCCTGAGAGATAGGTGTGGGAGTAGGCACAAAGGGCTGACTGTACCCTCCTCCGTACTGAGTCTAAGTATATGCTAGAGGTGGAGGGTAAGGACTCCCATATGTGTACTGTGTGCTGTGCGGCGGAGGCCGCGGCTGTATGGTCTGGGGCTGCGGACGGGGCGGAGGCTGCGGCTGTGTGCTCCGGGACTGCGAATGGGGTGGGGCCTGCTGCTGTGTGGTCTGAGGCTGGGAATGAGGTCCTGTGGATCCGGAGTGAGGCTCAAAAACACCGAAATGTGACCGTCTGATCCGAACCAGAGGCTGACTGGGTCGTGGAGCATCAAAATATGAATCCCAATCATGCAGACTAAAATCATCCTGTTACAGATAATATTATAAGAATAATAAAAATATTTTAAATAATTTTAGAATATTATCCATGAAAGGAACAATAATATTAATAAAAGTGATTGAAAAATGTATTATACCCGCATGAAAAACTGCTTCTCAATAGATCCCGGCTCTGGCACATCATCCTCATCATCCATATCAGGGATAGAGTCGATGTCTGAATGAAAACCCTTCGACTCTAAGAGTCGAGGTAATCGAGCAGACTCGCCAACAATATCTAAGGACGTGCTGCACCCACTCAGCAATTGCTACCCACCACGACGAAATCCTTTCTTGACAACCCATGCACATCCTCGCAACGCCTCCCGCAAAGTATGCTTGACCTGTTCAATTTTTGTTAGCCAATGAATTATTTATTAGGCACAAAATTCTGCGTAATGTAACTTACCAAATTCATGTGACCAGGCGTCTCGCGAAGGTATGACAAGTTATGAGCCGGACCAGACGCTGCCCCTTCAGGAATTTGCACAAGATGCGCACCTCCATGTACGCTCAACCAGCGTCGGTAGTCGCTCCAAATATCTTCGCTCCACGGCCGATCCTCTATCACCCTAGCCTCATTAGTGTTCGCCCACTTGTTCACCTCATGCACAAATAGTTGATGCCAGTCAATACCTCGATAGGTATTATGCTGGTATCCCATCAATTCGTCCATTCTCGACCAAGGCTGTTTTATTCAAATCACAGTTAATCAACAAAATATAATTACGAGAATTAAATAATGAAATTAATAATGTGAAGAGTTAAATATACCTCAGGTGGCGGTGGGGGAACTGTCTGATAGAGCATAAACTGATGCATGACACGATCTACGTGGTGCCACATCACGATCCAATAATGAATGCAAGGGATGGGTAGAAGGAACATGCTCTGCTCAACCTGGACACAACGAGGCATGCGGTCCCTGATGTGATCATAAGGCCTCCACACGACATGCTCAGGCTTCATTTTCATGCAGACATCCCTCGCATATTCTATCCCACTACGAGTAGGGCCGGTGAACTTTTTCGATTTATGTCTCGTCGTCCACTTCCTGCATTTTCATTTTGTTGTTTGTTAAAGTCAAATAAAACATATTTTAAATATTACAATTAAAATCAAATCAACATACCTCCCATAAGGCGGACACGAGCCGATACTTGGTAGACCCCAACCATCAAAATCCTTCGTGATCGATGGCCGACTAAGTAGTAATCTTGCATACGACCACAACTGCAAGAGCAACCAATGAGCACCGATATTTATATTGTTATTGATGAAGGCAGTGTCCAAGCCTCGGTATAGCATGGCAAGAGTGGCACCACCCCAATTGTACTGCACCGAGTTACTAGAATGAAGATCCTGCAAATAGGAATTATTTTCTTAAGGAATATTATCAACTCTTTCATATATTTAATTTCTTATTAAAGTGCAATAAATGTGAGATATTTATTTCTTGGCTAACCTCCAATAATTGCAAATAAAAACATGAAACCGAGTCACCCGTGCCGTCAGGAAATAAATCGCAACAAAAAATCTCCAACACGCAAGCGCGTGTGTATCTGTCGATCCTCGCTGCGTTATTCGTGCCAGGCCCCCCAATCTGATTCCAAATCTTACGCAGTTCCTTTAACCGAACGGAATGAGATTTCCTGCATTACATTATTAATGTAATTTGATTGTAAGAACTATATATATTTAAAATTAACATAAAAATAAATTTTTTAAAACCTTCTTACTTCCGTTCTTTTTCCCTGAAGCACTTCTCAACTATCGCCGTGTCTGTATCCTCCGGCAACGCCAAATTCTGGAGTAACTGTATGGCGTCGTAATCGGTCCGTCCAGTAACGGTTCTGCCAGCCGTAGGTAAACCGTATAAGAAAGCCACATCCTGCAAATAGTTCAAATTTTATACATATATAGTTACAAAAAAAATATTACAAATAGGTATTGATCCTTACCTCTAGAGTGACCGTTTTCTCGCCAACGTGCTGAAAAAAGAAAGTGTGGGTCTCTGGCCTCCAGAACATGGCTAGACCCTGCAAAAGCGAATGATCGAGCTGCATATGACCTAACTGAACGAAATGTATCAGTCCAAGTCTCATCAAACGCTCATCCACCTCAGCAGTTCGTGACATCTTAGCCCTATGTAGTACTTCCCTCCAATGCTGTATATATATTTTTTTTAATTATTTTAAAAAATACTATCAAAATAGAAATATATAACTAAAAAAAAGTAAAAAAACAATAATAACTTACACCAGTGCCATGAACTTTCGACTCATCCAAATGCAAGAGACGATCTGCATTAACAGGACCGGGAGGAACAACAGGATCCGCTGATGTAGAAGCCTCGGCATCAACAGAAGCGGTAGATATAGAAGCACCAGGATCTCCACGAAGCCTCGTAGATCTACGAGGTGGTGCCTCTGGTACTCTTCTTCTCGGTGGCATTTTTACTACACTATAATAAAAATTATCAATATAAATAATCTAATAAAATTTCGGCAGCATCTCCCCTGTACCTGGAGTGTTTCCGGAAAAAAAAATACCCAAATCCCTCCTAATTACAATCCCAAATCTCATACAACAAAATTTTCAATCTCATACAACAACATTTCCAATTTCATACAACAACATTTCCAATTTTCTATTTTTTTACATATTTTAAAATTTTTTTAGAATAATTATTCTAATTTTTCATTTATTTACCTCAATAAAATAAATTAATTAAATGTATAAATATTAAAAAAAAACTCACCTCGACTAGAAGCGCTGCTTGTCTCTTTTTAGAAAATTTTCCTACATTTAAAAAATTAATCTATCAATTTTTATTATTTTATTTACTTTTTCTAATTTGTAATTAACTTATCCACAATTATAAAATGTACAAAATAATTCAAAAAAAGTTTGTAATTACATATTATAATTATTCTGATTTTTTATTAATTTTTTAATTATTTGTTCAATATTTATTCTATTTTTTTCTATTAATTACCTAATTAAACTAATTAAATTAAATAAATAAACTAATTAAATTCAATAAAAAAATTTCAAATTACATATTAAAATTATTTATATATAGTCTGATTTTTTACTAATTTTTTTATTATTTTTTCAATATTTAATCTACTTTTTTAATTACTTATCTAATTAAACTACTTAAATTAAATAAATAAACTAATTAAATTAAATAAAAAAATTCTCAAATTACATATTATAATTATTTATAATTATTCTGATTTTTTACTTATTTTTTAATTATTTTTTCAATATTTAATTTATTTTTTAATTACTTACCTAATTAAATTAATTAAATTAAATAAATAAAATAAATATAAAAAAAAAACTAACCTCAGAACTCTGTCCCGCGCGCTGAGAAAGAATGAGAGAAGGGGTGGGGGGATGAGGGGTCGCTGTCTCGCTTATATAGGAGCGCAGACCCTTGGATCGGCGATTGGAACGCCGATCCAAGGGTTCTGTGATTTCGGCGATTGAAACTCCGATCTAATAACATTATTTTTAAAATTCGAAATTTTTAACTGTTATTCTCGAAATTCGTGTGAACAGTAACGTTAGTTTTAATTTTTTCCGTGTAGAGTCTTACCTCTTTTTAGTCTTTACCCTTTTTTTTTTTTGCTCTCTGTCTGTTTTAGTTAACTTTCACTTTTTTTGACTTCTCTTTCTCTACTCTATGACTATGTTGTTGTAAGTTGTAACATTACGCTATCGGTTCTGGGCCATGGGCCACATATTTGTAAACCTCTACTTCATTTTAATGCAAAGTCCACGGCCTATAACTAAGGTTGCGTTTCCAACTTTCGATTGCTTATTATTTCTTAATGAAAATTGATTAGTGCCGTCGCTAAGCCAGCGATCTCCTCACCCAGCGCATCCTTTTCTCACCCAACGCATTTTATCTCGTACGTAAATATTCAGTTGGATAAGTACAAATGTTCTGCTAATTGAGTATAAATGTTCAGTTAGTTGCAATAAAAAAAATATAAATGTTATCAGCAAAAATATTCATTTGGATAAGTATAAGTGTTCAGTTTTGTAAGTATAAATGTTCAGTTTCGTAAGTACAAATGTTCAGGTTATTACATATAAATGTTTAGTTTATTAAGTATTACTTTCAGTTTTTTTAAATAGGTAAATGTCAAGTGAAGGGGTCACGAATCGGAAAAAAACCACATGAAAAAATTAGAAGGGGTCGTGAACCGATTGTTAGAGATATGTCCTAGAAGCCAATCAGTTGGTGTCTATTATATTAGTTTATGTTATTGATGATGCTTGATCATTTGTTCCTAGAGTTTATTGTTGACAGATCATTCAGGTTGAGGATCTGAATTGTAGATCTCTGTGGATCATTCGTCAGAATGACAATAATATCTCTAAAGAGTCCATAATCTTGATAATTAACAAGGAACATTAATTATCATATAAGATTAGTATGCAAGTTAAGTGATGATTAAGTTCTATAAATCATGGGTAAGGAGTTACCGACTTAATTGTATATGTATATGTTACTGGAACATAGTACAGGACATGACCCAATGAAATAAATATATGAATTGTGTTATGTGTCATTATTTATTTCATACGTGTTCTATTCCGAGTTTGAGATGGTTCAGTTTTTCCACATGAGAATAGGTTCTATAAATATCGTCTAATGCTGATTCCTGATAAGGGCTGCTATACGGACTTTATTTATGTTCTCTTGAATTGTGCGAGGAGAAACTGGTCATCAAGACAACCGTATGTCCCTCATTAGTTCACCTAGTGAGTGATGATATCTACTGGGCCCCTTGATGGAGTTGGATCGTATGCGCGCAACTAGGCGATCAACTCTAGATCAAGAAACGTATAATCTGCAAGAATGACACATTCCTATCTTGAATTATACAAGGATATCATGTGACATAGGAATCAAAACAATAAGATACTTTTTCTTATGCAGGATTGAAGTACTGTATTGGTACAGTATTTATTTATGCGAATTGAGAATCATAACGTGTTGCTAGATACCGTTTATGATTAATGGAAATAAATGATGATTTATTTTCCATGGCCAACATAGCATAAATCCTCAAAGGGTCACACAAATAGGACTTTAACCATACGTGCATTATTTGTTTATTTGCAGTAGCGAGTACTGCGAATATATGATAAGTTGATTAATTAATTATATACCGTTATGAACCGTTATAATTAATTAACTCAAATGGATCATATAAAAATAATATAATGCATATGCTAATTCTAAATTAATTATTAATATGTTAATAATTAAGTTAGTTCAATGCATATTTATTATACTGAGCTAATTGGCCTTTTAGTTAATCAGTTAACTGAAAGTCCGATATGAGACGAATTAAAGGAGTGATTTAATGGGCCATTATATCATGTGGCCTGACCCACATGAGGGCTGAAAATTTCAGCCATGATAGGAGCAATTTCGTCCAGGAGAAAATAGGAAGAGAGAAATCTAATTATAGAAACGTTCCATATATATATTAATTGTTTCTTTGGGAACAAATCAGGACAAACCCTAGCAACATTCTCTCTCTTCCTCTCTAGGCCGCAATACTATTCACGGTTACTGTTCATCAAAAGAGAAAAATTATTTTCTCTCATTGATAGCTCTCTTTTAATTGCTCTCTTAGCTCATGCGTTGGGCGATTCTCCTTCCAGTTAAACAGTTAATCGTGCGAAGGAAATCAAAAGGAAATTAACTATCGTCTCGGACAAGCTAGCACTTGTCTATAGACTTTGGTTAATCTTCTAGGTGGATTCGAGGCAACCGGAAGCAGTCAAGAGGGTGACGAGCACGCCACCGACTCCAAGAGATTGGATTCAAGCCTTCCGAATACGATTTCGGAAGAGGTTATCTCCTACGCTTCTCCCTTTATATGTTAAATGACTTGAATAACTAGATCCGTTTTTTCGTGCGTTTTAGTTGCTTGTTAAATATTAATAAAAATTAAAATTGCACATGGGCTTGAGTTCCTAACACCGATCCGGTTCAAATTAAATTTTTTTCCTACTCTGCCCCTGGCGCGCCTCTCTCCAAGGCTGACGCGACTGACCCGCAGCCCTATATAATAAAATCATAATTGATGCATTTAACTGAACACTTTTGATTATTAAACTGAACACATTTGATTATTAAACTGAACATTTGTAACAGACGGCAGCGATGGCGCAGATGGTTTTTTTAGCGATGACACTTATCATTCATGTTTCTTGATGATTAACAATAAACTAGTTTGTATCTAGAGTATATTTATAAGTGTCTTGAATTTACAATTTATTTTTTATTTGACTCTGTTTAAATCGTCTTAATTCCGATTAAAAAGTTGTCTCAAATTCTTTTTAATCCGAAAATAATTTTAAAAAAAAACTTGGATTAAAATTTATTTTGGACTCGAAATCTAATTATCACTTTTTCCTAATCTGATTCGCTCGGAGGAAGAAGAAACGAGAAGGGGAAATAGAAATAACGATATGAAAGATTTTAATCCGATTCAAATTTGATTGATTTCTTAAATTGGATTTTTTTTTTTTTATTGTACATTGTTTGTGATTTCGAACCATTGTTGAATAGATTTGAAAATTAGAACCGTTATATAGGTTACATCCTATAACTTGAATTTTAAAATAATGCAGTATTTTTCTGACTTAATTATTTGTATCATGACAATTTTATTGTGTAAGTGGTATTTATTGAGAAGTGATTTAATGGAGTTGACTTAGCAGGATCTTTGAAAGGTTATCGTAGTATTGTGATTTCGGATTTGGTACTAGGAATCAGTTTATCAGACAATGGTTATATTAAATAACCGCTACTAAAATAATAATAATAATATTATGGTGCTTTTAGTTTGAAATATAATGTTTTATTTTTATAAAACTAATTATAGAAAAAAATATGTCCTTGATTTAATTTCGAATTCGACTCCGTTTTATTCTATTTATTTATTTATTTTATTAGCAACGTGAATTGACAGACTTCGATGGAGACGCAAGATATTGATTTGGAGTATCCTATGTATTACATTTATGGTATACATCTGTTTCTCGTACTGTAGTTGGACCTTATTTATAGTTGCTGATACAAGTGTTCTTTGTGATTTCTCTTTAAATTAATTCCATTAGTTCAGTCTTAATTTGAATTTTGTTATCAATTTGAGGAGAATTTCTTGAGTGGGGAAGTTTGTTATATTTGTAAACCTTTTAATAATTACATATAATAATTTGTTTTTGGATCCTTTGTGAAGTATAAGGTCAACAGATTATGAAAGTGTGGATATATACATAGGATAATATTTTGGAACGTTGTGTTTTGATGTGTCCAATATTTATCAAAACATTCAAATACAACTTTGCATGAAATCCTGGCAATTTTTATTTTTATCAAAATATATATATTTATACTTTTTATTTAATTAGAATTAGAATAATCTTAACGAGAAATTTCTTCATTATCCATCTTTTAAAGAACAAATTTATCATTTTATTCTCGCTTCTCTATTCAATCAAAAACTAAAAGCAATATATCTCCTTACTGTAGGCTGTTAATGGGTAGGGTACGGTACGGTAGAGACATTTTTCATATTCATACCCATTAAAATTTTCTTTACCCATATCCTACCCTTACCCGTTAAAAATTGACTTTACCCGTATCCTATCCTTACCCGTTAAAAATTAACAGTAATGGTAGGGTAACGGTAGAAAATGGGTAATAATGTTAATAACTCAATAAAAAAATTGTACAATAGAGATAAATAAATAATATCAGACAAATATATTAATAAAGTGCAACGTTGAATTATACTTTAAATATAAAAAAATCATACAATATCTTCTCATTTCATTTGTCACAAAAAAAAAATTATATAACCAATTACTAATTATACAATATTTTCTCAAACAACAACGGAGAAGAATGGATCTTCTGAAAAAGTTTAGTGCTTTTTTTTAATGTATCCCATGAATAAACAATATAGCATGTGAATGAAAATCGAAAAAAAATAATTAACATATCAAATGAACCTTACGATTATATCTTTCCAATTTAATGTAGTATTATCTCAATCAAATTTTACTATTTAATTACCTAGTTTAATTATTAACGTATCAATTGAATCTTACAAGCGTATCTTTTCTGATTTAGTTTGTTATTAGCGTATTAATTGAATCTTACAATTATATTTTTTATTATGATAAAAATTATAAACTATATATATAATGGTACGGGTAATTAACGAATACAAAATAGTCTTACCCAATAAATTAACGAATTTTTTTTTATCCATACCCGATAACTCAACGAAAATAAAACCTTACCCATACTCGTCTTATCGAATACGATACGGATAGGATAAACGATTAAAAGTGTACCATTGACACCCCTACCTTGCCGAGAAATAACATGAGATGAAAATTTAAGGTATGTACGCTGGATCAGTTTTTCTAAAAAAAAAAAAAAGGTATGTACGCTGGATCGCTCTGAAGTACCGCTTTCCATAAATTGAATTAATGCATCTGAGGATATCACACTGCCACATAAAAAAAAAAAAAAATTTTACCAAAAAAATAGATAAATGAGAAATGGTTTATGTGGGAATTTATTTCCTTTTGCTATTTATCCCATGATTAGCATGTACTACGTAGCTGTAGGGAATTTTAAAGCATCTGATTTAGATCCAGTCAATCCTCCAACGGATTGGATTGGTTAACAGGCCCCTACTATTTAAAGCGTGGATGTTAGTAATATGGAGGACCCATACCATCTGTGTCCCTATCTAAGTGACACAACAGATGTATACAGTTCACCAGTATCTGGGACCATGCTTCTGTTCAGCTTAATTGCAGATCCAGATGATAATAATAAAGGTTGTATATCAATCAATTAATTGGTTAAAATTGTTTCGTTTGCCCCTTCTCTCCTTCAATTACAATTACATATTAGCCATCATTGAAAATCATTACAAGAATGAAATATTTATCAGTCATTTCTCAGCTGTTAGATTTCAATACCAGTTAACATATCCAAAACTTCAATTAATAGGGGGGAAAAAAAACCAGCAACAGAACATATACCAAAAATAAGCTTTAGTACATTGAACCTTTTCTTCTTTTTCTTATGGAATATGGGATGTGAAGCTTCCTGAATAGAGCTAATTACTCGTTAATCCTGTTTCTATACAAATGAGCAATACAACCCTATATTGACCACGCTGATGTGGTAGCCTCAACCCTCCTGGCTATATAAACACCTGATTGGATCAATTCAGACCAAAAATAGCAAATGGTGATGTCACCTGGGGCCAGAGAGCTCCATGGCTTCCAAAACAAGGGACGAATCATCTGCCGGAAAATCAAGGTGCAAGTATTTAGGAGGTATTAGCTCCTGAGAATGAGACTTGCACTTTGCATTTGCATTCGCATTCTGTGACGCCTCCCATTTCTCAGCAAGACCATCCCCTTCGAGCATCCGCACCACCTCTGACATCTTGGGCCGCTGAGCTGGCTGGAACTGGGTGCACAAAAGGGCGACCTGCACCATTTCTTCTAGCTCCACACGATCGTAGTTTGTCTTTAGATCTTTATCCACCAGGACATCAAGCTTGCTATCTTGATGCAGCTTCTTTACCTGACAAACGGCAAATAAGCAAAACAATTAAGTTCACTTGCTGTTTATTTTTGGCAACTGGCAACCATAACAGACCAAGGATAGAGAAATGGAAGAATCAACAGATATAATATTAATTACTCACCCAATCAAGCATAGCTCCTTTTTGATTCACCACTCTTCCAAGATCTAAGGCCTTCTGACCTGTAATTAACTCCAGCAGCAGTATCCCAAACCCAAAAACATCTGTTTTTTCTGATGATTGCCCTGTTGAAAGGTACTCAGGTGCAATATGGCCCACAGTACCCCGCACAGCTGTGGTCACATGAGACTCTCTATGGTCGAGCAACTTTGCCAGACCAAAGTCCCCCACCACAGCCTCAAAATCAGCATCCAAAAGCACATTGGCAGCTTTCACATCTCGGTGAATAATCTTAGGGTCGCATTGCTCATGAAGGTATAGCAGCCCCCTTGCAGTGCCCAACGCTATTCGTCTCCGTTTTGACCAATCTAAGGCAGGTCTTCCATTTATATGGTCTGAGTATTAATTAGAAAAGAGAGTCAATATTACAGATACTGAATGGAAAAGCAAGCTAGTACATAAAGAAAGGAAATGTCTTTACTTTTGTGAACGAACTTCAGATTATGTATTGATTACCTCTGAGCTGAGAAGCCACACTCCCATTAGGCATGTAAGGATAAACAAGGAGTCGTTCATTGTCGGCCGTGCAAAATCCAATGAGCCTCAGCAAATTACGGTGTACAGCAAGGCTGATCATTTCGACTTCGGTTTGGAACTGCGCTTCGCCTCCTGCAGCATTGTAGTCCTTGAGCCGCTTCACGGCCACTGTAGCACTATCGCGCAAACATCCTTTATACACAATCCCATAACCTCCCTCTCCCAATATGTTCTTTGGATTGAAATTGTTTGTGGCAGTGCGAAGCTCCTTAAGGGAGTACCTCTTTAGATGTCCCAGGCACACCTCGGGATCATGTTGATCTGTTCCAATGTCAATTTTATTGTCAGCCAATTTGTTCGCAGTAGCTCCTAGGCAGGATTAAAACGAATGAAAGGACTCTCTCACCGTTGACGTCGAAGAAAACTTGTTGGTTGTGTTTATGCCGCCTCCATAAAACCAGACCAACACCAATCAGGAGTATTGCAACCGAACCGGCACCAGTACCAAATGCAATTGCCATGTGGCGGTTTCTTGTTCCACCAGGCTGCGGCTGTACTGAGAAACAATAAAAAGTCTTCTTTATGAAAAGAATGACTAGATGAACGTACATTACATGTATGTTTCAAGAAATTACTTGACTAAAGTAAGTAGCACACGTACAATCTAGATCATCAGGTGGGTAGGACAGCGGGTCCAGAGAAATTGCGGAGCAATTACTTCCAGCTTTAAATCCACATATTAGAGGATTTCCAATAATGCTGTGAATTTAATGTAAACATAAATCATTCACTTATCTAATTATTTTACAAGAAAACATCTGGGTATTCCTTCATTTCAGTAAAGTGGAGGAAAATATGACACGGTAATATGGTCGTGAATTGTGATGGTTACTCTTCATACCAAAATCTGATCCTAGTGCTCTTTCAGGAAAGGGGAAATAAATTTCCAATAAGCCCTCACAAAAATAAGGCAGAGTTAAAAAGAGACTTACTTGAAAGTTCTTGCCGATACATTTGGTATAGGCCCACTTAAGTTGTTAAAAGAAAGATCCCTACAAGACACCAACCCAATTATATTAGCAACCAACTGAATGTGGAATAAAATAATTACACTGACAACTAGCTTAACATGCATATCTGACGCACGCACGGTATTTAACAAAAAAGCATTGGTGTGGGGATACTTTATATATAACTTGATCTGAAAGAGACGGGAAAAGGAAGAGGGAGAACATACAGTAAAGTTAGACCATCAAGATTGGATAATGAATCAGGCAACGGTCCTGATAAGCTGTTATTGTTCAACCTCCTTCCCAAAAGAAAAATGAGAATGACATTAGACATGGATATTTGCACGAAAGATTAAAAGAAATCCTAAATTATTAAAAGGTAAAGAGAAGAGAAGCTACAAATAATTGAGGTTGGTGAGATCTGCCAATGAGGAAGGAATAGATCCAGTGAAGTGATTATCCGAGAGGTCTAGTGTTTGAAGCCACTCAAGCTTTCCTATGTCAGGGGGGATGCTACCTCCTATCGCATTATTCTGCAGTAACCTGTGGTTTTCAAATAGATGAAAATCACTATGAGTACATTAATAAATACAAAGACCGGTACAACAAAGATAAGAACAGAAGCATGAACATACACAGATTGGAGTCGAGTGAGATTGCCGATACTGGGGGAGAGTATACCTGACAAACTTTGGCTAGGCAATCCCCTGTCAGATTAAATCCAGTTTGCTTGATTAACACTTCATAGCAAACATTTCACACATACCAACATTAAGATAATTTTGAAAAAAATAGGAGGTGGGTACTAACAGTGCAGAGACGAAGCCATCGGCATCACAGGTGACCATACGCCAGCTGCAGGGATCGACAGAATTGATGTCCCAATTCTCAAGCACATTGTATGGGTCTTCTAAATCCGCCTTTATCCCCACCAACGCCACCACTGCCACCCAACCAATATTACATACCAATTTAGACAGTTGCCACTTCAATTTAATTTAATTTCTACTATGCGTTCAGAATAAAGAACAAAATATAATCCATACAAATATTGAGTCTGAAAAAAAAATAAAAAATGAATTCTGAAAGATCTAATGAGATGGAGCCTCACCAACTCAGCTCACTTCATCACTTAATCAAGTAGGACTGAGTATATAGGGAAAGAGAAAAAAAAAAAAAAAAAAAAAGGAAAAAGAGAAGGAAGCAGAAGTAACAGTAGAGACCTTCATAGTTGATACCAGAAGGGGAGAGGGAAGCACAGGAGGCATCTCGGCATGCCCAGACCAGCAAACCCACAATCCAACAAAACAAAATCTCTTTCCCTTTCATGCTCTGTTTCTCCTTACTCCTCCTCAATTTAGAGCTTAATTTGAGAATCAAATGCACCTTCTCTTCTCCATAGCCACCCTTGCGCCACCAATCTCTCACCCAATTTCACAATGCACCCACTACAAACCAAATCTCCCCAAAATTCGGGACCAGGTCTTCTTGATAATTCCACCAACCCAACAAGCCGTGTGGGTACTTGCCTTCAAAATCTGAGAAAATTAAATCCCCCAAACCAAAATCTCTCTCTCTATCCTTCTCTTTTCCACAGAAGAAGAAAACCCAATTTTCAGTCAGAAGTCAGAACTCAGAAGGAAGAGATCAAACAAAATTACACTAAAAAAATTCAAATCCCCAAACAGAATGACGAAATTGAACAAAAAGGAGGCGCGCTTCTGCACAAGAACGAACAAAGCCTTTTCCTTTTTTGAGTACATGTACACTGAACCGAGTGGAAAGAAAGAATAAAGTGTGCGTAAACAATGGGACAATATCTTTTGTTTTGTTTATTTGTTTAGGAGAAAGGAGATTTAATCAATATATGGCTGAGCGAATGAAAGAGGTGCAGTGTTAGTGTTACATTGTTGCTGTTGTTATGCTGCTTGTTTTTGTTCCTTTTTGGGGTCTGGGCCACAAAGCATGAGACTACTGTACTAATTTGGTATTATCTGGGTATTAAGTATTGTTAATATAGGTATCATATTAATTAAGTTCTTTGTCTCATTCTTTAATCTTACCCTCAACACTTAGCCTGACTGTTAAATTCCACACACCAATAAAAATTAAATTTTTAGTCGGATATATGTGGTTAGTTTAGTATGCCAAGAGGAGTTAGAAACGTTTTCTTATAGAAAAAACTGAGATTTTTTTATTACATGATGGCACATTAAATTTTTTATTTATTATTTTTTAAATTGTCTAAATAATGTATTCAAAATATTTATATTTATTTCTTCAAAAGAAAAAGATAACATGTCTAAAGAAAGAAGAAATACTGTTATGGGGCTATCTATTAATAAAACAAACAATTATTGTGAAGTAAGATTTAAATTTTTAATTGTGGTAAATTTACTTTCTCTGTTGCCTTGTTATAACTGTTTCCAATTTATTCTCTCTGTAATCATGACTGTAAATCTGGCAGCTTTTTCTTTTTTAATTTTGTGAAATGATGCATCAAGTTCAGCGAACTGTTTGCGTGTGAGAAAAGGAACAAATGCACAATTGTTGCCGTAAAGGTGCGAATCCGACCCTGATCCTTCCCATCCCAAACAATCAATGCGATATAAGGCGGTGGTAGAAAGAAATATTGATAATTTACAGAGGAAAATTGTAAAATAGTTTGTTTTTTGTATTTTTGGTGGGGTCACGACTTGCAAATCACATGAGATGGATGTCATACTTTTTGTCGTTGCTCTTGTCGCCTTTCTATCACCTCTTTTCATCTCCGGACCCAGAGAATTTTGGTTATATTACAATTACATTCATCTTATATTATTATATTTTCCATATGCACCCCATCCTTATTCAAGTTATCATGTTGCCTCCATTTTATTTAGATTATTGAAAAGACAACAAGTATCGTTCATTTTGCTCTACATGATTTCACAATTAAAAAAAAAGAACACATTAATAATATATTTATAATATTTTTTTTAACAAGTTTAGAGTTATGCCAACTAGGAATAAGTTTATATCGTATTTAACAAGTAAACTTCAAGTAGAAATTAAATTATTTCAAACTATCTGCGTTTAGCAGTGAAGTAATATCTCAAATCGTATTAAACTAAAAGACTAATTATCCTCTAATTATATCTGAAACATTATCTGTGCATGCTCTACATATATGATGCACGTAAAAACAATGAAATGCCACGCAAGTTTAACCAGTTCGTCAAAAGATTTTAATTCTATAACAATCAAAACTAGTGGTCTTTAATAATTTATCAATTATCATATAATATATAAATCGCATTAAATTTGAATTACAACTAGTCTCTAAGGTCCAAAAATACGTGTATAAGATTTTTCTAATTTTTAATTAATTTTAAAATGATTGTTAAACAAATGTTTAAATACATTATTTTCAATGAATTATAATAAATTAATCGAAATATGATATACTAATTTTATTTCAAAATAATTAAATCATTGTTACTTCGCCTGGGAATACATGCCAAAAGAGTATAGATAAAAAATTATCCAAATCTAGTTTTTTTTTTTTAGAAAGTTATCAGAATCTAGTATGATATTCTACGTATACGATTTTTTTTATTTTGAATATAATATTCTACATATACTTGCGAGACTTGACGGTCAGAAACCCGTCGTGCTCTTATAGATCATGAAAGATCGGTAATGGTCCGATGTTATAGAGGACCCACTGCTCCCGTCAAATAATACTCGATACTTCACCTGGACGCAACTTATTTGGTGTTCCATCTATCGCACCATGAATCATGATTAATCTATTTATTTTAGACGGACAACTTTCAACAACCCTTCCATTTGCACAAAATCGACTATTTTTTCTGTGTAAGTAAACAAGTTGCAAAGCTTTGTACGTGTTCAACACCGGAAAATAATAAAAAAAAAACTTTACTTTGTCTTGCAAGTATTTTCTGATTAATAATACAATTATTAAGGTGGCGCTCGCCATGTAAGTTAAAAAAAAAAAAAAAACCCCAACAACAAATCTTCGTTGCATAAAAAAAAAAAAAGTTATATACATTTCATGTCCTTTATCAGAAATTCAGCTTTTTTCCCCTTTACTTTCTGCCTTTCAATCATTTTCTTATGTGATAATAATCATCTGACTTTTCATAATTTTCAACAAATAACACTTTCTTACGGGCTAATCATTTAGCTTTTTTTAAAGTTTTCAGCAATTTCTCATCACGCTCTTCTTCCGCCTTGTGATAATCATATGTTTTCAGTTTGCTAGTATGGCCGTATTTTACACATATCGGCTAGAATTTTTTAAATAGGAGGTCGAAAAATTTACTATGGATTTTTTTTAAAACTTTTAGGGAAAAGACCAACATAATAATTTTTTGAAAAAATTGGACGGACTAACATAGATTTATTATTATTTTTTTTTTTTTAGTCACGAGACATTTTCTAGAATTTGGATTGGCGAATACAACATGAGAGATCGTTGAAAAAATTGATTAAAAATATACCGACAAGAAAAGAAATTGGCGACTGGAGAGAAAACCATCAAGAGTTAAATCGCGATATGACAGCCGAGATCGGATTAAAGGAAAGACAGACTTGAATTAAACAAAATATGTTTAAATTTTTATATTTTGATGAGTTTTATGATGGTTGTCATTTGATGTTGTAATATTTCAAACTTGACAATTTATTATTCAATACGTATCATCGGATCATTTATAACGACAACAATGATTTAATTTAAGACATACAGTGAATATTTAAGCACTTCGCCGAAATGATGTTAAAATAAGGACAATTCTGTTATGAGTATTTTTCTTACACTAGATTTCATAGGCTCTGCCACGTCAATAATTGATGTTTTTTCTAGGTAATAATTGAGTCTAGGTAATTCTGAAATTGGTTTGTTGAGTGTTTTTTTTTAGTTCAAATATAACTCATTTCAAATGGCGACTTGATCAATTTGTTACAAGGTTGCTTTTTGATATCGCAGCTTGAAATTTTTTATGGCCCTAATAATGTTTGTTTCTCTGTTGAGACATGATCTGTGGTTCAATGTTCCTATGAGTCATCTGAGATTGATATTTATCGTCTTTTCCTTTTTACGAGGCACCATTTGTCAATGCTATAATTTTTTTTTTTTGGAAAAAACTTAAGGTCAAAAGTGTTAGGAGGTGGTTAGGATGCACAATTTTATTTTTATTACAATTAATAATCATAAAACAAGCAAACAACCACAAAAAAAGATCTTGCGAGCATGTAACACATCAATTAACCAAGAGAAAAGCGATTATGGATATACCTCTTCAAGAATTGTATCAAGAAGGAAAAATCCAAGGCGTAGGAGTTGGTGGCGTGCTGTGCCTCTCTTCCTTCTTCTCCAACGGATGAACTCGAGTCCACCAAAAGCTCTAACCAAATTTTAGAGGTTTGTGCTAGCAAACCCTAGAACCGGGCTAATTCCTTGTTGCATTTCTTCACAAAATTAACAATTTAATTTGTGGCTAATATTCAACACATGAATTCCTATGGAAGAGCAATAATATGAGAGAGTAATGGAAGAGAAAAATCTGATATTTTTTTCTGTAATTTTCTTCCATATTAATTAGGGAGAGAGGAAGAGGTTAACGCTAAATTTAGCGGTGCTGTTTCCTTAATTAACAGCCCTATATTTAGGCATCCAAACCTCATCCTTCTTTCACCCAATATGGACAAAATTGCCCCCTATATGCTGGCCACGAGATGGCCTAATTTAGCCATTTCATTTTGTTATTTTCCTCTCATATTAACACATTAAATCAATCATTTAATTGTCTAATTAAATTGCTTTCTTATTAAGCTGAATTTTTAATTCAACCAATTAAAATATATTGAATAAAATTAATTATCAACTTATTGATAATTATTTTGGAATTAGCAAATGCATTAATTTATTTCTATATGATCCCTTTGATTTAATTAATTATAACGGTTCATAACGGTATATAATTAATTAATCAACTTATCATATTTTCATCGCACTTACTGTTGTGAATAAATAAATAATGCACTGTATGGTTAAAACTTTATTTGTGTGACCCTTTGAGGATTTATGCTATGTTGGCCATGGAATTAAATCGCTATTTAATTCCAATAATCATAAGCGGTATCTAGCAACACGTTATGTCTCCCAATTCGCATAAATAATGTACTGATACAAATATTCAAATCCTGCATAAGAAATAAAAGTATTTCCTCGTCCGATTCTTATGTCACATTATATCATCGTATAATCTAAGATAGGAATGTGTCATTCTTGCAGATTATACGTTTCTTGATCTAGAGTTGATTGCACAAGTTGGCCAAACAATCCAACTCCATCAAGGGGCCCAAACAGATATCACCACTCACTACGTATACTAATGAGGGACATACGATTTTCTTGATGAACAACTTTTCCCCGCACAATTCAAGAGAACATAAATAAAGTCCGTATAGCAGTCCTTATCAGGAATCAACGGTAGACGATATTTATAGAACATATCCTCATGTGAAAAAGTTGAACCATCTCAAACTTAGAATCAAACTCATATGAAATTAACAATGACACATAACACAATCCATATGTTTATTTCATTGGGTCATGTCCTGTGTTATGTTCCAATAACATACACATATGCAATTAAGTCGGTAACGCCTTACCTATGATTTGTAGAACTTAATCATCACTTAACTTGCATACTAATCTTATATGATAATTAATGTTCCTTGTTAATTATCAAGATTATGGACGATTTAGATTTATTATTTCCATTCTAATGAATGATCCACAGAAATCCACAATTCAAATCATCAACCTGAATGATCTGTCACTAATAAATCCTAGGAACAAATGATCAAATATCATCAATAACATAAACTAATATTTAAGTCATTAACCATTGACTTCTAGGACATAACTCCAACAAAAAGCCCCATAATTTTTTATTTTAAATTACAAGATATTTACAGGAGATTAATAGGTCAATGCTTTAATTTTTTTATACATATGGTAATATGGGTTATCAAAGATGGAGAGAGCATTTGATAACTTTTTTTTTGGAAAGTAGAGCGTTTGATAACTTATCATAGTAGATTTGGCCATCGGGCAAAGTGAAATAGATTCTTAATTTGTTTGTTAGAGATTTGTAGAGAGTGTTAAACTGATGGCAAAGCATGTATCTCCGTTTAAGATTTTTTTCTCATTTTCGTAAAAATAGAGCTACAAAAGCTAACTGTCTGTAATGCTTGTTAAACTAATCTCTTATGCTTAAGGAGGCTTTAATCATTGAAACCAATACTAGTAATATGTGCTTTTCTGATCAAATTGTAAATTTATTTATTTTTCAATGAAAATATCTGGTCTTGGTCAACCTTCAAAAAATTATACTTCTTAACCTATATGTATTTTCTGGTTTACATAAATTTTTGATGGCTTTCAACTATGATTTCAGTATCATGAATAATGATTTTATGCCAAAAAAAGAAATTTCTTGTGTACCCTCTGTATTTTTTGATCCCTTGTTTGCCCTTCCAAATAGGAACATGTGATTACACCTCTACAAAATATGGAACTTTTAAGATCTTGTAGCCAGTCACATAATTTTTCGAATAATGTCAAATAGATGTATCAAAGTTAAATATTAATCACGCAGAGCAACTTTGATTTGCTTCTATGTGCAATAATAAAATATCCAAGTTTAATGCTAATTGAGAAATCATCTTGGTTCATCCATACAATAAATCTCTGCTCACTGGGCCTCTCCAAAGTGCACTAATGACGTTAATGAAAGGATCATTTTTCTCGATTATTTTTTATTTCGATGTATACTCTCTTGCCGAGAAATTAGGCGAAGACGAATCAGAGGAGATGTTGCACATTTAGTCCAAATTTTAAAAATTATTTTTAAATTAAAATATCATTAAAATGAATAAAAAATAATTAATATCTTTATTAAAAAATTGAAGGATAAATTTCCAATTAAAGAACAGTACAGAGCTATATGCCTGATTTTGCCTATTATTTATGAACTTCAATATTTTTTTTTTGGTAAATGACTCAAGTTCAAATGTTAGAAAGTGCTCGTTTTTAAATTTTTTTGCTAATTACCATTAATTAACTCAATTTAACAACAAGCATCTCGATGGATCTTGTTCAAGCATCAACACACAAAAGAGAGTAGGAATGCTACATCTCCTAGACTAGTAACTAGGAGGCTCGAATCCGTCGATGTCGAGGTTGCATGCACCACCACGAACGCCTTGGCCTCGAGTCCACCAAGGAATTAACCAAAACCTCAAGGCCTATGCTAGTAAGCAAGAGGTAATAGCTAATCCCCTTTTAATCCTTTTATTTAATCTACTATTTAATAGAAGAGTTTGATTGCTCAACACATGAGCTAGAGGAGGTGGAATAAGAGCAAGAAAAGAGGAAGAAAATCTGAATTTTCTTCTCTAATTTTCAGCCAAGGAGGAAGAGGAAACCTTATGACAAGTTGCAACTATTTACAACCTTGCCACTTGCCCTAGCTGAAATTTTAATAGACTCAAGAGCCCATTTTATTATGTGTTAAATGGTCAATTAATTCATTAATTAATGATCAATATAATTTTTCTCTTGTTGGACCTTTAGTTAAACAATTAAATAAAGGCCCGTTAGCTCAATTTAATTCTATTAATTAAATTATGTTGAACGAAATTAATTATCAACTATTTGATAATTATTATGGGATTAGCAAATGCAATAATTTATTTCTATATGATCTCTTTGACATAATTAATTATAACGGTTCGCAACGGTATATAATTAATTAATCAATTTATCATATTTTCGCAATACTCATGTCACACCCCGTATCCGAGATACGAGACGTGAGGTGAGACAGTATCTTTCGCACCCATCCGACGGCCCGTCAACCTACGTCACAACAAAATAAAAACAAAACGGAGTCAGCTACAAAGCCGAGTAACTAGTTATTTAACGACGAAACTTCTCTATAACTAATTTACATAACAAATATCAACCGATCGGATTAATCCACACATCAACAACAAATAAATAAAATATATTGTACAGAGATCGACGGGTCTAGGTTTTCTCAAATCAGTTTCTCATATCACTTTCACATTAGCGCGAATCCCTCTCTAGGCGATTTCGCTTCATATTCCATTTCATTTTTCCGTTACAAATCAAGTCACATCAAAGACCCGTTGACTCGTAAAATACATCCATCACAATTCTTACATATCAATTCAATCAAATAAACAAACGGCTTTCAAATCAATCAATGCGAAAATTAAATTATAGAGAAGTCCGGTTACCTGACGAGCGATTTAGAAAAATGAAACGACCATGATTGCGACGTAGAACTCGAATTTCAATAGGATGGAGGATCCAAGTTTCAATTGGATAGTAACATGAATGCATGATTATTTCATGGCTTTAAATTGAAATGGAGGACCATAGATATTAATCAAATGAGATGACATATGGGGTGAAATATTTTAATTGGCTTTGGTAGGATCTGACGAGGACGAATGGCATTTATAGGCAAATCGAACAAAGTTACCATTCTCTGCATCATGAATTTAATTAGATAGAAATCTTATAGATGTTCGGCCAGAAGAAATTATGGGAAGATAAAAAAAAAGGTTTAATTAATCATGCAATAATGGAAATACGGGTGATGCACAAAAATCTGGACGTATTCTAAGGAAGCAACATATATGTTAAATACGGTTATTATAAATGAAATGAAAACGGTTACATAGATGAAATGAAAATGATAACCGTGTGGGAAAAGAATGTGCCGTGGGTGGTCAGTAAACAAAGAGATAGAATGATAAATCAAAGGAGAATATAAACGTGGGGAAGAAGTAATCGTAAAATAACGAAATTCTTTTTACCCAAATTAATCTTTGTAATTATTATTTATCATTAAATGTTAAATCAGCAGATGCCAAAAAGATGTGTCTCAAAAGTCAAACACCTTTTATTTCGCATATACAGAGAAAATAGGTAACAAATGAAAAAAAAAGCTTTCAATAAAATTTAATCATAATATATATTTATATATATAGATATATATAAAAGTATTTTTCTAATTCGGTTCAAAAAAATGAAACAACAAATAAAGGTCACCTTTCTAGGAGAAAGAATGAAAATAAAAATTTATTTTAAATTATGTTTCAAAAAAAAAGTAGTTATAACAAAACTAGTAGCTTCTTGAAAAATTTGGAGTGTTACAACTCACTGTTGCGAATAAATAAATAATGCACTGTATGGTCAAATTCTATTTGTGTGACCCTTTGAGGATTTATGTTATGTTGGCCATGGAATTAAATCGTTATTTAATTTCAATAATCATAAGCGGTATCTAGCAACACGTTATGATTCCCAATTCGCATAAATAATGTACTGCTACAATATCTCAATCCTGCATAAGAAATAAAAGTATCTCCTTGTCTGATTCTTATGTCACATGATATCACTGTATAATCCAAGATAGAAATGTGTCATTCTTGCAGATTATACATTTCTTGATCTAGAATTGATTGTACAAATTGGCCAAACAATCAAGCTCCATCAAGGGGCCCAAACAGATATCATCACTCACTAAGTGAATTAATGAGGGACATACGATTTTCTTGATGAACAATTTTTTCCCGCATAATTCAAAAGAACATAAATAAAGTCCGTATAGCAGTCCCTATCAGGAATCAATGGTAGACGACATTTATTAAACCTATCTTCATGTGGAAAAGTTGAACCATCTCAAATTTAGAATCAGACTCATATGAAATAAACAATGACACATAACACAATCCATATGTTTATTTCATTGGATCATGTCCTGTACTATGTTCTAATAACATACACATATGTAATTAAGTTGGTAACACCTTACCTATGATTTGTAGAACTTAATCATCACTTAACTTGCATACTAATTTTTTATGATAATTAATATTTCTTGTTAATTATCAAGATTACGAACGATTTAGATTTATTACTGTCTTTCTAATGAATGATCCACAGAGATCCACAATTCAGATCCTCAACCTGAATGATCTGTCAGTAATAAAATCTAAGAACAAATGATCAAATATCATCAATAACATAAACTAAGAAATTAAATCATTAAATATTGACTTCTACGACACAACTCCAACAGTTCAAAGGTCCTCTAATCCAATGATTTCTGCCCAGTGGACCCCCACCACAATATGGTTCCAACTCCACGTCACTCCAGCACGCTAGTAGCTTCACCATTTGATTCTCCATATAATTCTGAAAAATTCTTAATGAATCTCAGTTTCACTTGAGTCTCCTAGCAACTTCTACCTGAAAGAACTTAGTTTTGTGCTTCCTTTTAATATTAAATCGCATTTAACATAATTAAACATCAAGCACAAGATGAGGATCTAGTGGAAAGACAAATTAGTGCAAGAGATAGAGAAAATGAATTATACCTCTCTTCGTATCGCAACGAAGAGGCGAGGCAGCTCCGGCACTAGAGGAAGTATCAGATTAGCCATGAATTGTTCATACAATGATTCATCATTTGACATTTGCAAAGGTGATTGAGAATCATAAGTTTCAGCAAAAAAAGTAGATCTAGGGTCCGGTTGAGACATTGAACCTTCATTTTTGAAAGAAAAACAAGAGTTTTTAATCAAACCATAGGTGGAGATTTCCCTGCTGGTTGCTTGTGCGGATCGCATGGCTTCCTGTGCGGGTCGCATAACTGCTTGTGCAGGCTAAAATGGTTGTTGTCTCGGCCAAACTGGGGCATGTTTCGACCAACTTCCTCCCTGTGCGGGTCGCACGGGTTCCTGTGCGGGGTGCACAGGTTCTGTCTGCCAGCCAGCGGGTCGCGTGCGCCAGCCTGCTTGTTGCATAGACCAGCCTGATTGTTGCGTGCACCAGCCTGTGGGTTGAATGCCATGTTGTGCTGTCCATGTGGTTGTTTCTTTCGGTTCTCCCCATTCTTCCCCACATACTTCCCTTATTATGTTGTTCACCACCGCGGTTTGATACTTCAATTGATCCATACCCGAATTTGGTATCCCCATGTTGTGCGGTGGATGGCTTGAGTAGTGGGCGTGTGGCTCTTGGTGTCGATTCCATCCTTCCTTGGATCCTTCCCTTCTCATGTTTTGCATGTTTTTGAGTTGGTTCTCCAATCGACTCATTTTTTTCTTCATTTCCAAAATTTGATTTTGTCGAATCAAGCGGTCGATTCTCTCATTGAGTTGGGCTAAAGGATCATCATCATCACTCCAATTGTCCTCCTTCTCTTGCTCAAATTTCTGAAAATAATGAAACATGGCAAACACAAGTGATGTATTTTTGTTTTTGTGTGTTTTTTTTTTAAGAAAATAAGATAAAAGATACAATGTCTAGTCTCTTGCTAATAAAGTAAGTCCTAATATCAACACCGTCCCCGGCAACGGCGCCAAAAAGCTTGATGTGCAAACTAATAATACCCTAATTGGTCCTAAAATGTACCGCAAGCGTACGGTATATCGTTGGATATGGTTAGGGGTCGAACCACAGGGACGGATTAATTGAGTATTAGGCTTACCCTTTCACAAAATCTAGACAATCCAATAGAATGTTTTGGCTTAAACAAACAAGTAACAAAAGCAATGAACTAAAGTAAAACCAAACAAAGGATATTTTTGGTGTTTTGGTGGTGAAATATAGTATAAAAGAGTCATAGGATTTCAGTTGTCACCTTGGTTAGGCTTCGGGCTGTCAACGCGTGTGCTGTCGCACGAAACGCTGACCCGTGCAGCACCAGACTAGCCCTGTGCGACCCGCACGGGATTCTATGCGACCCGCACAGGTAGTACTTGGTGCGGCACGACCCTTAGTTGATGGTGCAATGCATGGTAATTAAGTTCCTAACTGGTTTGGGACAGATCTAGCCGGACTTGGACTCCCTAGACCTCAGCCATCGCATGTTGGTCATGGTATCGTGACACGGAACCTAGTCTAAAGCCCCCATTAGTCTAGTTAACCCTCACTTTCGCTTGTTGGCTCAACTATCTTAAGTTCACAAGTTGGTTTACCAAGGTATCTAACCGACTTTCGCCTAATTAGAAATCTTCCCCTTTTGGGGTACCAATTGGTCACCTTTCGGCTCCTAACCTACCTCAAGTGCTTACTCAAGTCAATCAATTAACCTACACCTTTAGCCAAGATTAGGTGTGCGCATTCACCTAATAGGAGGTTCGACACAATTCATCGAACACAAAGCAAGCATAGCAATAAACAACCAACAAGTGATAAACCATACAAACTTAATCATTTATCCATTACATCAATTCTAACCTTGGTTCAAACATGACCCTAGAACAAACTAATCTAGCCTACCATAATAGAAACACAATCAAAATGCAAGAAAGGGAAATATACAATCTCCATAACCAAAGAGAAGAAATGAGGAAGGCACACGCCCCTAATCAAGCCTCTTCCTTGCCTCTGGACTGGAAATACAGCTGCTTGGGTCGATCGGCGGTGGAACGGTGGTCGGAACGTGGCTCATAAGGCGGCGGAACCCTCTGTGCGGGTCGCACAGGATGGCTGTGCGGGGTGCACAGAGGAGGTGAGGTGGTGGATCTGAAAGGTTTTCGTGGAGGCGCCGCCTCCAGAAGGAGGGAAGATGGAATGCCCTAATTTCGGCGCTTCGGAGGCTTTAAATAGCCGCGAAACTAGGGTTCGAAGTCACGTGCGGGGCGCATGGGAATTTGGTGCGGGTCGCATGGGCCAGGAATGAGTCGTCCGGCCCATGTCGCATGTCTGGTATGCTGGCTGGGTCCTGTGCAGGCCGCACATGATTTGGTGCGGGCCGCACGGGATCAATTTCTTCATGTTTTGTATGCCAAACTTCACCAAATTTGCTCCAAGTTCCTACAAAATGAATATAAACCCAAGAAGTATCAAATTCCTACAGAAATAAACTAAAACACGCATAAAACAAAGGTATTGAGTTGCGATTGAGGGTAAAGTCCGGTCAAAACATATATATAAATGTGTGATATCAACGACCCAATGAAATAAATATATGAATTGTGTTATGTGTCATTATTTATTTCATTTGAGTTTGATTCTAAGTTTGAGATGGTTCAACTTTTCCACATGAGGATAGGTTCAATAAATATGGTCTACCGTTGATTCCTGATAAGGGCTACTATACGGACTTTATTTATGTTCTCTTGAATTGTGCGGGAAAAAGTTGTTTATCAAGAAAACCGTATGTCCCTCATTAATTTACTTAGTGAGCGATGATATCTGTTTGGGCCCCTTAATGGAGATGGATTGTTTGCTAGCAACTGATACAGTCATCTCTAGATCAAGAAATGTATAATCTGCAAGAATAACACATTCCTATCTTGGATTATACGATGATATCATGTGACATAAGAATCAGACAAGGAAATACTATTATTTCTTATGCAGGATTAAAATATTGTAGCAGTACACTATTTATGCGAATTGGGAATCATAACGTGTTGCTAGATACCGCTTATGATTATTGGAAATAAATAGCGATTTATTTTCTATGTCCAACAGAGCATAAATCCTCAAAGGGTCACACAAATAGGTTTTGACCATGCGTGAATTATTTATTTGGTTGTATTAAGGAATGCAACAATATGATATGTTGACTGATTAATTATGTACTGTTGCGAACCGTCATAATTAATTAATTACGTCAAACGGATTATATAGAAATAAATTAATGCATATTCTAATTCTTAAATAATTATCAAAGTGTTGATAATTAATTTGTTCAACATGAATTAATTAAAATAATTAATTTGAGCTAACAGGCCTATATTTAAATGGTAAATTAAAGGTCCAACTTGAGAGCAATTAATTGGGCCACTAATTAATTGAATTAGAGGACCAATTAAATAATTGATGGAGCCCATTTAGGCCCATTTTATGGCTGCCCTAGTGATGGCATAGTTGTAAATTAGTTACAACTTTTTGGGAGAGTGGTTGGTCTATAAAAAGACCACTTTGGGAGCCAAAATCCTAGCCACATTGCCCTTTTCTCTCTCCCTAATATTTTGGACGAAAATTAAAAAAAAAATTTCAGAATTTTTCCTCTCCACCATTGTTCTCTTAAACTCATGTGTTGAGCACCTCTTGCCTCCATCCAATTAAATAGTTAATTAAGGCAAAGGGAAGGAAGAGATTAGGCTTAACCTCTCATCTGCTAGCATAGATCGAGGTTTTGGTTAATACCTTGGTGAACTTGAGGCCGAGACATGCGTGGTGGTGCGCATAACCTCGACATCGCCGGATTCGAGCCTCCTTGTTGCGATACAAGGAGAGGTAGCCTTCCTAACCTCTCTCTCTTGTGTGTGAATGCTTGGACTAGATCCTTCGAGGTCTAAGTCGTTTGGATTGCTTATTAAATGGTTAATTAGCACAAAAATTTGAAAAATTAGACTTCCTAACAGTGGTATCAGAGCTCTAGGTCGTTCTAAAGCATTTTAACACATAATTAGTTGAGAAATGATTAATTAACACATGGATTAGTGATGCACTTGCTTGCTGTCTGGATTTCTGTTCTGTTTTCGACATTGTTTTGATTTTTTCGCTAAGAAAAATTTCAGAAAAATTCTAAATTTTATTGGAGGCTGTAGATCTGTGAGATGTGGTTCTTTAGCCACTAGTTTCACCTTTTTCTAAGTTGTTATGAATTTATGGTGAATTAAACGGTAACGGTGCGCAGATCTGGTACTCTGCTGCACAGTTCTATGTTTTAGGCATGAAGGATTTATTTTTCGAAAATAACTATCTGTATTTCTTGGCTAGAAATCTTGTAAACTTGATGCTCTTTCTGGACATGTAAAATTTGTTGCATGCTTCGGATTTTATGTGGGCGTTCAAGTCATGAGAAGTGAATCGGTTGTCAGATCTGGTTTTTCAACAAACTGATTGTTTGGATAAACTGTATTTATAGACCTATTTTTCTCGGGTATGCCTCAATTATTTTAGGATTTGGCTAGCACTTTGCAAAAGAATAGCATCCTTTTTGTTGGAAAATTGGTGATTAGGAATTAATCTGTCTTAAAATGAAGAAAATAGAATATGAAATCTTCTAATTGCAAAGTACTGCATGCGCAATATTGAAAGGTTTATTTAATTGAAAGAAGAAGAAGAACACACTTAAAATTTTTTTTCTTACATGCAATATGCGTCCATTTTTAAATGTTGAAAGAATATTTTAATTATGTTTTTTGTTAAGATTAATTTGAGCTAAAATTTCTCCCGACCATTGTCATTGACTCAAACTAAATTTAAGGCTATCTTAACTCTTTTCTTTTTGACTGATTAATTCAAGGTTTGAGTCAATTAGGTGAAAATATTTTGTTTAAGTTTTAGTTTTCGAGTTTTTAAGTTGTTCCTACTTCCCACTTTAAATGTGAACCAAATCAAGTCATAGAGAGTCTAGAGTTTAACATTCTAAGCATGCGCAATGGGCACGTAATCGCCGGAATGAGTCAAATCAGACGGGCGACGAACAAACCAAGGAAATGACATGAACATTGACCTTTTTTAAATCACACATGGGCACCAGTTTTATCCGAGCAATAAATAACCACCGAAGACCACAGAATGGCAGGCCGCATCCGGTGAGACAGTTGCAATGTACGGAAGCAGAAGACAGAAGCGCCACCGGACGATGGCAGACGGAGCAGCAACCCCCAACCACGCAAAAAACAGAAGCAGACTACGTGAGCCCGGGAACCTAAAACATATGAAATAAATAGAAACAAATCAATCAGGCACACAATGTACAATTACAATAATACCTAAACCAACCCCCAAAAGAAACGAACAGCAATTAGGAAGAGGCCTGACCTTTGCAAAGTAGAACTGTAGAAGAAAGAATAAGAAGAAAGGAGGTTGGCGAAGAAATAGAAAGAAAGTGGTGAGTATTAATAGGATGGCCTCCACTGGAGGGAACGATCGAGTAAAAGCGGATGAAAGGGCGGAGAAGACAAAGCAGGAGGTAAGCCACCTGATGCAAATCGCACGGTTCGGATAAAAAGAGTTGTACAGCCACCCAGAAGCAAAATAACGGCAAGTGTGAATACATGGTAAGCTAAAAAAGAGCGTAGACTCAGAGCAGAAAAACCACACCAAAATGAAGGTGCACCGATAACTGTAGCCAATTAGATCAGCACAACGCTTGGACAACACACAGTAAAGATAAAACCAAGAGCAGGGGAATGGAGCAACAAACTATAGTAAGTCATGCATGGCACTTGTATAGCAGCACGCGGTGCACAATATGTTAAGTAATCTATAGTAAGTCATGACCCACAAAGTAGGGCTCTTAATGAAACCGTTTATCCATTTACTCTATCCGTAAATATGATAAGGTGGGTATGGACCCTGTTCGTACCGTATTCGATAAGGTGGATATGGGTGAGGTTTTATTTTCGTTAAACTAACGGAGTATGGGTGTGGATAAAGAAAAATTTTCGTTAACTTAACGGGTACGTGTAAGGCTATTTTGTATCTATTATCTAACAGGTAAAATTTTATAAACATATATATATATAGAAAGCCTTCAATCAAAGCGCTTTGACCGGAGTCTCGGTTAAACCCCGTCAGATCTCAATTTTGAAATTTCAAATGACCGATCCAAACCGTTCAATGTGATCTCCATATTGAAATCTCCTTGCACACCAAATTTTACATTTTTTTAAAAATTATTAAGTATTTTTTTCAGATTTTAGAAAATCGTTAATCTAATTTGTTCTGAACCCTACAAAAACTACTGTTTTAAAAATCTGAAAAAAATACTTAAAAATTTCAAAAAAATGAAAAATCTGGTCGGCAAGGAGATTTCAATATGGAGATCATATTTGACGGTTCGGATCGGTCATTTGAACTTTCAAAATTGAGATCTGACGGGGTTTAACCGGGACTCCGGTCAAAGCGCTTTGATTGAATCCTCCCTATATATATATATATATATATATATATATATATAATTTTGTAATTAAGATGTTTCGTAAGATATGATATTAGTTTTAATCTACATCGAAATTTATTTATGTTGATGAAAAAAATTAATTTGCACTCTATTATATTATAATTTATAATTAGTTATATAGATTTTTTGAAAGTCAATTGAAATGAGAATAAATTTCATGATTTTTGTTATATGCATTTATCTATAAATTTATTTGATGCTATGTATTTAGCACATTATATATATATTTTATTAAATTAATAATATTATTATTATCATCCATTATATACCGTTACCTTACCTTTACTGTTAATTCTTAACGAATACGGATAGGGTATGAATAAAGTTATCTTTTAAACGGTTACGGATAGGGTGTGGGTTGAAAATTTTTTAACGGATGCGGATATGAAAATACCTTCTATCGTACCTAGTGTTTTCCAAAATGACACGACACGACATGACACGAATACAAAATTGGCACGACACGATCGTGTTATCGTGTCGTGTTGGGACATTAGAAAGTTTGACACGATTCAACACGACACGATTCGACACGCAACACGACACGAATACGAATTAACACGACACCTCAACACAAATTTAATTATTAATGTTGATTATTTAAGCAAAATTAATAATTTAATTTCAATTTATAGTACTTCATCATATTATTTACCGTCATTTAAATCGTAATATTATTCTAATCTAATTATTATTTTTTATAAAAAATATTAATAAAAAGTTTAAACTTAATCAAATAATAAATTATGACATTTAGTAATTTTTTCCTTACTTTTAATTTTTTAATAATTTTTTAATTTAAAAAATAATAAAATAATCTGACACGGTTTGACACGACTAACACGACGTGTCAACACGACACGACACGATCGTGTCGTGTCAGAATGCGTGTCGTGTTGCCTCTTCTCATCACTAAGCACGACACGAGACTCTAACACGATTGTATTTGACACGACACGACATGACACGCACGATTGGAGAACACTAACCGTACCGAACCCATTGATAGCCCTACCACAACTACACAAAAAAAATAAATAAATAACTTAAACTGTCCAACGCACCAGGTGCAAATTAAATTTGCAATAAAGATGCCAACTTAAAGCTAGCCGATGGATCAAAATCTAATGAAAAGAGACAAACTTAGCATAGACCAGGACACATCAAAAGTAAGAGAGAGGATGTGCAACAATATCTTGGACATGTCAAAAGGCCGAGAGAGAAAGGTGCAACACTGTTCATTTTGACATCCAGGATTGAGGTTTACTAATGTGCCTAAATCTAAATTATTCATTTAGAATGATGAACAATTAGGATTTGCATGAAGGGTTTAGATTTGAGCTCAAATAAAAAAAAAAAAAAATCCATGACAGAATTACTCTAACAATGATAACATTGTCAAATTATAAAATTTCATAACACTGATTATTTTTTTAAAGATCAAAGGACACTGATTAAATAATAAACGGATAACGTTCTTAACCCTTGTAAAAGGTGGGGCAGTTTAGCGTATTTAATTATCTGTGACTGTCAGAAAAGAAATCTAGAATGTGTTAGATTGATCTTTAAAATGTAGCAAGTGTGACGGAGCCATTTATTATTATTCAGAACTCTGCACCACGACCCACTCTATTAATTAATTAATTAAGCGAAAAGACTCTTAATAAATTTTGAAATAAATTAATTTTTTTTATTATTTTGATTCACTCCGTGTGTCATTTACAAGTGAAAACAATATAGAGGTATTAGCTTAAGCAAGGAAAACAATTAATTAGAGCATCGCAGACAATTACATCCTTTGGGGCACAAACATGATACATCAAAGGGAGATCCAACTGCAAGACAAGTCGACAGAGGAAGCAGGTGGAACCAAAAACAAAAATCCAAAGGCAAAAAGTACTAAAGAAATTGTAAAAAATTAATACCTCGGGCTAAGATGATTCCAGTACATATATTCCCTGAGTAAAGCCCAGACTTCGCCGATGCAAAGAAAAATTAATAGTCTGAGTTTTTGTGTTATAGTCCTAAAAGAGTTCTTAATCATTAATTAGGTCTTGCTTTCATTCCAAAAAGCAGCTCTAATTAATTCTGAAGGATTTCTTTGGATTACTTAGGAATGAGTGGGAATTGATAACGTAGGATTGAAACAAGAATCATTAAGAATGAGTAATGAGTGTTAACATGTTTGTAGAATTATTAGGACATGATAGTAGGATTTAATAGAATGAGAAGTGCATGGAGATGTTGAGAAAATGATGAGGAATTAGTAGAAATGCATAAAATATTTTATTTGAGGTTATTTCTACTTCGTTTGTACAAAAAAAAAAGAGAATTAAACGATAATATCGTACTAATAAGTCCAACCTTGGACAAGATAAAAAAAGTCAAAAATCAAGATTTTAGTTTTTATTTTTAAAGATTGAAAACGATCCGCCTGCTTTCGCACTTAATCAGATCTTTGAACGTAGTTCCTATATAATTAGCAGCCTATATAAGGCCCATAAGGCATCAGGCTTGGGTTTTTAAAATTGAGCCTAAAAATCTATCAAATTGTGGCCCAAAACATGGAAGTTCAAGTTGGAATACCTCTTTATTGGTACAAATCTATATGTACATTTTTATATTTATTAAATTTAAATTAGAAAATAGAAAGTGATGAAAACTGAATATAATGGCAATGTATAGTGCATAGCGCTCTTGTCCATCCAATATACTTGAGATTCAAGTGGTATAAAGCTTCATGCAGATTGAATTATTTAGGCATACTTCATTTGTGCATTACAATGCATTTTAGTCGTTCTCTATATTTTGCATTTTATATTCACAAGACAACAAGTTTTGAAATTATTGGAACACATCCACTGATATTTGCCTCATTGAAATTATTCACAAGACAAAAAGTTTTATAATACATCTTATCAACAACGTAATTAGGTTCTATTGGTAAAATCTAACTTACTGAACTGAGAAACACATCCAATGATGTTTGCCTCATTTAACCCTAATACTTCAAGATGATATAGTAATTAACTACACAGGTCAAGTAAAATTTCCAACAAAAACTCTAATCTAATTTGTCAACACATGCTGAAAATCACTTCATACTGGAGTACCAGCAAAATCAGATTGATTATTTTTAATTTGGGTTGGTTTTCTTCTCTCAACAGGATGAAGACCCAAATCGTCCAAATCAACAATAACACCACTAGCCCGACCGGCCTCGACAACTGCATCATACGCCTTTTTATTGAGCATAAGCCCCTCATTGTATGCCCGCACATACATCTGGTATGCGAGTCTTGGCTTACCGTCATGTGTGAGAGCATCAATCACCATCTCATAACTAACCTCATTCGGCTTCACATTTGCCCCCTTCATTCTGTGAAACCACTCGAATGCAGCCGCCCCCATTTGACATTTTGCGCAGCCACTGATTATTGCATTAAATGTGACAACTGTCGGCTCAATTCTTGCTGCCACCATCTCTTCAAGCACCGACTCAACCTTATCATGATCACCTTTTTGAGCATAAATTGATGCCAAGGTAGTGTATGTATGCAGATTCGGTTCCACACCGAGCTTTTGCATGTGGTCCCAAACGCGTATAGCCTCGTCATAGAGCGTCCCTTTCTCAAGTGCACTGAGCAATGCCCCATACGAGTACACAGTTGGCTTCTCGCCTTTCTGCACCATTTGTTGAAATATCTTAATGGCAGCGTCGGTTTCTCCAGCCTTAGAACATGCAAGGAGTACTGCATTCCATTGTCTTGTGCCAGGCCTTAAGCCCCTCTTATGCATTTTGTCGAGCAGCTGGACGGCCCATCTCCAAAGCCCCCTTCGTCTTGCGGCTGTCAGTAGAACTGTGAAATTAGAAACAACAAGCTCAAAAGAGAGGTAGTTCGGCGTTGGGCCCTTCTCAAGCATTTCCTCATACACCTCGAGTGCAGCCCACCATTTCTTCGCCTTGCCCATCAACCATATAATATGGTTGCAAACTGTTACACTGAGGCCATCTCCTGGACCAGACTCTCTCAATCTCTTATATAATTCTCGTACCACCATGTAGTGCTCTTCCCTTGTGCAAGCCCAGACTAGTCGCTCGAAGAAATTTGTGTCCATTTTTACACCAGCCCTGTCCATGGAGTCGAGAAATTTCAGTACCTCGGTTGTATTGTTTTCTTCCTTCACAAGCCACCGGCGCATCACCGACAGACAAATCCTGACCATTATTTTTTCAATCTTGACAAACTCGTTATCCCAATCTTCCTCAGAAGAATCTCTTTGCAATTCTCCGATCCGGTACTTTTCCCTAAATTTGATAAAATATTGTAGAGCACCATGAGCATCTTCTATTTCCTTGTAGGCCATTAAAATTATGGAAAATGTTGCTGGTGAAGGCAACAGACCGGCATCCTGAATTTGTGAGATCAAATTAAAGACCTCTTTGGGCTTCCCTTGCTCAATGTAAATCAACATTAGAGTGTTATATGTGACTATAGACAGCTCAAACCCTTGTGATTTCATATCATCAATGACATCACCGACTTTGTAATATTTCTTGTTTAGTTTCACGGCACTTAAGAGAGTGTTGTAGATCAACACACTGAGTGTTTTGTTTTTCTTCAACCATTCGACAATTGCGAAAGCAGCCTCTAACCTCTTAGCCCTGCCTAAACCCTGAATTAGAGTGGTAAACACTGGAAGAGGCAAGTCGGAATAATCCTTCAACGATTCTTCCACGTCCTCAGCAGTTTTAGCATTGTGCAAGGTCGATGCGAGAGCGCGCACATTGACCCTTCCATTTCGGGGAGAATTTGAACTTTTTTCATAGTTCACGTCTACTTTTTCAGAAGTTTGGTCTACACCCAAAGATCGCTTAGAGTATGTGGAAGTGTTGGAAGCACCTCTATTTATTTCATCAGATTTCAAGATGGGAAAATTGGAGGGGAACCCAAAACACGGCATTCGCCTTATTATCTTCACAAACGGAAAGGGAAAGGCGCATAATTTGTCTGAATCGAGGTAAGACTTGACTAGAACGGATTGGTTTGGGTTGGACGCGATTAAAGGTTGCATCCTTGAGGAAAATTTACAGAAAGAGAATCAAAATTACCAGAAAAACTGAATGAAAATGGTCAATTATTGGTGAGTGAAAGAAAGGTATAAATAATACAAAGGTTTCAAGCCTAGTGTACAAAAGGAAGGGGAAGAGGCCTTGGAGAGTTGGAGTGTAGAGTGTAGAAAAGGGATGGATGCTTATCATCAGTTATCGCAAATTCACAATCAGCGAGCGCACGTTATCTCGCTTTGGAGTTTGATGGCGCCGCCTAAATGGGCTTTTGGATTGGAATTGACGAACTGAATAGGTTAAAAATGGGCTGGAGATTAATTATGGAACTCAAAATTCAGATCCAAAATAGAATGTGATTATGTGAATGTCTCTGCCAGTCGGCCCAAAAGACTGCTGAGACTGAGATTGTTTGGTGGCAACTGGCAACTTCACTCTCTGTTGACTGTTGTCAAAAACCAGCAGAAGGATCGATGCTGAATTTGTGATTGATTATTATTATTTTTTTTATTCCTATATAATATATAGAGGAGAGTTTAAATAACTACAAATCTAGATATAACCGATAATCTCTGTATAGTCATTCAACTTAGTTTATTCCATAGCCTTCCCCCATTTCAGTGCCTTTTATTACGTTATATCTATATTTTTTGTTTTCATTTTTATAAAAAGCCCCAGTTCAAGTGTTCCGTGCCTTTTCGAGACGTTTGACAGGCCTAGCTAGAGGCAAATATTCGAAGAGAAATTCCTTCACAAGCCATTAATTTAGAGACTAGACACTAAATGGAGTTGATTAACTATTTTTAGTGTTTACTAAAATGGAGTTGACCATCTCAAGTATATCCACTGCATTTCTCTTCGTTTGCTTACTTACAAGGGTATATGTGTTTGTGATCCATGCATACATATATATATAGGGCCGTTTGGATGGGGCTAGGAATAGTCAATTCCTAGGAATTTGCTATTCCTAGACATAAATCTCTCTCACAAAGTTACACACTTTCCAATATTTTCCGTCTAGAAATAGACTATTCCTCTTATTTCTATTCCTAGGCGGAAAATATTGGAAAGTGTGTAACTTTGTGAGAGAGATTTATGTCTAGGAATAGCAAATTCCTAGGAATTAGCTATTCCTAGCCCCATCCAAACGGCCCCGGGGCCGTTTGGATGGGTTAGGAATTTGGGGAATAGCCTATTCCTAGGCATAAATTTATTGGAAAGTGTGTAACTTTGTGAAGAGGTTGAATTGTTTATAATAAAATTTATGCTTGGAATTGGAAATTCCCCCAATTCCCAACCCATCCAAACGGCCCCCTAGTTTATTTCCTTAACTGTGCTTTCTTTCTCTTTTATATTCAAAAAGACAACCGTGTTCTATGATCATATATAGAAAAAATTATATTGACTTACATAATAGATATTGAAGAAACCAAATGGTTATATATACTACTTTTTTTTCGTGTAATTTTTTTACACCTCTTTCCATTGCTTGCTCTAGAGCCTTCAAACAATTAAATATTCATTCTCTTTTAATTTTGAAAAAATAACCACGAAAATCATGACACCAGCACCTTCACCTAGCCTAAAAATGACGTAAAGAATTTATGAGATGACAATTCAAAACTCAGTGAAGATTGGAGCGAGGGCAGGGCAGGACAAGGTTTAGTCGGGAAAGTACCATAGAATTTACTAAATTATAGAAGGGCAATTTGGCCATTTCGAAAAAAATATGTTGCTCGCAGAAAAAGCTCTGTTGCCCAAAGCACCTCCCGGGCTCTAACGAGGACAAACTAACGGCATTTCATGAGATGTTTACCCAAACTGATAATGTAGGATGTGTAGGCGTGTAGCTAAACATGGATATAGGATTAAAGATAATACGTGCCGACATGGCAATTTTAGTTTGATATATACTATATAGTTTTTCATGACAGGATATGGACACACCGGTATCATACTATATCTTAGTATATGTTCCATACTACATAATTCTTACTTGAAAGTCCGCGTATTGTTGTTCTGACCAGAATAATTATGAATAAAATATTGTAAATTAATTATGCAAAATTTATTGTAAGTTCATACCATATAATCATTGAACTTTTTGTTTATTTTAAATCCGTAAATATTAAATCTATTATATTTTAATTCGTAGCGGATTAATGATGCATTTTAGGAAAAAAAAGTAGGAAATTCAATGTTTAAAAAATTAAACTATTAGCATCACTAGTTTTTTTTTTATAAATCCACTAAATAATAGTGAAAGTATATTTTAATAATTAGAAATCTACAAGCATTTTATCTCTAAAGAGAAGATAGTATGGTTTCAGTTTTCCTAGAGTCGTATGGTTCAAGAATTTGTTAGAGATTTTAAACAACCATAAAATTCTTTTAAAATAATTTTCATCCCCACAAACAAAAAGAAAAACGATATATTGTAAGATCATAGAGTAAAAAAAAAAAATGTGCTTGCTTACCTAGTACGAGAATAATTAGAGAAGGAAGTCGCAGTTATGTTTTTCAAAGGAAAACACTCATAAAAGAAAATTGTGTTCTAAACAAAACTTGCGGAGATTGCTTTGAGAAATTAATCTATCATCGATAATCAGATTTTTTTTTTTTTTTTTTTTTGCGCTTTGATCATGTATCAATGAAGTGCGAATTTTACAGAAAAACTATATGAAATGCATTGCTCATTAAATTAAATTAGACCAACAGTTTGAATTCGATATTTGAATTTTAAATTTTAAATTTTAAAATATTAATGAAAAATTGAAAGATATAAAATTGTGACATTTAGCGACACAAAACTGACTGGCACTAGAAATATTTATTGTATTTATTCCTATTTTTGGCCCGGAGTTCGCTTATTTATTTATTAATATAATTTTTTTGTTTTTACCGGAGAACTCCATTGAGGTGCTGTTCTACCATCATGCCGAATTTTTTATGGACTGTCAAGTAATAAAGTATGGGAAACCCAATGCCTTTCTATCCGATGATGATGTCTCAAGTCTCTCCAATCTCGTGAAGTGTGTATAAATTTTGATTTCTACTGCTACATTTACCGTGGCTCAAGGTATGGATAAAGTATGAAAAATGCTTAGTCCAAATTTCATCTGTACCAGACTTAAATCATTTGTGATAATGCAACTCTCACAACTCGAATATCATTGGAGTCGTCTCGAATACACCAATTTGTTGCTATTCATCTTTCCTTGAGTTCATTCATTGCTAGCAGATCTAACTCATCAGATACATGTTTGTTCGTTTGCGGATCGATTTGGATTTTGGACTTTGGATCAATGATTCGATCCAACAACAGGATAAGATCCTCTCACGGACGAGACCGTGTCTGGTTGTTTCATCTCTCCAAATGTCTCTGTTCTTGATTAAATGAGTAAACTCATACTGAGTGATTTATTATTTAGGAAGAAATGAGTTACTATGCAAATTCAACGAGTTATTATTCATATTCAATATTACTATTCTTCTCGTTCTTTCTCCAAATCTCACAAATAAAAGCACTGGGTACCAGTTTTCTGATTCAAGGTATAATTCCGCATACTTTAAATTTTAATTTTAATTTTATTTATTTATTTATTTTAGAAATGCTGTATTTTATGTCACTATGGTAGGAAAGGCCACCGTGCCTAGATTTGGCAAAATGTTGTTTAAAGGAAATTAAATTAACAAACGGCAAGCAATTAAATAACCTCACAGACAATTTATTTTCATCCATACTATTCTATACAGAAGTTTGCATGTTGTTCTGAATATGCATCTACTTATATTGGTAGACTGCAACTCAAGATTGCGTTCTCATATACACAAACATGAAACATGTCTACCCATTGAACATAGCTAAGAGTTGAGTGATGGTCCTGCCCAACTCCTTCCTGATTCCAATTTTTGAGAATTGACATACTTCAGCACTGCTTGGGTTGACTGTCGAGCAAAAAACTTCTGTCTAAGCAGCACATATGGGTATCCTATAACTGAAAGGATATGTGCCGGTTTCGAGAAGGAGAGTATCTCATACCAAACTTTGTCATTTTCATCCCACTCAACAGAGAACCTCTCTTCTCCAGCCTACAAGACAAATTCAACACAATAACAGTCATTTCAGAACTCTCCCAACCTTGATAGTCAATGTATATTCTGAACTAATTTATACTGTACAATTTTAATTTTGATGAGAAAATAAAAAATTCATCTCAGTTTCTGATAAAGGAATATGAAAGAAATATTAGATAGCTGCAGATACCAGGAGATGGCCTTGTAGAGTTCCACTTCCAAAGGAGAATGATCCCTTTGCGGGTCTTTTGACAGTACTTGTCACATAAGCAATTTGAAGAGGCATCATGAGCCAGGGAACCAGCTCTTTTACGCAGACGCAAAACCTCGTCTCCTTCTTCACTGGTGTCTCTGGATCTACCATAGCCCACCCCAGTGCAAAATGCCTATTCATTGTTCACAAAATTAAAAAGAAATTTTTTTAAAAGAAAAAACAAAAAGGGAAACATGGGGCCAGGGGTTTGGAATTTAAAATTTCAGAACCTCCAGGAGAGGAGAGCGGATTTGGCAAGGCGAAAGGTGTCTGGGCCGGACCCAAGGAGGATTCGGGCGCTGTTAATGTTAAACCCGTTACTGGTAAGAGCCTTTTGTTTCTCAGTCTCTAGTTTGGGATTGGAGGTGGCGCAGTAGAAATCAGAGGGATAGTTGAAGGCACCTGCGCTGGAGATGCAAGCCTTCTGCTGCTCCCTCGAAGGACGGCTCCAGCTCAGGAATAACCCTCCCCATGCCATCTCTCTCTCTCTCTTTTGTGTCTGAACCTAGCAGTGAACTGGTAAACGAGCTTACAAGTTGCAATTTACAACTACAACACCCCAGATTTATGGGCTTTTTGGGCTCAATAGCCCGGTGGTGTGAGCTTGGTCCAAAACATTTTCAGTTGTTTTAAGTATATAATTGTACAAAAGGTAGTAGTTCAGAAAGATCAATAGACAAAAAATAAGAGCGCTGACAGTTATGCTAGAAATCACGCATGTTACATGTTAGGTGTAATTCAAGCTTATATTTAATTAATTAATAATTAATACCACATCTTAGTAATATTATTAAGTTTCCACTGATAACTGAGACTACTGAGTACAAGGATATCAAACAAAAGGAACAAAATAAATAAATAATAGATCATTATCTAAGAATAAGCTTATTGACAAGTTCAAATTGAATCCACATTCTCTTGGAACAGGAGCCTTGACCTGCATCAAAATTCAAGCTAGAATGGATTTTGATGCTGATGAGGTACTCGAAGGAACTCCTAATTACTACAAAATAACATGTAAGAACACCCAATCCAGATTTTAATATGACTCGATATATTGAGATCCCATAACCAGCTTTTTTATGTTATTTGACGTGGAGTAAATCGGTGAACCATAGAAGGCCGAATGTGCCGTTATCCTGGATATAGCTTGTGTTGGGTGGAACCAGTCCCAGAAAAAGTGGTTATTTCTGTTGGTACAATATGTGGCATTCTTTGTGCACTGGATTTCTCCATTGAACTTCCCACCCCCACAGCATGCGTTCTTTATATCCGTAATGCCTAATAGAAAAATAAATACTAGATTGCATTATTTACAAAGCGTCACAATTCCAGCTGAGATTTTCTATATAAATAACAAGAACACGATTTAGAATATGTAAACTATCTCCAAATTGGTGATAATTGGAACAAACTCTTTTGCTTTCACTTTATGAGTTATGACTAATATGCACTTAAACTTGAATTTATTTTAAAGCTAGCCTGTACCTAAACAAAAATTGCTGTTTGACATGAGATCATAATTCCATGTTTCCCCTTTTTTATACTAATTTTTTTTTTTACATATGGGGATTGACTATTAATTAACCTTTTAGCAGTATGTCTAGTGCTTGTCAGTTGTCACTGGACAATTAAGCGCGCTATACGATGGTAAGTCCATATTTAGATTTAGAAACATTTGAGGAGATTCCTCACCGTATTTAGTTGGGTTCTCCCTGATGTCAGATGATATGCGGTATATGTCTGAGTAGGAGTATGTCATTTCTGGAAGCTGTGAAGTCAGTTGCCTAATTCTCAATGTGGCAAGCGTATTGTACTGCATGGACAACTGGTTCATAATGTCAATACAAGTCCCTGCTGGGTTTCGGCTGGTTAGAAATGGCACACAGCCAACCTGTGCCGTGCCAGCTATATAAAATTTCCTTGCACCAGAGTTGTAAAGAGACTGCAACAATCATCATATGCTATATTCACTACGGCTATATTTGGCATATACGCCGAATAAGGTGTTCGCGAACTGTGCGTGGAATAAAAAAATTATTTTCCGTTCGTTTGTTCGCGACCTAGATGTTCGCAAGTTCGCGAAAAAAGTAGAAATAAGGAATACAGGGTTTGTTCGTTTGTTCTCGACCTGTTTGGTTTCGCGCGAATACCTTGTGTTCGCGAACAGCACTGTTCGCGCGTCTCCAAACACATATTGTCAACATCAACCATTGAATATTTGAAACTTGCATGATATTGTTTATATCTTACACAAATTCTGGACATTCTTGATCGACAATTCGATTTGTAAAGGAGAAAATAAAACATAAAATGTGCCCTACCGTTAGGTGTTGGAAGAACCTATTGACAAGGTTGTTGATGAATTGCTCATTGATGGTTGAGTTGGCTGCCCCAGTTGCATAGAAATATTCAAACATGTCATTGTTTGCTGTTACTATTACGAATAAAGAGGTGGCAAGTTTACGCTCGGCCTGATTTTGGCCTAGTTTCTGCTGGAGAACTTGGGTGACATTTTGAAAATTTTTAATTTGAGTCGCCATGTTGATTGTTCCGGGGCCCTGGTTTTTGCACATTCAACAGAATAATGATGTAAGAAATATAAATAGAAGGATGATGGAAATAAAACATACATGGCTAGGTTGCTAACTTGCTATACCATTGATGTAATTTGGGTGGTTAGGTTTGCTGGCCATCATTTGTGACAAAAAACAAAAAAAAATTTAATCGGAACTCACAGTGTAGTCTTGTATGCCGGAGCCAGCGGATGCAAAGTTCACTCCATGTAGCATTTGGTTTGGTTTTGTTATTGAAGCATAAGATGGCGGTCCTATTGAAAATCCTAGATGTTGTGCTGATGATCATAAAAAAAGAGAGGAAAATTATTTATTAGACAATAATAGATTGGAGCTGAAAGTTCTTTATTATAAAGGAAATAATAATAGATTGATGGGCCCCTTAAAATGGCTCATATTTAGAGAGATATGAGCATAGTTCCCTTTAAAAATAATTTTTTTAATATTATAATATTTTAAAATACAATTACCCGTCAGTCTCCCTTACAAATCAATTGACCTTTTTAATTTTTATATAGCATCAGGAAGTTACTTGTGATACCCAGTATTTTAGGATTTTAATTTTTGCATGCTTAATTATTTTGGTTGCTATTTAAAGTTATTTAAAATGATTTCATGTTGAGTATAAAAATTTCTGTGGTTTATTTGGTTCTCAAACTTATTGAAATTGTGCTTAAATCTGAAGTTTTAAATGAACCAACAATTTTAGAGGAAATGAAGGACTATTTTGGAAAAGTTCACCATATAATATTTACCTCCTTTCTCTTTCTCCCCACCAGCCATTATTTCTTCTCTCCCATCCACTTCTTCCTCCTCTACAGAAAATTTCTGCTCTTTCCTTTTCAAGCTCAAAACTCCCTAAAACCCTCCATAGAAAATAGCTAAAATAGTCCAAAAATTCGAGAAAAATCATATTTAGAAAGAGGAAGAGGAGAAGAGTACATGCAAGCAAAGAAATTTCAGATTTGAGCACCATTTTGGTAAGAACTCGTTTTTCTTCAAATCATTTCGATTCTTGAGCAATTTCTGGGGTTTAGCTTAAATAAAGGGTTGAAAATGATATTTTCTATCAGTATTAGTTGCATGCAAGGTTTTGTTAGCTACATTTAGTGTTTGAGTCGATTTCTTGAAAGTTTAGTTATGCATGCACTAGGTTTGGTTTTCAATACGAATTTCTGAAATTATTCGAATGATTTGTGCATTAAACTGGATTTCAAAAGGGGGTATAGTTGCATGCACGGTGCATTTGTAAACTTTGGGTTTTATGCTGAGTTTTTGGTATGCATGCAAGGTTTGAATAGTGCATTATATTTTGGTAATGTTTTGTCGATGCATGAGATTTTGGTCAAGCTATAAGGTTGCATATAATGATTTTTCTAGTAAGTTTTCAATTCTTTTGAAGTTAAAAGTTTCGATTTAAACCCGTTAATTGTGGATTAAAAATTATTTGTAGTAAGTTTGGTATTTAAACTTATTTGTTAAGTTAGATAGTAATATCTGAGAATTTCAATAGTTTAAGAGGTTAACTATTGTATTTGAATGTGTTTGGTTTAAGCCATTTAATTAGTATCTGGTACCAAATTCTGTCTACATTTAGTATTTCTGCCAGACCTTGGAATTCGGTCCGAATTACTTATAATTCGGTCCGAATTGTGTTCACTGGACATTACAGCTTCTAGAATTCGGTCCGAATTGTTCCCTCTGAGAACATATTTTCTTTTGGCCATAACTTTGTCATCCGGAGCCCGTTTTAGGTGAATTAAAGACCGTTGGAAAGCTCTTGAAGAGCTCTACAACTTCATATGATCCTTTTGGTATAGTTCAGATCAGAAAAATTATGGATTAGGCCTTAAACTTACTTGTGTCAAGTTTGTTTGTGTTAAGTTGTGGTAAACCTTAACCCAACCACATATTATGTCTAATTTGGGATTGTATTAAGTATTTGTTGCTTGTATTTTATTGCTTCTTGTTTGATATTAAAATAAGTACTTAGATATAAACTTTGTTTGTTAGACTTGGATAAACGTATCGGAGCAAGAAGGAACCGATACAAATGAAGTACTACAATTGTTTGTCAATGCTTGATGTTGATTGTTGCTTGCTTGTTGCTTATGAAGTGCTTTGCTTTCAGGTGCGGATTCCACACCTATCTTGAGTTATTGTTAGAACTTATTACTTGCATAGCATATTTGAATTGATTGAATTGCAAGCATATTTGCATTTTACCATATTGTTATTATGATATAAATGTTATGTATGCATATTGAATGGTTATCCGATTGATCTGAATGGAAATGATATGAATGGTTAAGTACTCTTGTACGGTTGAATGGCACTGGTTTCGTTTGTACGCGGGCTAGCTACCCGGCGTGTCAATCGGTGTGGTTAAGCTTAATCCGAGGTCTACAGTGTTACGTCTTGAGGTACTTGTTGAAAGTTCGATTTGTCTGAATTGAATCCGAATTTTACTCTGATCCCTGTGTCTGGGGAGGAGTAGGTTCTGATCCCTGTATCTGGGGAGGAACCAGTTGACTGATACTATTTTAGGTCTTGATCCCTATGTCTGGGGAGAGACCGGTTCTGATCCCTGCTTCTGGGGAGGAACCAAATGACTCGTGATATTTGTAAACCAGACTTGCATTTGAATAATACCAAACCGAGCCGGCATTTGCATTGTTACTTGATGGTTGAGATTGTTTTGATACTTGAATGAATTGCCAAGCTCATTGCATTGCATGAATTGTATTTATATATGGACTTACACGAATGTATTTTATTAATGGATGTGTTATTTTATTATTATCATGTCTTAAAATATGTATTGCTTATTGTTGCTTTTAAACTCGGTCGGTGATTAGTTCCAAAACATGTACTCAAGGTTCGTGTGGCTGGAACTGAATACCGCACTGAGATAATTGTATAATTATCTCATTCTCTGCTTGTTGCATTGTTTCCACTTTGGCTGTGGGTTCCAGGTTATTTTGGATCAGAGTGGCGCAGCGGAAGCTTGGCGAGTAGTAGGCCATCATATTTTTGGTTGGTGTCCAATACCTTGTGAACCGGACGGTTACTTATGTATTGTATCATTAGTTTAATAATTCAAGTGGCATGTGTAAGATTAGACCTTGATATGATACATTAATTGAAGATAATAAGTGTTGTTTTGTATATTATGTTTGGTTAAGCCTTGCGGGTGCACGGGTGGTAGCGTGTGCTCGCGGCGGCTGTGGCATCCCCCGGTTCCGGGGTGTCACATTACTACTGTTAGATATCGTGAAACTAAACTTGCTAGCCAGACAAATGCAACCAATACTTCCAATATATATAGGGACTCCAGAGCCAAAAATTTCGGGAACATCAGCAGTTATTTTGGATTTGAGCCCCAAAATTTTTTATAATATATATTAGTTTACATAATGTGTCAAAAATCATCTTGGTGATGCAAAGATATACTTTTTCCAACGCAAGGTAAACCATTAAGAAAATCATATGAAGCATAGTTGACTAAGATAATATTTTTAATATAGAAAAAGAGCAAGGTTTCGGTGCCACAATTTTTTGGTGCCACAAATGCCACACTTTACTTTTTTATTTTAAACTTCAATATTTAAAATATAATCGTCCGATCTAAACCGTTGAGGCATAAGATGGCGGTCCTATTAAAAATCCTAGATAGTTTTCATATAGGAAAATATGTGTTTTCTAAGCCCAACAACAGGTAGAATTCATGAAAAGAAGAGACTTGAGTTTTTCTTTAGAAAGTGTAATTAAAATGCCACCATAAAAACGCATAATTAAATCTTAGAATAAATTAAGAAATGGTCCTTGGAGTAGAAACAGATGACCAGTTTGGTCCTTCAAATTTATATACCATTTTGCTCTGTAGAGTTTACATATTATAAATTTGTAAAAAATCAAACCATGCATCTGGTTAAATTATACTAATAAAGATAATTTATGTAGTTCTAAGATAATATTATTATTAATTACGTTGTCTAAGTCATGGATGCTTGATGATAATGATAGCATTAACATTCATGGCATATTCATTGATAATGCAAGTGACGATCGATTTCGGCGGCAATGCCACTGCATATTTAAATTTTATTTGCATTATTTTTCATATCATCACATAGAGATGATATTGGATGTGGGTTTAAATTTTTTTAATCAAATTTTAATAAGATAACAAACGCGGTTTAAGTTAAACAATATTAACCAAAAGATCTCTATATAAAATTAATGTATAAGTAACTCGTTGATTTCAGGAAAAAAAAAAAGTAATAATACGTGAAATAAATAAAGATAATACCAATGAAATCTACACTGTTGAGGCCATTACTGAACCTCCCGGTCGCAATTCTCCCAGGAAAGTCGATTCCGTTGTAGGGGAAATTGGACTTGTCTATAAGTGGTACATTGAGGTCATTGTTGTTACCGTTATCGGCCAGAGAATCACCAAATACAAAAATCGGTACAGTTGCTCTTGCTTTTGTCAGAACTAAGAGAATGGAAACAATGCCAATGGCAAAGAAGCTAGAAGGAGGTGCCATGTTTGATTTTGGATTAGTTGAGCAACTTGAGCTTCAGCTTCAATCCATGAATATTTATACAGGTGCTCGGTCTCGGGTGTTGACATATTGAAAAATAATTTATTCTGTAGATATTTCTATAAGATTTAATTAAACACCGACTGATAACGCCCATTTTTTTATTAAATTAGATTAATACTAATATTTAAATTATTTGCAGTGCAGATCATTGTTTTTTTTTAATATAAGGCATAATCAATGAATATTGTTCAATTTTTTTTTTCAATTCTGAAATTTAACATTCTAATCTTTAAATTATAATTGCAGATATTTGTTGTTATCACTAATTTTCTTCATAAATTATATATTAAAATTATTTCATGAAAACTTGCACATTTTTACCCTTCACCTTTCTGTCCTTGTTTACCTGACATATTTTCTATCCGAATAATTCTTTAAATATTTATTTTTCTTGGACTTTTTTCTTTTTTATTTAAGATCGGCTGGCGATTGTCAAATGAAAAAATTTTGTAGCGTCTTTTTTTTTTTCATTTGCCAAATCTGTTTGTTAATTATTTCTTAAAATCAAGAATGTACATATGGAACAAAACCATTCATTAAAGCATTTTGCCAAATCGAAAATAAACAACTATCTTTTCACCAAAATCTGTAATTCGTTGTTTGGACTTTGGACTTGGTATAGGCCACTGAACTCATTCTAACGCAGAGATCAAGTCAATCACTTAGCAGAACAGCACCATGTACAACGTTACGACCAATGAAGCTACAATTTAAGTCTATGACTGTTGCTTTGTCTGATTTCATATCAATATGTTTAGTAAACAAATATTCTGGGATTCCATTCATATATATATGTCCTCATTAGAGATGAGGCCACCAAAGTAAATAAATCATTTACCCTATTGTAAATTTGTTGGCGCTCCGTATATTTTGGACTTTGTTGGTTCCTTTCTGTGTCAAATTAAACTCTCCCGTTATCTCTTATAAACATATTTTATAAGCGAAGAAGTAAAATAAACTTTATGCTAAACAACTGTGGAAAAGGAAATTGCCAACTCCATTCTCAAAACGCTGAACTTTTTAATACAAACAAAAATTTCAAATTGCTTTTACCAAATTCTAACGATTTTCCTAACGATTTGGTAAAGAGGCAACTGTTTTCTCATTTGCTAAAGAAGACGGGAAGAATGATACATTTGTCGAAAAATTTATAAAAGAAGATTTCGAATACTAATTAAATTTATTAACAAAATTTGCGATGATGGTAAATATTCCAAATCAATAAAACTTGAAGTGCATATCTTCAAATTTAAAAGATCAGACGGGTGGATTTCAAATTGAAAAGATTTGAAGGGTATGTAATATAACTATATAAGTGAATTATTTTTATATTTCCGAAATCATTCCTCACGGAGAATTGAAACTTTGGTCCTATTGTCTAATCATGTTTTAAGGAATGACAAGCTGGCTCTTGCTTCTACGCCGTATTTTATTTGTCGATAAATGTGTTAATGCCAAGACATGCTAAACGTTTTTTTTATCTCGTGACAGCTCACAGAGCAAAGTTTGGAAAAGAAATAGTCAAACACATAACCATGTTTCTCAATCATACGCCAGCTGAATTTTGCTGCCTATCATACCATCAGCAGCAAAATTCAATCATAAAGGAATTGATCTAGAGAAGTTTATAGAGAGGCTCAGAGGACCATGAAGACTAGGCCTTTCTGTGGATATGAACTAATCCTGTAATCCATTCATATAACTGTGAAACACAATTTTAGTGAAGTAATGAAATTAGCTTTAGAGTGCGTTTGGATCTCTTGAGAATAAAATAGAGATCTGTTATTCGTAATAAACATATTATTTGTAGACAGTTGAGAATATATATATTTTTAATTTAAGTGTATTCTTTTTTAAGTGATTCACGAGTCATGGCTGACCCTTAAAATGCTAATTCAATCTCATTTTTTATATTTTTTCATGCCAAGTCAACTGTCCACAGCTATAATAGTTGCGGAATTTATAATCACAAAAAAGTTCATTTTGATAATTAACTGATCCCCATGTTAGTGATACAACTTGACACATGTTTCATGTATATTATAAAAGATTTTTTTTTAATTAGTATAAACAGATCTAGTGTATAAAACAACCAGGAGAGGAACCAGAGGGAGGCCCTAGAGGGCCTGTCCTCCCCTTAAGATTGAAATTTTTTATCTTTTAATGTGTTAATTTTGTTAAAAATATGTTTAAAAATATAATTTGACCCCTTCTAAAACTAGAAATTTCAAATTGGTCCCCTCCAGAATTTTTTCATGGTTTCGCGTTCACTCCTGATAACAACTATATATTTGAGTAGTCAGAATCTGCAATTAATTTAAACATACTGTATAAGATCCATCGAAATCTCAAAATAAGAAAAAATCGAGAATATTACCGCTTGTTAATCGAAGTACACTGACACAAAACGCAAACAGAAAAAAAGGACCAAAGTACGCTTCTTGGACTTCATGAAGCCCAACAAATCTGATGTTCTAAATTTTGGGGCTTGCTTGCTGTTCCTTAATTAGCCTAATGGCACGCAGGCTGAGCGTTCAAAAATTAATATAAAGCCGCACACTTTGAGTTGCATTTATTTAGCTCTAAAGGTAGCAACTTATGTAGAATTGTAGATACATCGGTTCATCACAAATTTTATTTATTAAGCCTCAATAGTAAAAGTCAATGAGTAACATTGTTAGAGTCACAGTAAAAATAAATTGCTTATTACATAAAACAATGCGTGTTGTACGCTTATGTGGACTGAATCTTCTATGCCTCGATGAGGTAATTTGGATTAGGGTGAATTAGATTGATGCCACTGTAAATATTTAAAATTAGAGATATGCATGGCTTCCTCTCCCTCCCTCTTCTTTTTCTTGTCCTTTTTTCGGTTCCTCCTTCCCTCACTTTGAGCCACTGATCGGGGCAATAACCTAGGTCAAATAAATAACCTTGTTTACCTAACTAGTTGTTTATAGTAAAGCTAAGGTGTCGAACCCACAAGGACGGAGTCTGAGTACTAGTTCTTTTCAGTTCACAAAAGCTAGAAGGTTTGATTTTGGGTTTAATAAACTGTAAATAAAAGGCCTAAAATAAATTGCAATTAAATAAATATTTTTGAGGAGTTTTATGAATTTAATATGCAAAAGTATGCCTTAGGGAATTAGTTTCATCTGTGATTAGGTCATGGAGTGTCAACTCATTGATTTTCATCACTGGAATCGACGTATACGGGGCACAGAGCTACCATTCGGCCTACCATTCGGCCAGGACAGGCCGAACAGACAGCCGAATGGATGCTCTGGACAGCGTATACTCCACATAAGTGTTGGTTTCCTGATCCATGCTTAATACCACGTGTTGTGAAGGGTTGGGTGACGGTAACTAACGCACTAACCTATGATTTTCACCTTGGATTAGGGTTGATACCATACTAACCTAACGCCTCTTGAATCGCTAACCTAACTTTCGTTTGGTTTATTATCCAAGTCCATTTGTTGTAGTTCTTGTGAGACATCTAATTAATGGTTGGTTAATTAGAAACCTAGTCTTGCGACTCGATTGGTTATCTTTCGATCTTAGCCTATCTCATGATATTGTTATTGTTTAACATATTAATTCAATACTTAAATACCCCAACTAGATGTGCGCATTCACCAAGTCGTGTGTAATGATTAACAAGCAAACAACATGTGACATCGGAGAAAATACCATACAGCCTTTCAGCTTAGTTAATAAGAATAATTCCATTAATAATATTGAAATAAATGAAATTATAAAAGTAATACTCATAACTAATTTAAACTAAGAAATAAATTCGATGCAACAGTAAAATCGAACTGAAATCGAAAATTTCTACCCTATGTAGTATCTGCAATTAGTTTATATGATTCTAGCAAAATCAAAGCTGAAGTTATACTGAAATTCACAATCAAATAATTAAAATCCTAATAGAAATAATTATAAATATTAAACTACATGAGTTGCAGCATCCTTGATAAAAACAAGCAGAATTATTTATAAACCTAATCCAGGCAAATGGAAATAGCATGATCAAGGAATTAAATCAGAAATTGATAATCTTATTATTACTAACTCAAAAATTATACTATTTTATCACATTATGAATTAAATTAAATATACAACACAAATTGCTTAGGAACATATAAATTGGTTATTAATATATTGGATAATTGAAATTTGAAATTTTGAAGTCTAAATAAATAAATTCTGAATATTATAACATCAAATCTTATTGAATTTAAGTTTCTATTTAATATGGACCGTTGGATGAAGGAAATTCATCTCGGAATTGTCTCCACCGTTTGATCAAAATCCGGACCCCAAAAATTTATTAAATCCTCTTAATTTTCTCCTTCCTTCATCCCGATTCGAACCCCTCCCTTCTCCGTCTTCTTCTTCGTTCCTCTTATCTCTTTTTCTCTCTTTCGATTGGCTCGAGCCAGTGGAGTAACTCTCCTTCCGTCGGATCGCAATCAAGCGCCCGCTGCCTCTCTAACCTCCTCGATCTTATCCTCGTTGAGCTGAGCTAAAAGTGGGGCCCACCCGAATCCATCCTTATCGAATTGTCGAGGTGGAGAGAAGCTATTGGCTCTTGTGCACCGCCTTACTCTCTCTCTCTCTCTCTCTCTCTCTCTCTCTTATCTCCTCTATGTTGCCTATAAATACCCTCAAACGAGGTTGAATTTCGGTTGGTTGTCGATTGAGAATTTCCACATAAAAGAAAAAGGAAAGGGAGAAATTTAAAGAAGAAGAGAGAGGAGACGGCAGCAAGAGATCAAGGTAATTAGCCATTCCCTTCTGTTAAGAATTGGGTTAAGTCGATTTTTAAGCCGATTGGAAATTGTGGGAAAAATTAGGGTTCATTTCCAATTTCGGATTTTCTTGGATGTTCTTGTTGTGTTGAGTCTGGTTGTGAGCAAATTAAGCAATGAAATTTGTTAAACTAACTATTATATGATAGCTCCAAATGCCGATTTAGTTTTGGTAGGCTGAGATGAAGTAATTGATTAAGTAACCTTGTGTAAAGGCTATTTGCCTAGAATAATCGGATGGGCAGTGACATGGAGGTCATATAAGGATGTTTATGAGGTGGTACCAGCCTCTGGTACGTTGGCTGTACCACTAATACCGCTCTGGTACACTGCTGTCATGTGCAGGGTTAGTTTCGTAAAGAAAGAGTCGGATCAAGGACTTGTTTGTAAAATTTTAGGGGCTTGTTTATAAGTTCTAGGGACTTATCCAAAGAAATGGAAGTCTCATGGGACCTTTAAGAAAAATGTCTTAAGTTGGTGGGTCGGATCCGTTTCCTTGGCTATCGGATCCTGTCGGACGAGTAGCGGACCTGCTATGGCTGGCTCAGGTCAACTGGGTCAGGTTGACCTAGCTTGATCAGTTCGAGTGATGGGCCTTTTTGGGCTGGAGAAAATTGGACTCAAGCCGAATAAATTTCATGGCCCAGAACAGAAATTAATTAATTGTGGGCCTTTCTTTTTGGGCCAGCGCAGAAATTTTTGATGGGTTTATTTCTTGAGGCCGAAATAATTAAATGCTGGATCTGAATTTAATATCAAATATTAATTGAACTTAATCCAAGATTAAGTTAAATAAATTGTGGGCTTGAGATTAAATAAATAATTAAAGGAGAGGCCATTAGAAATAATTGGGTATCCCTTTAATTAAGTCGGATTTCGGATTTCGGGAGATGAGGAGAATAGTCTGAGTGAAATCAAGAACAGATACCTTGACATAAATCACTGACTTTCTGATCCCAACTCAAAACAAATCAAATAGTTTTCGATTTTGATTTCCTATCTCCAATTGATTTTCTTGAGTTTAGATTTTTTATTTTTCTGATTTAAATTCTCGATATTTAAAGTATAACAAATAATAAAATAATCAAATAAACCATATTATAAAATAAAATGAATCAAATCAATTAAGTATTAACAAAATAAATTAATATGATATAGCTAAATACTGATATAGAAATGTTATATAGACTAAATAAATGAATACTTTAATTCTAAAATATAATGAATAGATTATATGATAAAATAAATATTAAGTCAAATTAATTAAATAAACATTAGTAAAATGAATCAATACAGTATAATTAAGTGAGTACTTTAATTCTAATATATCAACGAAGATATGTATAATAAAATTTAGTATAAATTCTTAATAACTGGAAAGTCAAAACCAATTACTAAATAACAGAATAAAATACTTAATAATATATTTTAAAATAGAATCTCCTTAATAAAGAATTCGAACTTAACCATCCAAATCTCAACCAGTCTGGTTAACCTAGACCGTCAGTATGGTAATCCAAGAACCGTCTAGGAATAGATTACTTAGGTTATTTTAAGTATTTAACGGTCATTAAGGAAGTCACCTGTTTTTATTCGGAAAATCGATCTAGGATCGTTAATACGAGATTATTGAGCTTGAAGGATGCCAAACAGAAGAATCCAGGATAGGACGATCATCAAGCACTTTGATCGTCATAGGATATCAAGAAGCTACGCTTAAGCTTACGAATCAGGTGCGGAATTACGTTGGATTTTTGTTAAAGTTTAAGTGATTATTAAACTGTTTTGAATGTATATTAGATAAGTGGTTTTGGTGTTTGTTAAAACAAAGCATTTAATATTCAAATACATATTGGAGACTCGTTTGGTTGCATAACCATATTTCTGCATTTTAGAGATAGAACCCAAATATTGATTAAAAATGCATTTTGAAAGATATGTTCTCCGTTTTGGGAAATTTGGAAAGTGACAGTCAGATATTTGGATATGCCGTTGCTATTGATGAATCTGATTTGTGAATGATCTGACTGAAAAGAGAATTGAATGATAATTGAGATATGTAATGATGTGATTGATATGTGTGAATTTGTATGTTTGTATCACTCTCCGGAGTCGGTTGGCCTCCGGCTTCGGCCAGTTCGGTAGCGCTATACGGATGTGGAATTCCCTTTTGCTTGCCCAGGGTTAGAGGGGAGTCTCTTTTGCCTGCCCGTGGGTTAGGGAAAGGTCGCCTTTTGCTTGCCCAGCCGGTTGGGTTAGGGGCCTGAGTGATTTTGAATATATGAATATATGATTATGAGATTATGAAATTATGAAAATGATATGTGAAATTTGGAATTTCCCTTTTGCCTGACTTCGTGTTAGGGAATTATATGAATGAAATGTGATTTGTCCAGACTCATGCTATGCTTAGTTCTGTAATGTTCGGACCCCTGACACGCTCAGTTTCCTTTCACGCTCAGACACATGTTGTCTGTGATGGGATTCGTGCCACGTGTTCAGTTCCGAAATGTACATAACTTTTGCCATAGATAAGTTTTGTTGCATGTCCAATTTTGATCGTAACTGTATGATAAATGCTAATTGCAATTGTTTCGCTAAAATTGAGATGTGCATGTTTTATTTTACATTAAATAAAGATAATATTCAACATGTCTCATTACATAAATGAATTATTTATTTATGGGTATTATTTCTAGAACTTGGATTTTAGCTTAAATCCACGTACTGGAACTAAAACCCGCACTGAGAATTTAATTCTCATTCCGTGCTTTTGCATATATTTCCACAATGGTTGTGGGTTCCAGGTTGCAGAGACGGGCTCGATCAAGTCAAGCGAAGTTTAAGCCAAAAATGTCTTGCCATGATGACTCGTTGAGTCATTGAAATCTAGCGTGGTAAATCATGGTAAGCTGAGACTTGAACCTTGTAATTTGTAGAAAAGCCCATTTGTGTTGCAGTATTTTGTTTTTTCTTTTCTTTACTTTTATTTCTACCCTAGTTAGATAATATTTGTTATATTATCTATTTGTCTTTGAAAAAAAAAATGTGTAATAGCTGTGTTAAGCCTTACGAAGGTACATTCACATGTACTTTCGTGGCGGGAGCTGCTCCATCCAGCTGCGGGATGTGACACAACAACAAGTAAATATACCAACAAGCAAATCACAATAATATTAAGCACAAATCAAGTCTACAACATCCCTAATCAATGGATTACTTCTACATCCCTAAGACATAAATAGATCTAGCCTAACATAGTCTCATACATCATGCAAATCACAAAAAATAGCAAATAACAAAACATAGTAGCAAAATAATAAATAAAAGTAGAAGATACAACAATAAATCGAATCTCTAAGTCGAATGGTACCGCCGTCGCGTCACAAACCACTCCAAGATCAGTAGAACTCGCTGCAACAGTGGACAAGAGCCTCCAAACACGTGCTAGAACCTGCCTCTCTCGAGTAGGTGGTAGAACCTCGCGCCGTAATGGAGAGACGGCGCAAGAACGAGGTGTTTTGAGCTCTAAAAAGTGGATCTAGGGCAAGGGAACGTGGGAATCCCTCCTCTCTGGCAGGGGATAAGATTATAAGCTGTGTGTAGGCGTCCTAGGGCCAGGAGATCAAGTTTCCATAGAAGAAACTTGCCAAAACAGGAGCATTCGGCTGGGTCTTCAGCTGGGGCCAGCCGAATGGTAGGCCGAATGGCCTGTAAATGTCGTGGGCTGAGAGTTGTTCGGGCCATGAATGAGTCATCTGGCTTGTAATAGACTGGGGCACACCAATTGAGGTCTGTCTCCTTGCATCCAAGTAATTTTTTCGCGTGGTTCGTCCAGAAACGTCCGATTGTTGCGCTGTTTCCACCAAGTACCTACAAAATAGTTGACAAGCGGCGGCAGTACCAAATCCTGACAAATATGGCATAAAAGCACAGTGAATAATATGAGTTGAGTCATAATTTAGGTGTATGGTCCGGCCAAAATGCATATATAAATCCGAGATATCAGCCACTAGATTGGCAACTATGGAACTGCCGACAATGCCATCTCCTTCTCAACAGAGTGTAGTCTTGCTTCGTGGAGTAGCTTGAGGGATGGTTTAGCACTAGATTCGGCTCTCTCGTCGATGGTGTAGGAAGATGAGTGCCTCCTTTCCTCTTTCTTCTTCTTTTCTTACCAAAATTGCAGTGGCAGTGGAAGGTTTTTTGGAGACAATAAACTGATTTGGTAACCATAGAGCCACCGTAGATGTGGACAGTAGCAGTAGTCGTGTTTTCTGGGGGGTTTAGTGACCGCAAAGGCGGTAGAGATTGGTGGTAGCTACAAAATGATTTGCATATGTATGGTGCAGCAGTGGGTGAGACCGAGAAATGTGTCTCGGCACTCGGCAGTACTAGATGTGTCATGTGCGAACATGGATACTATTTGACCATCGATGTGTGGCCAGTGGTACAGTGCGACCGGATGTACGCTACCGTGGGTGCAGTGCGACCATGGATGTACAACCAATAGGTGTGGTGCGACAAAAGGTACGGTGTGGGGTGTCATGGGCACGGTGCAACTGTAGGTATGTAGGGTCAGTTTGTAGTGATTGTCGAATGCTTAGTGAGATAATTACTTCGCTAGATTAGCATTTAGTTGCAGACTTGCAGTTATTATTTGATTGTTGCAGTAGATGTGTATGTATTTGCTATTTTGCTGTATATTGTGTTTGTCATTGCGTTGTGTTTATAATTCTCTCAATTGATAGGCGTTACCAAGAATTTCTAAAAAATAAAATAAAAATAAACCGGGTACATGGACAACAAACAAAAGCAACACAAATACAAAAATAATTGATCATTCTGTAAGTATAAATTTATTGATAAGTTTAAATTGAATTTATATTCTCTCTTGTACCAGACATGTATTGATTAGTCTTGACCTACATCAAAGACTCAAGATAGTTATGATGTTGATCAATCCCTCAGACAATTAATAACCTGTAAACACACACAATTAAATAAAATTATAGAAGTATGGTCCGCCCAAAGTTTAATAATGCAAGTATGCAACCCTATATATAATATCTATATCCCCATAACCATCTGTTGGATGCTAATTGGCGTGGAGTAAATTAGCGAACCAAAGAAGGCCATATGTGACGTTATCCTGTATACGGCTTGTGTCGGGTGAAACCAGTCCCAATAGAAGTGGTCATTTCTGTTGTGGCAATATGTGACATTTGTGGTGCATTGGACTTCTCCATTGAACTTCCCATTTCCACAACATGCATTCTGTACATCAGTGATGCCTAATTGAAAATAAATATTACGAAGACATTCAGAATCTCCTGTAGAGCTTTTCCAATATAAACTTAACAAAAACGTACATGACTTCAAATGGAAATTCTGCTGTGATGGCACTATGGACCAATTTGTGATTGTTTAGACAAATATTTTGGTTCCAGTTTATGTTGCCAAATGTGGTGATATGTATATATTATTTTTTTTAGGAGTTAGCCGATATTCAGACAACAATCACCAACCAATTTAAGTAATCTCGTGCTTAAATCTACACATTTGAGACTTTGAGGGACATATGCCTCACCAAATAAAATTGGGTTTTCGATAATGTCAGATGTCATGTGGTATATGTTGGAGTAGAGAGTATCTCATTCCTTGAAGCCGTGAACTCAGTTGACTCACTCTTGCTAAGGCAATTGTGTTGAACTTTATAGACAGCTGGTTCAATGTGTCGATGCAAGTCCCTCCTGGGTTTCGGCTTGTTAGGAATGGTACACAGCCAAGATGTCCTGTGCCAGCTATATAAAATTCCTTGCTCCATAATTGTAAAGAGACTGCAACAATCATCGTAAAAAGCTACTTTGTCAATATCGATCAATCATTAAATACTGGTAGTTTGCGACTTTGCATGAGAACGAATCATCTTAGGCTGACTTTGGACATCCTCTATGAATGATCTATATGCTCTAACATTATAATAGAGAGAAAAAAAAACATAAATTGTGCATTACCATCAAGTGTTGAATGAACCTATCAACAAGGTTATTGATGAATTGCTCATTTGAGGCTGCATTGGCTGCTCCAGTTGCGAAGTAATATTCAAACATGTCATTGTTTGCTGTTACTATTATGAACATAGAGGTTGTGATTATATGCTCAGCCCGACTTTGGCCTAGTGTCTGCTGGAGAACTTGAGCTACATTTTGAAAATTTTTTATCTGGGTCGTCATGTTGATTGTTCCTGGACCCTAATTTTGTTCACAATCAACAAAATAGTGATGTATGAAGCATAACTATTAAAGGATGGTGAAAATAAAACCAATAGGACTGGGTTACAACATATACCACTAATGTAATTTTGGATGTTTAAATTTCCTGGATATTAGGTGTGCTAATGTTGATTAAAATTATTAATAAGAAACAGAGGGTAGACCGCACTACTAGTGTCAATAATAAAACAATGTTGATTGGAACTCACGGTGTAGTCTTGTATGCCAGAGCCAGCGGATGCAAAGTTCACTCCACCTAGCATTTGGTTTAGTTTGTTATTGAAGAGTAAGGCGGCGGTCCAATTGGAAATCCTAGAAACCTTGCTGATGATCATTAAAAGGAAAAGTATATTACATATCATACATTATAAGGAATGATATTCAAGAGAACAGGGAATTCTTTATTATTAAGGATAGAATATGTCATTTGAACTAGTTCTTATTTCAAGAGCTTTGAGCACAGTTCCCTCTAGTTTGATCAAGAATATATTGTGCAATGCAAATGGGAGAAATTGATGCATAGTATGCATTAATTACTCACCAGACAAATGCAACTATTTCATATATAGATGCAAAGCCAATAACTTTGGGAACACTAACTGTATTGTATTTGACCTAATCATAAAACTTTGAAGATCATAATAGTAAAACAAGATAGTTACATTTGTGTTTTTTTCTCTGAATTGAGAAAGGAATCTGCTTGGAACATTATTTTGGAAGTGTATACATGGAGTGTGGGTTAACCTACTTAGGCTGAGTTGTCGAGATCAACTACAATTAGATTTTATAACTTAAAATTTCAACATTACCATAGACCAGACACATCAGATAACTGAATTAGCACTGTATTTTAGCTGTTTAACATTAAAAAAAAATTCATGGCTTAGGCCAGGCCTATGCCTGTTTCTCCATGTCTCCGCCCTGCCTACCGATTTGTATACATAAAACGATAGAACTTTTTCATATATTCCTTGGTGATTTCAATGTTCTAAAAGCAATGCAAGAAATAAACTAACAAATATAGAGAGATCTCAAAATAAAGAAAGACAATATCAATGTAGTCTACACCGTTGAAGCCATTACTGAACCTCCCGGTTGCAATTCTCCCCGGAAAGTCGATTCCATTGTGTGCGAAATTGGATTTGTCTAAAAGTGGTACATTGAGGTCATTGTTGTTACCGTTATCGGCCAGAGAATCACCGAGCACAAAAATTGGTACAGTTGCTCTTGCTTTTGTCAGAACTAAGAGAATGGAAACAATGCCAATGCCAAAGAAGCTGGAAGGAGATGCCATATTTGGTATTGGGATGAGTTGGGCATAAGCAAGCTTCAATCCATGCAAATTTATATTGTGCTCTGCCTCGGGTGTTGACTTGGCACATTAACTTAAAATTCTTTGGATAGCCTTTTCTATAAGATATAAACACCGACTCATTACGGCCAATCGTCATTCAATCAGATTAATACTCAACATGTAAATTATTTATTGCAATGCCCATCAACTACTTTCTTCTATAAGTGAGTTTCTTTTTTTTTTTTTTAAATTGTCCTCGCTGATACAGTGAATAACAATTTTTTGTCCCCTTATTTAGCCTCAAAAAAAAAAAAAACAAAAAAAAAAAAACAAAAGAAGGTCCCTGCCGTCTGATCCTCTGATCTTTGAAGGAATGAGTGGTTCTGGCTTCGCTCTGCTTTTTAGTTGTTGATAAATATGTTAATGCTAACATGTACAGAACCAGAACGTGTTTCATTTTGTGGCAACTCACAGTGCGAAGTTTGGTAAAGAAACATATAACCATATTTCACAATAATAAGTCAGGTGGAATATTGCTATCATGCCAATGATGCCATCAGCAGAAGTATTTGCTCCATTACTAAAAGAGGAGACAATAAAGCAGAGAAGACAATAGAGCCAATTAAAGAAGAATATACAAGGGACCAATAGATCCAAGGTCTCTGCCAATCTATGGATGCAAAAAAAAAATCCAACCAAAAACCTCTAGTAAGTATGGTACTTTGAAAATTAAGATTAGTTTTACTCTATTAAAATAAGATATAATTTGAAACTTTTTTACTTTACTTGTAAAATGTATCGGAATTAATACGATACGGCCTCCCAAATTTTGTCTACTAACTTGTTAAAAACGAACATATGGAAACACATTTAAATTGTTTGCGCCTTTTTCAGTTTGATTTATTTTCCTTAATTTTCCAAAATCGTAATTCCAATACACCTTACAATTTTGATTATTTTCCCTTTTTTCTAAATGCATTCTATTTTCCCCTTAATTCCAACGGCATTTTCTGGTCTTTAGTTAATTTAAAATTTCTTGGGCCCATCTAGGAAATATGTAACGTAGACAAGTGCTAATGCATAGGTGTCCCATTCGTGCGGATGCCACATCGTGTGTGTCCCTTCTACGCTTGGTCCTTTCATTAATTTCAAATTTCTAGGGTCCATCTAGATAATATTAGTGCTAAATGATAATGCATGGATATCTCGTTTCCGCGTGTGCTGGAGTGCTGGAGTGCTGGGTCGTGTATTGTATGTTTGGATTATTGCGAAATTGTACAGTTTTGGGAATAAAAAGTGTTGTTCTTATTATTCTCGTGCATTTATAGATGGGAATAATACTGTTTCTAGCTATTTTCACTGTCTTACTGTTTCTAACAAAAACTATGGATCAATTATTGCAGGCTTCTCTTTCATATTATTTATTTATTTTTTCCTATTAACCCCCTTCAGCATAGAACCGTTTGAAATTCATTTAAATCGATTATTTCAAACACACGATCCAGATTAGTTTACAATTATAAAATAATCTTGTTTTGTTTTTCTAAAGTTCAATTCTCACTCTTTTCAACTCTAATTTTGTTTGTTCGGTATTGTTTTCAACTTCTCTTTCTAAAATTTAAAGTTCATGTTAACTGCAATATTTATATTTTGAGAAATTCTTTTAAAATGAACGACTGTGATCAAAATTCGGTTCATCAGTATTATAAATAAAGAAGCGTGGGAGTCCGGTTAAAAAATTTTTAGAAACAGTCGACACGGCATTTGCGCCGTTGGTTTATTTTTAGCGATCTGTTCGGTTCATTTACTCTTCTTATTTTCTTTTTCTTCCGATCCACCCTCCCAGTCTCTATTTAATTTTGTGCTAATCGGAGGTCCTCTTTCGCTTTCCTTCTCTTTTCCTCCTCCTCAAGTAGAACTACGTCATCGTCATATCAGGGCCTTGCATCCTCCCTCCGATCCTCCTCAGTCTACCTCAAACCTTTTTAAGCTTGCCCCCAAAACTAGGGTTTGTCCCCGCACCTTTGTTTCCTCCTTCTTCTTTCTCATCGACAAATAAAATTCCAAATATCATGTGATCGGCAAGGAAAGAGCAAACTGTGTTTTCTTTGCTCCGCACTTCTTCGCTCTGCTCTATTACTCTTCTTCGCACCATTTGTCAGTTTCAACCACCTACCCCTCACGGCCTCACCTCATTTCTCAGCGAGTCAGCGAGGCAGTTCCTTTTCTTGCAATCCATGGCTAGGTGCACAAATCCCAGTTGCTTGATTCTAACAAGGCAAGCTTTAACTTTTTTTATATTATTTAACTTTTTCGCATTTTTTCAACTTTATCTTTGAAGCTGGGTATTTGTTTTTGTTAGTCTCTTATATTAAAAATAAGTTTTTTCCCTTATTGTAATTGGTCATTCTTTTATCGAAGTCACGGAACGATCGCTATTAATAAATGATCAGACCTTTGCAATTTGATGTTTTACCATTTAAACCTACATCTTTTTTTGTCGAAATATGAATTTTGACTCTCTAATCAGGTTTTGTTTTCATCATGAATTTCTAAGTTTATATATGCAGTGATATTTGTGATAATGCTAATAAAATATAACATTATAACTATTTAGTGGTTTACATAATATATTAATAATGATTAATGGTAGTATAATATGTTTAATTGTTATTCAGTTCATTTAATGTATAATATGCTTGCTAAGATCGGCCATATAAGTTTGACTGATTTCATGTGCAAATTCCACTGGTAAATGGTTGGTTCCAGAATTTCTTTTTTTGTCGATCGGTTGCTCAGTTTGGTACATACTGTACCAGTAATGATGCATCTCTGAATCAACTGGTTGGTATGAGCAGGGTCCCTATTTTTTTCCTCTTTATTTGCAAGATTCCTAAACTCATTGACAAACGTTTCACAATTTTATCTCTGGATAAAGTACAGGAATGCATTTCTGATCTAGACCGAGAATGCTGTGCTAAAGAAAGAGCAGGAAGATCAGGTTGCTTGAAGTATCTGAAAAATCATATATTTCTATTTATAAAAACAATTCCATTACCAAAATTTCTCCCTTACTGAAATTATTAAATTTTTCTTTTTTTTTTTTTGGTGTCGTAGGTCAGTCATCATTCACGTAATGATGAGATAGCCTACTCAGGTTATTAATAATATTCAATATAGAGGTTTGCTTTTTTTTTAATCTCATTTTAAACTTACCTTCCTGATGATTAAGCATTTTTTTAATCCCATAATTTTACTGGTAAGCCTCTGAAGTTGATGTGGTAGCCTTTGATGGTAAGCATAATAAATAGATTAAGATCTCAAAACAATTGCTATTAATTGATTATTAATTGCAAGGTGGTTACTTTTTAAAAATGAGAGAATATGGTAAAGTTTGTTGTGAGTACATATAAAAAAGAGAAACACCAATATTCTTATACGGTTAAGTATATAATTTTGTTTAAAACTTTTTTATTTTTGTATGTTGATTTTAATTTTTTTACTATATTATACGATTTTGATATGCTGACTTAATTTAATTATTATTTATTATGTTTATAACCAATCTAAAAACATAAAGGGATCTATCTAGAAGGAAGGCATTGAATTTGGTCTCTTCAGTCCAAGCCATTATTGTTTTAAATATTTCTTAAAATAAGAATTAAATGTTTTAGAAAACCAAGGAGTCAGGACAGTTCATATTTTTAAAATTTAATAAAATTTAATGCTTTGGAAGTTTTATAGTCATCTTGGTTTCTATATATAAGTGCGTGTCTCCAGAAAATTCAGTTTTTATGCTAAACGGGTTCAAAATCTGAAAAAGAGGTTTTTTTTCTTTTTAGTATATAATTATATATTCACAGAAATTAACATAATTGATGATCTGATCATTATCTTTAATTTTTTGTACAGTTATATACATTTGAGCACTGTTGATAAATCTCTCAGCTTAGTGATTGAGTTCATGCCGTCATCCATACAAGGATATTTAAGATTTGGCAAGCAATTGATACGAAGAATGGTAGTGTGTGGGGGAATGAATTTTATTTTACTGGACAAAGAGGTATATCATTTTGTTATTATATTTATCTTTGTTTGAAATAATGATATGATTTGATCGTTATCGTTTTGTGATTGAAATGATGATCCTATCAAGAATGGACAAAAAGAATCACAAAAATGGTGATTTCAATCTCAATTTTTTAATTACACTCTAATTTCAATTGTTTTTTCATTAATGTGCAATTCTCCCATTTTGCATAGTCTGACATACTATATCATATAGAGGAAGTTTATTATGCACCATAGTGCATAGGGCATTCCGTGCACCACGGACTTTTTCGGGGGTATTTTTATAAATTTATAAATCTAATTTAGCCAATCTAATCTACATATTGAAATCTCATAGCAAACCAAATTTTACAATTTTTGAGATTTTATTACTATTTTTTTCGAATTTTCTAAAACATGCCATTTTTGGAATGTTAAAAATAGTATAACATTCCAAAAATGACATGTTTTAAAAAATTCGAAAAAAATAGTAATAAAATCTCAAAAATTGTAAAATTTGGTTTGCTATGAGATTTCAATATGTAGCTTAGATTGGTTAAATTAGATTTGTCAATTTACAAAAATACCCCCGAAAAAGTCCGTGGTGCACGGAATGCCCTATGCACTATGGTGCATAATAAACTTTCTCTATCATATATGCCGAGTGCTCTCTTTTACTAACAGATTGACACTGATAGCACAGAATTCTGCAACGTTAGAAGCCATAACTGATATAAAACCATTGGAGATACACTGGCAAAACAACTATACCTAGACCAAAATTTAATTTCTTCAAAGATCAGCAACAAGTAACCCACCACGTAGAGATGCCTATTGGTAGTGCCTGATATCAACAAGTAACCCACCACACAATAGAAAAAAAGTGCTATTTAATGCTTAGAAATTTTAAATAATTAATAGCTTTCCCTTAATCCTAGCAGCTTTTGTGCTCTTGCACATCACGGCCTATTCTTAACAACATGCCAGATGTTGAAGACTCAAAACTTTTACCCTTTTTTCTAGAACATTGGAAGGTGGATTTGAAGAGTGCAGAATTTTTTCTTAACATCGGAAGGTGGATTGGCATGGCTAATTAGATGGTAATAGTATGTAATATTTTTTGTACATAAATTCTCATCCATGTCTTTGGATCATGTCCAATGGTACCTTATTTTTTTTTTTTCTGAATAAAATGACAACGAGCCAGATAATGTAATTTGTAATTCCAAGTTTCCAACCATCCTTAATTTATGCAATTAATTCTTTTTTTTTTCTCTTTTGATTCCTTTGTCTATTATTATTGGGAGAAATTACTACAATCTTTAATGCAATTAATTATCTTTTTGCAAAATCTGAATCCTACTTATATCATTATTTGAGAAATTACAGTTCTGTTCCTCTCCTAATAATCATGTAAATTATAATCAATTTATTTTGGACTGAGAAAAATGGAGACAGTCAGGATCGAGCGAAGCTCGATATGCCCCTCTAGTACTTTATATCCATAGAAGAATTTCTCTTATAAATTATAATTTTTTTACGATCTTTTCCAAAGCTAGATTTGCACCTTTTATAGAGAAGACGAGATCTATCATTATGATTTATGAAATATGTTATTTATGATCTTTATTATTTTACGAGGGAGAAAGAGTTTTTTTTTTTTTATCTTTTAAATCTAGAGAGAGCCTTGTCCCGGGCGACATATCTCCTTCTATTTGACAATTTAACCCCTGGAATTTAAACAATTACACAGAGAGAGCAGTAGTGACTTTGATCTGTTGCTTTTGAAATTTTGAAATTAATGCCTTCTTTTTTTTTTTTTTTGAGATTTTTTTTTTATAATTGTGTAGGTCCATCCACACACACTCTTAACCAGTAAATTTTGGAACTCGAACCCTGATCTTTATGGAGCCAGATAAATACCTTAGCCAACTGTTATAGTTTTTTTTTAGATTAATGCCTTTGACCCTGTGTGATGCGGAAAAAAATCATGCACCCATACATGCTTGTTTTCATGGGTCATGACTCATGAGTCGCTGGCTCTCTAATTCGTTGTCATTTCCCCTGATTGCAACTTTTCATCCGCTATAACAGTTGTGAAATTTTAAATCAAGAAGATCCATTTTTATATTTCGGCTTGATTCACGTTGGGAGATATTATGTATATAATGAAACTTTATAGGTACGTTAAGAAAAATCTCATGATATTCATAATGAATATTTCCCTAATGTTAAAAAAAAAAATTCATGATAGTACGTCAAACAGATTTTTGTGCGTTCAAAATTTATTATATCTTATTTTATTGTTACAAAATTCAAATTTGTCAAGATAAATTCTGGTATCAAGAACAAATAACTATATACTGCAGCTAATAAAAAGCTTAGAAGCTAATTTATACATATAAGACAAATTTATAAGTAGAATAATTTTATATAAGACCATCAAAATAAAAAAAAAAGAAATAAACAAAAACTGAGTAATGTTACCTCTTGTCAATTAAAACAGAAAAACATAAAGAATAAAATATGCATACGCCGTCATCACCTAAGCATGAATTGGAATAAAGAATTAAATAATAAAAATGTTATTTTGAATATTAAATAAATTAGAAAAAGGTTACTATCCTAAATTAACGATTATTTCTCACCTATTTAAACGTCCATTATGTACACATATATATATTATGGGTTTCTCTTTCTAATAGAAAATTATAGCTCCTAAGCATTGAAAATAACAAATCAAATGGAAGTGTTTTTCCTATTAAGTCCAACTAACAAACTCAAATGAGTAACATTTTTTAGAGTCAAACCTGAAAAATAAATGTCTTATTACATACGAATGTACTAATAAAAGAATATAAAATGCATAAGAAAATAATGGCAGCTTTATTCTTATATATGTTCAGTGAATCTTTTATGATTCAATGAGCTGTTTGACATTAATAGGGGTAACCAAACTATTGGAACCATAGAGCTGAAACTGTATTGTTAAATTAGAGAGAGATTGTGTTGGATGAGCAATATCCCAATAAAAATATTCAGTCCTTCTTGAGCAGTAGGTTGCATTTGGATAACATGGCGTTTCCCCATTGAATTTTCCAGTTCCACAACAAGCACTTTTGAGCTCCTTAAATCCTGAAGATGTGATTAGGAAAAGATGAACAAACTAATATAGTTAGTTACAAATTAATATAACTTTAAACAAGTTGCTATGAGCTATCCTTATGTTACTGAGTCATTTTAGATAGTTATGTTCAGTTAATACAGTAATTAAAATTTTTTTCCTTATGTATGAGTTCTTTAATTTTGACATTGTTTGGTTTGTTAGGTTGATTAGATAAAGCACTGCTGCTTAACAAATCTGCTTCTGCAGGTTCTTTACTTTGCGTTCTATTTTGGAAGTTACAGATTGGCAATCTTGTATCAGACTTTTTTTTTTTTTTTTTTTAAATGGAGGCTACCTCAGGCCGCTTTTGATAAAAAAAAAAAAATGTATGAGCTCTTTAGCCCTCTATTTCTATCTTTATGAATTCAGCACTCCACAAAATCCATGATTATCTGAACTCTCTATTCGCTAATAAGAAAATTAAATAAAAAAGACAGGACAGAAAATTAAAGATGCCTATCGAATAAATTATCTTAAAAAGTAAATCCCTTACCAAATGAATCTGGCTTTGCTAAAATTTTAGTCGAAAGATTGTATAAACTCATATAAGAGTATTTAAATCCAGGAAGCTGATTGCTAAGCTGTTGTATTCGGGGCAATGCAGCCGCATTGAACTGGACAGATAACTGGTTCAATTCGTCAATACAGCCGCCTGTGGGGTTTCTGTTCCTTATATATGGCACACAACCTATCAAAATTGATCCTGATATTGCAAACTTCCTTGCCCCAAGCTTGTAAACCATCTACATATATAACATAATACAGGGCATTAATTATTTAAAATTTAATTCTCTTAAAAATTTTCTTTTCCGGTATTTCCTACCTACTAGCAGTATTATTGAATCTTGATAAACTATTATCATACTTTTTTTTATTTTTTATCTGGTTGGGTTGTTGGTAATGGATTGGGCAGCCACAGCAGAACAATACTAATTGTTAACATTTTCCAATCAATTGTTTCTTCCAGCACTACAGCTTCAGGTACTTCAGATATCTGATCTTATTTATTGTACTATTGGACTCATTTTTATTCTCTTCATGATAAAAAAACATGTGTATTATGTATAATTGTTTAATTTCTTCAATTTATTCTGCAGGTATATTTTGTATAATTTTTAACTCTAAATGAGATTACCGTTAGGTATCCTAAATACTCGTCGATGAGGTTCGAGATGAATTTTGTATTTGCAGTGCTGTTTGCAGCTCCAGTAACAGAGTAATATGCAAAGATGTCATTGTTCGCAGTTACAAAGCAGTAGAGAGACTTCGCCAGAATATCATTTACTATGCTTCCACCAAATATTTTTGCTAGAGCACGTTTAGTATCTACGAAGTACTTAACTTGGGTCGCCATGGTTAAGGTTCCGTTGCCCTGGTGAATTGATTCATCAATAAATTGCCTTATTGTTAGATGCATAAAAAGAGTATAAATATGGAAGTTTAATTCATAGTCCCTTAATTCACAACTCATACAATAAAAATGTGGAATATGATGAGCATCTTATATATGATGGACCACATTCAGAACTGATGATATATATTGAAAATTGGACTCCGCATATCTGGATTTTATATTACATAAAAAGAGTTAAGCCTCCAAACTTTATAGCCATACTACATTATTTATGTGGTTCGCCACACGATTTTAATTTTCTTCTTATTTAAACGAGATATATTTGGACATGTATAATGCGCAGCATAACGAAAAACAATGTAAGTATATATTTATGTTCCTCTATATGAATTATAATGGCTTTTCTTATTATTTATTGTAAATTTTGTTTGTCTTCAAAATATATATCTATTTTGTCTAAATTTTTGTTGGATAAAAGATGTCATTTTAATTTTTTTTTCAACAATAAATATTCTTTTTCAGAATGAACTTGAAAAAAACAGGTCTAGTGTACATGATAGTGATAGAATAAATACTGTAGTTTGAAGTATTCCTGAGCCACCAGAAGCGTAGTTGACCCCTTTCTTCATCTGTATAGCATTTCTGATAGAAAGATATGGCGGTGGACTTTTCACGAAACCGAGCTCCATTGCTGTAATTGACACAAAAAAACGCAGACAAATATCAATTCTACAACTTCTATTTCTTGAGTAGAATATAAAGTGCTCCTACTGTAGTTAAGCTTCAGTTCTACATTTTTTTATTTTTTTTAAATTAATATTATATGTTGTTCGGCGTTTTGTTTAGCTGGTGAAATCTTTCAATTCTAGTTGTTTTGTAATATTTGTGTACTGATACTTCGGATACCATATGCCTAATTGTTTGCTATATCCGTAAGGTGGATTTCAGATCTAATCCCGTACCAATGTATAGATGCTGCTTAGGAATGTTATAATTTTTTTCTTTTTTATAAAAAACCATGTTTGTTGACTTCGTATATATATGAGATCTTTCAATAATTAGATTTGGAGAAATAGTCACTTAAATCTTTAGGACAAATATTACTCACTAATGCTTACATAGGATTTTTTTTTTTCGATTTTTTGAAAGAAAAGTAGAGAATAACCACTCTAGAAAACAAGTTCTTAGCGGAAAAATGAGTGGGCTAAAAGGTCTGATGAACCTTTTGAAAATAATTAAGTAGGAATTTGAAAATTTGCTCGATTGATTTTTTATTTTTCGAAGCCATGTTGACAAGTTGCCAACAGCAGGTTGATAAATTGAAAAGAAAGTTGTAGTACAGTGTACAAGATACCAGCTCAAAAAGAAAGAAACAAAAGTAAATTGGATTAGTTCTATCATGTAATTGCGTGGAATTTTTTCTCAATAATTCCAAAAAATAATTTGAAATTACGCTTTCGGACTAATTCCTAAAATATTTACTAAAGTGTTCTAAATTGGGCCGCCACTTCAAATGTCGGCCAGGAAGCGATAGACCAGGTGCCGAAGTTAGATGTGGCGGCCTGATTTAGAACACTTTAGTAAAGATTTTAGAGTTTAGTCCGAAAACGTAATTTTAAATTATTTTTCGGATTATTAAGAAAAAAAATCCTAATTCCGTGGGAGCCATAAGAACCTCTCCAATTGCGCACCACTCCAGTAGCTCAACTTCAAAGAGCACTTTATGGAAAGATCGAATTTTATTATCCAGAATTACTCTACAACGGTGTTTCCATATTGATCAAGACGTTGCTCGATTGATATTATACATCCAGTGTGATGAAATAATAATTTTGGGGCCCAATTCGGTGTTTATGTTTTCAAGCCCTATTCAGTTGGAAATTTTATTGTCAGTTCATAGGCAGTTGGTAGGCCTGTCAAAACGGAAAATAAAAACATGCTGCCGTTTCGTTTCAGGAATTATAACCACCATCGGCAAATAAACCATCACGAGCCATCGCTAAACACAAAGTGAACACATACAACAAACAAGATAAACATATAGGCTAACAAAGTGAACACTTACAAACAAATAAGTATTATCATCTTTTGTTCAGATTTTTATATGTATATTGAACTTATTTTTATTAAACTTACTTGTTTGTATGTGTTCACTTTGATCGCTATATAAGTTCACCTTATCTATTCTATGTGTTCACTTTATATTTAGCGATGGCAGGGATGGTAAAACTGAAGATGGCAGTAATCAATTTTCGTTTCGTTTTCAGAAATAAAACGGAATTTGGCACCAATTTTCTTTGCCGTTCCAAAAAACGGAACTAAAACGGAACAGATAATTATACCGTTTTACCGAAATGGAACACGAAAATAAGGAATTATAATGAATGTGGCACCAATTTTCACTACCGTTTCAAAAACGTAACGGAAACGAAACAGTTATTTGGGTTCTGTTTCTTAAACTGAACGAAAATGGAATGTGGCATTTCGTGTGCGTTTGGCACGTTTGCCAGGCCTAGCAGTTGGGCAAGGTAATATAGCACGGTAATATAAATTCAATCAGACGGATTTTCTTCTTGATTGCACATATAAGTTTATCTTTTCATAATATTTAAGTTTATTAATTTTAAGTGTATATTCCATCTTATACCGTCAAGTAATTTGTATTTAAATTGAGTTGTTTGGTCGGTAGAAGAAACATATAATAACATTATCATTTTTTTTTTCTTTTCGGTTAATAGTAATGCTATCAATTGTTGTTAAAACAGAGTATTTATGTACTACTATAAAACTATTTATAGCACACAACCTGTTGCACCATCTGCAGGGATTTACATGGTTCTGTTTCAAGCTACTCAAATTATAATTAAATTTGTTCAAACGAATTCATAATAATCAGATTATAATAATAATATGATCGATGAATTATTATTTATAAAACCAATTAATATTACAATTGGATTTTAGTAACTAACCGAATTGATTTTAGGTCGTTTGGTTATACTATAGTTTAATGTTATTCTTTTTTTTCCCACCTATTTCCCTTTCCCGTTCAGCTCTTTAGTACTTTTTTTTTTTTAGTTTCTTTTCTAAAAATGAAATTACTAGTTGGAAAATCGCCAACTAACTACAAAAAAATAATAATAATCCAACTGATATGGCATCAAATAAAATATGAAAAGAATTAGTTTGAATTTGTCAATTTTTTTTTTTTTGAAGATAAATTGGGGACAAGCCTCCCAACTTATTTTTAAATTAAATGTCTATAAAGATCCCCGGCCATATTTCGAACCTGCGACCTGAATTTGTCAAGTTCTTGTCTATGCACTCCCACTTTTTGTGAATAAGGAAGAATCAAAATTATTGATTTCAGTACTGTAGTTCATCTTTTTATAGACTTTTTCCTTTATTATTGAACTTTCTACCTTTTTGTAGGTAAATTAAAAAATGCTATCACCTATGTGGACCATAAGGTGTACATCACTTCATCGTGCTTTGCATACATGCTATGAAGCACTTTAGGTTTGATCACGTTTTAAAATAGTTGCATAAAATAGTTGGGACGAACTTTCAGTAATTTTTTCTTGGGATTTATAAACAACCTACTGACCTAAATTAAGTTCCTGTTTGAAAATTAACATAGCATTATAAGAAGTACTGTTAGCTTAATCTTGCCAACTGTACCCTCTACCGGTATTTAGAAATTAATTGTCCAAAAATTTAGAAAGTAACCTTTCTTTTTCCCATTATTTATGGTAACATGTCTGTCCATTTCATGCACCTGTTTTCTTGTGTGTGTGTGTGTGTGTGATCGCACCGTTCGTTTGTCTAAAATTGGCCATAAAATAATAAGCTCAGTGATATTTTTAAAAATAAATTGATATATATTTATGAGTGTAGCTGATTTTTTTTAGTGGGTTTCTGCGTTTATTTCTTTTTGTAAGAAACTAGTTTTTTTTTTCACTTTCATTTTGTATTTATTATTATTTTATTTTTATGATTCATTCTGGTGCTTTAATTTATTAATAAAAAATCAATCAGCAATATGATAATTTCTTTCCAAAAAAAATGAATATTATATATACACACATAGTTTTGCTATGGTGAGTCGCGCTCAAAACTCCTAGATCTTGTTCAAAATGACCGATCTAAACCGTCCAATACGATCTCCCTATTGAAATCTCCATGCAGACCAAATTTTATATTTTTTGGAAAATTTTTAAGTATTTTTTTCGGATTTTTAAAAACTGCTGTTTTTGAACGGTTCAAAACTAATTAGATTAACGATTTAACTAACATTGCATGAAAATCATGTACATATGTTGTATTTGTGTGTGTGTAGCTGCTGTTTCGATTTTATAGAAACGGTGAATTTTTGGTCTTGGACTCCACTTAAATCATTGTCAAAGAAGAAAACAAAAATGTTGTGTGTATGTGTGCGCGCGCGTAGATAGGGACACGTTTTCTCTCTAGCTAATTAATTAACATATATCTTCACGCAAACAACTAATTTTGCAAGCATAGTTGCTGTATATGTTATCTAGCAAACTAACTATTTTCAACAGTAAAATGTTTTCAAGAATATGCTACGACCAACATAATGGAAAGCAAAACCTTTCATTTAAGTTTATTAATAGAAAGAATTAAGAAAAAGAACTGTTTTAAAATGGCAATAGAAAGGGTACCTATGAAGTCAATTCCGTTGAAACCATTACTAAACCTTCCGGTGGGAATCCGACCCGGGAAATCGATGCCATTGTGCGGAAAATTCGCCTTGGATATCATAGGAAGATCAAGATAATTGTTGTTACCGACATCGGCTAGTGAGTCGCCAAATACAAAGATAGCCGGTACGAGCGTACTCTCCACAGTTATAGAAAAGGAAAGAGCTAGAAACACAAAGGAAATGGCAGAGATAAACGAAGCCATCTATTTTTGTAATGAAGGAAGCATATATATCTAGCTAGGAGTTGGGTATATATAGTAAGCGGCATGCATAGTTATAGCTTCAAATCATGTTGTTTTTGTGGTTCTCATTTTTATATTGTTAGGCCCAGCGGCCAGTTCACTATCCGAAACAAGTTGGTATTTTTTTCTATCTTTTCTTTTTTAAAGATGAAAACGGCTACTCTGACCAAATCAGTTCACAAAACCACTTCACTATAAACAAGTCGATAAGAATATTTTCATAGTTACAGTCAGTGAGTAAACTCGCTAGTCATCTATTGACTATTATGCATTATTTTTTTTTAAAAAAAATTTATTTTGATGTATGATTATGTAAGTAGATCTTTTACAAGATAAGCTGAGTCTCACTGCCCTTAACGAACATCTGATTCAATCACTAACTGTTGAACTTAAATCTGAATCATCTTATTTTAATAAAAAAATTGAGATTAAATATTAACTAAGCTGACTATTACCTTGTACTAACATGTGGTACCAATGTGAATTTGAATTCCATCTCGGTGCATGCTAGTTGCGGTCAGGAATTGAGTGGTTACAAATTAATTGTTTCGTATTTCAAACAAAAAAAGGGGCCTTGTGCCCTTGTCCTAGTTGACCCACTTCAAATCACTTTCATAGGAAACTTAGCATGAAAGTTTTGGGTGCGATACTGCGAACGTGAGTTACTTGGCGAACTGCCCACGGGCTCATTACTAAAAAAAAAAAACAAGAAGAAGTTACTTGGAGAACGAAATCTTTCATCAATTAGTAAAATCATTGAACTTATGCATGAAGACTTGAACATAGATAGAACGCAAGTGTTACACGAAATGAAAATAATTTTGTCTGCAATAATTTCCAGCAGACCTCGAAAGGGACTTTCGCATGTATAATTATTTAAAATAGTCAAATTCGGCTGGCCCGCTTGTGTAACTAATTTTAGTTCGTCCAAACTAAAGCAAATACCTTGTACCGAGGTAATTGAATGTTAAAAATCCAAGATTACATCATGCTTATGTAATAATACACATCAATTTTTTATTATAATAAATAATTAAATATAAGTCCATACAGTGAATCGATTTTTCAAGTTAAGTATATAGATAGCACCTGTTCTCAATCATCAAATTATGCTTCTCTCATCTCTCCTCTTCTCATACAAGATTTAAATTAATTTCAACTCTCAGATGTCTTCCATGAGCCCTCAGTCGGGTAACTTTCTGATTTGATTTCGAGTTTTTTCAAGCCACAGAAATTTTAAAGTTCCAGAAGTTATTCTGAAAGAGTTCAGTGTCGGCAGATTGGAGATTGCATTGTCAATTCAGATCCCTCCTGCATCCAAATTTCATCCAAAAAAATAAAAAAAATAAAAATTCCCCATGGTTAGTCAAATCTGTGAAGATGTCACTAGATAGAGCAACCCATACATGGATTATTTGGATCTGCACAAATTGCCGATGTTAACTTTCTAAAAATCCGGAAGATTAAACATTGGATCAGAATTAAGTGCGGCCGTTTAACCCAGCATGGAGTCTAATACTAATCTTCTTTGCAGTCCTTTCATAAAAATAAATAAATAGTCTGAAAAATAACTTGAGATGAAAGATAGCATCAATCTTCATTGATGATATGACCCCTTCAATATTTCTTAAACTGAACGAAAACGGAATGTGGCATTTCGTGTGCGTTTGGAACGTTTGCCAGGCCTAGCAGTTGGGCAAGGTAATATAGCACGGTAATATAAATTCAATCAGACGGATTTTCTTCTTGATTGCACATATAAGTTTATGTTTTCATAATATTTAAGTTTATTAATTTTAAGTGTATATTCCATCTTATACCGTCAAGTAATTTGTATTTAAATTGAGTTGTTTGGTCGGTAGAAGAAACATATGATAACATTATCATTTTTTTTTCTTTTCGGTTAATAGTAATGCTATCAATTGTTGTTAAAACAGAGTATTTATGTACTACTATAAAACTATTTATAGCACACAACCTGTTGCACCATCTGCAGGGATTCACATGGTTCTGTTTCAAGCTAGTCAAATTATAATTAAATTTGTTCAAACGAATTCATAATAATCGGATTATAATAATGAGTGAGCCGTTTCTATTTTTTTTTTGTTCGAATTTAATAAGTTAGCCGTTTCTATTTAGTTTTTAAATTCTCAATAATCATTTGACCATACATAAAATGAAACTTGAATCCAAAAATACCATCAGAATACTAAGAATGGAGGTTATGCTGATGGCTAATTAGTATTAGTCTGACTAACTGGTACCAAACTAAAGATAAAGCGAGCTAGCGATGACTAAAAAACAAACACAAATAAAAATCAAACAGAGCTTTACTGGTAATGACCTAGTGGGGGCTGTGACTGTGCAGTGTTGGGAAAATTTTTTTGCTTAAGTGATTATGTGAACTGTGAAGTTCAATTAAAGCCGTCCATTTTGTTATTGGAGCTGTATTTGAAGTCTTAATGAACTGGTATTTTTATAATTGCATAATGATAATTGATTGAGCTGTATTCGAAGTCTTAATTGGAGTGATTGTTTCATTAAGACCAAATTGTTATTTTTCTTTTATTTCATCAGATGAAGACGAAGATCATCCAAAAGCTACTAAGGGCATCAAGACTTGTTTGAATTTCTTGATGTGCAGACCCAGGGATGCGCTAAAAGAATAGACTTGTTGAAGCATATTATTTTGTTAAAACTAGTATCATGTATAAAATTTTTGGTATCTTTGTTGATGTATATTGTTGCTTAGTTCTTTTGTTTTACCAAGAAATGTGAGAACTAATGTGTATGCTATCGATTATCATTTGTGTATTGCAACTATTTCATACTGAATAACTAAGAAAGCTAAGTTAGTCGAGAGATTTATCTGATCTTTGTCAAACATCAAAATATTTCTCATGAAAGCAAGGGTACACGTAAATTTCTTATGCCTTAGGGATGGTCCACAATATTTCTCATTTTCTAATGATACATTTTCTTATCACCTTCAACTTGTAAAAATGGTGACAAAATAGGAAGAAGATTGTATTTGCTGACGAAGCTGGCGGTGTTTTGTGCCATATCTTAAATAAAAACTCACTTGCAATTTAAAAAGGTCAAACATCAAAATACCATTTACGCATACACAGAGCAATTTCATCCAAACAAATTTTTGTATCAGTCATATATGACCCCATAGAACGTTAAGATATACCAGCTCCTCAAAGGGAAATAAATTAGAACTACACATTAGGTACGAACACAATTAGAACTACACATTAGACTGCCTTGTTGATTTTCTGCATATGTACAGTCAGAACTTGATTTTCTGCATTTTCTACACATTAGAAGTACACATTAGGTTGCCTTACTGGTACAGTACCACTGAAATCACTAATATCATTTTTACAAAATAACACTAAATATCATTTATGCAATTAAGCCCTTAATTTTTACAAAATATCACCATTCACTTCTTTAAACACTATACTACTATAATTTCTTTCATTATTTCTTTCAGCTTTTGCTACTTGCGAACGCCAGAATGCTTCACATCCTAAGTGCTCTTAGATATTCCTAAAATTACAAAAATATATATATATATATATTGATACCTTGATTTATGACATAAGGATTCTATTCATAAGATAATATCATAAACGCAATGGCAACACAGATTTCAAGGTAGCTGGTGTTTATTAACAAACAATTACGAGAAATCATGAATTGTAATATTTTGTAGGCTTATATTTTTAATCGTTGAAATTTTCAATACAGTAAGTGAAGTTACTGATGAGTCTATCATCCGCCTGGAACTTCCTTGAACGCTTCAGACTGAAAACATAAATATATATATTAATGTTCAGTTCAATTCAATGTTTGATAATGACTACCATGTTCATACAATTTCTCAATTTAACATTTGTAACCATACTCTATTTTGTAACATTTACGAGCTAAATCATCAGGACATGAAACAAGCAGCGTACCAACTACACATGACAATACCAGATCCAACAACAACGCGGAAACCGCCAAATAGCCTTGTCCCTAGTTTTCTTGGATTTACTAATAGATGAAACCATGTAAGAAGAGAGCATAAGCTTACTTAGAAGTGCTCTTTGATGAAGACAAAAACCCTTTCCAAAAGCTTCCAAACTGAGTCGATTCTTGCAGGTAGGTGGTCTCCAATTCATACACCTTTAGAATTACAACAAAAAATCAACACCGATAAAAAGACCAATTGATAGATGACCCACTACCAAATCTTTACTAACAACAAAGCCGGCTAGAAATGAGTCAATGACATTTTTTCACCACGTCAGATTGAACTTTCAAAGAAGTCTAATTGTGCATAGTGCAAGAAGTCCAACCACTGTTTCTTTTTTTTTTTTTCTTTCTTGAATTAGAAAATATCAAAATTTCAAAATACATAAAGCTAAAACTATACCAGCTCCAACTGTTTTTCCTTCGGTTATCAATACCGTTCAATTAAATTGCAAAGTAATTATCACTAAAAATTCATGAAGACCTGGAGTTCAATTTCAATGGATTGGGAAAACGAAGGGGAAATATTTACCTGTAACCACCGAGCTTGACTTTTGAGAAAGGTGAAGAGAGAGAGGTGACAAAGGCGAATACCTGTTACCAGTATGATGAACTCATATCACTTGTAAAGCAATCACTCATATCGGTTTGTACCTGTCAGGCTGTCACCATGGGGAGGCAGAGAGACGGACAGGAGGCAGAGAGGCGACGAAGAACTAGGGTTTGCTTCGAGAGGAAGAAAGTTGCGGAGGATCGATTTCCTGCGATTCGCTTCGACGGATTCGCTTTATGAAGAACTGGCGATTCTGTGGATGGTTCTGGAACTGGGTACACGAACGAACAGAAGCGTATTATACTATTATACGTATTTTTCTTTTTTTTTTGGATGGAACTTCCATCCAAAAAAAGGGATTAGTGAGATCCGACCGTCCGTTTAGATCGGACGGCTCCTATTATGAAACGACCAGTGGTCATTTTTTTTGCAAACGACCAGAGGATCCGGATTCCCCTTTAAGGGGTCGTTTGAATGGGCTAGGAATAGCCAATTCCTAGGAATTTCATCTCTCTCACAAAGTTACACACTTTCCAACGTTTTATTCCTAAAATCCTTATTCCTTCCTAGGAATTGGCTATTCCTAGCCCATCCAAACGACCCCTAAGGTGTGTTTGGGTGTGTGCCGAATAAGTAATTCACCCAAAAGCTTATTCGTGTACCACCCCAAATTCGGAACGAGCAAACCCAATAAGAAAGTGAATTGCTAATTGGGGCTCTTGGGACCATTTGGATCGCTTAGGAATAAGAGGAATAGTCTCTTCCTAGGCAGAAATTTATTCCTAACCATTCCAACTCTTTACAAAGGTACACACTTCCCAATATTTTCCGTCTAGGAATAGACTATTCCTCTTATTCCTAAGCGATCCAAACGGCCCCCTTATTACTTGTTTTTACTGTTTCTTCTTTATATAAATGAGTTGCATTTTATGTGTCTAAAATGAAATTAGAAAAATAATTAAATACTCAACTATTCCGTCCAATCTAAAGTAGTATGATCGAGTTATATAGTTTAATTTTTAAAATGCAAAACTAATTGAATGCACAATACTGATGTCTCCATACAACCATAAGAACTCTTGAATCAGAAATTCCTCAAACAATTAGAAAGAAACAAAATCTGTTATAGTCTGGTTACTGGTAAAACGGAAGATCAAGTGTCCTTTTTAGGATTATTCATCTATAAATATGTCATGCGCAAAAGACGATCGTTACATTATCCATATGTCGCAAAAGACGATCGTTATATGGAAGATTTATTCAACAAGTTGCTATAAAGAAAGTGACCCAAATATCTTATTGAAAGAAAGCCACATATACTAAGACCTCCATTGTCATTAAATATCACGTCAATTTTCTAACTAATATAGTTATCGTGGTGGAATTAGTTGTACTCTGAAAATGGGCATGAGTTCATAATGAGTTTAAATAGTCCCTTTGAAAGTTATTTTGCAGACTATTTATTTATTTGTATTAAAGGACTGCAAAGAAGATTAGAATTAGACTCCATGCTGGGTTAAACGGCCGCACTTAATTCTGATCCAACGTTTAATCTTCCGGATGTTTAGAAAGTTAACATCGGCAATTTGTGCAGATCCAAATAATCCATGTATGGCTTGCTCTATCTAGTGACATCTTCACAGATTTTTGGTACGTTAAGAAAAATCTCATCATATTCATAATGAGTATTTCCCTAATGTTGAAAAAAAAAAATTCATGATAGTATGTCAAACAGATTTTTGTGCGTTCAAAATATTATTATATCTTATTTTATTGTTATAAAATTCAAATTTGTCAAGATAAATTCTGGTATCAAGAACAAATAACTATATACTGCAGCTAATAAGAAGCTTAGAAGCTAATTTATACATATAAGACAAATTTATAACTAGAATAATTTTATATAAGACCACCAAAATAAAAAAAAAAAAGAAATAAACAAAAACTGAGTAATGTTACCTCTTGTCAATTAAAACAGGAAAACATAAAGAATAAAATATGCATACGCCGTCATCACCTAAGCATGAATTGGAATAAAGAATTAAATAATAAAAATGTTATTTTGAATATTAAATAAATTAGAACAATGTTACTATCCTAAATTAACGATTATTTCTCACCTATTTAAACGTCCATTATGTACACACACACACACACATATATATATATATATATATATTATGGGTTTCTCTTTCTAATAGAAAATTATAGCTCCTAAGCATTGAAAATAACAAATCAAATGGAAGTGTTTTTCCTATTAAGTCCAACTAACAAACTCAAATATATGAGTAACATTTTTTAGAGTCAAACCTGAAAAATAAATGTCTTATTACATACGAATGTACTAAAAGAATATAAAATGCATAAGAAAATAATGGCAGCTTTATTCTTATAAATGTTCAGTGAATCTTTTATGATTCAATGAGCTGTTTGACATTAATAGGGGTAACCACGCTATTGGAACCATAGAGCTGAAACTGTATTGTTAAATTATAGAGAGATTGTGTTGGATGAGCAATATCCCAATAAAAATATTCAGTCCTTCTTGAGCAGTAGGTTGCATTTGGCAAACATGACGTTTCCCCATTGAATTTTCCAGTTCCACAACAAGCACTTTTGAGCTCCTTAAATCCTGAAGATGTGATTAGGAAAAGATGAACAAACTAATATAGTTAGTTACTAATATAACTTTAAACAAGTTGCTATGAGCTATCCTTATGTTACTGAGTCATTTTAGATAGTTATGTTCAGTTAATACAGTAATTAAAATTTTTTTCCTTATGTATGAGTTCTTTAATTTTGACATTGTTTGGTTTGTTAGGTTGATTAGATAAAGCACTGCTGCTTAACAGCTCTGCTTCTGTAGGTTCTTTACTTTGCGTTCTATTTTGGAAGTTACAGATTGGCAATCTTGTATCAGACTTTTTTTTTTTTTTTAATGGAGGCTACCTCAGGCCGCTTTTGATAAAAAAAAAAAAAAAATGTATGAGTTCTTTAGCCCTCTATTTCCTTTATGAATTCAGCACTCCACAAAATCAATGATTATCTGAACTCTCTATTCGCTAATTAAAAAATTAAATAAAAAAACAGGACAGAAAATTAAAGATGCCTATCGAATAAATTATCTTAAAAAGTAAATCCCTTACTAAATGAATCTGGCTCTGCTAAAATTTTAGTCGAAAGATTGTATAAACTCATATAAGAGTATTTAAATCCAGGAAGCTGATTGCTAAGCTGTTGTATTCGGGGCAATGCAGCTGCATTGAACTGGACAGATAACTGGTTCAATTCGTCAATACAGCCACCTGTGGGGTTTCTGTTCCTTATATATGGCACACAACCCAGGAAAATTGATCCTGATATTGCAAACTTCCTTGCCCCAAGCTTTTAAACCATCTACATATATAACAAAATACAGTGCATTAATTATTTAAAATTTAATTCTCTTAAAAATTTTCTTTTCCGGTATTTCCTACCTACTAGCAGTATTATTGAATCTTGATAAACTATTATCATACTTTTTTATTTTTTATCTAGTTGGGTTGTTGGTAATGGATTGGGCAGCCACAGCAGAACAATACTAATTGTTAACATTTTCCAATCAATTGTTTCTTCCAGCACCACAGCTTCAGGTACTTCAGATATCTGATCTTATTTATTGTACTACTGGACTCATTTTTATTCTCTTCATGATAAAAAACATGTGTATTATGTATAATTGTTTAATTTCTTCAATTTATTCTGCAGGCATATTTTGTATAATTTTTAACTCTAAATGAGATTACCGTTAGGTATCCTAAATACTCGTCGATGAGGTTCGAGATGAATTTTGCATTTGCAGTGCTGTTTGCAGCTCCAGTAACAGAGTAATATGCAAAGATGTCATTGTTCACAGTTACGAAGCAGTAAAGAGACTTCGCCAGAATATCATTTACTATTAGAAAATGAGAAATGTTGTGCAATAATGATAATTGATTGAGCTTAGAGATGATCCACAATATTTCTCATTTTCTAATGGTACATTTTCTTATCACCTTCAACTTGTAAAAATGGTGACAAAATAGGAAGAAGATTGTATTTGCTGATGAAGCTGGCGGTGTTTTGTGCCATATCTTAAATAAAAACTCACTTGCAATTTAAAAAGGTCAAACATCAAAATACCATTTACGCATACACAGAGCAATTTTACTTATCCAAACAAATTTTTGTATCAGTCATAAATGACCCCATAGAACGTTAAGATATACCAGCTCCTCAAAGGGAAATAAATTAGAACTACACATTAGGTACGAACACAATTAGAACTACACATTAGACTGCCTTGTTGATTTTCTGCATATGTACAGTCAGAACTTGATTTTCTGCTTTTTCTACACATTAGAAGTACACATTAGGTTGCCTTACTGGTACAGTACCACTGAAATCACTAATATCATTTTTACAAAATAACACTAAATATCATTTATGCAATTAAGCCCTTAATTTTTACAAAATATCACCATTCACTTCTTTGAACACTATACTACCATAATTTCTTTCATCATTTCTTTCAGCTTTTGCTACTTGAGAACGCCAGAATGCTTCACATCCTAAGTGCTCTTAGATATTCCTAAAATTACAAAAAAAAAAAAAAAAATATATTGATATCTTGATTTATGACATAAGGATTCTATTCATAAGATAATACCATAAACGCAATGACAACACAGATTTCAAGGTAGCTGGTGTTTATTAACAAACAATTACGAGAAATCATGAATTGTAATATTTTGTAGGCTGATGTTTTTAATTGTTGAAATTTCTGATACAGTAAGTGAAGTAACTGATGATAAACTGATGAGCCTATCATCCGCCTGGAACTTCCTTGAACGCTTCAGACTGAAAACATAAATATATTAATGTTCAGTTCAATTCAATGTTTGATAATGACTACCATGTTCATACAATTTCTCAATTTAACATTTGTAACCATACTCTATTTTGTAACATTTACAAGCTAAGTGATCAGGACATGAAACAAGCAGCGTACCAACTACACATGACAATACCACATCCAGCAACAACGCGGAAACCGCCAAATAGCCTTGTCCCTAGTTTTCTTGGATTTACTAATAGATGAAACCATGTAAGAACAGAGCATAAGCTTACTTAGAAGTGCTCTTTGATGAAGACAAAAACCCTTTCCAAAAGCTTCCAAACTGATTCGATTCTTGCAGGTACGAGGTGGTCTCCAATTCATACACCTTTAGAATTACAACAATAAATTAACACCAATAAAAAGACTAATTGATAGATGACCCACTACCAAATCTTTACTAACAACAAAGCCGGCTAGAAATGAGTCAATGACATTTTTTCACCACGTCAGATTGAACTTTCAAAGAAGTCTAATTGTGCATAGTGCAAGAAGTCCAACCACTGTTTCTTTTTTTTTTTTTTCTTTCTTGAATTAGAAAACGGCCGCACTGAATTCTGATCCAACGTTTAATCTTCCGGATTTTTACAAAGTTAAGATCGGCAATTTGTGCAGATCCAAATAATCCATGTATGGGTTGCTCTATCTAGTGACATCATCACAGATTTTTGGTACGTTAAGAAAAATCTCATGATATTCATAATGAGTATTTCCCTAATGTTAAAAAAAAAAAATTCATGATAGTACGTCAAACAGATTTTTGTGCGTTCAAAATATTAATATATCTTATTTTATTGTTACAAAATTCAAATTTGTCAAGATAAATTCTGGTATCAAGAACAAATAACTATATAATGCAGCTAATAAAAAGCTTAGAAGCTAATTTATACATATAAGACAAATTTATAAGTAGAATAATTTTATATAAGACCATCAAAATAAAAAAAAAGAAATAAACAAAAACTGAGTAATGTTACCTCTTGTCAATTAAAACAGAAAAACATAAAGAATAAAATATGCATACGCCGTCATCACCTAAGCATGAATTGGAATAAAGAATTAAATAAATGTCTTATTATATACGAATGAGTAACAATTTTTACAGTCAAACCTGAAAAATAAATGTCTTATTATATACGAATGTATTAAAAGAATATAAAATGCATAAGAAAATAATGGCAGCTTTATTCTTATAAATGTTCAGTGAATCTTTTATGATTTAATGAGCTGTTTGACATTAATAGGGGTTACCACGCTATTGGAACCATAGAGCTGAAACTGTATTGTTAAATTATAGAGAGATTGTGTTGGATGAGCAATATCCCAATAAAAATATTCAGTCCTTCTTGAGCAGTAGGTTGCATTTGGCAAACATGGCGTTTCCCCATTGAATTTTCCAGTTCCACATCAAGCACTTTTGAGCTCCTTAAATCCTGAAGATGTGATTAGGAAAAGATGAACAAACTAATATAGTTAGTTACTAATATAACTTTAAACAAGTCGCTATGAGCTATCCTTATGTTACTGAGTCATTTTAGATAGTTATGTTCAGTTAATACAGTAATTAAAATTTTTTTCCTTATGTATGAGTTCTTTAATTTTGACATTGTTTGGTTTGTTAGGTTGATTAGATAAAGCACTGCTGCTTAACAGCTCTGCTTCTGTAGGTTCTTTACTTTGCGTTCTATTTTGGAAGTTACAGATTGGCAATCTTGTATCAGACTTTTTTTTTTTTTTTTAATGGAGGCTACCTCAGGCCGCTTTTGATAAAAAAAAAAAAAAAAATGTATGAGTTCTTTAGCCCTCTATTTCCTTTATGAATTCAGCACTCCACAAAATCAATGATTATCTGAACTCTCTATTCGCTAATTAAAAAATTAAATAAAAAAATAGGACAGAAAATTAAAGATGCCTATCGAATAAATTATCTTAAAAAGTAAATCCCTTACTAAATGAATCTGGCTCTGCTAAAATTTTAGTCGAAAGATTGTATAAACTCATATAAGAGTATTTAAATCCAGGAAGCTGATTGCTAAGCTGTTGTATTCGGGGCAATGCAGCTGCATTGAACTGGACAGATAACTGGTTCAATTCGTCAATACAGCCACCTGTGGGGTTTCTGTTCCTTATATATGGCACACAACCCAGGAAAATTGATCCTGATATTGCAAACTTCCTTGCCCCAAGCTTTTAAACCATCTACATATATAACAAAATACAGTGCATTAATTATTTAAAATTTAATTCTCTTAAAAATTTTCTTTTCCGGTATTTCCTACCTACTAGCAGTATTATTGAATCTTGATAAACTATTATCATACTTTTTTATTTTTTATCTGGTTGGGTTGTTGGTAATGGATTGGGCAGCCACAGCAGAACAATACTAATTGTTAACATTTTCCAATCAATTGTTTCTTCCAGCACCACAGCTTCAGGTACTTCAGATATCTGATCTTATTTATTGTACTATTGGACTCATTTTTATTCTCTTCATGATAAAAAAACATGTGTATTATGTATAATTGTTTAATTTCTTCAATTTATTCTGCAGGCATATTTTGTATAATTTTTAACTCTAAATGAGATTACCGTTAGGTATCCTAAATACTCGTCGATGAGGTTCGAGATGAATTTTGCATTTGCAGTGCTGTTTGCAGCTCCAGTAACATTGTAATATGCAAAGATGTCATTGTTCGCAGTTACAAAGCAGTAAAGAGACTTCTAACCTTTATTTCTAAATTAACATAGGTCCCTCTTGTAAACTGCAACAGTACGAACCAATAGTTCTTGTACTCGCTGAGTAACACACAATGAGTTTTTGTCATTGGCAAACAATTTTGAGCAGAAGAAATAAATTACATACTGTAACTCTTGTAACTAGAATACTGCTCTTGATCCTTCTTTGATATTACCAGATCCAATCCATTTTGTAGAGAATAAATCATAATCTGACAAAAAAAAAGTGTGAAATAATGTGCATATAGATTGAAATTACAGTAATAATAGATGGATTGGTTGATTACCTGCTCGGCTACCAGATTCTTGAAATCTAGCAAAGCAAGTCCAAACAGTCTCTTACTGCAATCTCAGCAATATGGCGATTCCTCTGGTATATTTATTAAATTTCGTTGCCTACCAAATTCCAAAAATAAAATCCAAAACAAGGGCGATCGAAAAATCAAAAGCCAATTGATCAGACCAAAGTTATGTCAAAACCGCACAAATAGGAAATCAACTCAAAGATTTGAACTAAAAAAATAGAAAATCAAAACAAATAGACTTGAATTCACCTCGCACACACCATAACCCAGAGTTCTCTTAATTAGGTCTAATGCGCCCGTAGATTGTCGGACACCGGTAGATCTGAGTTCTCTCAGACTGATGCACTCTGGCACTCGCACTTTCTCTCTCTCTTCCTAGTGCCCTGCCTCGTTGTCTATCCAAAACCCTATACTTAAGAAGAGAGAAACAAAGAGGCATTTTGCAGGGAGATTTCCATATGCCAAATCAAGTTGTCAAATCTTCCTTTTCTGGCAGCAAATCCTAAAGCGATTTGGGGAGATTTCCAGGCGTCGAAAACTACCCTTTTTCAGGCCTGTTCGAGATAGGGGGAGCGAAGGTGAGACAGCATTCGGAGGAGAGAAAGCATCGTGGTTTTCCTTCTTGATTTGTTTTGGTTTCCTTCTCTGAAAATTTCGATGGGAAAGAACGGCGGAAGGGAGAGGGAAGGGGAAGTACGCCTGCTTAGAAGGAAAGAGATCGGATATGTAAAAGGCACGGAGATGAAAAATAACCTAGAGTGGAACGGATTTTTAATGAAAAGCGAAAAAATGAAAAAAAAAAAAAGAAAAGTAAAATTCACGGAGACTCGAACCCTCGTACCGTGCGGTTTAAAGCCAGCGTCGTTCCGCTCCGACAGCGAATGTTAACATGTTAACAGTTTTTGTAAGATCATTAGAGTAAAAAATAATATGTGCTTGTTTACGTAGCACGAGAATAATAAGAGAAGGAAGCGGCAGTTATGTTTTTCAAAGGAAAACACTCATAAAAGAAAATTGTGTTCTGAACAAAACTTGCGGAGATTGCTTTGAGAAATTAATCTATCATCAATGATCGGATTTATTTATTTATTTTGCGCTTTGATCATGTATCAATGAATTGCAAATTTTATAGAAAAACTATATGAAATGTATTGCTCATTAAATTAAATTAGACCAACAGTTTTGAATTTTAGATTTTAAAATATTAACGAAAAATTGAAAATATAAAATTGTGTCATTTAGCGACAAAAAAGTGATGGCACTAGAAATATTTATTGTATTTTATTCCTATTTTTTTGGCACGGAGTTCGTTTTTTTAATTATATTTTTGTTTTTACATGAGTTCGCTGTTGTAGTTAACCTGTCAAACGTTAGAAACATCCACGGAACAGACGTGTTTCGTTCCAGTCAACGAAACAAAAATTTCTTCCGTTTTCGTTCCGTTTCGTCAAACGAAACGATTTTCTGTTCCGTTTAATGTTCCGTCCTTCATTTCCCTTTGATTTCAACCCATTTCCGTGTTTCGTTTCAGTAACGTTCACAAATTTTAGTTCTATTTCTGAAAATGGAACACATTTCCTCTTTCGTTTAACATTATGTTTGGACGGAACGGAAACGGAAATGTTAAAACGGTTCGAAATTGACAGGTCTAGTTGTAGTCCTGTAGATGTGCTGTTCTACCATCATGCCGAATTTTTTGTGGACTGTCAAATAATAAAGTATGGGAAACCCAATGCCTTCCTATCTCATGATGGGGAATTGCTCAGGCCAGGCCCTCCTTACTCATTCACTCCTCCATTTTTTTGAAAATGACAAAAATATCTTCTTCTCCAACGCTAAAGTCTGAGAAAACTAAAATGGGAGAGAAGGGTATTTTGGTCTAATTGGGAGTGATTGGGTTAGAAGGGCATGTCCTAAGCAATTCCCCTGATGATGATGTCTGTCTCTCCAATCTCGTGAAGTGTATAAATTTTGATTTCTACTGCTACTTTTACCGTGGCTCAAGTTTTGGATAAAGTATGAAAAATGCTTAGTCCAAATTTCATCTGTGCCAGACTTAAAACTGTAATATTGGACGAATAGTGATTTGTGATAATGCAGCTCTAATTTGGACAAACTCGAATATCATTCTTGTGTCGATTACACCAATTTGTTGCTATTCATCTTTCCTTGAGCTCATTCGTTGCAAGCAGATCTAACTCATCAGTCATCACATACATGTTTGTTCGTTTGCAGATCGGCGGATCGATTCGGACTTCGGATCAATGATTCGATCCAACCATAGGGATAAGATCCTCTCATGGACGAGACCGTGTCTGGCTGTTTCGACACTCCAAATGTCTCTGTTCTTGATTAAATGAGTAAACTCATACTGAGTGACTTCTTATTTAGGAAGAAATGAATTACTATGCAAATTCAACGAGTTATTATTCATATTCAATATTACTATTCTTTTCGTTCTTTCTCCAAATCTCACAAATAAAAGCACTCGGTAATTTTCTGATTCAAGGTATAATTCCGCATACTTTTAATTTTAATTTTAATTTTATTTATTTATTTTAGAAATGCTGTATTTTATGTCATTATGGTAGGAAAGGCCACTGTACCTAGATTTGGCAAAATGTTGTTTAAAGGAAATTAAATTAACAAACGGCAAGCAATTAAATTACCTTGTCACAGACAATTATTTTCATCCATACTATTCTATACAGAAGTTTGCATGTTGTTCTGAATATGCATCTACTTATATTGGTAGACTGCAACTGAAGATTGCGTTCTCATATACAAACATGAAACATGTCTACCCATTGAACATAGCTAAGAGTTCAGTGATGGTCCTGCTCAACTCTTCCTGATTCCAATTTTTGAGAATTGACATACTTCAGCACTGCTTGGGTTGACTGTCGAGCAAAAAACTTCTGTCTAAGCAGCACATATGGGTATCCTATAACTGAAAGGATATGTGCCGGTTTCGATAAGGGGAGTTATCTCATACCAAACTGTCATTTTCATCCCACTCAACAGAGAACCTCTCTTCTCCAGCCTACAAGACAAATTCAACACAATAACAGTCATTTCAGAACTCTCCCAATCTTGATAGTCAATCATAAATGTATGTTCTGAACTTTAACACCCCTGATTTATGGGCTTTTTGGGCTCAAATAGCCCGGTGGTGTGAGTTTGGTCCAAAACATTTGCTGCCGAAAAAATTAAAACTAACGTTACTGTTCACACGAATATCGAAAAAAACGTTTAAAAATTCGAAATTTTAAAACTAACGTTGTTAGATCGGCAATCGGAATGCCGATGTTGGAAATTGCTTAGATCGGCAATTGGAATGCCGATCTAAGCTTAGATCGGCATTCCAATTGCCGATCTAAGCCAAAAGCCGCCAGCGACCCTCCTCCCCCCTCACGCTCCAGGTGTGTGTGTTTTTTTTATATAATTTAATTAGTTTATTTATTTAATTTAATTAGTTTAATTAGGTAATTAATAGAAAAAATAATTAAAAAATTACTAAAAAATCAGAATAAATATAAATAATTATAATATGTAATTTGAAATTTTTTATATAATTTAATTAGTTTATTTATTTTATTTAATTAGTTTAATTAGGTAATTAATAGAAAAAATAGAATTAATATTGAAAAAATAATTAAAAAATTACTAAAAAATCAGAATAAATATAAATAATTATAATATGTAATTTAAAAATTTTTTATATAATTTAATTAGTTTATTTATTTAATTTAATTAGGTAATTAAGATAAAAAAATAGAATAAATATTGAAAAATTGATAGAATAATTTTTTAAATGTAGAAAAATTTTTTAAAAAGAGACAAGCAGCGCTTCTAGTCGAGCTGAGTTTTTTTTAATATTTATACATTTAATTAATTTATTTTATTGAGAAAATAGGAAATGTTGTTGTATGAGAAAATACAAAATGTTGTTGTATGAGATTGAAAATGTTATTGTATGAGATTGGATTGAAAATGTTGTTGTATGAGATTTGGGTTTGTAATTAGGGGGGATTTGGGTGTTTTTTTTTCGGAAACACTCTAGGTATAGGGGAGATGCTGCCGAAATTTTATTAGATTTTTTACATTTTTAATTTTTATTGCAGTGTAATAAAAATGCCACCGAGAAGAAGAGTACCAGAGACATCAGAGGCACCACCTCGTAGATCTACGAGGCTTCGTGGAGATGTGGGCGCTTCTACATCTACCGATGCCGAGGCTTCTACATCAGCCGGTCCTGTTGTTCCCCCCGGTCCTGTTGTTCCTCCCGGTCCTGTTAATGCAGATCGTCTAAATTTATCCTTTAACGATGTAACTTTTTCGCACTTTCAGAAAGACTTTTCAACGAAACATTTAAAAAAACGACAAAAATAATCAATTAATAACTATCAATTAATAATTAATTAGATTAATATAAATTAATAACTATCAATTAATAATTAATAATTAATTGTATAAATTTACATTAATATAATCAATGATAACTATCAATTAATAATTAATTAGTAATTAAAATTAATTATATAAAAAAATTTCAAATTACATATTATAATTATTTATATTTATTCTGATTTTTTAGTAATTTTTTAATTATTTTTTAATATTTATTCTATTTTTTCTATTAATTACCTAATTAAACTAATTAAATAAAATAAATAAACTAATTAAATTATATAAAAAATTTCAAATTACATATTATAATTATTTATATTTATTCTGATTTTTTAGTAATTTTTTAATTATTTTTTCTATTAATTACCTAATTAAACTAATTAAATTAAATAAATAAACTAATTAAATTATATAAAAAAAACACACACACCTGGAGCGTGAGGGGGGAGGAGGGTCGCTGGCGGCTTTTGGCTTAGATCGGCAATTGGAATGCCGATCTAAGCTTAGATCGGCATTCCAATTGCCGATCTAAGCAATTTCCAACATCGGCATTCCGATTGCCGATCTAACAACGTTAGTTTTAAAATTTCGAATTTTTAAACGTTTTTTTCGATATTCGTGTGAACAGTAACGTTAGTTTTAATTTTTTCGGACATTTGCTGCTGTTTACTTGTTTTTAAGTTTATTATTGTGCCCATTACTGGCTGCATTTTTTTTTGCGAGTTAATATTAACTGAACCATAATCAGTGTAATTGTACAAAAGATAGTAGTTCAGAGAGATCAATAGACAAAAAAATAAGAGCGCTGACAGATATGCTAGAAATCACACATGTTAGGTGTAACTCAAGCTTATATTTAATAAATTAATTGTACCACATCTTAGTAATATATTAAGTTTTCACTGATAACTGAGTACAAGGATGTCAAACAAAAGGAACAAAATAAATAAATAATAGATCATTTTCTATGATTAAGCTTATTGACAAGTTCAAATTGGATCCACATTCTCTTGGAACAGGAGCCTTGACCTGCATCAAAATTCAAGCTAGAATGGATTTTGATGCTGTGATGAGGTACTCGAAGGAATCCTAATTACTACAAAATAACATGTAAGAACACCCAATCCAGATTTTAATATGACTCGATATATTGAGAACCCATAACCAGCTTTTTTATGTTATTTGGCGTGGAGTAAATTGGCGAACCATAGAAGGCCGAATGTGCCGTTATCCTGGATATAGCTTGTGTTGGGTGGAACCAGTCCCAGAAAAAGTGGTTATTTCTGTTGGTACAATATGTGGCATTCTTTGTGCACTGGATTTCTCCATTGAACTTCCCACCCCCACAGCATGCGTTCTTTATATCCATAATGCATGCCTAATAGAAAAATAAATATTAGATTGCCATTTTTACAAAGCGTGACAATTCCAGCTGAGATTTTCTATATAAATAACAAGAACACGATTTAGAATATGTAAATTATCTCCAAATTGGTGATAATTGGAACAAACTCTTTTGCTTTCACTTCATGAGTTATGACTAATATGCACATAAACTTGAATTTATTTTAAAGCTAGCTTGTACCTAAACAAAAATTGCTGTTTGATATGAGATCATAATTTCATGTTTTCCCTTTTTATACTAATTTTTTTTTTTTACATATGGGGATTGACTATTAATTAACCTTTTAGCAGTATGTCTAGTGCTTGTCACTGGACAATTAAGCGCGCTATACGATGGTAAGTCCATATTTAGATTTAGAAACATTTGAGGAGATTCCTCACCGTATTTAGTTGGGTTCTCCCTGATGTCAGATGATATGCGGTATATGTCTGAGTAGGAGTATGTCATTTCTGGAAGCTGTGAAGTCAGTTGCCTAATTCTCAATGTGGCAAGCGTATTGTACTGCATGGACAACTGGTTCATAATGTCAATACAAGTCCCTGCTGGGTTTCGGCTAGTTAGAAATGGCACACAGCCAACCTGTGCCGTGCCAGCTATATAAAATTTCCTTGCACCAGAGTTGTAAAGAGACTGCAACAATCATCATATGCTATATTGTCAACATCAACCATTGAATATTTGAAATTTGCATGATATTGTTTATATCTTACACAAATTCTGGACATTCTTGATCGACAATTCGATTTGTAAAGGAGAAAATAAAACATAAAATGTGCCCTACCGTTAGGTGTTGAATGAACCTATTGACAAGGTTGTTGATGAATTGCTCATTGGTGGTTGAGTTGGCTACCCCAGTTGCATAGAAATATTCAAACATGTCATTGTTTGCTGTTACTATTACGAATAAAGAGGTGGCGAGTTTACGCTCGGCCTGATTTTGGCCTAGTTTCTACTGGAGAACTTGGGTGACATTTTGAAAATTTTTAATTTGAGTCGCCATGTTGATTGTTCCGGGGCCCTGATTTTTGCACATTCAACAGAATAATGATGTAAGAAATATAAATAGAAGGATGATGGAAATAAAACATACATGGCTAGGTTGCTAACTTGCTATACCATTGATGTAATTTGGGTGGTTAAATTTGCTGGCCATCATTTGTGACAAAAAACAAAAACAATTTTAATCGGTACTCACAGTGTAGTCTTGTATCCCAGAGCCAGCGGATGCAAAGTTCACTCCATGTAGAATTTGGTTTGGTTTTGTTATTGAAGCATAAGATGGCGGTCCTATTGAAAATCCTAGATGTTTTGCTGATGATCATAAAAAAAGAGAGGAAAATTACTTATTAGACAATAATAGATTGGAGCTGAAAGTTCTTTATTATAAAGGAAATAATAATAGATTGATGGGCCCCTTAAAATGGCTCATATTTAGAGAGATGTGAGCATAGTTCCCTTTAAAAATAATTTTTTTAATATTATAATATTTTAAAATACAATTACCCGTCAGTCTCCCTTACAAATCAATTGACCTTTTTAATTTTTATATAGCATCAGGAAGTTACTACTGTTAGATATCGTGAAACTAAACTTGCTAGCCAGACAAATGCAACCAATACTTCCAATATATGTAGAGACTCGAGAGCCAAAAATTTCGGGAACATCAGCAGTTATTTTGGATTTGAGCCCCAAAATTTTTTATAATATATATTAGTTTACATAATGTGTCAAAAATCATCTTGGTGATGCAAAGATATACTTTTTCCAACGCAAGATAAGCCATTAAGAAAATCATATGAAGCATAGTTGACTAAGATAATATTTTTAATATAGAAAAAGAGCAAGGTTTCGGTGCCACAAATGCCACACTTTACTTTTTTATTTTAAACTTCAATGTTTAAAATATAATCGTCCGATCCAAACGCATAAGATGGCGGTCCTATTAAAAATGCTAGATATTTTTCATATAGGAAAATATGTGTTTTCTAAGCCCAACAACAGGTAGAATTCATGAAAAGAAGAGACTTGAGTTTTTCTTTAGAAAGTGTAATTAAAATGCCACCATAAAAACGCATAATTAAATCTTAGAATAAATTAAGAAATGGTCCTTGGAGTAGAAACAGATGACCAGTTTGGTCCTTCAAAGTTATATACCATTTTGCTCTGTAGAGTTTACATATTATAAATTTGTAACAAATCAAACCATGCATCTGGTTAAATTATACTAATAAAGATAAACTATGTAGTTCTAAGATAATATTAATATTAATTACGTTGTCTAAGTCATGGATGCTTGATGAAAATGATAGCATTAACATTCATGGCATATTCATTGATAATGCAAGTGACGATCGATTTCGGCGGCAATGCCACTGCATATTTAAATTTTATTTGCATTAAATTTTAATAAGATAACAAACGCGGTTTAAGTTAATAACAATATTAACCAAAAGATCTCTATATAAAATTAATGTATTAGTAGCTCGTTGATTTCAGGAAAAAAAAAGGTAATAATACGTGAAATAAATAAAGATAATACCAATGAAATCTACACTGTTGAGGCCATTACTGAACCTCCCGGTCGCAATCCTCCCAGGAAAGTCGATTCCGTTGTAGGGGAAATTGGACTTGTCTATAAGTGGTACATTGAGGTCATTGTTGTTACCGTTATCGGCCAGAGAATCACCAAATACAAAAATCAGTAGAGTTGCTCTTGCTTTTGTCAGAACTAAGAGAATGGAAACAATGCCAATGGCAAAGAAGCTAGGAGGTGCCATGTTTGATTTTGGATTAGTTGAGCAACTTGAGCTTCAGCTTCAATCCATGAATATTTATACAGGTGCTCGGTCTCGGGTGTTGACATATTGAAAAATAATTTATTCTCTAGATATTTCTATAAGATTTAATTAAACACTTACTGATAACGCCGATTTTTTATTAAATTAGATTAATACTCAATATTTAAATTATTTGCAGTGCAGATCAATGTTATTTTTTTAATACAAGGCATAATCAATGAATATTGTTCAATTTTTGTCAATTCTGAAATTTAACATTCTAATATTTAAATTAAAATATTAAATTATAATTGCCGATATTTGTTGTTATCACTAATTTTCTTCATAAATTATATATTAAAATTATTTTATGAAACTTCCACATTTTTACCCTTCACCTTTCTGTCCTTCTTTACCTGACATATTTTCTATCCGAATAACTCTTTAAATATTTATTTTTCCTGGTCTTTTTTCTTTTTTTATTTAAGATCGGCTGGCGATTGTCAAATGAAAAAATTTTGTAGCGTCTTTTTTTTTTCAGCTGCCAAATCTGTTTGTTAATTATTTCTTAAAATCAAGAATGTACATGGAAAAAAACCATTCATTAAACCATTTTGTCAAATCGAAAATAAACAACTATTTTTCACCAAAATCTGTAATTCGTTGTTTGGACTTGGTAGAGGCCACTGAACTCATTCTAGCGCAGAGATCAAGTCAATCACTTAGCAGAACAGCACCATGTACAACGTTACGACCAATGAAGCTACAATTTAAGTCTATGACTGTTGCTTTGTCTGATTTCATATCAATATGTTTAGTAAACAAATATTCTGGGATTCCATTCATATATATATGTCCTCTTTAGAGATGAGGCCACTAAAGTAAATAAATCATTTACCCTATTGTAAATTTGTTGGCGCTCCTTTTATTTTGGACTTTGTTGGTTCCTTTCTGTGTCAAATTAAACTCTCCCGTTATCTCTTATAAGCATCTTTTATAAGCGAAAAAGTAAAATAATATGCTAAAAAACTGTGCAAAAGGAAATTGCCAATTCCATTTTTAAAACGCTGAACTTTTTTAATACAAACAAAAATTTCAAATTGCTTTTACCAAATTCTAACGATTTTCCTAACGATTTGGTAAAGAGGCAATTATTTTCTCATTTGCTAAAGAACACAGGGGAAGAATGATACATATGTCGAAAATTTATAAAATGAAGATTTCGAATACATATTAAACACTACGCGAAATATTTCCATCTGTAACGGTTAATAAAATCGAATAGTAACGGGTATGCCCCCGTCACAGTAGCCCCCGCAACAAATCTTTATATTAACCGTCACAATTTTGCCGTCGATGGACGAGAGTTTCGTAACGGTTAATATAAAATAACCGTTACAGAAGCCTTAGTTTTGTAACGGTTATTAGATAATAACCGTTACAAAACGATTTTCCTTTTTTAATTTTTTTTTATTTTGTTTGTTTTGTAACGGTTATTATATAATAACCGTTACAAAACTAAGGCATCTGTAACGGTTATTAGATAATAACCGTTACAAAAGGTTATTATTAAAAAAAAAAATTCAATTTTCTGTGGCTAGCCCCTGTTGCTAGCCAAAATAAGTGTACCAACTGGTACATATATCAATCAATAATATTATCAATCAATGTATTTATAGCATGCATATATAATGAAAGTATATATATAACACAATTGTACACATGCACGAAACGCAAAAATGTAATATAGTACATGCAAATCAAACAAATAAACTATCCGCCAAACAAAACACCGTACATGAATTGCATAACCTCATCCACGGCCCCTCCGATTTGTTCTTCTACATAAGGTTCTCCAACCGGTTCGATTCTCTGCAATTGAATATAAACAAACCAAAAAATTACATTAGTTGAGATATATATGTACATGTATATAACATCCTAAATTCCAAATGCTATAAGTTCGAAATTGATATCCTAAAACTTTAAACCCTAATCCCTAAATCCTAAACCATAAATTCTAAGTTTTTTAATATCCTAAATCCTAAACCGTAAGTTTTATAAATCGTAAACTTTAACTTCTAAATCCTAAACCCTAAAACCTGAACTATAAATCCTATATTTGGAATAAATAAATACCTGAGGTAGTTCTCCGACTTCCACCACAAGATTCAATACGTATCTCATGGCGACCAAAGTGAAGTATCCACACTTTATATTCCCCTTCTGTTTTGGACACTAAGATCAAAATTCAAAATAACAGTTAAGATTTTTAATGGTGTAGGAGGTTATAATCCCTAGCAAGACACTTTTAAATGATAGCATTTTTTATACTGGTACCATGCTAGTAGTCAAGGTTACAAAAACTAAACCATAGGTACTGAGCACTGTTAATAACTTACCTGCAATATAGTGACAGTACTATGAAACTTACCAGCAATTCATTTCGTTGTTTATAAGGTACTTTAGAATAAAAGAATGACAAACAAAAAGTCTATAATTAATAGAACCTTCTACTAATTCAGAAATTCCATTGTCCTTTTCATCTTCGCACCATTCAATGACCTGATTATGCAGTTTCTTTTCGAGCCATCCACCAACCTAATGAATTTAATTACATAAGTGCTGAAATTTAATGGAAGAGCGAAAATTAAAAGATACGAAATAAAAAATATAAATATCAATCAATCAGGGGGGGAAAAAGAAAAAGTCAACCTCACTGAAGCAAGATGTGAGCTCAAACAGAACCAACCCGAGAAAAGAGAGGAGCTGATCGAGCGTGGGGCCCTTTGCCACCCGCTTCATCACTGCCGCCACCTCGCTTTGCCTCGTCGTAGCCACCAACTTCTCCACCATCGTCCGTGCTGAGGACGAGGAGACTGCAGAGGCAGTAGGCGGAGCCAGCGTCGAGAATAGGTGACGGATCAGCAAGAGACACCCAACCACCAGTGCCGCTGACGGATATACAAGGGACGATGAGTTGGGTGGGATGATGGATTGATTTCGTGCTAGGGTTTGTAGAAAAGCGAGGAAGAAAATAAAGTGGCGGGCGGATTTGCGGAGGGAGAGCAAAGAGGAAGAGTAAGGTGGTTGGGTTTTTAAGGTGGAGGAGGCCGAGTTCTGGGGTCGGAGGTGGAGGCGGCGGAGAGATCGAGGGAGGTCATGAGTAAAGAGAAGAAAGAATTGAGGGAGAGAAAAAGAAATGAAGGGGGTAGGATAAATGAAGAGCGAGCAGGGAGAAATCCTATTAATTTACGGAGGTTTAGTAACGGTTATTAGATAATAACCGTTACGAATTTAAAATTAAGTTTTGTAACGGTTATTATGTAATAACCGTTACAAAACAGCAGCTTTTTGTAACGGTTATTAGATAATAACCGTTACAAATAACTTGACGGCAATTTTTTTTTTCCGGACGGTTCTTCTGTAACGGTTTTTTTATAAAAACCGTTACCGTTACTGAATGAACTTGATAATATTTACACCGCTGCCACTACGACTTCTGTGACGGTTTTTTCGAAAATCGTTATAAAAAGGGGGTTACTGATGGACGTTTTTGTGGTAGTGAAATTTATTAACAAAAATTGCGATCATGGTAATATTCCAAATTAATAAAACTTGAAATGTATCTATACTACTTATAAAAGCATCCAAAACAAGGTCATAATAATTTTACAAAAAAGAGTTCAAACATTTGTTAACATCATTATAAACTATTGATCTATGCAACTTGATCTGATGTACGGTTTAGATCTGTATTTCAGACAAATAGTCAGACCCCTTTACAGAAAGAAGTTAAGGGCTGGATGGTTGTTTTCTTTTTTATTCTTTCTTAATTTGTGTACACAGTAAAGGAAAGAAAAAAAAAACAAATCAATCCTCTCATATTATACCAAAATCGTCTCAGATTTCCCTTTTCTTTCCCACATAGTCGGGTGGGCTCCTTTTGCTAGTATCTCCAAATTCAAAAGATCAGGCGGCTGGATTCTCAAATTGAAAAGATTTGAAGGGTATGTAATATAAGCGAGTTAATTTTATATATCTGAAATCAGTCCTCACGGAGAATTGAACCTTTCTTCTTTCCTATTTAGTCTAAAAAACAAAAAAAAGGGGAAAAAAATGGTCCTGTTGTCTATCTAATCATTTGATGTTTGAAGGAATGACAAGGTGGCTCTTGCTTGCACGCCGTATTTTTTTTTTTTTTTTTTTTGAAGGCTAGGTAGCGATCGCCGCGCCAGCAAACCACGCCGTATTTTAACTGTTGATAAATGTGTTAATGCCAAGACATGCTTAACGTCTTTTTTTTTTTTTCTTTTATCTCGTGACAGCTCACAGAGCAAAGTTTGGTAAGGAAATAGTCAAACAGAGAACCATGTTTCTCAATCATACGCCAGCTGAATTTTGCTGCCTATCATGCCATCAGCACCAAAATTCAATAATAAAGGAATTGATCTTGAGAAGCTTATAGAGAGGCTTAGAGGACCATCAATAATAAAGGAATTGATCTAGAGGGGTTTATAGGGAGGCTCAGATGACCATCAAGACTAGGCCTCTCTATGGATATGAACTAATCCATTCATATAGCTATTAAATACAAGTTTGGTGAAGTAATGAAATTAGCTTTAGAGTGCGTTTGGATCTCTTGAGAATAAAATAGAGATTTGTTATTCGTAATAACATATTATTTGTAGACAGTTGAGAATTTTAATTTAAGAGTATTCTTTTTTAAGTGATTCAACATTCGAAATAAATTTTATTTCTAGTGTGTTTGGATTATCTTTTTAATCTGCATTAATAAGATATTTGGAGTATTTTTTTGATAAGGATTAAGAAGATGATCCAAACACATTAGGGATAATTTGGATTCAGGGGCGGAGCCAGAAATAAACAATTGGGGGGACAAATTTGCAATTTTTTATATTAGGGGGAAAATTGGTTATTAACTATATATATTTTTATTAAAATAACATGGAAATTTTTGATAAATTACAATGACAGGGGTGCAAAGCCCCGCTTGGCACCCCATAGCTCCACCCCTATTTGGACCACCTAGAAATAACACTCTAAATCTCTAAAAAATTTATTCTTTATTGTTTAATAATAATATTTTTTTTATTTCGAATAACTAATCTCAATTATGTTTTTAGGCGATCCAAAACGTATCCTTAATGAACTAATCCATTCATATATATTTAATCTAAAAAAAATTAGTTTACACATTTTGACATATGAGAATTTATATGCACGCATTAAATTTAGGAAGAAATAAGAAGAACGTCCGTCTATCCAATTTTTTATTATGAAAAAAAATATCCCGTTGAAGATATGATTTTAATGAACCAGAGGCAATTACGCCCCTCCCTTTACATAGCTGGAGCATAAAGGCAGGAAGATTAAATGTGAAATTTATGCCTTTGACCTTGTGTAATGCGTAAAAATACCATGCTCCCTAGTCCCTACCGCATGTTTCACGGAATCACGAGTCATGGCTGACCCTTACTTGCTAATTCAATTTCATTTTTTATATTTTTTATGCCAAGTCAACTGTCCAGAGCTACAATACTTGCGGAATTTATAATCACAAAAAAGTTCATTTCGATAATTAACTCCCATGTTAGTGATACAACTTGACACATGTTTCATGTATATTATAAAAGATTTTTTTTCAATTAGTATAAAACAGATCTAGTGTATAAAACAACCAGGGGAGGAACGAGAGGGAGGCCCTAGAGGGCGTGTCCTCCCCTTAAAATTGAAAATTTTTATCTTTTAATGTGTTAATTTTGTTAAAAATATGTTTAAAAATATAATTTGACCCCTTCTAAAACTAGAACTTTCAAATTGGTCCCCTCCAGAATTTTTTCACGGTTTCACGTTCACCCCTGATAACAACTATATATTTGAGAGGTCAGACTCTGCAATTAATTTAAACATACTGTATAAGATCCATCGAAATCTCAAAATAAGAAAAAACCGAGTATATTACCGCTTGTTAATCGAAGTACACTGACACAGTGACACAGTGACACAAAACGCAAACAGAAAAAAGGACCGAAGTACGCTTCTTGGACTTCATGAAGCCCAACAAATCTGATGTTCTAAATTTTGGGGCTTGCTTGCTGTTCCTTAATTATCCTAATGGCACGCAGGCTGAGCGTTCAAAATTAATATAAAGCCGCACACTTTGAGTTGCATTTATTTAGCTCTAAAAGTAGCAACTTATGTAGAATTGTAGATACATCAGTTCATCACAAATTTTATTTATTAAGCCTCCATATATATAGATATGCTATGGTGCATCGCAATGTATTGAGGCTTTTGTACATCGCGATCATTATCCGTCAACCGTTTTATAAATTGACCGTTTTATAAATTGACAAATCTAATTAAACCAATCCAATCTACATATTGAAATCTCATTACAACCCAAATTTTATATTTTTTTAATTTTTTTTACTATTTTTTCAAATTTTCTAAAACTTTCCTTTTTTTATACCAATTAATAATAAGGAAGTTCCAAAAATGGCATGTTTTAAAAAATTCGAAAAAAATAGTAAAAAATTTTCAAAAAATATAAAATTTGATTTGTAATGAGATTTCAATATATAGATTAGATTGGTTTAGTTAGATTTTCAATTTGTAAAACTATCGACATATATGGTCGCGATGTATAAAAATCTTAATACATCGCGATGCACCATAGCATTTCTCTCTCTCTCTCTCTCTCTATATATATATATATATAGAGTTTTGCTATGGTGAGTCGCGCTCAAAAACTCCTAGATCTGATTTAAAATAATCGATCCAAACCGTCCAATACGATCTCCCTATTGAAATCTCCATGCAGACCAAATTTTATATATATTTTAAATTTTTAAGTATTTTTTTCGGATTTTTAAAAACTGCTTTTTTGAACGGTTCAGAACTAATTAGATTAACGATTTTTTAAAATTTCAAAAAAATACTTAAAAATTTCAAAAAAAATATAAAATTTGGTCTACATGGAGATTTTAATAGAAAGATCATATTTGACGGTTTGAATCGGTCATTTTGAACCAGATCTAGGAGTTTTGAGCGCGACTCACAGACCCCTGGTGAGTCGCGACTCACCATAGCAAAACTCTCTCTCTATATATATACATAAGATCCACCAACAAAACTAGTTCTGTGTGATATTTTTAAGCACGACGACAAGATATTGTTTTCCTTCATTCGTAAACGGCTCAAGAGTCAAGATATATAATGTATGTAATGTAGAATGTAAAACTTGCTTTTCTCATGAATGAAAAGAGTGGTGGGCGTGTAGCTCACTAGTTTAAAAAAAAAAAAATTTAATGTATGTGATTTATGTTAGGAACTCATTCCATGTGCAATTTAAATTTTTATTAACATTTAACAAACAATTTACAATTGCTATTATACGGATCTAGATAATTATGCAAATCGACACGTTTAAGAGAACGGTAGAAGGATTACCTCTTCTAGTTTCGTAACTAGAAGGCTCGACCTTTGCTTAGAAGTCGGTGGCTTGCTCGTCACCTTCACGATCCTCCATTTGCCTCGAGTCCACCTAGAAAATTAACCAAAGTCTCAAGACAAGTGCTAGCTTGTCCGAGACGATCGCTAATTTCCTGTTTTTCCTTCGCGTGCGATTAACAGGATAATACGAGGAAGGAACGCTCAACACGAGCAGCAGAGCGAGAGGTAGAGAGGCGCCTACACAAGAGAAGAACCTCTTCTCTCTTGTGTAGCCGTCGGCCAAGGAGAGGAGGAAGAAGAGATTAGGGTTTTTCTTGCTGAAATTTTTCCATAAACTCACCATTATATATATAGAACCTTTTCAAATTGTGTTTTTCTCTCCCCTTTATTTTCTGGACGAAAATACCCTCCTCTTGGCCGAAATTTTCAGACCTCATGTGGGCCAGGCCACATGATATAATGGCCCGTCAAATCGTTCCTTTAATTCGTCTTATATCGGGCTTACAGTTAACTGATTAACTGAAACCCAATTAGCTCAGTATAATAAATATGCGTTGAACGAATTTAATTATTAACATATTAATAATTAATTTGGGATTAGCATATACATTATATTATTTCTATATGATCCACTTGAGTTAATTAATTATAACGGTTCGCAACGGTATATAATTAATTAATCAACTTATCATATATTCGCAGTATTCGCTACTGCAAACAAACAAATAATGAACGTTTGGTTAAAGTCCTATTTGTGTGACCCTTTGAGGATTTATGCTACGTTGGTTATGAAAATAAATCATCATTTATTTCCATTAATCATAAGCGGTATCTAGCAACACGTTATGATTCCCAATTCGCATAAATTAAATACTATACCAATACAGCACTCCAATCCTGCATAAGAAATAGTGTCTTATTGTTTTGATTCTTATGTCACTTGAGATCCTTGTATAATCCAAGATAGGAATGTGTCATTCTTACAGATTATACGTTTCTTGATCTAGAGATGATTGCACAAGTTGCCAGCAAGCAATCCATCTCCATCAAGGGGCCCAATGGATATCATCACTCGTTAGGTGAACTAACGAGGGACATACGGTTGTCTTGATGGCCAGTTTCTCCCCGCACAATTCAAGAGAACATATATATAAAGTCCGTATAGCAGCCCTTATCAGGAATCAGCGTTAGACGATATTTATAGAACCTATCCTCATATGGAGAAACTGAACCATCTCAAACTCAGAATCAAACACGTATGAAATAAATAATGACACATAACACAATCCATATATTTATTTTATTGGGTCATGTCCTGTACTATGTTCCAGTAACATATACATATACATATACAATTAAGTTAGTAACTCCTTACTTATGATTTGTAGAACTTAATCATCACTTAACTTGTATACTAGTCTTGTCTGATAATTAATGTTCCTTGTTAATTATCAAGACTATGGACAGTTTTGATTTATTATTGTCATTTAATCATGAATAAAACACAGTGATCCATAATTCAGATCCTCAACCTGAATGAACTGTCAATATAAAATCCAGGAACAAATGATCAAATATCATCAATAACATAAACTATAGAAGTAGCCATAAAATGATTGGCTTCTAGGACATATCTCTAACAATTTATATAGACTAGGAAAAGAGTAATAAATAATGTATATATGTAATTTGCATGTGGCCTAGTGGCTCAGTGGTAAGAGAACTAGGTTAGCCTTTAAGAGGTCAAGGGTTCAAACCCCGCATGTATCTTTAATTTAAAAAAAAAATGGATGACAAAGACCTCACTCTTTCTTTTTTTTTTTTAAAAAAAAAGTGAGGCCGCTCTAAAACTTTGCATAGTATCATTTACAAAATTTAGCTCTTGATGTATGGTTTTCATACTTGATTTCCAGCCGGTTTAAGCCCCAAATTACGTTCAAATGCATGTGTTTTTATCTCATTTGTGCTAATTTAGGTTGTAAAAAGGTGCAGCCGTAGCCCGGCAAGTTTGTTTTGCAAGTTCAGCGCTTATTTGGCACGAAGAACGGAGAAAACAACAAAGTTGATGTGCTCAGACAGCTTGGAACAGACCGATTGGACCGCAGGATGGGCCGCCCTGACCAGAGAAGATCGATCCAGACGGACTCATCCAGACTAGGCCGGAACGGTCAGCCCCAGAGTCAGAACGGACCGTTTCAACTATATATGAACTTCTAAAAATAGAGAAACATGTTTGCCATATCGGTTTTCTCTATTTTTGACTTTCTAGAAGCACATCCTCCACGATTAGAACCGCCAATGCCTTGTTATATAAGCTATGTCCCGTCTGTTGGAGTTGTGTCCTAGAAATCAATATTTAATGACTTTATTTCTTAGTTTATGTTATTGATGATATTTAATCATTTGTTCCTAGAGTTTATTACCGACAGATCATTCAGGTTGAGGATCTGAATTGTAGATCTCTGTGGATCATTCATTAGAATGACAGTAATAAATCTAAATCGTCCGTAATCTTGATAATTAACAAGGAATATTAATTATCATAAAAGATTATTATGCAAGTTAAGTGATGATTAAGTTCTACAAATCATAGGTAAGGAGTTACCAACTTAATTGCATATGTGTATGTTATTAGAACATAGTACATGACATGACCTAGTGAAATAAACATATGGATTGTGTTATGTGTCATTGTTTATTTCATATGAGTTTGATTCTAAGTTTGAGATGGTTCAACTTTTCTACATGATGATATGTTCAATAAATATCGTCTACCGTTGATTCCTGATAAGGGCTGCTATACGGACTTTATTTATGTTCTCTTGAATTGTGCGGGAAAAAGTTGTTCATCAAGAAAACCGTATGTCCCTCATTAATTCACTTAGTGAGTGATGATATCTGTTTGGGCCCCTTGATGGAGTTGGATTATTTGGCCAACTTGTACAATCAACTCTAGATCAAGAAACGTATAATCTGCAAGAATGACACATTCCTATCTTGGATTATACGATGATATCATGTGACATAAGAATCAGACAAGGAGATACTTTTATTTCTTATGCATGATTGAGATATTGTAGCAGTACATTATTTATGTGAATTGGGAATCATAACGTGTTGCTAGATACCGCTTATGATTATTGGAATTAAATAGCGATTTAGTTCCATGGCCAGCGTAGCATAAATCCTCAAAGGGTCACACAAATAGGACTTTAATCACACAGTGCATTATTTATTTATTCGCAGCAGTGTATTGCGAAAATATGATAAGTTGATTAATTAATTATATACCGTTGCGAACCGTTATAATTAATTAAGTCAAGGAGATCATATAGAAATAAATTAATGCATTAACTAATCCCAAAATAATTATTAATAAGTTAATAATTAATTTTGTTCAACACAATTTAATTATAGGAATTAAATAGAGCTTATGGACCTTTATTTAATTAGTAAATTAAAGGCCCGATTTGAGTACAAGAGAAAGGTCCATTAATTAATTGAATTAGTGGACATTTAACACACCACAAAATGGGCTTGATAGCCCATATAGTGGCTGCCCTAATAGGGGTAAAAAGGTCCCTAAAGTTTGTGGAGTGGTTGGTCTATAAAAGGAGGTCATTTGGAGAGAGAAACACTAGCCACCATAGCCTTTTCTCTCCCTCTTCCTCTTAGAACGAAAATTAGAGAGAAAATTTTAGAATTTTCATCTCTTTCTCTTGCTCTTTTCCACCTCATCTAGCTCATGTGTTGAGATTTCTCCATTCTCCATTAATTAAACTAGTTAATTGACAAAGGTAGAAGAGAGAAAACCTTGGAGATTAGTTGCTCTCCTCTTCCTTGCTAGCACAAGTTGAAAGAGGAGGTGATTAAACTTCTTGGTGGACTCGAGGCGGCCGTCGACGGAGGAGAAGGCGAAGGAGAGCACGCCATCAACTGCCATGCATTGGTCGAGCCTCGCGGATACGATTCCGCGAGAGGTAAACCTTCATTCCCTTCTCATGTGATGTGTTAATGCTTTCTAGCAAGATTCTCTTTGTTGCTTGAGTTTAATTGAGGTTAATTAAGTGTAATTAGCTGGAATAAATAAAATTGAGCACTTACTAACACCGTCTCCAAGTTGATACAGAGTTCAATTGTGAGATTCTAGCCAATTTCTCAACTCACCAAGGAGACAGACCTGCCGAGACGACCTGCCGAGACGACCAACTACATTTGGAACTATCCGTTCCAGAGACAGGACGAACCGCCCCAGACAGGACAGAGCACAGATTCGTGGAGATTTCAAGCATAACTTGTTGTAATCTTGATTTTTCTCTTTTCTATGTCTTTGTATTTGATGAAACATGCTTGTTCTTGCATGGATTTGCTAGAGTAGAGTAGTTTAAGGGCTATGGTTTGAGAACCTTTCTTTTAGTTACTTGTTTTTGATTTGAATATCTAATTATTAGTTAAATTAAGTTATGTTTTGCTTCTTGTGCTTTCATGTCTATTTAACTGTTTTAGTTTGTTATTGTTTGGTTTGATTGCCTCATTAAATAAAGACTTACTTTAATTATTAGGATTAAAATCAAATCACAATGACTTTAACTTAGCAATTGATCTGTTCAGCAGGCGAAATTCGGAAGGATTAAACCAGACCTTAAGCAATTAGAGTTTTACTTGAAATCGGAAGATTAAAAGTGTGCTAAGACCCGAGAAGTAGTCTAGAACACCTAAACCAAGAAACAGAAGTTGAAATTTAGGAGTTATAGGAGTTAGACAATTGAACTTTGTAACTTGACCTGAACGTGAGTTAGAGTACAAGTTTATAGGTCTAGAATTATCCAAACTCGCATAAAAATATTTAACTAACAATTAAAATTCATGACAAAACAAGTATCAACCAATCGAAACGGACCGTTCCAAGGTCAGTACGGACCGACCGGAAGGGGGAGTCAGACTTAGAACGGCCTGTTCCGATCGGCTGACAGAGTCTGGAACGGACGTTTCCAGGATTAGAACGGACCTTTCCAACTTTGACAAATAGAGAATTGTTCGAAGACCTGAACCTCTAGTTTTCATCAATTTGGTTGTCTTTTTGAGTAATTTAGAAATTGGTTAATTAGGATTTGAACTTTACTTTAATTATCTTTTGTTTAGAACTGTTGAAATCCCTTAATTTTATTTAATCTTAGGATTTAATTTAAATTGAAAGACTTAAACTTAGAAATCGAATAGTCCGTCCCTGAGATTCGACCCTTAAGCTATTCTACAATCAAATTAGAATCGGAATTTAAGGATTAAATTTGACTAGTACGCACGTGACCGATCAAATTTTGGCGCCGTTGCCGGGCCCGTGTACTTATATGCATCACATTCTAGGTTACCCCAGTACTTTGGAACATCAGCCGTACCCGTATCGGGTACCGGTACCATTCCTGGTATGGTCAATGGTCAACGGTCAATAGTCAATGTGTTGATATTAGTATTTATGTCATTTATTTGTGTAAATCCAAGCCTTAACTAAACAAAATTATGTTATACACATTATATTTTATAATATAATATAATTATAGATCAATAAAATATTCAAATTATATATATATATAGAGAGTTTTGCTATGGTGAGTCGCGACTCACCAGAGGGTCGGTGAGTCGGGCTCAAAACTCCCAGATCTGGTTCAAAATAATCGATCCAAACCGTCCAATATGATCTCCCTATTGAAATCTCCATGCAGACCAAATTTTATATTTTTTCGAAATTTTTAAGTATTTTTTTCGGATTTTTAAATACTGCTGTTTTTTAACGGTTCAGAACTAATTAGATTAACGATTTTCTAAAATTTCAAAAAAATACTTAAAAATTTCGAAAAAAATATAAAATTTGGTCTGCATGGAGATTGCAATAGAAAGATTGTATTGGACTGTTTGGATGGGTCATTTTGGACAAGATCTAGGAGTTTTGAGCCCGACTCACAAACCCTCTGGTGAGTCACAACTCACCATAGCAAAACTCTATATATATATATATATATATATCGTCGTACCCGTATCGGAGATTTTTGAAAATTTTCGTACCGTCGTACTGGGTACTGTACTCGTATCCGTACCCATGCAACATATTTCACATAGATCAAGAGAAAATCAGGACATCCATCTATTTATTTCTAGTTAGAAAACTATCTTGTCCGACTATATGGGAATGAGACAAATATGATTATGAAACCGGCGGGGGTACTTGAATGAATATTGAAGATAGACCAAAATTTCATTTAGATTTGTATAGCATTCACGTGGCATTGACTGATGGAAATGTGGATATCGCTTGTAATGGATAACCCAAAATTTAGGGACGACAGCTCTGGAAGCTCCTCATTTTTATACACTCGAAACAGCCACAACAGATATTTATATATTTATATAGGAGACGATTTCAATTTTTGTGCACTTGTGCGTCTGCAAGCTTGTACCAGTAGAATAATGATGTACCAATACGGCAGTATACTGATCGTTCGAAGGTCTTATAATACGAATTTCAATGTAATGTAAATTTTCATTTACTTGTTTTTTATGCTTAAAATTTGTAGGCGTTATTAAGGATAACAACTTTTCAGTATCTCTCGATAATTCTGTAGGAGACTCAATCTGAAATTGAAACTGAAAAAGCATAAATTAGTGGAGTGCAATATTTCACTTCATGACTAGGCAGAAAATTTTAGTGTTTATAAAGTTTTTGTGATAAAAGATATAAATTTTCAATCTACAGAGCCTTATAATAAGTTCTTTGTCAATACACTCGAAACAGCGTTCTTTCTCATTTCAATCATCTTTATTTCTGGTCGTTAATTAGGATCAATTTTTAAAACGGAATCTGACTTAAATGGTAAGTTCTGTGCTTGATAAAAATAATGAAATTTGAACATAACATTAATGACAGTTTTTCAATAATTGTAGATTTCTTTGCGATTCTAATAAAATAATATTGTCGATATTTTCTTAATATATAAATTTATATATATATATATATATATATATACATATAGAGGCAGGCTAAAGTGCCATAGATGTCTTTTTTGAGTCATTTTTTTAAGATCCGAAATTCAATCGGTCAATCCAAACCGTTCAAATTGATCACCATATTGAAATACTATTGGAGACCAAATTTTATATTTTTTTGAATGTTTTTGCTATTTATTTTGATATGTTCAAATTGGAGGGTCTGAAATACTCCAATTATAACGTTTTTTTAAAAATATCATAAAAAATATCAGAAAAAATCGAAAAAATGTAAAATTTGGTCTCCAAGGGTATTTTAATATGGTGAATAACTTGAACGGTTCGGATTGAGTATTTGAATTTTAAATTTTAAAAAACGACTCTATGGCACGGGACCCTTTGTGCCATCTATGGCACTTTAGCTCACCTCTCTCTCTATATATATATATATATATATAGAGTTTTGCTATGGTGAGTTGCAACTCACCAAAGGGTCGGTGAGTCGCACTCAAAACTCCTAAATCTAGTTCAAAATGACTGATCCAAACCGTCCAATATGATCTTTATATTGAAATCTCCATGCAGACCAAATTTTATATTTTTATGAAATTTTTAAAAACTGCTATTTTTTAACGGTTCAGAACTAATTAGATTAACGATTTTCTAGAATTTCAAAAAAATACTTAAAAATTTCGAAAAAATGTAAAATTTGGTCTGCATGGAGATTTCAATAGGAAGATCGTATTAGACGGTTTGGATCGGTCATTTTGAACTAGATTTAGGAACTTTGAGCGCGACTCACCGACCCTTTGGTGAGTTGCAACTCACCATAGCAAAACTCTATATATATATATATATATATATATATATATATAGTTTTGCTATGGTGAGTTGCAACTCACCAAAGGGTCCGTGAGTTGCGATCAAAACTAATATATATAGATCAAAATGACCGATCCAAACCGTCTAATACGATCTCCCTATTGAAATCTCCATGCAGACCAAATTTTATATTTTTTTAAAATTTTAGAAAATCATTAATCTAATTAGTTTTGAACCGTTCAAAAATAGTAGTTTTTAAAAATCTGAAAAAAATACTTAAAAATTTCAAAAAAATATAAATTTTGGTCTGCATGGAGATTTTAATAGGGAGATCGTATTAGACGGTTTGGATCAGTCATTTTGAACTAAATTTGCGAGTTTTGATCGCAACTCACCGACCCGTTGGTGAGTTGCAACTCATCATATTAAAACTCTCTCTCTATATATATATATATCCTCAATCCTCACTGGCTACTAGACAAGTTATTTTGCTATAGTAAAGTATGATAAATTTCGTGGATATTCACTACTGAAACTGATTTAATTTTATATTCAGGTGTCACACCGGGACGAACTCGTCGGTCGTCTGAATGCCCCTTCTCTTTTCCTTTTTATAATGAAATCCCTACGATTACTTATACCTTTTATTTATTTATTATTATTTTTTCTTTGTAGAATGCCCGTTTTGTGGGCGAATGGTTGGTGCGTTGTTGTGGGATTTTTCATCTTTGTTTCTTCTACGGCCTCATCCGTGGGGCATTCCGTGGAGCTATTAGAATAAGATGACGTCAATTCAATGCGTGTTATTTTGATTTCATTTCCGTTCCTTTTAATTAGTTGGTAGAACCGTAGAAGTTGTCTTGCTGTTAAGAACCAAAAAGGCATATTATTTTCTTATGGTAGATTAGTACTCAATTTTTCTAACTTATTTTCAAATTCCATCTCAAAAAAATAAAATAAAATTAAGTATCTGTTAAAAATTCCAACCTTATTTCAAACCTACTACCTTGCGCTCAAGTTTTATTATTTACTAGATATGGCAGTTGCAGCTTTGCTGCGCTATATTTTTTTAGATGACAATAATTCAGCATGAACTACCTTAGCTTCGTCGCGCTATGTTTTTTAAATGATAATAATTCAGCATTAACTACCTTAAAATAATGATCGACACAACAATTTTTAATATATTTAATAAAAAAATAAAACTATTTTTAATTATAGAAAATACAAAAAATAGAAAACTATATTTACCTAATACGACTATTTTTAATATATTTAATAAAAAAAGAGAAAAAAACAAATTTTAATTATAGAAAATGCAAAAATAAAAAATATTTTTAATTTAAAATAGAAAACTATAATATTATATCCGGTTTATAACTTAAAAATTGGCCGAAAATAAAAAATGCAAAAAAACGGTCAAAAATAGAGGAAAAACTCACGGGTTTTAATATATACTAGATATGGCAGTTGCAGATTTGCTGTGCTATATTTTTTTTAGATGACAATAATTCAGCATGAACTACCTTAATTTCGTCACGCTATGTTTTTTAAATGATAATAACTCAGCATGAACTATCTTAAAATAATGATCGACACAACTATTTTTAATATATATTTAATAAAAAAATAAAACTATTTTTAATTATAGAAAATACAGAAAATAAAAAACTATATTTATCTAATGTAAAAAAGCGGTCAAAAATAGGGAAAAAAATCACGGGACTTAATTAATATATCTTAGATATCTTAGATTAATGGTTTATGATGAAAAAAGATTTGCTATTACTCGTCAATTTAGTATACTGTTTTTTTTCTAGAAAAATGAGCTAATGAAATGGCTAAACTGTAAAATTCTGTTAAACTTTGTGTAGACGTGAAAGTCAATTTTTGAATCCGTTTCAATTTTGAAGCATTAGTTGATTTTGATAGCCTATTCTCTCAAATTTAGTTGGGGTTTTGTGAGATGTGAATTAACAAAATAGTGAAATTTCGAAAATTTTTGAGAGGTGTATATGTGGAATTTTAAATCTTTAATTTTATCAATGTAAAAAAAATCTAGCTAGTTGATGTGCTTTGTCATCTATAATGGACAATGTAGTTAACATAATCCGAAACGAAGCTAGAACATCGAAATTGAAGCTGGGATAGGCAATTAACTAGCAGAGTATAATTTTGATTTTTGATGCGGGGAGAGTTCTGGTGTTTCGAATATCCTTAGTCCCCTCCCTCCAAATTCAAGGTTTGACACGTCGTTAATTAATTGAGTTCTGGTGTTCTGCCAACAAGAATTTCAAGCTGCTGCTTATTACTTTAATTTATTTTTAATAAAGGGGGGGGGGTAATATAACAATTAGGCCCGAGAAATGCTAGTGTCCAATATATTGGACGGATGAGTCCGTCCAATACGATCTTTTTCACATTTTTAAATTGCAAACGACTGATCCGAACCATTCAATATGTTTTTCATATTGAAAACATATAAGGGGCCGTTTGGATCGCTTAGGAATAAAAGAAACCAATTTTTATATTTTTTTGAAATTTTTACTTATTTTTTAGTATTTTAGAAAATTCATGATATAAAAGTTCTGGATCGTCCAATAATAACAATTTTCTAAAATACCAAAAAAATAGTAAAAAAAATTGAAAAAAATGTAAAAATTGGTTGTTTTATAAGTTTTCAATATAGAGAACATATTGAACAGTTCGGATCGATCGTTTGACATTTAAAAATATGAGAACGATCGTATTGGACGGACCCCATCAGTCTAATATATTGGACTCTAGCATTTCTCATTCGACCCCAAAACTTCTGTAATATTTGACGATTTGTGAAATTTAGGACTCTAAAATTATTGATATATTTTTTTTCAGAATGTATCTCCACACCACATACAGTGTCATACCTACAGAGACACATCCTAGTCACATGTATCCTACTTCCCATAAACAGAAATATTGCAAGATTTTCTCCTTAATTTATACTACTGCCATTACTTTGCTCTCCCTTATAAAACCAAACGCTCACATCCGCTCTTTCCTTATAGCAAACATTGTGTGTTTGCTTGTTCCGTCAAGTAACTAAAGCCTAATTAATTCCTTTAATAACTCAAAGAGTGCCTCACCTACATGGTTTCTCATAACTTGATTTGGACTACCATCTCTAGCCTTCTCGTCATGACTGCTGTGTTCGGCGCCTCTGTAACTGCTCATGATTGGAACCGGCGGTTGCGATCTGTCACAAACAACACAATCAACTTAACTGCAGTGTCGTTGATAGAAAATGCCGGGCTGTGTGCGTCATTAGTGACCCCTTTTGGATACAAGTGTGAAGAGCACGAGGTAACAAGCCGAATTTAATTTAGTTTCTAATTATTACACATGTTTTTTTCCCCAAAAGATGTATAGAAAAATTTTATCATTCTGAATGTGCAATATTGATTGAGCCATGGAGTTTTATGTAATAATTAAAGGTTACAACAAAAGATGGGTATATTTTGAGTTTGCAACGGATTCCTGAAGGACGAAATGGTAGCAGTGGAGGTGAGAAGAAGCAGCCGGTGTTTTTGCAACATGGGGTCCTCATGGTACTCTTTTGGTTTGAATTTTCAGTTAAGATTAGCATTTCTTCATATGATACTGAGAAGAGTTGTAAAATAATACAGAATTAGATTTGCCAACTGCAAGTGTAAATAGAAGTAGCCTCAAAATCACTTTTAGGTTAATTAGAAGGGAATAATTAATATGAGAAATCCTAATATGGCTCTTTCACTTGTTAAGAACTAATGAAGTAGAAATTAATCATGTGATGCGCTCAGAGGCTGCCCTCATGCAGCTGATCAGTAGAATTGATGGAATTTACATTTGGTAGGAATTAAGGAAGCCCAACATTTGATTGGCCCAACCCCTGCAAATTTGATCTCGCACTGTAAGGTGGCATCTCAGATGATCAAATTCTGCTATGGAAAATGATATTTGCTCACAGTTGCCTTCAACAAAGATAACATATAACTTTCTTTTGAAGATAAGATGGGAGTCAAACTTTTTGACTTATTTCGAAATTAAATGTCACAAATGACCCTCTAGCCGGGTTTCAAACCCAAGACCTCCACTAGAGATGGTTTTCGAAATTAATAACATATAACTTATTTCAATTAAGCAAGAAAGCAATCCTAATGGCCAAATTATATTGTAGGATGGGATTACATGGTTGCTAAATCCTCCTCAACAATCCTTAGCATTTATTTTGGCGGATAAAGGTTTTGATGTGTGGATTGCGAACACAAGAGGCACAAGATGGAGCAATCGTCATATCAAGCTCACGATTACTCAGCCGGTTATTGAATCACTATTAGTTTGGAAAATATTTCCAAAATTGTTGCTATAACCATTTCTATTAGTATATATAGTATAATCGAATTTTGAAATGTATGCTCGATTTATGAAACTTGCTCTGCTTCGTATTTTCAATTTAATTCCAACTTTTGAACAAAGAGAACTGACAAAAAATTCTTTTATATGTAGGATTATTGGGAATGGTCATGGGATGAACTGGCGACCCAAGATCTCCCTGCCAGTTTAGATTTTGTATACCGCCTCACTGGTCAGAAGATGCATTTTGTTGGCCATTCCATGGTAAAGCTGAAAACAAAAAAATTGATTTCATCTTAATTTATTTATTTCTATTTTCATATTTCATGATATGTTTTTTCATTCGTGGTGATTCCAGCCGCAATTTTTCTCTACAGTATAACTTCTCAGATGTTTCATGACATTTTTTTTTTTTACTTGTTCTGAAGGGGCTGAATGTGATTTTTCGTCCTTTTGCGGTGCCAAATGTTCAAATAATATTATTTGATTAATCATTTGTTTGTTTTACAACCTAATTAATTAGAAGTTATGTATGAAATGTTACAGGGGACGCTGATAGCATTAGCATCTTTCTCAGAAGGGAGATTGGTGGATAAGCTAAAATCTGCGGCTCTTCTAAGCCCAGTTGCCTACTTGGTCCATATGAGCACCCCTATTGGCATTTTTTGTGCAAAAGCCTTTGTGGGAGAGGTGTTTTCGAGCCATTTCTTTTTCTTTTCTTTTCTATTTATTTTACAAAACGTATATGCAACCTGTTATTGATCCATAATCTCTTGAAATCTAAGTAGGTCGTTACCGATTTGCTTGGCGTCGCTGAGTTTAACCCCAAAGCGTAAGTAAATTAAGTTGATCTCAAGCTTAATTTAGGCTAAATTTGTTTTCAGTATCGTGCAAACTGCAATAAAAAGGCATGAATTTACTTTCACTTTTGTTCTTTCTGTTCAGGGAGATTGTTACAAACTTCTTAAAGACTATTTGCCATGGACCATTGAATTGCTATGAACTCATGGAATCATACACTGGTAGTTGAATTTTAACATGCTTTGTTTTGGGCATGCGTATTTAATTGCTACTTCCAATATAATGATTTGAAATTTTGCACTTGATAGGTGACAATTGCTGCCTAAATGCATCCGGTATAGAGAAGTTCCTGAAGTATGAACCACAGCCTACTTCTACCAGGACTATGGTCCATTTGGCTCAAAGTAAGCTCTCGTGTTTTGTACCTTTAAAACTTTTTGAATAATCTCTATCTATGTATGAATTGATGGAATTGAATGGAGCTGGACAACAGCATTTAGGGTAGGGGTGTTAGCAAAATACAACTTCAGTGAGGAAGAGAATATAAAGCGCTACGGTCAGAGCACACCACCGGTATACAAGCTCCCTAACATACCGAGGAGCCTGCCGTTGTTCGTAAGCTATGGCGGGCAAGACTCACTTGCTGATTCATCTGATGTCGCTCTTCTCCTAAATGATCTCAAGTAAGACTGTTACAATACATCTAATAATTAATTAATTAGATGACAGCAAGTCACAATATTGATAATTAAGATATGTATATATTATATACTGATTTCCATTCGAATAATTACTCAAGAAGCTGTATTATTTTAGGTTGCATGACCGTGACAAACTGACAGTGCACTTTGTAAAAGATTATGCACATGCCGATTTTGTCATGGGGGTCTCAGCAAAGCAGGTTATCTACAATTCGCTGATTGCGTTCTTGGATCGCAACTAAAAGTTGTCCTGCTTTACTTCTTCTATGTTTGGTGTTGTGTTGGTTTTCTAATATACTTTGAGGAGGTCACTTAATAAAGGAATTAAGAAAAGTTTTATTGTACATATAATACAGTGAGGAAACGAGGACTTGAAGCAGTAGGGACTTGCGTGTATATCTTTTACTGTATCTGAATATATCATATCCCAATTACCCAAAGATAATATATATTAATATTATGTACCTTGAAACATTAGGCTAATTTAGAACCTGTCTAAACAGTTATACTTATTTGGTTTGTACTATGTCCATCGCATTTCAATTGTACAGGAATAGGACAGCAAATACGGACCAAACAAACAGCCTTAGTGTGAAGTTGCCTGATTCTCTCAAAACTTCAACTTTGTAAGTTGTAATAAAATTTGTTAAAAAAAGTTGAAATATAAAAGAACCCTCACATATATTCCAGGAGGGCCAAGCCATTGAATATTGAAGTAATCTCCTTGGTTTTTTAAGAAAACTAAAAGAAAAAGGGTTAATTTGATTTGGGACATCCTTCAGTATTAAGAATTTGGGATTTGCCAAAAAAATGACGAGTAAATTAATTGCCCCTCCACACAAATCAGTGATTGTCAGAACTCAAGAAGCAATCTCCAAAATTTTGTTTGCTTGGTTCTTCGAGGCCCAAATCAGGAGCTTATAAAGCCCAGCTTAGTCTGACAAATTAACATTGCTCGCATTTATTTTGAATAAAGCAGCGTCCACTCCCACTAGGTATATATAGTGGGAGTCGCATCCTCTGGATGGTTACTAAAAACCATCCAGTGGACGTCTGGAAATCTCAGCCGTATAATTCAAACGGACGGCTGGATCTCAAATCCATCCAAAAAAATTAAAAAAAAGAAAAATTGGAGTATACGCGTAGTATAGTATCTGTCTCTTCGTCTCCGTAAGAATATATTGAAATCCAATTTTCAGAGTTCGCGCGCAAACACAGAATCCCTTTTCAAAATCGGGATTCCTTCCCCTTCTCTTCTGTCAGCGAATATTCTCCTCTTCTCTTCTCTTCTCTTTGCCCACACACAAGAGATTCTGCCCACATCAAAAGGTGGGATTCCCTTCTCGATTACTAGGTTTCAGTACCATGGGTCAATCGAAAACAGAAGATAACCAAAAGTAACTAGAGAAAGAAGTGTAAGCTAAATACATATAGTAAGGTTGATCACAAATAACAGGAATGGGTTTGAAACGATCATGATACAACCATACAGGTGAGCTGTAGATCAAACTTTTGAAATTATGCACCTACTGAAAGTTCCACGATTGGAAGCTGATCAAGCATCTGAAGTGACAGGAAAGAGTTGTACCATTTTAATGAAAATAAAACCCCCTAATGGCGTTGTACAGCCTTGTCAGTAGAGAAGCAGGGATTTTACAATGATGATTTTACAATGGTGGACCATCATAATTGCTTGAGGAATATAAGAAAAGAAGCAATGCAATATGGAGCCGCCATTGCTATGATCAAGTATTTTGCAAAGCGTTGAGAGCCATATGGGTTAATGTATACGCAAATAAGCAGTTGAGAGCCTATAATTTAACAAAGAAGCAGCTCTGACTCTGAGGACTAAAAACTTAAAACTACAGCTATAATTTAACAACGAAATTCAACCTGGACTCAAATTTATTGGAAATTGTAATCTGCATATTACAATATCAGTAGAAACTACAATATATTATCAGCAGAAACTACAATATAATTTCCCAAAAAGCATTACAATAAAACATCCATAATTAATAGCATATTACAATATAATCCATGCTTATGTCAATTGATAGCATATTACAATAAGCATTACAACCTTCAAATGACATATATTGGATCCTTAATAGAATTACAATCAAACATCCATAATTAACAACATTTTATAAACATTGCAATTAATATGCAAAACAAGATTACAATAACACATAAGACTATTGCAAATCCCACGATTATAGCCTTCAAAATAAATTTTAAATCCCGGCAAAGGTCATCATCTCTAATTGCTTCTTGACGCCGTCTCGATTGCTTTGGGCCATAAGATTCTCAACATTGAACTTTGTCACACCACGCACGAAAATAACTACCTTCAACGCAATTGCATGCATAAAATTCTCGACCCGAATTACGTGTTGATCTAGATACCGCCACATCACACGGGAATTTACATTTTTCGCAAATGTACGACACCTCCTTTGGTGAGGAACAGCTTCCCTCATCCCTTGCTTTCATTTCTCAATCAAATAATAAACCTAAAAGCAATTAGATAAGTCATCATTAATCTGCATAACAATCAATGAAATAATAAACCTATTGTCAAGCAATAACAAATTAAGCTAAGTAATACAGTAGATTGTAACTAAGTAACATCAAATTAACCTAAGTAATACAGTAGGGGCCAAACTGATACAAATCAAAGTGTTTTACAAACATAAAGGAGAGTTGGAAGCTTTAGCGAAACTAAGAAGCAGACAACATTTAAAGGCTTTATAAGAATTAATGCCTTTAACCTCAGAAAGCTGAATTTATAAGGTAGGGGTCAGGTCACAAGTGAGGAAATAATCAAATTATGCTAAGCAATACAGTAGATTGTTACTAATATACAAAACCCTTAACTTTTTCTCTTAACTGATATTATTGTTTCCTATTGCCAGGCAACCAATAATCAGTATTACTAATTCAATCAAATTGATAATCGAAAGCTCAAAGTATAGAGGAAAAATATTACCTTCTCCACTGCCTCAATCAATTCCTCTTCCCTTCTCCACATTTTTGCCCCAATTTGAAAACCCTAACTCAGCCCCTTTTTATAAGAAATTACCTCTGTGGAGAAGAGATGAGAAGAGGAGACGGAATGATGGAATGGAGAAGAATAAGCCACGACCACGAACTCGAATCAGTGACCATCGAGTTCCCTCGAGCAGAGAGGAGAGGTGATGCCTCCCTCGTGTACACACAAGCAGAACAAAGAGACAAAAAATCAGAACAAAGAGAGAGACCATCGAGTTACCTGGTTCGACGATCGCCTTTCAAGCCTCTACGATCGCCTTCAAGCCTCCACGATCGTCTTTTTTTCTTTCTTTTTTTCTCTCTAAAACCTCACGCCTCACGGCCACGGGAAAGAGAAAGGGGATAATACGATACGAAGAGACAGATACTACGCGTATACTCCAATTTTTCTTTTTTTTTTTAAATTTTTTTGGATGGATTTGAGATCCAGCCGTCCGTTTGGATTATACGGCTGAGATTTCCAGACGTCCACTGGATGGTTTTTAGTAACCATCCAGAGGATGCGACTCCATATATAGTGGTGCAACAGACAGTCCAAAAGTTTCCTCATGGTCGCTTCATTTGCATTTGGATCCTCCTTGAAACTTCTTTCTATTTTATTTTATTTATTTTTTTTGAAGATAAATTAGAGGTCTAATTCATCTAACTTATTTTTAAAATAAATATCTATGAAAGACTTCCAATCGGATTTCGAACATGCGACCTTTCACTCAAGGTACGTTGCTCTTTGTCACTAGACCAAAACCTGGTTCATACTTTCTTCTACTTTTGCTCTTTATAGTTATTAAATTAATAAATTAATTTTAAAATGCAAACAGCTAGCCAATTTACATTTAGGAACGAGGATGCTTCAAACTTTAAACCACCAAAGTGGTAACATAATTATAAAGTTCATTTTCATTTTGAAGGCCTTATTTAAAATTTGGGATTTATAAAATTCATTTTCGTAGAAAGTTCTTTTTTTTTTTTTGGTTTGTACAATAATAAGAACGATAATATATTCTGATTTTCTTTCTATAAAAGAATCATCACTAGCTATATATAGGCCAATGGATCCATCACTTGTTTCCTGCCAAATGGTGAAGTGGAAATAAATATAAATAAATAATAAACAAATTAAATGAGGCATTGGAATTTTAATAGTCAGTCATGGGCTTGCTACTGATGTGCGAAAACCTCACGGTGAATTTGCATTGCAAGTGCTAAGAGTATCTTTACCCCTTTGATTGCAAAAAAATAAAAAATAAACGATCATTTTAGTATATCAATAGATCCCACAATTGAAACTGCAGGAATGGAGATGCTATAGAACTAATTGAGAAATAATTACTAAAAAAAACATGAAAGCTGCTGGTCCCATCCCCTAATTGTTATATACCAGTTTGCAATACCAAGGAATTCAAGCGGAATCTTGTTTTTAAATTACCGAATCCGCCAACCTAAGTTGAATTCCTTGCTGCCTTTTCCGTGTTTATACTTGTCCCAATTTTCTATACTTATTTTATTCATCAAGATTATTAATTGGGCCGCCTGATGACTCACCTGCAGCCAGTAGGAACTCTACTGTATCAAATACACCTTATTTCAGCCACATAACACCTTACAAATCCCCTTCTTTTTGTCTAGATAATGCAAGAAATCTTGTCATTTCTCTGTTAATCCTCGGATTTTCACGCAGATAAACCAAAAAGAAATCTCTATACTTTCACACACACCTTACGATTTGAAACCTTGTCTTTTTATAATGTTTTTCATGCTCATGTATACAAAAATAATAAAACAAAAGGATATGTTCAATGCAGCAAATGACGGACAACTACGATTGGAATAAAACAATTAACAATGTATGCATATGTTGTGCTATTATATGAGAGTTGAGGCATGGGAATTGCCCCCAAATGAGATGCATATGTTGCGCAAGGAGTCCAAGAACTGGTTTTGACGAGAGAAAATAAATAAATAATTTTTTTTGAAGATAAATTGAGGGTCATTAAATAAATAAAATTTAAAAATAAGTTCTACAAATCGGCAGCACAAAGATGAAATTTCATTTGACAAAACAACACTCTACATACATAGAAGTAAGGTCATCTAAGACTTCTTCTATATTATTGTTCAGAAAATTTCACCATATCCTCTTGCATGCACGGTTTTTATTTCTCTCATTATTTATCATATCATACAACTTAATTACCTCGTACGTTAAGACATTGCTTTTTGACTAGGCTAACAATACATACATCTCATAGGCCATTTAGACCATTAAATTCTGTCTCAAATACTTGGCAAACAGAATGGTCTTAAACAAGATAAGTGATAACATGCTTGCACGAATTTTGTACATTATCACCTTACACAACCCAGCTGCCAAAACTCATTAATCTCGCCACTTAAGAGTCCCTAACTAGCAGCATTAGGTGAAACAAGATCCATTGGAGGTGCAAAAATTGGCACTGGCATTTTGGAAGGAAGAGCGGGCAATGGAGATTCAAATTGTAAAACATTCAGTGCTTTCCTGATACATGGTCGTACGTCAGGATTCGGGTGGGTGCACCACAACCCGACAACTATCAAGCACTCCATTTGCTGTGTTTCAAAATCACCACCAAGCTTTTTGTCGGCTGCTTCAAGGATCACATTATTGCCGTATAATTCCCATACCCAGTGAACCAGTCTGACTCTGCCTGGCTCTGCTTCTGGCATTATTGGCCTCCTTCCAGAGGCTATTTCTAGAAGGACAATACCAAAGCTATACACATCTGATTCGGTGCTAGTTTTGCCGGTGGTGAAACACTCTGGGGCCAGATAACCAATGGTACCAGCTGGAAGTGTCGTCTGCATACCTCCATGATTAATAAGCCTTGCCAGGCCAAAATCACCCAATTTAGCATTGAATGATGAATCTAGCATTATATTACTGGGTTTGATATCCCTATGCACAACACATTGGTCCCACTCTCTGTGCAGATAGAGGAGAGCAGAGCCCAGCCCAAGTGCAATCTGGTACCGTACGGGCCATTTGAGTATGCTTTTGGCACTATAAAGATGGGTGTCAAGGCTACCATTTGGCATGTATTCATAAACAAGTAATAGATCTTCATAATAATGGCACCAGCCAACAAGCTGCACAAGGTTTCTATGTCTCAACCGGCTTACAATCTTAACTTCAGATTTGTACTCCTTTATTCCTTGATTCGAGTAACTGGAGAGTCTTTTAATTGCAACATGAATATTCAAACAGCTCAAGAACCCCTTGTAAACCGACCCAAATGCCCCTTGTCCAAGTTTCTCCTCCTTGAAATTCTTAGTTGCAACGAGCAATTCTTCATACCGAAATCTTTTAGGTCCAATTCCTTTCTCCAATTCATCATCAATTTCCATCTCCTTGTAAGGGACGTTGCTCGTCCCCATTCCCCTTTTGGCAGCCATATTCCACCAAATAAGGAAAACCAATGCCATCATGAATACAACAAATGCACCAAGAGACAATCCTATACCAAGCTCAACCTTCAATTTAAGAGACCTAGAGCTTGAAGTATTTTTTGGTTGAAGAGTTGAATGGAAGAACCAATTAAGAATTTGATGTAGCTCCACGGCTTTACCAGTAGCAGCAGAGAAGCCGACCACCACCTCAGAAGGCAAGAAACTTCTAAGGTCAATGCCTTTAGCAAGACTATAATTACCGAATTCAGGATTATCTTTTGAGTATACAAGAACCTTCAATAACTTTGCACGACCATCATAACTAACAGTGCAAGTAATCTTAATACCTGTATTGATCCTGGAAGTGAAGTTTTTGTATACTGTCGAGTTGATTGTGTTAACATCAATTCCAAAATGATTATCACTCGAGTCCCATGGGTTCTTAAAACTATCAAATTCCACAGCTAGAGTGCTGCTTTCTCTAGTTGTATCCAAATTATTGCAATTAGGAATAAGACCAAGACAACCCCCGGCAGACCTTCTATGTAATTGAGATGGATATGGAGAGAGGAAGAAAGCTAACCCATCTCCATTGTGATGCTCAATTGTACTTCGGAAAATTGCAAATGTGAAACTGGTTGTGAAGTTTGTTATTTCACTGGTCAAAGAATCCCATAGCAGGACTCTTTGGTTGTAGGTCATGCGGCCTTGGCTGTAATCAAGGCTTCCATTGGCAGTGTCACGAGAGAGGTTTATGACATGACCATTGAAAAATGCATCGCCCTCAAATCGGAGGTTTGATTGATCAAAACTTGCATCTGAAAAGTTGTATTGGAAGGTTAAAGGTGTTGCACTAGGTAGAGCAATAGATAGTGCAGTAAGGCAGCAACATGAGAAAAGAAGCCAAGAAAGCATTGTGAGTATTTCTTTTGAGAATTGAGAAATGAGTGATGCTTAATTTGTGAACTTATGCCTGAATGCATTTCAATTTACAATAGCTAAGTTGTCATAGTATCGAGCTTATTGGCAACTAAAAGTAAAAGAGTGAGTAATTTCATGTGTGAAACCAGATTTACAATAGAAACCTTGACTTATTTGTATGACAAACACAAGAATTGTGTCGTTGTGGCGTAGTTCTAAGGACTTGACTTTTTCATCTGATGGGTCTTGTGAAAATGGAGGGAAAAAGGAGAGCAATTTCAGTAGATTAATTAGATAAAGAAATTAAAGATTGTGGGTCCTTGATACTAATTAATAAACTGCATTTATAATTCATTGCTTTGTTGTCATCTTACAAGGAGGTACATCACGAATGTTTGTATAGGATTTACTTAGCAGGTGTAACAGCCCTAACTAAACTCAACGGCTATTTTAAGAAATTGATTATTCCCCCATTGTACCCACTGGAATATATGGTTATACTCCTTAAAATCAAGTGTTATGATTTGATCTTGCAAAAATTGAGTTTTTTCTTTTCGAAAAGAAAAGTAAATGCTAAAAAAAAAAAATGATAACTACAATCTGCAGTTTTGTCATCGCTTTAACAAAGCAAACATACAAAATAAACAAAGTAAACATTTTAAGTAATCAAAGTGAACACATACAAACAAATAAGTTCAATAAAATTAAATTGAATATACATATAAAAATCTAAACGACAATACAAAAAAAATAATTTGAAAGACGTACTTTGATGAAGAAGCCACCTCACCTCCAGTGGAGGCAGCTTGCTTGAAATTTGAAAGCTTGCTTGTCGATCAAAAGAGGTAGAAGATGTTGATTGAAATTTGAAAGCTTGCTTGTGTTATGATTGGTATTCCCTCTGTAAAATAATTTGTAACGCTCCTGGGCCAGCGTTTTCGTCCAAGCCCATTAATCCCGCTCCGTGGGATGGCGGATATCCTAACTGCCATCATCAAAAGATGACATCCTGCCATCCCTTACGAACTCTATCACGCTGGAGCCTAGGCCCATCAACAAAATCACGTGTGATGCACGTGATTGAAATCCCTTCAGTAAAATCTCTCTTTCGATCAGATCAAAGATCAAATTCCTCTCTCTCTGCGGAACTTCTCTCTCTACGGAGCATTTTTCTCTACGGAGTCTCTCTCTACCGCTGCTAGCGCGCTCCCTTCCTCTCTCTTTCAGGTGATTTTATCCTATCTCGATCAAATCAGATCATAAAATCATCATTGTTTTCACATTTTTCAATTTCGTTGTTTAATTTGTGGTTTTAGTGTTTTTATTTCTCGATCAGATCATATTTCAAGCATTTATGCGCATCAGGTTGGTTTATCTCCATCGCTTTCATATTTTTCAATTTCGCTATTGGAGTTATGGTTTTATTGTGTTCAATTGCTGATCTAGAAATTGAAATCAAATTTTTTGTGCTGAAGCAAAGATTCACTAGATTAGAATTATAAATCATGAATTAATTCCAATGTTTGAAGCAGATCAAGTTGAAGTAAAGATTCTCTCTACTTCACCGGAGCAATCTCAGCCTCTCTCTCACTAGCACCCTTGCTTTCATCTTCTCTGGATCAGATTAGATAAGAAGCTACTCAATCCGTGTTCTCCATCGAAGTTAATCGATACGAGAAGAGGACATGTCGCCATCGTTGAATCTAGACGAAGCTAATCAGCCCTGGTCCGATCAGGATCCTCTATATGCATTCCTCTAATCATTTCCAGGTTTGTTTGACGTCAATTCTCGATCAAATCTGATCTAGTTTTTCATTTAATTTTGGTTTGAAATTGGAAATAGGCTCAGATCTGATCTAGTTTTGTAAATTTGTGTGAAATTTAATTGTTTGATATCAAAGCAATGAATGTCTTATCTAGTTTTCCTCTCTTCATTGTATGATCAGATCTAAGTTTTTAATGAATGTTTGAAACTAGTTAATTTGTGCTGATGCAAAAGTTCAGCATATTATTCACTCAGTTTTTCATGTGTTTATTTATTTGTATATAGGGGATTACATTTATTCTGTGAAAGGAGTATTTGAAAAAGATTTTAGGGAGTATTTAAAAAAAAAAGATTACCTTTACTGAGGAGATTCATTTAGTTCATGGTTAATTTTTCAAATAAAGTACTGATATGAAATGGAGTAACTAAATTAGTTACAGGGAGTATTTAAAAAGTTTTAGGGACTATTTAAATAAGATTAACTATAATGAGGAAATTCATATAGTTCATGGATAATTTTGCAAATAAAGTAGTGATATGCAATGGAGTAACTAAATAAGTTACGGGGAGTATTTGAAAAAAGGTTTAGGGAGTATTTAAATAAGATTACCTGTGTTAAGGAGATTCATTTAGTTCACGGTTATCTTTTCAAATAAAGTAGTGATATGCAATTGAGTAACTAAATAAGTTACAGGGAGTATTTAAATAAGATTACCTGTATTGAGAATATTTTCCAAATAAAGTATTGATATGCAATGGAGCAACTAAATAAGTTACAGGGAGTATTTAAACAAGTTTTAGGGAGTATTTAAATAAGATTACCTGTATTGAGGATATTCATTTAGTTCATGGTTAACTTTCGAAACAAAGTATTGATTGTTAGAGTTATGTCCTAGAAGTCAATCATTATATGGCTACTTCTATGGTTTATGTTATTGATGATATTTGATCATTTATTCCTTGATTTATTTATTGACAGATCATTCAGGTTGAGGATCTGAATTGTAGATCTCTGTGTTTCATTTATAATAAATGACAATAATAAATCTAAAAGGTCCGTAATCTTGATAATTAACAAGGAATATTAATTATCGGATAAGATTAGTATGCAAGTTAAGTGATGATTAAGTTCTACAAATCATAGGTAAGGAGTTGCCAACTTAATTGCATATGTGTATGTTATGGAACATAGTACAGGACACGACCCAATGAAATAAATATATGGATTGTGTTATGTGTCATTATTTATTTCATTTGAGTTTGATTCTAAGTTTGAGATGGTTCAACTTTTCCACATGAGGATAGGTTCAATAAATATCGTCTACCGTTGATTCCTGATAAGGGCTGCTATACGGACTTTATTTATGTTCTCTTGAAATGTGCGGGGAAAAGTTGTTCATCAAGAAAATCGTATGTCCCTCATTAATTTACTTAGTGAGCGATGATATCTGTTTGGGCCCCTTGATGGAGATGGATTGTTTGCTAGCAACTGATACAGTCATCTCTAGATCAAGAAACGTATAATCTGCAAGAATGACACATTCCTATCTTGGATTATACGATGATATCATGTGACATAAGAATCAGACAAGGATATACTATTATTTCTTATGCAGGATTAAAATATTGTAGCAGTACACTATTTATGCGAATTGGGAATCATAACGTGTTGCTAGATACCGGTTATGATTATTGGAAATAAATAGCGATTTATTTTCCATGTCCAACAGAGCATAAATCCTCAAAGGGTCACACAAATAGGTTTTGACCATGCGTGCATTATTTATTTGGTTGTATTAAGGAATGCAACAATATGATATGTTGACTGATTAATTATGTACTGTTGCGAACCGTCATAATTAATTAATTAAGTCAAACGGATTATATAGAAATAAATTAATGCATATTCTAATCCTTAAATAATTATCAAAGTGTTGATAATTAATTTGTTCAACATGAATTAATTAAAGTAATTAATTTGAGCTAACGGGCCTATATTTAAATGGTAAATTAAAGGTCCAAATTGAGAGCAATTAATTGGGCCACTAATTAATTGAATTAGAGGACCAATTAAATAATTGATAGAGCCCATTTAGGCCCATTTTATGGCTGCCCTAGTGATGGCATAGTTGTAAATTAGTTACAACTTTTTGGGAGAGTGGTTGGTCTATAAAAGGACCACTTTGGGAGCCAAAACCCTAGCCACCTTGCCTTTTTCTCTCTCCCTAATATTTTGGACGAAAATTAAAGGAAAAATTTCAGAATTTTTCCTCTCCACCATTGCTCTCTTAAGCTCATGTGTTGAGCACCTCTTGCCTCCATCCAATTAAATAGTTAATTAAGGCAAAGGGAAGGAAGGGATTAGGCTTAACCTCTCATCTACTAGCATAGATCGAGGTTTTGGTTAATACCTTGGTGGACTTGAGGCCGAGACACGCGTGGTGGTGCGCACAACCTCGACATCGCCGGATTCGAGCCTCCTTGTTGCGATACAAGGAGAGGTAGCCTTCCTAACCTCTCTCTCTTGTGTGTGAATGCTTGGACTAGATCCTTCGAGGTCTAAGTCGTTTGGATTGCTTATTAAATGGTTAATTAGCACAAAAAAATTTGAAAACTTAGACTTCCTAACATTGATATGCAATGGAGTAACTAAATAAGTTACAGGGAGTATTTAAAAAACCTTTTAGGGAGTAGTTAAATAAAATTACTGGTATTGAGGAGATTCATTTAGTTCATGGTTAACTTTGCAAATAAAGCATTGATATGCAATGGAGTAACAAAATAGCAGAGTATGTGATTCAGTTTATTAGAGTAAGTTACTTTTATTCTTTTTTCAATTTTGCTGTAGATGTGTATCTTGCTATTCAGTTTATATTTTAGTTATCTAGAATAATGGAGTATATATTTTGTATAAGGAAGTATTTACTAAGATCATTAAAAGTTCAACCATTGTGGTTTACAGAAAAAGTTGCTTGGAACTACATTGCCAAAGTAAGAAAAAAAAAACACAAGAGTATATATTTTAGAATAAGGAATTATATAGTTAAATGTTAGGGAGTATCTATCCAGTTATTAAAAGTTCAACAATATTAGATAGTATCTATTAAAAGTTATTAGTTCAACAATAAGGGATTATTGATAAAGGATTATATAGTTAAATATAAAGGAGTACCTATTAAAAGTTATTAAAAATTCAACAATACTAAGGTGAGATACATATCTTGACCTTTTACATGCTAATTATACTAAGAAGTAATCTCTTTCTCTCCCTTTGTGATTTTCTTTGAAATTAAAAACTGAGAATTTTGTTTGGACTTTTTGTTTGCCCCTTATTTAATTGGTTCCTAATTTCACTTTTTTTAATTGCTTTTTTTTTTGTTTAGTGGTGTTCTTGATGCATTGGGCTTGGTACGTTATTGCTGTCATTGTATGCTCATGACTCATGTTGAGCTCATTGAGAAGTTGCTCAATTATAATAGGGAATTTTTTTGGTTACTTTGTTTTCATTTTCTGTAATAATCCTAGGATGTTTTGCTAACACTGAACTGTATTTATTATTTTTTTTACAGCACTTGAGAAGACTAATCCTAATTTGGCTCAATGACACGCTGGAAGCAACCATACACTTTGACTAATTGCTGGCACCATATTCCTGCATGAAAAAGACTATAATGAGTCACTAAAGTACACATGCCGGCGAGACATTGGACTTGTAAGATTTTTTATTGATATAATCAAGTTTATGAAGGGAGAAACAGAAAAAATGTAAGTTTCATCCATAATAGAGTTATTAATTATAAGTTATTTTGTATCTATTTGTTACAAGTGTAGTTACCTTAGAATAAAGGAGAAACTATATATCGTAGGGGAGTATTTATTAGGATGATGATTAATTAGTTAGTTTTTGTATGTATATGTTATAAGCGTAGTTATCTTATATCAAGGGAGTAAATATATATTTTGTAGTTATTTTCAAGTTGACTAACAAGCGTGTGTCCTGTAATTAAGGATTTTACACAAGGGAGTATGTATTTATTACTATGGGATTAAATATAATTAATAAGGGAGTAACTACATACTGTAGGGTATTAATAATTAATTAATAATTATACTAAATATAATTAAGGGAGTACTGCATACTGTAAGGGGTATATATTAAGCTGAGAATTATTTGTTAGTTATGTATGTAGTTAACTTAAAATAAGGGAGTATATTTTTTAAAGAATTATGCATTTACTACTATGGAAGCTAAATATATTGAATAAGGGAGTATATATTTAAGTATGTTGAATAAATAACATGTGTCAGATTATTTACATGTGTACTTAACTTAAAATAAGGGAGTAAATATAAAGTGCAAGGGAGTATATATTCAGATAATGTCTTCTTTGTATTTGTTGCAAGTCTACTTTAGAATGAGAGAGCATAGGAGTATATATTTAGGCGATGTCTTATTGTATATGTTTGTTACAAATCTACTTATTATTTAATTGATAATTACATCTCATGACACGAGATGATGAATTATTAGTTAGTTTGGCATGTATTTAAGTGTAGTTATCTTATAATAAGAGAGAAAATGTATATTGTGCAGTTATCAACTTATTTGCAAGTTGATTAACAAGCCTGTACTCTGTAATGAAGGAAGTTATGTAAGGGATGTTTATTTACTATTATGGGATTATATATAATTAATAAAGGAGTAACTACCGATTGATGCCTTTTTATTATAATAGTATCCTGCATATAAGTTGTATTAATAAAGGAGTAACTAATGCTTGTTTTTTACAATTATTCTTTATTTATCTCACAGGTGTATTGCATTCTTTAGTTGATATGGCATTATCAGGTTAATTTTGATCTTTTATGAAATTGATCTTCTATTTACATATAAGGGAGTATTTAAATGTCTATTATGATGTCTAGCATTTAGTTGTAGCATATTATTCACTTAGTTTTTAATATGTATTCATTTATTTGTATATAGGGAATTATTTAATTATATAATCTATCAATTGGGCCTTTATTGCATGTTTTCACTATATTTTAACCCGTTAGTTAGAAGTGTAATTATTGCACGATAAGGGAGTAAATATATTGGAAAATGGAGTATATAATAAAGAAGAATAGGTATTAGTTACCTTTGCCATTTTTTCCTGTAGTGTAGTTATATTTGTTTAATGGAGTAACTTTATATGTTAAATGAATGGTTATTGCAGATTAATAATTTGTTCTTTTTTTTTGTCCAGATTAGTTTTTGGATGACGAGCTTGTGGTTGTGTTTCGTTTGCTGACAGATCCTATGAATGATATTTTGATGTGCACTTTGAATAGATTGTTACTTGAATTCGAGTTTAATATTGTGTGTATATATTTATTATGAATTTGAGTTTAATTGTTATAAAAATATGTACTCTATTATTATGGATATTGTAATTCCTTCTGTAGAAAAATATAATCCCTTTTGTCAGTGTTAACTTAAGAATAAGATACTTTTTGTTTAAAAAATAAGTACAAATTTTATATATTATGCGTGCTTATTTGAACCCCTTATGATGAAGTATATACTCCCTTAGTTTATATTTGTACTACCTAATAAACAATTAATCATTTCTTGAAGCCTAATTGTTGAAAAAATAAGTACTCCATCAATACGGATAATTTAATTTATTGTGTAGAAATATATACTCCCTTATGTTACATTCGGATAGCGCAAAATAATGAAATTTGATTCATTATAAATGATATTAAATTTGTTAAATTTTATAAAAAAAAACACATTTATCTACTCCCCTACATCAGATTAAATACTCCCAGTATCTAGATGATAGTAGCGTTTGTGTGCCGTCAGCATCTAGCTTATGGTGCCTAGATTATGTTGGGCCAGCCCGTTAATCTCATCTGGGTCCGTGTGGGATGGCAGGATGTCAAATTTGTGGGATGCCCCATGTCTGGACCGGGATGTCAAATAGGTGGAATGCCACCTATCAGCTATTCAGCTCCGCAAGGAATTGTCCAGATGGAATTAACACAACAAACAGCCAGCTTCTCCCAATAGAAATTAACTTTCTAGTTTAGCAAGTTGATAACCCCAGTCTAAGCTAATTCTCTCCAGCCAGATTAAAAACATTTTATATGAGGATCTCCAATAAATTCTGCACGCATGTTTATGTTCATAAAATTTTAAGACCATAACTTCTTAAATGTCATATGCCAGTTCATCTAATTCATAATTAAGAAACGATGAAAAGATATTAATGGTCATCGGTGTCAAATGGTATCAACTTTTTTTATCCTAACTTAAATTTACAAATTTGAACCGTTAGATGCACTTTTTATATTATTATCTCAATTACATGAATATAAAAATTGTATAGTTTTGGCCTCATTTTGATCACTATGTAAAAAGGGGCATAAAATTGCTAAAATTTACACAGTTTACACATCTCGTAACGCATATCAAAATGATGTTGCAATGACGTAATTATTGGCACCGATTTGGCATTGAATTTTCTCCTCTTCATAATTAGCACATTTTTTAAACCCCAAAAGTTATTCTACATTTGTTTTATTTCAATTGCTGGATATTATCATTTGTCGCAAGTTAATATAAATTAATGGTCACCGAAGCTATATATATAGATTATTAATGCCTAATTACCGTTTTTCTTCAAATCTCTCATGAACTCCACTAGCATCTCAGTTCAAAAAGCTTCTATGGGCATGCTTTTTTTGGGGACCGTGCTAATTATAAACATCATCCAACTTTCTACTCAAAGGCGTTGTTCATGTGCTAAAAGCTTGTCTGCACTTTATGTAAACTAACAGCCTTCGCATATTAACTATTATAGTAATCATTGATAGTAATCGCCAAGCTTGCTTAAAAGTTTTATTGAGCACGTCTTGACAATATAATTTATTTCATTCTCTATAAAAAATATTAACCCAATCTATTTTTTTACTGAAAAAATATTTTTGTGAAATATTAATAAAATTATCATGTCATCTCCTATTATTGCCTCCTCTTTGATTTGTTGAGAAATCAAAGAACGCATATTTCAAACAATTTTGTCCAAATAATAATGTGGAAATTTTGGGACAACAATTCGTAGGTGTGTAACAATTATGCAGTAGTCCAGACAAGGGTGCAAACTGCAAAAAGCAGAATCACAAACCATTGGTGCTTCGCGTTATACACTTGCAGCATGTAACTTGAAGTGGTCTCTTTTTTGTTTTACAATTGCGCTAACAAAAAGATTCTTCAATTTAAGTGGCACAGAAGAACCAAGACATCCGCTTTTATTAATGACACATCTGACGGAACGGACCCACTCCGTCGCAGACGAAGTTGGGTTTTAGTACTAGTACTAGAAAACAACAATACAAATTACAATATCACCCTTACCAAAGTACCACCCCCACCAGTCCACTCCACTCCAGTCTCAGACCTTGGTACCTTGCCCCCAAATACCCTAATTTCTAAATCAATCGTTAAAATTCCACAAAGCTTCCTCTATTCCTTCAATAATCCGCATTTGCTTCCTAATCTTTACTTGTATATCCTCTTAGGAAGGTGTCTCTGATTTCTCCCTTTTCTGTGTTTTATCCTTTTCTTTTTGTCCAAATTTCAGAACGATTCCCTCACTTTTAACTTTTAAGCAAAACAAATTACACCGTGCTGATATTTAGAACAATTTCCCCCAAATTACTCAAGATTTTACTAGGATTTCATGCTAAGTCATCTTTAAGGGAGCAAGCTGTAGAAACCACTTCTGATCTTATTGAAATCAAAGAGAGAGAGATGATTCAGCTACTCTTTCTGGTTCTGTTTGCGGAGGCGGCTGTGGCATTCCTAATGGCCATCAAGGTGGGCCCGCTTCGTGATCTCGCTATGAAAGGGGTGGATGGGATGAAGTCGGGTCGAGGACCTGCCACGGTTAAAACCCTGGCTTGTACAATGGCAGTTATACTTGCTTCGAGTGTGTATAGCCTCTTGCGAATACAGGGAAGAGGGGCCCGTCTCGGTGGCAATGTCAGTCCCATGGATCAGGTTCTCTGGCGAACCCACCTTCTAGAAGCTTCCCTCATAGGTACAAGTCTTTCCAATTACTGGCAGGGTATTTGCAGAGTCACCTAGCAATTTTACAATATTTGCAAAAGAATTAATATTGTACTTCTCTGATTTTTGATACAACTAACAGCGGCCTCTCCGTGTTATTTAAAAATGACATCTTACTGTTTTAATGAAAACTATGTTGATAGGTAAAGGCTGAATTGCATGGTCGGCACTTATTTATTTATTATTTTAAACTGTCAATTGTCCCAACTCACTTCCAATTTGTATGTAATTTGTACTAAGTTAGTGTCCAGTATTTGTACTTTTTTTCTTATTTGAACATAAATAAAAGGGGTAACCATGTCGGGTTCTGAGGTTGTGAAAGTCTGGGGAATAAGAGGTTTCTTGAAGTGAGGGAAAATTTTTGTCACTAGCTCGCCATTGGATGAGGCTGTAAATTAGTTGCATTTTACTGAAAAAGGTGGGATGGATTATGCATATAAGAGATATAATTTGCATCTTTCACAATATGTAATTTGGTATTGGTTTTCGATTTTAGTATCACAATGTGCAGCTTGTTATCATATCACAATGGGCAGCACAAATTTTCATGAAGGCTTGATGTTAGCCTAAATGCATGCTTTCAAGCACAAACGGGCTTCATGCCTGTCAGTTTTACATAAAATACAATTAACTTTGTTTTATTGAAGTGGAATACGTACCTAGATATAGGTAGCAGTTGTTTAGTTGACTGACTTCATATCTTTGTATTTCTTTTTTTTTGAGGGTCGGGTGGCAAAGTACCACGCCGGCTTTAGTTTATGTTAGACATATCTTTGTATTTCATTTGTATTTCATTTTAGTACATGATTATTTCAATTGTATTGCTAGATCTATGTTAGATTTTGCATTAGTTTATGTTAGACATATCAATTTTATAATTCCTTTCCAGTATGGCAATTCCAGATCTTGAGGATTGATGTAAGGAGCAAATAAATTTTTATTTAGAATATTTAGTCCCTTCAAAAACCAATTTTGTTCAATGGCTCCAATTTCTTCTGGGATATGCCAAAATTTCCACAGCTACTGTACTAAACTTCCTATAGTACCAGAAGGTATATAACTGTGTCTACTGTGAGCTATATTTTAGTACCCTTGTGGTGTCAACTAATACAGTAATTGTTCATATGAACTCCAAGTTAATGAGAAGTATCTTCAATTCACACTTTGTCAATCTACCAGATAACTTAAAATTGTCTCTGTGTGGCTTCTTTAGAGTTCATCTCTAGTTTTCTTTCATTCTTGAACTGTTTGTGGTTACCTAACCCTTGACTTTTGAAATGTAGATGTAACATTAAAATATTTAGTTGCAATGAGGTAAACAATATAATTTGCCATGAGTAACTTTTTAATGTTCTTTTTGTTTGAAATATATTCAAAATTTTCATAATTTTCTGTCAATGATATTCTGTTCTTTTTTCTTTTGGAGATAGAATTATGTATGTGGGCATTTCTGATATCATTGTCAGTTTTAACAGTAACAGTACTTGTACTAAGAACTTCTCAACATGTGTCTTGCGTATGGATTAGCATGTACTCAGGACCTAACAACCATCATCTTGTGTGATTTTGAAACTAATTGTCTATTTCTTTCTAGTGCAAGAACTGGTCAACTTACATTTTCTTTTCCTACAGGGTACACACTTTTCCTTGCAATCCTCATAGACCGGCTTCACCACTACCTCAAAAAGTTAATCCTCCTTCGAAAAACTGTGGCCACCTCCCGTGAAGAAACTGAGCGGCTCCAGAACGAGAACCGAACTCTGCGGGAAAGTGAAGTGAAGGCATCTGCTGAGCTCAAAAAAATCCAGAGTGAACTCGCTACCTTCAATGAGAAATTACAAAAAGTAAAGAATGAGTCTCTGGAGCATGAAAGAAGAGCTGTGACAGCTGAGGCCCATGTGGCGGCCTTACAAAAGCAGAGTGAGGAGTTACTGTTGGAATATGATAGGGTGCTGGAGGATAACCAGATGCTTCAGGCTCAGGTTCTTTCCTGTAGGGAATAGAGCTATCAGAATGATATCATGTATGCACTTAAAAAAAAAAAAAAAAAAAAAAAAAAATCAAAATATCATGTGTGCTTATGAAAGGGGAGGATTTTGAATGCACCTATAAAGCATGGTAAATGTAGCTTATACATCTAATTTTATTTGAGAGTACCCTACAAAGAGAAATTGTGTGAATTTGGGCATCTTTTGAGTAAATGGGAATGGTAAAGAGCAAATTATCATGCTTGATAGGGGTGAATTTGGATGTTCCACATTTTTGTAAGAGTACCCATAATGTCTTAGTTTTGCAGGGCTGTATGTAAAATTGTGGTATTGAATCTCTCCCACTTTGCTTTGCACCTTGCATTTCCATGATCATTTTTAAAATCAGCACATGAATAGTTCAGAAGTTGTGACAATGTGAGGTTTTTTTTCTTTTTGATTATATTTTTGCATACAGACAATTCAACTGGGTGAACTTGTTAGTTTACAGTGAGTGGCCCTAAAATGTTTTTTCTACCTTTTAACTTTTCATAAGGATTATGAAAGTTCCACGTTCATCCTATTAACTTTCTTGTTAGAATACTAATGAAGTTGTATTGTATACTTCTGGTGTCTGAGTCCTATGAACCTACAAGTACAAATTAAAGGCCAAAACAGTTTCTGATGATCCACGTTCATCCTGTGATCTGGGATCCGATTTCTAATATAGTGACTAGCATCTTGTTCGGGAGGGGTATATGGAAAATCAATTTTTTTTTGACAATTTTAACAAATGGGAGAACAGTTTTCAAAACTAGAAACGTCAACATGGTTTTATATTATAGATAGGTTGTATATTAAATTTGATGTTCAATATGGTTTTATATTATAGATAGGTTGTATATTAAATTTGATGTAATATGAAACTGTTTGGTATAATCAAATGATGAAAGAGTCAATTGTTCATTTTTCAGACTTTGGTATATTATAGATATGCTGCTACTCTTTATTTGGCCAACAGCAATTGCATTAAAAAAGAAAAAGTTTTTTTTTTTTAGTGGTTAACACATAATTACAAGTAAATCTTGGCCGAAATAAAGAGTAGCAAACAAAATCGTTAGCTAACTAAACGGATGTCCAGTTGCGCACTTGCGTCTCCACCTCAAGAATGGTTTTATGTAACGAAGGAATTTTATTTTGGAAAATAACTTCACAACGGAGTTTCCAGAGTGTCCAACAAGTAGCACTCCACACTATGTCCCACAACTATAACTTTTAATATGACCCCTGTAAGTTAATGAAATCCATTATTCCACAACAAACCCTTATAACTTTTAATTTCCTTACACTCTTGCCCTCGAATACGAACATGCCCCTGGAATTTCACAAACGCACCCCTGGCCTCGCAACTTACACAGGAACCATACCAGAATGGTACCAGAGAGGGAACCAGTGTACCAGAAGCTGGTACCAAGAGTATACCCCTTCCTTATATGAACCTATACCTCAAAACAGGTAGAGGGATAGTATTTAGATGCACAGCCCGATTTGATAATGTTCCTAATTTGGTCAACTAAACTTCTTACATAGGAAGAAATCAAGGAGGTAGCACTTATTAGGATAAATAAGAGTAACAAAACAGAACTTGGAGAATCATCAGAATAACAACATACTTATTTAGCCATGTGCTATTATAATCCTTTTATTATTATTAAGTTAAGCTTTAATCAGTTATATAAGCAAGAGTAATTGACAGACATAGCCCATAAGTACATGTATAGGAACAAAACAGGAGCAACTGAACAAGGGTACAAGGAAGCATGTCTAGACCTCATTAGTCACCATCACCATCATTTTTGTTATCATTATCATAAAGGTAGAGAGGAACTATTTATAGGCATGAGAGAGGGGTCGGTTATGAGCTGATAAGAACGAACGAGAGCCCTTGATCTTGAATCCACTAAACGAAAGAGGAGATGAAGTGATCGCGGCAAATACCAAGTCAAAGTAACCTCGTTTTACAGAAGTAAATATGAAACCGTGTACATATACGAGTCGGAGTCTTGGAGATTGTATCCCAGCTGGTGAGATTATTTTGGTCAAGTAAAAGGATATTGGCGTGCATCGCTAATTGAAGCCGTGTAAAAAGTAATTCCCTATATAATTTTTATATTTTCTATGCTAATGACATGCGGTAATTTCACATGGTAGGTTATATTAGATTACTTTTTCGGTCATTTAGTATCCTTTAAATGTTCTTTCAACTATAACAAAACTTTTTGATAAATTCGCGCCATTAACTAAGATTTTGGTAATCCATCTTTCGGAAGCGGGTTTTATCCCAATTTAATTTTACGTACTTTATTCTATTATATACGGGTCAACAATCCAATACTAGTTTATCAGCAAAGAAGCTGTAGACTTTAACAGGCTAAAAGAGCAATTAATTTAAAAGCTGATCATGAGAATTGGGCATCAGATTTTTTATATAATTAGTCACATTAACCTTTAACTTTCGGACAAAATCTTATCGTGAAATTATTATTTCTTATTCTTTATTGAAGAGTGAATTTTACATGACAGAGCAATCAACAAAGGAAATAAGAATTTAGTCCACAAATAATGAAGAACTGAGTTAATTTACCAAAAATGTCGCAGAATGAAAAATGACGGACATTATAATCATAAAAAAAATAAAATTTCCATAATTAAATAAATTAATTATCATTAAAATTAATGATAAGCGTGCGTGTGCGTGTGTGTGTATAGAGTTTAGCTATGGTGAGATGCATCACAAAAAGTCATCTGTGAGTCGCGATCAAAATTCTTGGATCTGGTTCAAAATGACCGATCCAGACTATCTAATATGATCTTCGTATTGAAATCTCCATGCATATCAAATTTTACATTTTTTCAGAATTTTTAAGTATTTTTTGAAATTTTAGAAAATCATTAATCTAATTAGTTCTGAATCGTACAAAAACAGCAATTTTTAAAAATTTGAGAAAAATGTGTAAAAATTTCGTAAAAATGTAAAATTTGGTCTGCAAGGAAATTTCAATAAGGAGATCATATTGAACGGTTTTGATCGGTCATTTTGAACTAGATCCAGAAGTTTTGATCGCGACTCACGGAGGAATTTTTGTGATGAATCTCACCATAGCTAAACTATATATAGAGAGAGAGAGAGAGAGAGAGATTGGCTAAAGTATACTCCAGCATATGGATCGTCCGTATGCTGGAGTCATTTTTCAAAATCTAAAATTCATACAGTCGATCCGAACCGTTCAAATTGTTCTCCATATTGAAATCTCCTAGGAAACCAAAATTTATATTTTTTAAAATTTTTTTGCTATATATTATGCTATTTTCAAAAAACAATATAAAGGAGTATTTTTGACCCTTCAATTTCAAAATAGCATAATATATAGCAAAAAAGTTTGAAAAAATGTAAAATTTGGTCTTGAAGGATATTTTTATATGGAGAACAACTTGAACGGTTTGGATCGACTGTTTGACTTTTAGATTTTGAAAAACGACTCCAGCATATAGGTTTGATCCGTAGGCTAGAGTATACTTTAGCCAATCTATATATCTATATATATATGGGAAAATTTTTTCTGTACCCCTCAAAAGTGAGGAAACGGAGGATTTACCCTCCAAAAGTTCAAACTGCTGATTTTGCCCCCCAAAATTTTGAAATGTTTTCTTATTTACCCCTCAGGCCTTTTTTATAATATAAATAACATTAAAATAATAAAACATATTATATGTGACCCTTTTGCCCTTGTTCGAAATTAACCCAGTCGAAGCATGGAACAAGTCCGATCGAATCAGAACCCAGCTCCTCTCTCTCTCTGATGAACCCTAGAAGGCTCTCTCTCGATTTAGTCTTCCTCTTCACGATCCGCAATGCTACAGTAGGTCCCCAGCCAAGTCGAAGAGAAGAGTTGCTTCTCATCCCATGCTCGTGCTGTGGTGTCGTTGTGAAGAAATTTGAGAGCAAAACAGAAGATAATCCAGGAAGAGGCGCATCAGAAAAGAGAGGGAGAGATCTGACGCAAGGAAAGAGAGAAGCATCTGTTGAGAGAAGAGAGTTTTTTTTTCTTTGCGCAAAAAAGAAGAGAGTAGCCCAGCGAAATTGAAAATTTTCATTTTCTTTCTTTTTCAAAAAAAGAAACAATTGCAAGAGAGAAAGAGAGAGCAATTATGTTCTTGATTTTGCTTGTGGTTTGTGAAGGGGACGGTAATTGAAGGTAGTAATATAAAATTTTCATGGTTGTTCTTTGCTTCTTTTTGTTGTTAGTTTCTTTCTTGTACATAATCATAATCTGAAAGTCATTTTTTGCGATTCACTTACTTCTCCATGACCTTAACTTAGCACAGCTTTGTGAGTTTATGGAGATGAATTAAACGATTACACTAGATTAAACTGCATGGGTGCTTAGCACAACTTTGGATTCTTAAACATAAATTCTGGTTCATTTAGAGAAAAGCGATATTACAACTTCAGTTTTAAATTCTGAGTTTTGGCAAATTTACACTTTATTTGCAATTGTATTTTATGCTTCAACTTAGCACAGCTTTGAAGAAGTATAAATTAACAAACTGATGTGAGGATTAGATGCTCGCTGGTAAAAAAATGATGAGTATTGCAAAATAACAGATGTGAAAACTGAAGTCTGGAATAAGCATTTTTGACAGTTTACAAATTTTTTTTTTTATTTCATGAGTGGTTGAACAGAATCAAATTAAATTTTAACTGTAGATGAAACATGATAGTACACACCTTCTGTAAGATTTTCATAATTTTTGGACATACAGATTAATTATAATGAATTTTTTGAAATCAAACAGAAATTAAGTTTCAAAAAATGATCCTCAAATATCAAACCCAAAGCCCAATAAGGAAACTCCAAAAATTCTGTATAAATAATACAAAAAATTCCATATCTGAGTCTTCTTTAAAATGATGCAAGTTTCATAATTTTTGGTGAACCAGAGAAACTCTTTTCTATTTTTTTCAACTGAGTAAGGTCTGATTGGCCTGTCCAAAATGCATAGCCCAGAAAATTCTCAAATTTGCCGAGATTCATTAACAAACGAAATGAAATGCCAATATGCCAAGATGCATAACAACTTGATTTGATTCTGTTCTGATGTGCTTTCTTTAGCAAACGAAATGAAATGCCAATATGAAAAGTAATTGAATTTAGATGCGCCAGTCTAACTTTTGACTAAAACAAGTTGAATCAAGTACATATAAATAGTGGTACCATTCGGTTCATACAGAGTACATCAAAAAAATAAAAATAAAAAAGATTACAGCACATAATTTTTGAGCCAACACAAATTAGAAATTAGTTCAAATAATCCATACACAGTACATCAAATAAGTTCACACAATCACATCAAATGCTCGGGCGAGTCGGGTGAGAGAACCTTCGTGGCACAATCACATCAAATAACTTGTTGCTTCATTTTCCTTAATCTCAACTCCTTCAGTAAGACTAATTTCTTTCTTTCAATTTCTCACGGAACAACTCGTATTGATCACCCCTATCCATAGACTCCTCAAAATACTCCACAAATTCATTGATTATCTCTTCGCTTGGCTTGCCCTTGCCATTCCTTCCTAACCCAATTCTGGAAGCAGTGGATAAGTGCATCTATGTCGTCTAACTTGTCCAAAGTCTCAAGCATGAGTAAATAGGACCCATTTGTGGTTTTGGGGAATTGTTTTCTCAGAGATTTCCAGATCCGTTCAACCTCCTCCTTGTTGCCGGTACCCGTGGTTCCATAAGATTTATCACATATAAACTGTGCAAATTTTCAATGCATGATAATAGAACACAGAGACAATAAACAGCATAATAAAATAAAAGAATTGGGTAGACGGATGGCACACACAATACCTGCATAGAGAGTGATGAGGAAGTGGTAGGGGTCACGGTCACTCTTATTCATTTTCTGCTCGAGACTTGAGCTGAGACTCAGCCTCCTGAATCTTCTCGAACAAAGTATAAACTGATACGAATGTGCCACAAAGTACAAATCTTCGTGCGAGAGAGACAAAAACCAGCGATTCGGTCGAGAGAGAACCTTCATGCAGATCTAACCTTGCGGATCGAAAGGGAGAGAAGGTTTAAGCTTCATCGATCGATTGACAGTGCAGTGAGAGAGGGGAATCCGTGCGAGGAAGGTGAATTGGATCGTACGAGAGAGGAGAGCAAAGGGTTTATGCGACTTGGTGAGATCTGCGATAGAAGAAGAAGAAGAGAAGAGAGGAGAAGTTTCAGGGTTTATCTGGTTACTGTTTTTGGTGTGCGCGAGAGAAGATTGAGTGGGTTCGTCTGGATCGATTTGGTGAGGTCCATGTTTAATTTCGAACAAGGCAAAAGGGTCACAAATTATATATTTTATTATTTTAATATTATTTATATTATAAAAAAGGTCTGAGGGGCAAATAAGAAAACATTTCAAAATTTTGGAGGGCAAAACCAGCAGTTTGAACTTTCGGGGGGCAAATCCTCCATTTTCTCACTTTTGAGGGGTACAGAAAATTTTTTCCCTATATATATATATGCTATGGTGCATTGCGATGTATTAGGGCTTTCGTACATTGCGATCATTATCCGTCAACTGTTTTATAAATTAACAAATCTAATTAAACCAATCCAATCTACATATTGAAATCTCATTACAAACCAAATTTTATATTTTTTTAATTTTTTTACTATTTTTTTCGAATTTTCTAAAACATTTCTTTTTTTGGATACCAATTAATAATAAGAGAATTCTAAAAATGGAAGGTTTTAAAAAAATTCGAAAAAAAATAGTAAAAAATTAAAAAAAAAATATAAACTTTGGTTTGTAATGAGATTTCAATATATAGATTGGATTGGTTTAGTTAGATTTTCAATTTGTAAAACTATCGACATATATGGTCGCGATGTACAAAAGCCTTAATACATCGCGATGCACCATAGCATTTATATATATATATATACTGAGTTGTGACTCACCAGGGGTCTGTGAGTCGCGCTCAAAACTCCTTGATCTAGTTCAAAAGGATCGATCCAAACCGTCCAATACGATCTCCATATTAAAATCTCCATGCAGACCAAATTTTACATTTTTTTCTGAAATTTTTAAGTATTTTTTTTTAAATTTTAGAAAATCGTTAATATAATTAGTTCTGAACCGTTCAAAAATAGCTGTTTTTAAAAATCCAAAAAAAATACTTAAAATTTTTTTAAAAAATATAAAATTTGGTTGCATGGAAATTTCAATAGGGAGATCGTATTGGACGGTTTGGATCGATTATTTTGAACCAGATCTAGGAATTTTTGAGCGAGACTCACGTGAGTCGCAACTCACCATAGCAAAACTCTCTCTCTCTCTCTCTCTATATATATATCACTGACTAATATTAAAAGGTTAATTTTTGAATAAAAAAATTTTATGGGACACAAACGTTATTTGGCATATATTATTATTTATTATTAATAAATAAAAACCATCATATTTGAGAAACGGACTATCGACCGACCTTCCTCCTATAAATATTAAAAGGTTAATTTTTGAATAAAAAAAATTTATGGGACACAAACGTTATTTGGCATATATATTATTATTATGTATTAATAAATAAAAAGCATCATATTTGAGCCTTCTTCGACTATCGACCGACCTCCTATAAATAGAGAGAGCGTATATGATCAATCGTGAGAAGAGAGAAATATTTCCGCAATTATACCGAAGCGACCTTTCGATTAGGGTTCGGAACTTCGGTCTTCGGATTAGGGAAGGGGAAAGGTGATTGCTCGGTAATGAAATTTATGTATTTGATTGAAAAAACAAAATTGATTAAATTTTTGTAATGGCTGCTATTCTACAGAATTATTGAACTAAACCTCGTATGAAATTTTGTGCAGTTAATCAACAATGATGCAAAATTGTGGGGGACATGTTACCACCGATCCTGAGTTTCAGGCTCTCCGAAGTATGATGCAAAAGAAAATGTAAGTCTATTATATCTTTTGTTAAAGCATCACTTATGATTATACTTTTTCTGATATTCTGAGCACAGTATATGTAAAGCCTTTGTGTTTCTTGAAAGGGAATACTAGATTTATTTCTTGCGTTTTGAATTTGTATGTATGTATGTCACTTTCGATGAATAAACTGAAACCTAACATCAGGTTAGCTGTTGCCAACATAAGTTTTACAAAGCAAATGTATTTACAGAATGCATATAGTGGAAAAAGAAGAAACTGCTGCGTACCAGGACCGGTACTGCAGATTACTATGTGGAGCACCCTTTTTGGGCAGCCCATATTTTTACTCTTTAATACCAAAATTTCTCATTGTTTCATTAATCCTGACGCATCCCCCAGCAGAATCAGTAGATAACAAATCAAACTGCATCCCAATTATGGTTTCATGTCTCTGGTGGTCTACATGTGTCCTTGAGTTAATATTATTAGATAGGGTTGTAGCATTACTAGATTTATTAATTTATCTTATTTTAGATAACTTTCTTCGTCATTTTCAATGAGTAAATAAGGCCTAGCATCAAGTCATGATTCAAAATCATGTAATGTACTCATCAGGGTAAAACTAATTGGGTTGCCTACTAGTCTGTGTATCCTCCTGAGTTGTTACTGCTGGATATATATGTTATTTTCTCCTTTTTTTTTAAAAAGTATTATGTGCATCTTTCACCCTAAATTTTGCTTCTGAAAACAGATGTGAGGTTTTATTAACAAAAATAAAACCTAACCCTTCAGTTGACTGGAGGCTGCAGCTAAAATTTGCAAAGGTGGTTGAGGAAAACATATTCCGGGGGTCTCATAACAAGGTAACTAATTATTCAACCCCCCCCCCCTCCCCCCCCCAATGGACTTTGCTTGTATCCACATTAACTGATCAAACAGCTTGCCATCACCTTATTGTTGTTCATTTTCTTTATGTCGTGACTAGGGAAACTACATTAGAATACTTCACAATGGAGTTGAGACCTGGATAACCGATACGTTGAACAAAATGAAACAAACACGGCAGCATCAACTCCATCAGGAACAGCAGCAGCTACAACAGCAGAATCATCATCATAGCATGACATATCATAACATTGGATCTAATTCACCTAAATCTTGCGTGATGATACCGACTCCTGGATTGTCTCGAGGCCTATCTGGAACAGGTCAGGTTTCATTGGCAACAGAGAGAGGCAACAGTCCTACGGATGCTGCTGCTGGTATGTATCTGAACTGGACAGCTCCTGAATTTCCTTTGATGCCGTACTGTGGTTTCTTGGCAGTTTTGCTCCAACTCTTGCAAACTACTTCCATTTGTAAAGTAACCACTGGTAGTAAGCATAATATAAATAAGTGAGCATATTAATAGTAATGTATATCCGTACAATCCTTTTTAAGTGAATAAGTATGTATATGTCATGTCTGGATACAATTGCAATGTGGATTCTCTATGTTGAGTGGTGGACATAGAAAACCAGAATGGAATTTACTTTTTGCAAATACTGAATTACTGATGGACTGTTTTTTGTTCCTTCTCAGGGCCCCACCAGCCTGACTCATTGTTGGTGCAGCAGCATCAGTCTCAGGGGAGACTGGCTCAGGAAAGGCAACATATACAAAAAAGTATTCAGCAGGTGACGGTTAATAATAACAATAGCAACAGCAACTTTCCATTGATAGAGGGGGTTCAGGCCCCAAGCACCAGGGGCACCAATAAAGGATCCGTTTCACTCTTTCAGAACGAAACCTGGTGCCTGTATCAGATCAAGCTCATACTGTTCCTGCACTATGCGAGGTCCTGTCCTGCGCCTGTTGGTCGCTGCCCTGAGAAGAACTGTGGGAGAGTGCAAAACTTGGCCAAACACATTGAAAAGTGTTCTAACAAGCAATGTCGTCATCCACACTGTTTGGAAGCTCGAAAGTCTTTTCTCCATTTCCGAAGTTGTAAGGCTCAAAATTGCCCTGTTTGTGGCCCGGTCAAGAAAGTTCTATCAATCTCCAAACAGAAGGCTGTGTCACTGATGAATGGCTTGAAAGGGGGTGTGGCTGGAAATGAGGTCAATGTTAAGACAGAAACTGAGCTTCTGAATGCTTCTGCTATGCCTGCCCCTGATTCATCCCAACCTTTCATGTTATCAAATGAAAGAGGTATGAATCAGTTTGACTCATCAGGTCCACTAATCCATCGAAGGGATGTGAGCTTAGTTTCGATTGATTTAACCAACCCACAGCACCAGCCACACCCACCACCTCAACAACCTATTATGAAGAGGCAAAGGGGGCATATGGATGTCTTCCCTGTACCTACTAAAGAAAGTGCTGAATTTGTGCATTCAAGGATCAAAATAGCTGCCAAACTCGGCCCAGCTGACTCATCACAGTCTGATACCACAAACGGGTCATTTAGTTCCGCACAGGAAGTGTGTCCTACTGAAAAGAGTGCCAACAGTGGACATGCAAAGCATGAGATGGCTGTTCAGATTGGAGCAGTTGAGTCGTCCGAGCCTGTTGTGAAATCTTCACAGAATGGTGTGAATCTGTTAAACTCGTCAGCTGTATTTTCTGATCAAAGGGATGGCGCGTCATTGTTGATGGATCTTTCCAAAGGTCAATACCAGCCCCAACTACAACCTGAACAACCTCTCCCAAAGAGGCCAAGGATCAATATGGATGCTGCTGCTATACTGAATAACACCACAAACCCATCCTTTCATGCTGTAGAGGAATCGTTTCCTAGTGAAAATGGTGCTGACAGGTTACATAGAAACCTGCAGATTGATGCTCACATTGGAGCAGTTGACTCATCCCAACTTGGTTTAAAATCTTCAGACAAGGGTCTGACTCAGCTAGACTCATCAGAAGTATTTCCTGATCGAAGTGATAAGGAGCCAAATTTGGTGGCTGTGCCCCTAGTTCTGCAGCTGTCCCACTCATCATCCCAACAGTCCCAACCAAAGCGGCCGATTCTGAATGTAGATACTTGTCCTGAACTAGTCAATGCAGCTAGCGTATCAAGTGCTTTACAGGATACATTACCTGCAGAACATTGCGTTAACAATGCAGATGCAAGAATGAGGATGGGTGTCAAAATTAACCTTGTACCGGAAAATTTGGAAATTGCCCCTGGTGTCTGTGACACATTGGTAGTTCATGGTGATAAATGTGTTGTCAGTGCCTCATCATTGGCCCAAGCTGATGTGAACCCCACTAATCTATCAGAAGATGTGCATTGTATCAACCAAAAGGTTTCTACAGCTGTTGAGAATAAAGAGAGCAGTGATGAAAATGGACTCAAGGCAATACAAGAGAGGGATAAGAATTTGACTGCTGTTCAGTTGGAGAACTCTAACCTAAAAGGTGTCTCTATGATGGAGTGTTTTACGCCTGAGCAAGTGCAAAAACATATTAAAAGCTTGAGTGATCAGTCAGTAAATACATCTGATGAGTTAGTAGATACATCTTGCTGCCTGAAAGGGAAACTAACTGTTGGTGATGTAAGTAATCTCCAATTGCATTGAGTTTACATTAAACAATGTTGGTTGAATGCTGTGGAACTAAAACAAAAAGGAGATGAATAACTCTTTGGGATTATAATAAAAAGCTTTATCTTTACTTTCAAGGGCCTTTGTTTTGAACAGTAACTCTTATTTGTGTGTTTTTGGCTTTTGCAGCAGAACAAAGGTAAGACTGGAGACAAAGGTAAGGCTGGAGACAACTCCTGTGTGCTTTGCAAAGGCATGGAGATGCCGTTCAAGCCAAGACCAATATTTTGCACACCTTGCGGGGCCCGTATCAAACGCAGTGTTACATATTATATGCTCAGTGCAGGTGAACGAAGCCATGCTACTTGTGCATCATGCTATAAAGAAGCAAAAGAAACTATACACATAGAGAGCCATATGGTCCCCAAGGTCCAGTTTGAGAAGAAAGTGAACAAGGAATACCTTGCAGAAGCGGTAAGTTTTTTGTTACTTTCACTTAAGGGATAATAATTTGGGCCATTTTGCACCTCTATGTTGTTGGGATGGTATTTCCTTTGTTAATTACTAATAAGCCCTTCTCATAGCTGATTTTTGCTTATTTTTTTCTTTATGTCCTTGGTCTGTTGGTTTTATGATTATTGATTATCCTTACGGGCTCGGTAATGAGTGCCAACGACAGCAGTTTTCTAAAACATGCTCAATTTTCATTTCTTACCTGCAGTGGGTCCAGTGCGATAAGTGTGACAAATGGCAGCACCAGATTTGCGCACTTTTCAATAAACACATTAACAATAGCAGCCAGGCTGAATATACTTGCCCCAATTGCTACATCAATGAGGTAGCAAGAGGCGAGCGCATCCCCCTCCCAGAAAGTTCCTTGCTGGCCGCCAGGGATCTTCCCAGCACTAGATTAAGTGATTTTCTTGAGAACCGGCTTTTTAGGCGTTTGGAAATAGAGAGACATGAGCGTGCTAGTTCTCTTCAGCAGGGGTTGGAGAATGTCCCTGGAGCAGAGGGACTTGTCGTTAGAGTTGTCTCTGCAGCCGACAAGAGGCTGGAAGTAAAACCAAGGTTTTATGAAATTTTCCAGGAGGAGAACTACCCAGCCGAGTTCACATACAGATCAAAGGTAGAGACATGTTGCTTAAGAATTCTTTTTCATCATATTTCTGTATACTTTTCACTAATTATTTGGTCTTACTATGTAGACAATACTGTTGTTTCAAAATATTGATGGAGTGGATGTGTGCCTCTTTGCAATGTATGTGCATGAATGTGGGACTGACTGTGCTCTCCCGAACCAACGGCACGTTTATATTTCATATCTTGATTCAGTCAAGTACTTCAAACCTGATATTGAAGCAGTTAATGGAGAGGCACTACGTACGTTCGTCTATCATGAAATATTGGTAAATTACTCACTTGACCTTATTGTTCTCAATTTGGTTGTCTCATTGAGTCACTAGGTGAGTAATCTAATCTGTTGTTGTTTTGTGAAACACTAACTTACATTATCTAGATTGGCTATTTGGAGTATTGCAAGAAACGGGGTTTCGTCAGCTGCTATATATGGGTTTGTCCTCCTTGCAAGGGTGACGATTACATCTTTTATTGCCACCCTAAGGATCAGAAAACTCCAAAAGAGGACAAATTACGAGAATGGTAAGTATTATCGCTTAGCATGCTTATTCCTTTAATTATTGCAACATATTTTTGTGTACGAGCTGAATGTCCTTCTTCTTCTTAACACCCTGTTTCTTTTTTTTCTTTTTCCTTCTTTTCTGTAGGTACTTGTCTATGCTGAAGAAGGGAATGAGGGAGAACATAGTGATTAGTTTGACAAACCTACATGACCACTTCTTCAAACAGCTAGGGGAGTCCAAGGCAAAGGTCACTGCAGCAAGGCTACCATACTTTGATGGCGACTTCTGGCCAGCAGCCGCCGAGGACATCATCAACAAGATGCATCAGGAGGAGAATGATTTGAAGCAGCAGAAAGGCAAGACCAGGAAAAATATTTCTATCAAGCGTGCCCTCAAGACTGCAAGCCATACTGATATCAGTGGCCGTGCCTCCAAAGATGCTATGCTGATGAAGAAGGTAGTATGTTCTAGGTTTTTTCTCATCTTATTACAATGGTGACTTAATTTTTGTCTTCTGCCAGAACCCAATAAAGGTGGGTAACACTTAGCTTGTTTCCTTGTGCAGCTGGGTGAAGAAATAGAGAGAATGAAGGAAAACTTCATCATGGTGCATCTCCAGCATTCCTGCAACAAATGTGGCTGTCATATGGTGTCAGGCATGTTCTGGGTGTGCAACAGCTGCCAGTGTTTCTACCTTTGTGATAGGTAAGCATTAGCAGTTGTATGCATGATTATATTAAATATGATAAAGCGAAAAAAATATGCCTATGTGAAATTTTGAACCCAAAAAAAAAAAAAAATCCAGCCTTTGAGCCACCATTTCCATTTCATAATATATTGTGCTACATTAGCTAATCTTCTATCTATCAAATAGCTGTCATGATGCGGAGCAACTACTTGAGGACAGAGAGAGGCATCCTATTAATAGCGGGAGCAAGCATATGTTCAACCCAGTGAGTCTTCCGTTGCTTTCTTTTAATTGAAATTTAGTAATATTTTTCATTTTTCATTGTGACTGATATTTAGAGTGTAGTAAATATGATAATAGATGGCTTATAACTTTGAAATGTTGAATCATGCATTGTTTCAGGTGAAGATTACAGGAGTACCAAATGATACAAAGGACTTGGATGATATGCTTGAGCATCCACACTTTAATACTCGACAGGCATTCCTCTCCCTGTGTCAGGCCAATCACTACCAATTTGACACACTCCGCAGAGCAAAGCACTCATCTATGATGGTGTTGTATCACCTCCATAACCCCACTGCACCAGCTTTTGTGGGCACATGCAGCAACTGCAACATTGACATCGAGTCTGGCCAGGGCTGGCGATGCAATGTCTGCCCAGATTTTGAATTGTGTAATTCATGCTATGGGCAAAAGGGCAGGGTTAATCACCCCCACAAGCTGACCAACCACCCCTCTAGCGTTAACAAGGATGCAGAACATCAGACAGCACAGCATAAGGGGGTAACACATGTATATGCAAGTGTCTGATTTAATAAGTTTTTGTTGATTATCTGAGAAGTTTCCTTGACCTACGAGGCTACGAGTGGATTCGGTTGTATAATTATGGGTTTGCATTGTGAGATTCTTGAAAGCACTTGTTACTTTTTTGTTGGATGCCGAAGAAGGGTTCAATGCAAACAGAGGCCAAAATCATTATTATGACTTTCGTAATAGATCATCAGATTTTTGTAGATGAAGCACTTCCATTATTGCATATATGTATAGATTGTGGACTATTGACATGTATATAATTTTATGTTTGTACATTTTCACTACATGTATGTATAATAGTCCTCCTTTCATTGAGTTTTAGATAAATTTTATTTCATAAATTGTTAATTGGTTCCTCCCTTTAATTATTAGTTCTACCCTTGTACTGCAGCAATGAAAACTTTGGCCATGTTTGACAGGAACTTAACTCTTTCTTAACTCAGTTAATAAATACTTAGACACCAAAATTCATCTTAAAATCATATTGGTAAGGTTACTTAAGTGATGACTATAGGATATCATTTTAAGAAAACAATGCTGATGTGGTTTCTTAAATTTCCGATGTGACATCTAAAATTACTACTCCTTTAGAGGTGTCTTAAATTAAGAAACACAAATTTCTGTTGCAATTTTCATTGATGCCTCTTCTAAAAAGTTTTGAAGTGCTTAAATAGATAACATGTTAAATTGACGAACATACATGAACTTGAATAAAATTTTATACGGATTTTTTAACAATAAAAATATTTGAATTTGAAATTTTATTCCACCAAGGTTATTTCGAGCAATTTTTTTTTAAATTTTTTAGTCAGTATTGGACTTTTGGATCCCGATAACCCCATAATGTATTTTAATTTTTTTTATCTAGTAGGGCCATCAAAGGACCGTCAAATTAATAGGTCATGTCAGAAGTTGACCGTCAAATTTACTTTTTTTTTTATTTCGATATTTAAAATTTAAACACCTGATTCGAACTGTTGATATTGTTTATTTTAACAAAGGATGTGTTGTTATAAAATTTTATAATTTTTGAAGTTAATTTGATAAAAAAAAAATATAATAATGAACATATTACAATTAACTAGATTCATCTTCTACTTTAAGAAAATGTTCGGTGTCCCTGAAAATGTCTGCTTCTTGAAAATGGAACCAGTGGTCTTTGGTTCGAATTACTGATTTATTTTCAAATTTCTTAATAAAAAAATTGTTGGTTTAAAAAAACCAACCTTTAAAAAAAATAAAATAAAATAATAAGTGGAACGCTCAAATTAATGCTTGTACCGGCCTAAATCACAAAGCCAATCCCCTCGAATGCATTTCAGCAGTTACAAGTACTTACAAAAACAGAAGGGAACTATCCTTAAAACACATTATCTTGGCAAACTGTCATGTGTGCCCGGTGTTATCCTCTGCTAAACTAGCAATAATCCACCTGTACAAACGCATATACATACATGAAATGAAAGCTACATTTTGTGGAATCTTTCTGTGGTGTACAGTCAAAATGGTTTAAATTGTATAAGGAATAATACTTGTTACATTATATAGAAGAAAGTTTAAGCCATAAACTATCCTTGTGATAAAAAAGTACTACTCCGTTTGTGGGATCTTCTTTGCCGTAGGGCCTCATGTAGAACAAATAGGTAGGCCAGAATTACCTGAGCTGGATGACCTCTTCTCACCTCAAGGACCAATATTAATTAGAGGCACAGAGTCTGGCATCTGAGCTTTTTGAAGACCCATAACACTTGGTTCCTCGTGAATGGGAGCACCTGTGGAGTCCATGCAGCTAAAAGGGCTACATGTAACCCAGGTGATATTCTTATCCTTCCTCGAAACTCACACCTATCAGCCACCTCTGCTATGGTGCTGACTGGAGCAATACCAAAATATATTATGCCAGATTATAACCCACATTGGGATGTTGCTGGTGGGGTCAGTGTATTGGAGGTACAAAGGGCAATACAAGAAGTACAGAGAGATGGATCTAAAGTAGGAGCTGTTTTGGTGACCACTCCTACATATCATGGCATCTGTAGTAATTTGGAAGATATTGTGAAGATATGCCACAGTTTGGGTATACCAGTAATTGCTGATGAGGCTCATGGGGCCCACTTTCGGTTTAATAAGGCTTTTCCCAGATCAGCTTTAGAACAAGGTGCTGATTTATCAGTGCAATCCACTCATAAGGTTCTTTCTTCCTTGACCCAATCTTCAATGCTACATTTATCAGGAAATTTAGTGGATCTGGAACGGGTTAGTAAGTGCCTTCAATTGCTTCAGAGCTCAAGCCCAAGTTATCTCTTGCCTTCCTCTTTAGATGCTGCTAGGGCTCAGTTAGGTGATAACATGGGCATATTTGACCAATCCTTGGGTTTGGCCTTAGAAGCTAGGAAAAGGATTCAAGAAATACCAGGTATTGATTTGCTGGATTTGTCGGTTTTTGGGTTAAATTTCTGTGATATAGATCCTTTACGTATCACTGTTGGAACCTCGATTACGTCTTGGGTTGTCTGGTCATGTTGCAGATGATATATTATATGAATGTTATAAGATAGTACCAGAGCTTGTAGGAACATATTCGTTGACCTTTGCATTTAACCTAGGGACCCGTCTTTTGGATGTGGAGAGGCTTATTCTTGGGTTAAATCATCTGTCAGATAACTTCTTTCATAAAAATTCTAAAATATTATGTAGTGAAAGCAATGGTTCAATTCAACCTTTTGAGAGGAGTCAAATGGTATTGACTCCTAGAGATGCATTCTTTGCTAAGAAGAGGAGAGTGAGAATAAAAGATAGCATTGGTGAAATATGTGGTGAATTAATATGCACATATCCACCAGGTATTCCGTTGCTTATTCTGGGTGAGCTCAGTTATGCCTTGACCTATTTGTTGAATGCCCAGAAGCAAGGTGCATTGGTTAGTGGTGCATTTGATACAGCACTGTGTTCTGTAATTGTGTGTGATCAGTGAGTTGTACAAAATAATTCAGGACATGCAAATTCTGCAAAGTTTTGGATATGTCGGTAGAAATTATAAGCTAACCTTATAATTTGATTGCTGTTTCACAATTAATTAGTTTGTTTACCAAGTAAGATAACAATTTTTACTCCATTAAGGCTGAAATTGACACTAATTTAGTTACAGCTTTTATTGGATGCCGTGACTGGTATATAACTTGACATTATTTTTCTTAAGTATTGCTGATTTGGCTCTCTCTCTCCCAGTCTCCCCCATCCTGGAATGACAGATTGAACATGCGACAGTACCAGTAGTTTCAGTAAGATAAAGAAGAAAAAAGGAAAATAACTTATTCATGGGTTCAATGGAAGGAATGAATATACTGTAGTTTTTTGGTTAGCTATGCTAACCTGGAATTGGTTGATTGTTTAAACTGATGATCAATTTTGGCTTGGTGCTGATATAGGACTAAAGTACCATAAATGAAAATACAGTGATTTTGCAATTAGTCCTTCAAGAAAGAGTGGCAGCACAATGTTCTGACTATCTTGGTTTCCGATGCTATGTTTTTCTTCTTGAGGACGAGATGTTCTCAAGCTAAGGGTGGGGCTTTTGTTGATCCTTTTGGTTGGTTATTTTTGTGATTCCTCTCACATTATGTGTGAGAGTAGAATGATCTGAGTTTGTACTGCCATTTTGGGTGTGGTGACGTTAATGGTAGTTCAAGTATGTCCAATGTTTTGTAAGACATTGCGGTTATTTTTGTAAAATGTGACATGCAAGGGGTCTTTTTATATATTTGTCATATTAGACTGATTTTCTTTCTTTCTTTTTTTTTTCTTTTTTTTTGTTATGCTTGTTTCTATTTTGTAGCTAGTAAATTATGATGTTTTGTGAATGCTGATGGTTGGTGAACAGATTAGTTGATGTCTTTTGGATTTATAATTTTTATGGTGCTGGTGTATGGGTACAAGGATTTTTCATATCTAAAATAGCAATTTTTATGCTTGTGCCATAGAGGTACCATAAGGGACATCCTTTTTATTAGACTCATAATTTTAGTGAGGGAACGAAGAGAAGGGAATGGTGGCAACACTTGGGAAGAATTTTTTGCGCATTAAAAGTAGTATCTCTATTGAAATCTGAACACCCACGTTTGATGGATCAGCCTGGATCAATTTGTTTCACACTTTGATGATAAATTTTTTAGTGTACTTTGCGTCCAACGTTTTACTAAGCTTGAAAATCGGAGCTATATTTGTTCAAAGATTAAGCCCATCAAATCCTGGCCCTTGATGGGTTTTCAAATTACGTCTTAAATTTAAAATTTTGATTTTTTTTTCTAATTTCGAATTTTATTTGTTATTATTTAACGAGAGATTTAATTAAAATTGTGTTTTAATTATTCCATAAAAAAATATCGAATGGATTCTGGGATAAAACAGTACGACTGTACAAGTACCAACACTGACAAAAGAGAGTTTTCTTGAATTAATAAAGAGAACCTGCTTACCGACATAATATAGATTGTGTTGGTAAAGAGATAAGGTTTTTATATGATTTTAAGATGAGATAAATTAAGATTAATCTTTCTATCTTATCGCTAAACACACGAGAAGTTTGGGATATGCTCGTTACGTTTAACGTGAACGATTTTTCTGTAATATAATAAAAGGAAAAAAATTATAATTAAGGAAGAATTCTTTTTTTTTTCCAACCTAGGAAAATGACATCAACTGCCCCATCTCATCAAGTCTCTTTAACAAAGTTAGCGGTCAGATGAATAAAAAGTTTTTTATTGGTAGCAAAGAAGTAAACATCGACATCTTTAATTTAACAACTCTAAAAGAGATAAAGTTCTGGTGCTTGGGTATTTATTTTATTTACTTAACAAATAAGAATGTTCTTAGATATACTTCGTTAGGGGTGAAAACGGCGACTGTTTTAACCGTTCTTTCGTTCGTTTCATCCAAAACGAAACGTTTGGACGAAACGAAATGGTTAAAGATTTTGGTTGCGTTTCAAAAACGAAACGGTTAACGCAACACGTAGTCAGTCTCGTCCATGTGTATTTTCATGGTATTTTTCGTGATTTCGATCGTTTCGTTCAAAACGAAACGGTTAACGCAAACACATAGTCAGTTTCGTGTCCAAAACGAAATGGTTAACGCAACACCTCATTTTCGTGGTCGTTTTAGACGTTATGCACCCCTATACTTCACATTTGGCCTCATACTTACCTATATTAGGTTTATATTTTATAAATTATCTATATACATATTTTAATGCCTTCCAGGCCGACAGCCCGTTGCCTCACAAAAAGTTGAAAACAAGCGAAAGTTCCAAATGTAGCACGCATCCCACAGAATTGCACTTGCTGCACGAAAGATAATACAATTTAGTCCGTAAAATCCGATTGCCAGGGCGGCAGGCGGGCAGCGAAGCTGCGGGCCCTACATCGAGTTACCTCTTCATCCGTTCATCGTGATAAAATGATCAAAAGTTCAAAACAAAAAGAAGTTTCTCTTCATTTCGATTTAAAAGCTTCTTTCTATTAGAACCCTGTAGATTTAGAATTTATATATTTCGTTGATATAATTTATAAATATTCCTATTCAAATATTTAATTCACATCGATAATTGATATATTTTACTTACAATATTTAGGGTACATCTTAAAATTATTCAAATAATATGCCAACATTATAAAATAAAATAATCATAAAAAATAAATATAACTTCCATAAAGTGTAATAAATTAATTTTGAGGGCATAGCTGGAAAAAAAGCAAAAAATTGTGGAAGTTCTGAGCTCCACGTAGTGATCTCTTGCAGAAGAAACGGTGTGTTCTTCCATGCCATGTATCAACATGTTGGCTATACTTTGATTTGTTTTATTTGATACACGATTAGCCGCAGAACACAGCTGTCGAAAATCCTGTTAATCATCTAGCAGAGCGAGATTGACAATCTAGTATGTATATAAATTCGGTTAATTCTGTTCATATTATATATATATAGTTTTGCTACGGTGAGTTGCAACTCACTAAAGAGTCGGTGAGTTGCGACCAAAACTCCTAAATATAGTTCAAAACGACTGATCCAAACCGTCAAATATGATCTTCCTATTAAAATCTCCATGCAGACCAAATTTTACAATTTTTCGAAATTTTTAAGTATTTTTTTGAAATTTTAAAAAATTGTTAATCTAATTAGTTATGAACTGTTCAAAAACAGCAGTTTTTAAAAATCCGAAAAAAATACTTAAAAATCTCAAAAAAATATAAAATTTGGTCAGCATGGAGATTTTAATAGGGAGATCATATTGGACGGTTCGGATCGGTCATTTTGAACTATATCTACCAGTTTTGATCGCAACTCACGGACCCTTTGGTGAGTTGCAACTCACCATAGAAAAACTCTATATATATATATATATATATATAGAGTTTTTCTATGCGTAGTTGAGATGCTGTGCGTAGTACGCACCTGAGGTGTGGTGTGAGACAGTCGTCCGTGGTACGCAGCCGGGATTATGTGCTAGTATGTTAGTTTGCTTGCGCGACAAAGAAAACTCCTTTTCAAATCTAGATTGAGCCTTGATGCTAGATGATGCGGTGAGAGCAGACGTATGGACGATCCTCCTCTCTATCTGTTTACGGTCTCGTCCGTGGTGATATATGAAAGCTCATAATTAGGAGTTAAGAGTGTTAGACTACGGATTGTGTCTGGATGAGTCAGGTCTTGTGGTTCTGCGTTGCTTCGAGAGCAGCTCCTAGGTACTCCGTAGGTTATGAACTAGATTTGGATGAGTTGGTATTGATATAATACCGGTACATTAGGTATAGATGTTTGTTAGGAGTCTATGCCATTCATATGTTGTGTTATATCAGTTTTTGATACTGGTATTGTTTTGAGTTTTGATTGTTATACTTTTGTAAACTTTTGTTTTTTTATTAATGAAAAAATTTTCAGCATTTGCTGACCCTCAAAAAAAAAAAAAAGTCAAGTGGTTTCATTTTGCCAAAACCTTGGGCTTCCAATATACAGATGGCTCTTTCAGATATTGATCTTGGAAGTCCAACGGTCCAGATTGTTTCGTTTCTTCTTTAAATAAGCGCCTACCTTAGGGTTTAGAATCATGTTCTTATTTTAGGTTTAGAGTGCCACTTCCCACTTTGTTCGAATGAAATTTTCACTGCTGTGAGAGGAAGGGGGAAAAATTAAAATAAGAAGCAAAGGCAGCTTACTGCAGCAATTTCGTTATGATATTGACTTGAAAAATTGTTGGAAGCTTTGGCTATTTCGTTACTCTCTCCCTTAAGGTATGTAATGTTAGTTGTTGCCTATCTATCAGTAACACCGAGTACTTGTGCCACAATTAATAGTTGTCGTAAGCCACGCAAGGAGATGAACACATACACACACAAATAAATGATCACCACAAGCCCGCAACGACATTGCAAAGTATGCACAACAAATTCTAGATGTTTGTCACATTCTTCTAAAAGATTTAGTGCTATCCTAATTAAATTCTAGGTTCTTGGTCATAGATTTTGCCCCTAGCCATTTCAGCCAAAAAAAAAAAAAAAAAAAATAGCAAACAAAAAACGAAGACAAACTTTGCGCGACTAGGGTGGCGGTGGAGCAGGGAGTTTCTAATTTGTTGTGTAAATCAAATTTAATGACCAGGATTTGAGTATCTTTTGTGCTGCATGTGAAAAGAATGTTAACTTCCATGCAATAAGTAATAACAATTATATATTGTCACTATTTTTTCTTGCAAGAATTATTTATACAGTACACCTTCGTGCAGTTATGGAGAGTTTCGAGGTTGCTGGTGCATGCCTCAAAATGCCAATCTGGCCGATATTGTGAGGGTTCTAACTTCCGATTACTGAAGGGACTTATTCGCCACGGCAGTCAGTGCAAATTCCGTGCCAGTGGATCGGCTGTCCTCTCTGCATTAAGATGTGGTTAATCCTCCGGCACCATGCTTAGGCTTGCAACCAAGCCGAGTGCACGATCCCCCGCTGCAAGTGAGTTTTATTACACATTTAGTGATAGGGTTTCCAAACAAGGTGTTGTTTTAAGGCCCGTAGTATTTCTTAGCTATATGGGCGTAAATTGAGGTCTCTATTTTTACATTCACTGTTTAACCTAGTTAACTTATATAGAAAGTCATTATATCTTAGCAAATATATACTACGTCCACAAAATATCAAGGAACAGCTGATTGTGTATACAAGGTCCCTTAGAATATCTTAGCAATTAAGTATATAGCATGCATGCAGGTCGATTACCTTTTTTGAAGGTGGTTAAGTCAAGAATTGCTCTAAAACTACTGTACTTTTTTTCTGGTGACTGCAGGAACGATGTAAATGGGAAAGATTTGAGAATGAGAGGACAGCTGGCATGAAAAATATTGATATTCAGAGGCAGCACATTCAGACTCAGCACGGTGTTTAAACTCTCAAGATATGATCGCTGAAGATGAAATATAACATTTCAATTTGCCTTTTTGTTTCGCTTTCTTTTTTAACCTTCTGTTGTAATTAAATTATTATATGAAAAGGAAAATGAATTTTTTTTAAGTTAAATATTAAAAACAGTATACTTTTGAAATGTTTTATACGTGTATCAATATTCGAAGTATCATGGCAACAAATATAGTAATTTAATATTTATTCAAAATATATAGTTGGTTCATCTAATTTATGATGATGCTTTAAATATATTATTTTTATTTTTTGAGCTTTATTTTTAATGCTTCCTAGCTGTCCCATGCCGATAAAACTTGAAACTGCCGTAGTCTATTCAAAGCTTTTGACAAGTGGTGGTGCCATTTTACTGAGCGAATGAACACTGGGCGATTCTTTGCTAAGACTTTGTGCATATTTTGGTGTTGTACTATCTTTCATATATAGCATCCATCTAATTTTAAAATTGAACTACTTCTTCAAAATGAATATTATTTTGAAACAAAAATCAGGAGAGCAGTTCAAATTGCATGAAATTTATATATTATATGTCTAAAAAAATGCTAATAAACTTGATTTTTATTAATTTGTATCAATTGATTTTGTTTTTGAACAAAATGTATGAGTTGATTTGATAATATATTTGTGAAATAAGTCATTGTCGAGTGGCTCCTCCCAATGTAAATGACACTTGAACCAGTCTGTTAAATAATTTTTATGGACTATTTGTGCTTCCATTGTAGTGTTGATATTAATAATTTTATCAAATTGTTCATTTAAATTAGTAATAGTTGTATTATGATTAATGACGAACTTTTGATTTGTAAGTATTGGACTTAGTTTGAAAATGTTTTCTCGGACACGTTATATTCATGTCAAAAATGACCTATACAAAAAAGGTTTACTACTAATTTGACACAGCTTGTTATGCTGAAAGAATGGAACTTTTAATTAAATTCCTTAATTTTCAACAATAAATTTTGCTTCATTACTCTGTCCGCATTGACAATTTTACAGACCTTCTACTTTGGTGGCAATTGGCAAACCAAGCAGCCGCTGCCAAGTCTAAACATATCATTTATGAATCGAAAGGAGAAGTAGAACACAGAAAAAAAATGTGTCAATCAATCAAGCTGCTGGGAAAGTGGAAGAGCATTGGAAGAGGCTTCGATCGACCTCTTGATGCTATGCAACCTCTTTCCATCCCCATAACAAGGTACACCTTTTTCATTTATCGACTTGAGTGGATTTACTTCTGCCACCTCCAATGTTGCCTGTAATCTGTTCGACAAAATGCTCGAGTGAAGTTCCAGTTGTTAGTTTTACCACTACCGAGGAACTTAATTTATTATTCTTTTAGATATTAATACCTCAACCAAAATAATTTGCCTACTTGGTGTCCAAATTTGTCTAAGTTGCTTTAGTGATTTGAACTTTTCAAGGCCGTCCTGTTTAATTTGGGATTAATTTGTTGTTAATTCTGAAACCTTTTATACTTGTGTTTGAGACCATGATAAACCCATAAGTTGCAGCCATGAAAAAACAATGTAGTTGGAAATGTTTAATTAGTGGTACTGGTGGAAATTCAATATCATACTGATTAAGCTTTGGCCCAGTTTGTTACATTGACATCCGGCCAGTTGATTACCCTTGTGCCTGTCCAATGAGTAACAATGGTATAACACTCAGACATCCCGTTGAGATGGATGTCATATGAAGATCACACATCCCATCTAGTGCCAATAGAACAGCCTCAAGTACTCTCAAGTTTCAACTTTCAATGAGATAATGCAACTCGGTCCCAATCAAGCCGAGGCATACGAGGCCCCCTAGGGCCTTGGTCTGGAGGCCCACTTCAGAATGGCGCTAAAGGGGAAGGACCTCTTAAGGGGTCTCCCTTGCCACTTGCAATTCATTCATCTCTTTACACACACTTTACACATCTTGTATACTTTCACAATACTCTTGAGCTTATCAATTAACCTCTGTCAATTCAATCTCAGCACCATACTGGTGTTGTATCACAGTTTACCATTCAAAACAATTGCAAAAATTCAATTAACTAGATGTGAAAAGCTAGTCAATCACAATTGCAGATTGTATCACACAAAATTCAGAATACAATGAAATAAACTATGGCATAAAACCTAATTCCAAATTATCCAGAAACAAAATATTAAGCAACTATGATTAATTTTTTATCAGTCTTAATCATGACCTAATAGAAAGGTAGATAAGTTCTAGGAATTCCATTGGCAACAAATAAAATAAAAATAAAAATAAGCTGGTAAAACACACAGGAACAAAAAATAAAACAATGTAAAATAAGGAAATGTGCACCGGAAACACTCTAGCTCTGTCATACATGCACACATGCATATGCAATGTACATAATATTTATTATAAAAAAATATTAATAGAAGGCATTTAAACCAAAAAATATTTTCATTTTAAAAGAAAAAAAGTATATCAAGATCATGCCAACGGCACATATCATTTCATTGGGTTAGACAGACCAATATTATAATTTCTGAATATAACATCTCAATTTGTCTTTGTATTGGAGTTACTTATCCAGTTATCTCCTTACCTAATTGCTCCCATTTCTTTACCTTCTTCCTTCATATCTTCGTATTCACATTAGTCTTTAACTCTTTATATATTCTTTTCTCCTCATCTATCATCCTATCTTTTCTTCTCACATTTCCATACCAATTATAAATAAGCCACGCCGAAGGAACGATTGAGTAGCAGGAGTGCTGCTTTGATGGATCAAGGGGAGGTTTGTCCTTCTTTTCAGTTAGCTTCTTTCTCACATCAGTTGTAGGATTGTGTGTTGGGGTGTGGGGGGAAGGAGTGGGGGGAGTAGGGGCCGGGCAGCAGGATTTGGTATGATTAATAGCTATTTATTTTATTAAACACTTTGGTGGTTGATCATCAAAGATGCTTTTTAGATGATAGGGGTGAAGACGGTGGGAACAGGGGGGGCCTGCCCCCACCCCAATGCCATAATTCTGGCTCCACCTTAGATAAATGGCTGGTTATTGAGCCTTGGTTATGTTTATTTAATTTGATTTCTGATGATAATATAAAAATGAATCGAGAAACATTCCATTTTTCTAGATGTGCTGCGGGTATGTAAAAATATGCATATTGGCTTTGTATTTACATGTGGAAATGATTGTGCTGCATGTGAAAAAGAAGGTTAACATCCATGTAATATTGTCACTGTCTTATACTTGCAACATTTATTTATACATTATACGTTCACAGATACGAAGTGTTTTGAGGTTGCTGGTGCATGCCTCAAAATGCCAATCTGGCCGATATTGCCCGGGAACTAACTGCCGATTACTGAAGGGACTTTTTCGGCATGGAAGTCATTGCGAAGTTCGTGCCAATGGAGGCTGTCATCTCTGCATTAAGATGTGGTTAATCCTCCGGCACCATGCTGAGGCTTGCAAGCAGGCTGAGTGCACTGTCCCCCGCTGCAAGTGAGTTTTATTTTTTAACTCTTACCATTTGGTGATAGGGATTCCAAACAAGGTGTGAAGTCCCTTAGATTATCTTGGCAATATGAGTGTAATTTGATTTTTTTTTTTTACATTCACTTTATTAACCTAGTTAAATTATTTAGAAAGTCATTATGTGTCTACTACATCCAGAAAATATTAACCGCAACCAAACATATAGTACTAAGAAATGTCATACAGAGGAATTCTACTCTTCTTATGAAGAGGTAAAGGGATGGAGTAGTCTTTGTTTTGTATGTTGTAGTCTATTATTCAACTTTTAAGGTCACAACTCACAAATATGTTTTTTTTTATATATATAATTTATATTCATAACAATCTATCAATTCAAATGCAGGGACCTGAAAGAACATCTGGGCTTCTGAGGAGGCTTCATGTGCTGTCTGAGTTGAGGCGTCGGGCTGGCATGAATGAATTGAGGCAACGAGCTCTGATTTGATGACCATTGAGAATAGAGTTGTTAAAAGAGAAACATTTTCAGAATGACAAGGGAAATTCTCTGAGTCTCAGGGCATAAATAGAATCTCGATGGTTGGTCGGCACTCAGCTAGGACAGATGGACAGGCAAAACTGATACAACAATGAATCTGGCCGGTTTCTCAAATGCCAGTGGCAGAGGCATTATTTTCTGCAAGTCATGTTAAAAAACTATACATATTCTGAGGCTTTTATTTAATAATAAAGTTGAAGTTTCGTATAATTTAATTAACTACTTTTTTTTAAGTTTTAGTAAGCATTCTTATAATTGCATTGCGGAAAGCATATGCATTTAAGACTATTTGAATTTGAGTAACTGAATCCTGAATTTAAACTGCTTCGAACTTCTTTATGGAAAGGGCCCAAGATAATAGATTTTTAGAGTTTTGTTTTTTCTTTTTTTTTTTGTGGGTAGAGTGGCCCTGCTGTGTGTTACATTTAATATTGAATGGCTGTTCTTGTCTATTTGACAAAATTTGTTTCAGACCAAAAAGAAAAAAAAAATAGCTATATACCGTTGTGTTGACAAACCCACCATGAGAAAATGTACGAGGGAGAATCAGGTATAGTACGGTTTGGTTTATTTGATCCGTAAGCAGAGAAATATAATCTTCGAAGTTCAAACTGAAACTAAATTTTAAGATCTGATACTTGTACTTAATCATTTCAATGTAAACTGACATATGGACTTGTGATTCTTGCGAATAAAGGTTTAGACAACTTTAGCACAATTAGTTCAAACATTGTATATATTTTTTAAGAAATAAGTTAAGAGTGTTGCCATTGTAACCTTTACTTGCTTGTCAATCCAGAATTACAGATTCAGTATATCCGTACTTCGAAGCAAATCTCTTTTCTCGCCATTTAATACTTACTTTTTTATGAGAAGATCTTCTATAGATACGTAATAAATGCCCAAGATATGCAATTATTAAAGTAATATCTGCATGAATATATTCATGAAAACAGTACAAAACACAACAATCTAACTGTAAACGTTTAAGGTTCAAATTTAAACACTTGACCGTGCAGGTTTAAGCACCTGACAGTTGACAATATATGTCTTCAAGATTCTGCCATCCATTCGGATAAGTGAGAATCAAGCACCTTTGTAGTTGATTGGGTTCCATTTAGACCTTAATTGGCTTTCAAAAATCTGGTTCGATCAGTGAGAATCAAGCTCATATTTTATTTCAAACATTTTAATTATTCCGGGTCAGTTATTAACAGAATGAAAAAAAAAATGTACTTCTTCATTCTTCAATAAATGTAAATTTATTTAGACGACTAATTTTCCATAAGCACCTATATTTAGTAATACTTATCATTTTATAGATATTTGGGTCAATAAGATTCAGATCGTGTCCACCCCAACAGTCAATTAGATCTCAGATATCCAACTCGTCCCCATAGAAAAAAAAATAAATAAAAAAAGAGAATAATGAAAGAAAGCAAAAGTAGCAATTTAGAGCAAATCATCTTAAAGGGAATATTACGCACATACCCTGCAAAATTTTATAATACATGCACCTCTAAAATGTGACAAAATCTTTGTACAAGAAATAAACCCTGGTTCTTATCTGCCCAAATATGGACAACGGAACGAGAACGACAATTGTAGGATATCTTCATTCTTTTTCTTTTTTTGCTTGCCACGATCTTTGAATACTGACTAGTGCAAAATTTTACGAATTGTGTAATCCATTTAGTATGCTCATTTTTTTTTTCTATATACAAAACATAATTTATATTTCTACAATATTTTTATAAACAATTCTGTTGTAAAAGGTAAATTAAAATAGAATTGGAGCTTAATTAAAAAAGCCGATCCAAAAAATCTTGTAATAAAACAGAAATTCAAATAGAATAGGGGACGCTATTTGAAAATGTGTGTCAAGAAGGCCTAATTCTAAATGCCGCTGCTTCAGTGAATGCGCCAGGGAAAAGCACTCAGTGGGTATTTTGATCTTATGCAGACGAAGCTCTGAAGTAAATAGTAATTAATGCAGAGAGTATTATTCATATTGAAAGCAAACTTACTTTTGTACCCACTACACTTATCGTCCCAGGCCGAAAAAACATACAAAAGAATATACAGTGCCTTTTCTTAATTAGGTGGAGGAAGAGACGAGAAAACGTACTTGAACATCTAGAGTCTAGACGGACCAGAGTAAAAACACTGAACTTGTGTGTAATTATTTTTTGTTACCAATCATTATCATTTTAACCAATTATCGCTATAAAAGTGGATCACATTTTAACCAATTATCAATTTTTACACTTTCCTTGGAGCTTGATTGAACCGTTCCTCATTGCTAATACAAATTTGGAGTGGCATTAGTGGAACTGATGAAGTATTTGAAATTTGACAGAGACATAGCATGAGAGGAAATTTAGAGAGTAGTGCAAGTGTCAAGGAAGCTTTCTATGAGAAGCAATCTGGAGAATGAAACTGCAACCTCTTCCAGATTGTATCTGGCTTTTAGTTTGTTATCCTACATTTTTATTTTAATCCTACTTACATAATCATTATATATGAAATTAATGATAGAAATGTTGCGGGAGCCACAGAAATAAAGCGCCGTTGTTTGATATAAGACCTCTTCAGGTGTTCCTCCGGAGCCTTCAAAAAAAAATAATAAATAACTAAAGATAAAAAAAAAAAAAGACCTATTCAGGTGTTACTTTGGCAGTAAAAGTGAAGTTTGAAAACCACAAAGTCTTGTTTGATCTTGATCATCCGATGTATGAATGAGACAAACTAACATAATGGAATAATAAAAATGAAGAATCAATTTCAACAGCAATGAACAATTTTACACTTTAAACATTTGACATTCTAACCAATTATCAAAATAGTAGTGAAATACACAAGAGCTAATAAAATACCAACTATTCTCTACAACTAAGCTCCTAAAAGGAATCAACAACCAGTGTCTGCACTCTTTTGATCAGCCTGTTGTATCGGCTTTGTACTTCCAAAACCCAACCTCCTACATATGGAACCCAAAGGGCCACTGCCACTCTTCGATTTTCCGATTTTAGCAATCTGTTGTCTCATACCATTGCACTCTCTCTCGAGTTCAGAGACCCGCAGTTTGATTTCGCCTACAGTCAGCTTGGCCCCTCCATTTTCCTCTCCAGTGGCTTCCCCGTTAGTGCTTCTGGGGAGAACACGCGTGCCACTTTGGTCCACATTGTCGGAGACGAAGAACCAGCCAGCAATGCTGGTTCTGAGGCGAAGCTGCTCGAAAAATAGAACCTGTACTATGACTCTCAGGGGTAGCCTCTCGTTTTGTGCAGCATGTGTGCAAGCTTCTAATGAGAGTTTCTGGCAATTCAAGAGCCGGCATAGCTGCTCTCTCTCTGAATCTGTCATCTTTGGATGTGCCTGAGAGGAAAATTTATGTGACCTGATTAAGCAGAACTGATTGTTTTATGCCTCTATGTAGATCAACAGTTATCTTATTTGGGACGACCTACTATTCTAGTGCAGTTAAGAGGTCTCAAATTAACTCTATGGTATTTCAGTGAAATTTCTGGTCTGTTCTGGAAATTGGGTTTCCCAGAAATCAATATAGATATCGATAATTGTTTATCAGTTTAATGGTTTTTAATGACTCAACAATGCCCAGTACAATATTAATTAATTTTGTATTCTGCTTGATTGGTAAATACCGAAATTCAAATCCAAAATCACGATTCATGCTGTCAAAAGTAAAAGTTCACCAATTAATTACCTTAAGATAAATATCGATTGCTCGGTATATCCCATCATCTAATGGCCTTGCATAGTCAGGCACCAATGCCGCTATAGCTTGAAACTGCGTGCATTTCAAGTTCTCATCTGTGGCAACCTCAGCAAGATATGCATCTATCAGTCTTCCCACCATGGTAATAGGCGTCAAAACCTCAACGGCAGCTGGTACTGTCTGCCCCTCTTCTACAATATCAGGTGAAGCTGCAAAACTTGACTGGTATGCAAAAATAAAATGGTCCAGTATACGCTGTATACAGTCCACATCATACAAAGTTTTTGATGATGTGACATTTGGAATTTTTAAATCTTCTACTTGCGCGTCGTCTAATTGGTTCCCTATTCTTTTCTCTAGGTTTTCTTTGCATGCAGGATTTGCATTTAGTACTACAGCAGTGCGCAAAAGGCTGAGAAGGAATTGGGTTGGGGTCGCTCCTTTTTCTGAAGGGAGAAGATCAACTATCTCTTCTAGAAGGCGCCTCTGATCTGTCTCTGAACTTACGGTCCAACCAGAAGTACTTGCTGACGGGTCAGGTTGACTCATGCGTCTGGTCAACCCCTGTAGGTACCTTCTCGAGTAATGCTTTAAAGAACCTGCCACCTCGTCAGGTTTCATTCCTTTTGATTTCAGGGCCTTAATCAACTCCTTATACATCTGAAACTTCAAGTAGGAAACATCCCGGTACCACCAATCCCGACTTAGCGACTTTGTCGTCTCATCAGCGATCCCATTCCACAACACTGATCCCTCCATTGAATAACTCTCATGCAATAGCGGCCAGCCAAATGTGCCCGGCTCAGCACATGCTTTTGTCGCCAGAGAATCAATGCACCTAGAAACAATGTGCAACTTCTCAGCATGTTCTAGTACGTCATCTGCGCATGTCTGGAGTGCTCTGATGGAGTCATTCCAGTTGGAGAGAACTTCTGTCAGAAAATTCTCTGTTTGGGTTATCAAATTTCCCTCACCATAATCATCAGTCATCTTGAGAAACTCGCCGGCACAACGAAGAGCAACAATATTTTGCGCATTGAGTTCAATTTTAATGTCATAGAAGAATCGGGCTACAAGTTCAAAGGTCTTAAACCCACCAGGAATGTCAGAGAGGTTGACAGCACAAGTCCCAGATTCATCATCTTGAGACTTGTTGATCTCCTCTTGGAGTGTTCCACTTCTATTTATTAGAGGAAACTGTCAATGGAATAAAAAATTTGGTTTTAATAATGAAACTGATTGGAAGTAATTGGTTGTTGTGATCTGCACTTCATTACTGGTTTAATCAAGTAAAAAGTGAAACTCGATTGGTACTGGTCTGTTTGCTAATTAATTGTTTCTTTTAGGCTTACATGCTCAACTAAACCGAAATTCACATAACATAATTCATAAGTAAACTCAAAAGCTCATTTAAAGGGAAAAATTAGAAATTTGAAAGGTCAAATGGAACCTTATGCAGTTGAAATGACATCTCGCCAACCTTGATGGTAATATCACTTGCAAGATCAGTCATACAAATCCTGAAATGTAATACATTGTCAGAAGCAGGCTAAATAAGATCCTTAAATAAATATTTTTCATTCACATTTTACATTATGCAGTTCCGATGATTGTGCTATTGTGCTCCTATTCAATCCTTGTTTTTGTCAAGTATGACCTCGATCTAATGCCAAAATGGATGGTTCAATTTTCCATGTAGAGAACCGACACAAAGTTCTGAATCTATCAAAAGATTGCAACCAATAAAAGTCTAACGCACAAATCACACAATGGCCTAATTTAATAACTGACTGAAATCTTGTTTTAAAAGGACAGGAACTTTTCAAAGAAGAACAAAACAAGAACATAGGCAGCAAAATTGGAGCAACAACAAATAGTTAAAGACTTCAAAACACCCCAAGTGCAATGAAATACAAAGTTAACGGAGAGGGTATAGTTACCATCTTTGATCCTCTAGCTGGAATGAATCCGATTTTGAACCAAGTTTCATTGTGGCCATGGCTATCTCTTATTGATTTGGGATAATTTTCATAATATATTGTAAGAGCAAAGTTTTGCTCATGGGACAGGAAGAAGGAGAAAAAAAGTTAGTCCAATAGCACCCGAGGCCAAGAATATAGGATTATCATCCTAATTTAAGCCATCCAGTAAACAAATAATGTTTATGAGAGAGAATTTTGAGTTGTTATTGCTAAGTTTAGTATTTATTACATCTTAGCTATCAACGCCATCAGTTTGCCGCATTGTCTTTTTATTTATTTATTTTTTTGACAGTTGGTTTGATACCAACGATTTTGTTATAAAAATTTTGAAAAAATAAATAAATACTCTCTGTGATTCGAACTAAGAAACACTTGGTTGACAGAATAGAGCCAAACCACTGATCTGAACAACCCAACTAGTTTGCCACATTGTTACTACACAAAAGAGAAAATGTAAAAGAAAACAAAATAAAAAAGTAAACTTTGAATGCAGGGAAAACAACACCGAAATTTCACATTATAAAGAGATAAATTCGTTCTGCACAGAGAAAAATGAACAAGTGCTACAGAAACAAAATATTAATTAAATAAATAATATATAGCTCGTCCATCTAAGTTAACAATATTAATTAAATAAATAATCAATTTAGGCTTAGTTAAATAGAGTGGTCAATAGCCGTTAATCGATATATAGTTACCGAAATACAAAATATTAGTTTTTTGCACAAATATACCACTCTTTAATAAGAAAAATATTAGAATCTATTTAGCCATTGTAGATTTGTAGTAACAAGAACAATATGAAAAACAAATAAAATGTTAATTTTTTTTCTAAAAAGGCGTGTTTGGATGTTGTAGAGTAGGCACTTGTTCGCAACAAAGAGAACTTGGATGATTTAAAACACAAATAAAAAAAAAGGCCGAAATCGTGACTATATTTGCTGTTGAAATTGGCAATTGGGTCAAGCGCAACAGTCGTTCAGTGTACTTAATTACTATTTTTATTCTATTGTGGCATTTTTAATAAAAAAATTTGCTCATGAATTTTTTGAATACTTACAGAGTTTTTCTTTAAAATGAACATGAGGTACAAAATTCTCATCAGTACCAGTAATGCTAATGACACAAAAATATTTGGATCGATCAATATTTAAATCCTTAAAAAATAACAAAGAATGAAAGAATGCTTATGAGATAACTTGATGAAAACATAAGCGAACGTAACGAACGTTATAAGTGTAAAGAAAAAGAATATATGGCGGGCCATGAGCATTGACCAACCTGCTCGTCAAACCCTGCTCGTCAAACCCGTACTGTTTAAAAATAATAATAAAATAAAATATTAATAATAATATCGAAATAATTCAAATTATTTAAATAATAACGCAATTACGGAATCTGGATTCCGACGATAATTACGGAATTTCAGTTTCCGTAACAAGCTAATTATGGAATCCAGGATTCCGTAACTACATTATTACGGAAACTGGGATTCCGTAATTAAACTACAGTCCGAAAGAGAGAATTCTGTTTATGAATTCTGTTTTTGTTTTTTATTTTTTGTTTTGTTTGTTGTTAATTTTTTTAAATATCATATAATTTTTAGTTTAAAATTTTATATTCTAAAAATATTTCATATAATTTTTTATTATAAAAATATTTGTCATTATAGTTTCAAATTTTGTATTATAGTTTGTATTTAATTATATTTTGTATTATAGTTTTAAATTTAATGTACCTCATTATAGTTTTAAATTTATCATTTTGTATTTTGCGTTATTTAAATAAAATTTAATTATATTTATGTAATATATTAGATAACTTGAATGGCTTGGAACACCTAAAACTTGATAAGTCGCAAACTAAAATAAAAAAATAATTAAATATTATATGTTGGGAATTTAAACATATATACTTTTTAATTTTTGTAATTTAAATTTCTGCACTCATAATGAGCGAAAGACGACTAGTTTTCCGTAGTGAAATTAATACGCAAAGCAATTCATAATACGAAATATAAATCTAAAAGTCACAATACGAAATATACATAAATAAAAAATATAAATAAGTCCTAATAATATCCAGTACGGTGGATCCACCTCCCCTCATTCGGGGACCAAATATACGGAGGACCTGGTGGCTGTCGGGGATCTCGTCCGCGAGCAAGTCCGACTGAGGGTGGACGAGGAGGCATCTCAGGAGTGGGATGACGAGGCGGTGCACTAGAAGAAGAGGCTCCGCCGTAGGTCTGACCAAATGGACCATAAGTCTGACCAAATGATGGCTAAGCTGGAGGCGTGAACGGATCGTCGAGATGTACACCAATCGACTAGAAAAATACGTTATCCGATGTAGGCTCGGCCTGAGAATAGAATAGTGGGCCAGGTGGATACTGAGTCTCGTATGACGGGAACTGCATCTGATACGGTGGATACTGTGTCCCGTACTGATACGTCATCCATAGGAGTGTCTCGCGGCAATGCATGATCGGCTAGTAAAAGCACATCGTCGTAATCTGTACGACCGGTGACCGCTAGGCCAGTCGTAGGTAAGCCTAAAATAAAGGCGACGTCTTGCATGATAATTTTAAGTTTTTACCTATAAAACTAAAAAAAAATAATAAATAGATATATATCAAAAAAATTTTGAAAAATCAATACCTCTATGCGGGGAAAGTAAAAGGTGTAGGTCTCTGGCCTCCAGAACATGGCCAAACCCTGTATCAGGGATCGATCCAATGGCATGTGACCTAACTCAGTGAAATGAATCGTGCCCAATATCACGAGGCGCTGGTCCACCTCTTCGCTTCGTCCCATCTTTGCCTTGTGCACTTCAGGATTCCAAGTCTTAATAATTAAAAATAATTATTATTTTCTATTTATATTATTTCGAACAAAATTAGATACATACATACAAAAAACTTACTCGTACGTCTTGAAACTCGGACTCATGTAGGTGCAGGAGCTGATCAGTAGGGGGAGGACCCGGGGGGGGGGGGCAGATGAAGAAGCTCCGGCATCAGCAGCAGATGTAGAAGCGCCGGGATCTCCTGCCGATATAGAAGCGGCTGGATCAGCCCGAGGCCTCGTGGATCCTGTGGTACTCTTTTCGCGGTGCCATTTCGACTTTACTGCAATTAAAAATCAATAAATTAAAAAATCTACAAAAAATTCGACAGCATCTCCCCTGTACCGAGAGAGTTTTCAAAAAATTTAAACCCTCATCCCATCCTATAATTATCCCCGAACAATCATTCAATCATTCACAAGCATTTCTATTCAAACAATATACAATCTATTCACATACAAATATTTCCATTCACATACAATCATTTACTATTTTTTACTATCAATTAACTATTTTTTACAATGAACAAATGATCCACATACAATCATTTACTATTCATTCACTATTTTTCCTTTGAATTAACTATTTATAATTAATAAAATAATTAAATATACATATAGAAAAACTAACCTCCGGTAGAAGCGGTTCAAGTCTCTTTTCAACAATTTTTCCTACATTTAAAATTAATCCTATGAATTTTTAACAATTTTCTTTAATTTTTGTAATATTTAATTATCAAAATCTTTATTATTAAATGCAAAAAAAATTTCAAAATAAATTTGAATTACATATTAAAATTATTCCTATTATTTATGATTTTTTCATATTTTTTAAATTATTTTTACAATATATTATCGATTTTTCTAATTAATTAACTAAATAAACTAATAAATTAAATAAATTAAATAAAAAAACTTACCGTAAGAGAGAGGCAGTCGCTGTCGAGAGAGAGGAAATGGCGTGCGAAGGAGAGAGGCTGAGTTCGGAACCGAGATATGATTTTTTATCCTAGTTACGTTTTCCAGGATTCCGTAACCACAATCGGAATCCCGGATTCCGTAATTGCGTTATTATTTAAATAATTTAGATTAATTAGATATTATTATTAATATTTAATATTAATTTATTAATATTTTAAAAAGTGGGGGCTCGAAAACTCTTTAACGGGCTATACTTAAACCAAACCCGGCCCATAAACAAATACGGACAGGAAAGCTGAAATCCACTTACTACTTTTCTCCGACGAAGACCACCGACTCAAAGGGAACCCTAGCAAGAGTGCAAGACAGAGACGGAGCAGTAGCGCTTTGTCGCCATGTCGAGGGAACAACCGAGCAGTAGCGGTACAGTTCCTGGCGTGTTCAACCCGCCTGGTACAGTATCGGGCCAATACACCTACTTCCCGGTGCCATTCCATCTCCAGCAGAGCAATCCCGCCTCCGTTGCTACGCCTCCACAGCCTTATGCGCTACCTAATCCTCAGTTTGTCAATACCACCGTGCCTTCTGCTTCTGCTTCTGCTTCTGCTTCTACTCCTGCTTCTTTCGCCCCATTACCCCAATTTCATCAGGTTTTTCTTCCTAACTGATATCCACCCTTCTTACGATTGTTACACATTACAATTTTCTATATTCTATATTAAAAGAGAGACTATACATGATAGTTTCTATTGTCTCTAACAATTGTCATGGGTGTAGGCACAACAACTCTTTCAGAGGGATGCACAGACCATCACACCAGAAGCGCTAGAGAGTGTCAAGGCAGCACTGGCTAACAGTGAAGTGGAGCACAAGGCTGAGGCCAAAAAGAAGGCCGTCCCACGCAAGGCTGCAGGCCATCAATGGGAGGACCCCACTCTTGCTGAATGGCCAGAGAGTAAGTACTTCTCACCAACCTGAACCATAACACAAACAGATGCAGGCTAGTTTTTAATTTATGAAGTAAGATAACCTGACCTTCGACCAATATGCATTCCTAAGAATTTTTAATAGTCAAATTATCTATCTGAGCTGACCCAAAGTGATCAACTTTGAACATGGCTTGACCAATATTGTTAAAAACTGAGTGTGTTCGACAGATGGGTAGTAATGTGGCCGATTAAACAGAATTTTGCAGACAATTATGTGTTCTTGTTATTTTTTTGATAAATATAAATAATTAATTAGATATGGCATATTTGTCAAGAAATGTCTATTACAACCTCATGTTATAGAGAATAATAACAAAATGTAAAAGAATTATCTATATTAAGCGATGTCATTTGCAAAATTCAATCGTTTGCTTAACATATCAAAAACTGACTAAGCGGATTTGGCTGCTGATTAATTAGACTTAGCAGCCATTAATCAGATTTATTGGTAATTTTGCATATAATTTTATAGAATATCCAACCCTTTACACTATTTATGTCAGATGGCTACGGTTTGTGCATAATCAGTCTGTCAAATGTTTTTAAAAATACTATGGCTGACCCAATCGATTTAAACTAAACCCCTGTTTGTCTCTTCTTTGTATTGGATTTAAATTATATTTCTTCTTCTGGTATGGTTCTGCACTTAAATGTAAATTTTCTTGTATTTTTATCAAGCTTTTAAATTTCGCCAAAATAATGCCGTTATAACTTAAAAAATGGGTTTTTGGAGCAAAATGCATAATGCCACAACAACCAAGCACGAAATAACGGTAGAGTTATATTTCCAAAAAATCAGCGATATAACTGAAAATTTTTTGCATTTGGTGACGTAAAAACGGATGGGTCATTCAACTTATAAAAAAAAATTTAGCTGAATACAAATTCATTCCAAACTCTAATTTGTTTAGCTTTGAAAACTTTGATTTTGTCTATTTTTCTTTTTGACTTTGTTAATTTTTTATATTTAAAATTTTTAAGTTACTGACAAGATAGGCCAGTTGTATAATTGTTTTTTTATACACAGCGTTTTTTCTCCGTTACATCACAAATACAACACCGAATCGCTAAATCTACTCTGTACCGTTATACCACAAAAACCGCATTTTAAAAGTTTGCTTTTTTTTTTTTTCCTTTGTTTATATATTCTTGTTATATGCAGATGATTTTAGATTATTTTGTGGAGATCTAGGGAATGAAGTCAATGATGATGTCCTCACAAAGTCCTTCGCACGATTTCCTTCCTTCAACATGGCCAGAGTGGGTTCCACTTGTCGTGCTTTTTGTGTCCCTCTGCATTATCTTTCTTTCGCATTCCATTCTAATCTCTGAATTTATTTATCATTTACAAGGTGTTAATGATTTTCTTAGGTGATAAGAGATAAGAGGACGGGCAAAACCAAAGGTTATGGATTTGTTAGTTTCTCCAACCCATCAGACCTTGCTGCTGCTATAAAAGAAATGAATGGTCAGTATACATATATGTCTAGTTTCATTTATTTGGTCAGTATGCATATGTGTATTTTCGTTTATTTGTTTAGTATCCGCTCCAGTATACTTGTATCAAGAAAATGTCTGCAACATGTAAAGAGGAATTGGTTCAGAAACACAACATGAAGTTTTTCAAAATCCATTGCAACTAAATTTTGATTTTCAGAGAAAATATATGAAAGCATGTCTAAAATTCTGCATATTGCTCAACAGGAAAATATGTTGGGAACAGACCCATCAAGTTGCGTAAGAGCAATTGGAAGGAGAGGACTGATGTGGAGGCTTTGGAAAGACAAAAGGTTTCTTGTATATTTCTCTATTAAATTTTCTGTTCATGTAAGAATAATTAGTGCTTATACTCTTTTGCTTAATGTAATTTCTAGAATCATCCCCAGAAGAAACAAAAAATGCAAAAGAAGAGTGTTCTCCACAGGTGAAGCTTGGAAGAGGTGCTGGTTGTAAGGATTTTGACAGCTTAGATTGCTTGACTAAGTTATATTGTTGTGGCCATGGAAACTTCAGTGGTGATCGGAAAGCTGAATGGTAACTACACGAGAAATTGAAATTCTGTTAAAAGATGTTGTGCAAAGGCTCATGGCACTGAATCTCAACTATTTTAGATGTTATCTCAAATTGATATACAGTTGTAATTTATGTTGTAACTTATAAATCTCTTCTAAGATTATGCTCTTCAAATTTGCTCAATTATTATCCTGACAGCCACTGTCAAGCATGTCTCAAAAAAAAAAAAAAAAAAAAAAAAAAAAAAAAACTTTGCTCAATTAGGATTATGATCTTCTGATCTTGTATTTAGTGTGTTACTTGTTGTACTATTGTCTTAACATGATTTATATAATGTTCTGTTTCTTATATTATTGTAAATCATTGTGATGATAGGTCATGGTGATGTAAAAAGATAAAACAAAACATAATTTGACGACAACACTAGTATTGTATTTAGCATCCAGCCATTTCTAACTACAAGTCTACAATATGTAACAATGGATAATAGTATTATTTGGTATCAACCGGTTTAGGTTTAGTCTGACTGAGTTTAGTCAAGCAATGTAAATCAACCGGTTTTTCATGTAGTGGGCTAATTAAAAAACAACATGCTTCAAATTCGAATTCATTTTACATTCATTTCCTCTCCAACACATCAGAAGTAGCTGTGCGAATTCCTTTCTGCTCTCTCTTTCATGCAGAAAAATGAGAAAATTATTGGTGCTAATTGTAGAGTTGCCAATGGTTAAGAATATCACGATTTTCCTGGAAAAAAAAAATGATTTTGTTATAGTTTCCATCTGAAGTTGAAAGAGCAGTTGCCTGTTTCAAAAATCAAGTCTTCTTTGGCGTATTCTGAGAGCTTTGCGTTTGCTTATGCTACTGTTATGATTCTATCTTGGATTTTTGTGAGAGATTACAGACTCTCTCTTTTGACTTCTTGGTTATTAACATGTCGTAATTTTTCTTTGCTTTTTATATTTATGGTTATAAAATAAAGTAGGTGAAAATCAGGTCTTTCTAACTTACAAAATAATGCTAAAGAAGACCAAGTTGCACCGAAAAAACTTAATGATCCTGTTTTCTTATATGATCTTTCGTGCAAAATGTGTTATATTTACATTAGAATGATTGGAATTGACTTTAATTGCATAAAATTAAAACTAAAGCTAAAATAACAAGAATAGAATAACGCTAATATTGACAGAGTAAACTAAGTTAATAGAAGCTTAATTGCATCATTGAGCTTTAATTAGCCTAAAAAGGCATGTTGATCCATAAATTATTTTTAGATAATCAAAGATAATAGGGCGAAAGAATTTTATTAATGCTTCTTAAAGTAAGTGAATTCATGTAACATGACATATGCTAAAGTTCTCAAGTTTTTGTGTTGAAAATCGTCCATACACAAAGCTCATTGCTTCTAAAGAAAATTTTTAAATGCAATAATTACAATTTTACAATTTAGAGCAAGATCTTCCGACTCCAACTCCTACACACACACACACCCAAACCAAGGAAATCAAATCCTCAGCAGCCGAATATATCGGCTGTACCAAACAGCCAAAACATTTTTTTTAAAAAATTAAAAGTTTGAAAATTCAAAATGCTGAATCCAAACCGTTGATCTTGTTCAATTTTACGAGCGATGCATTTTCATATAAGTTAAACTTTGAAGTTGATTTGATACTAATCTGGTTAACTATCACTAATTAATTCTAATACGTTCATAATTTGGTTACTTAATCAAGTATCAAATCGACTCCAAAATTTATAAAACTTATATGAAAACGCATCGCCCGTAAAATTGAACAAGATCAACGTTTGAATTCAGCATTTGAATTTTCAAACTTTTAAATTTAAAAAAAAATTATTTGGCTGTTTGGTACAGCCGATATAATCGGCTGCTGAGGATTTGATTCCCCCAAACCAAACTCCACTTCCCCCTTAATACATGGCCTATATTTCTTCCTGTGGCTTGTTGCTCAAGGGCCCAAGAGACCATGCTGAAGCTAAACTCTTTTATTTTGTTGCAAACATTTTACTTTGATTAACACATTACACATATCAAGGAAACCCAACAACTTCTTGATTCCGATACTAAACTCACCAAGTTCCCAGGCGTGTTGCCTGTGCTTTTTCCCTGATTTTGAAGTTCCCATGCGCTAAAATTAATGTCTGTCATCAACCAAAATATCTGTAAGGTTAATTTGTCAAAGTGAATGAGATGATTTTCTCCCTTGTTTACCAAGCGGCTTTGACACTCATATTCCTTGTTAGGTTATGGCTCGAAAATTGTTTTCACTACTTTGTTAGGTAAAATTATGGATAAGGTGCATTTTATTTTTAATATATACAAAATTATCATAATATATATTTTTTTTCAATTTCTTAATTTAATTACGATGAGATCCTTTGACAAACAGAATTAATATGATAATTTTATATTATAAAAAAATTTTAATTTTGAATTTGACATTTAGATGTGATCTAATCTCTATATATATCATGCATACAAAATAAAATGAAATTTGATGCAAATCTTATCATTTATCAACGGACTTGAATTTAACAACGATATTGATTTAATGATCTCTAGCAGAACACCCAATAATATTTAAATTCTAAGAAACTCGACACAACAATATGTATTCAAGTTTCTTTTTCTAAATTAAAAACGTAAAAATCCTTTTACTTAATTTAACAAAGCAGTGTCATTACTGTAACTGACTTCCTACCCTTAGTCACCAAATATTTATAGGCAAGATTATTTATGTAATGTGTTATAAGTTATGCTTCTACACTATTATTCTATGTGTTTATTACGAATAGTTTTTTCTTTAAATCAGATAGAAAGAAGGGAACAATTTTTAATATATTTTTAATATTAGCATATTAACTTATAGGTAATTCTGCCATGGAATTTTCTTTTTTACATGGACCCAAATTTATACTCTTTGTTCAAACTCTAATTAAATCACAACCATTCATCATTCTGAATTTATATTTAGGCCTATTTAAATAAAAGTATCCGTGGCAGAATTACCCTAACTTGTATATGTAATATATCTGAAGTAATTTATAGAAGTATCATTTTCATGTTATAGTTGTCGTCATACGTTTTTATCCATTTATTTAACAAGTTAAAAAACGATAAAAAAATAATAATAACATAGTGTGAACAACAAATGATAAAGGATAAAAGTGAAAAAGGAATAAAAATAATTTATATCAGATGTGGATAAAAAAGAAAAGTAAACTTGGAAAGTTCTATTTGAATAACTAAAAAAATGATGCATGGAAAACTGAAATTATAAAAAGAAAAAAGAGAAATTAAAGGGTGAGCTCGTGGCAACCACTCGAAGAATCCACACTCCAGGAATGATTATCAAAAAAATTTTGGTTAGTAAATAAATCCTTTGATTAGTGATTTAAGAAGACTGACGTGGCGATGAATATGGTCAATATGAAAAATTTTAAATAGCTGTCGTGTGAAACAAACAGCATCTTTTGACTTTTTGGTTACGCATGGCAGTAATAACTTGTCCAGATTAAGACTTCTCCGAGTAAAAATGTACTTTATATTATTCAAAATTAAGAACAACTAACGAATGAGGTGTCAACGGGTAATGTATCGTTCGGCAGATATATTTTTCTTTTAGGGAAAATATCAAATATTATACTTATGAAGGAATAAGGTCGCCGAAAGTAAATCAACGAAAGATTTGCAACTACAGATGTGAGAAGTCGAACTTTATGCATGATATATTTTATAATCAATTCCGACTACATAGATGACTACTAAATGGATAATATTCATCATGGTTATGTCTATTCAATTCTTTCAATAATAATTAGATAATTGTTTTATAATTTTTTCTAGTAATTTGTTATTCTGCAATTTCCTTTGAACTTTAAATGCTAGTTTTTCTTCGAAATAGAAAAACAAAGTAGACTCAAGTATTATCAGATGGGCATCGGATTAATATTGGCCCTTTTCTGTATTTTAAGGTCAAGAATTTGGTCTATAACTAATATTTAATTCTTACCTACCCTGATTGAGTTAGCTATAAAAATGCAAGTTAAGCATAAATAGAGAATTGCAATATATTATTTTTTTTAGATGACCTACGTACATTCTTTCACTTTAAAATGCTTCTCCTAAACAACGTAATTTGGTCAAAATTTTAGCAATTCATTTGATGAAAATGAGTCACTACAAATAAAAATTAATTTCATCAAATCATTTTTAACTTATACATATATAGAATTGAATGATTAACTCATTTTTAACTTAAGATCATTCTGACAAAAAGAGAGAATTAATATATAATAAACATTCAAAGAAGTGCTTCTTGTAGGTGCTATTATTTTACATAGGTTTGGTATGGCGTCCGGGCGTCCGAGCGTCCGACTCCCGAGTGATCTAGGTGTTATTTGGAGCTTGAAAACAACCTAACAAATTGCTTTTATAAACTTGTATGGACAAAAAGACAAAGTAAAATATAAATAGATATTCCAACTATAAATTTTATATACCCTTCCAGCCCTTTCCACACGACGTATATAACAATCAAATAAAGAATCATGTAACTATCTCTCAAGTCCACCTTCCCCTGCAGTAAACTAAATAATGCATCATCTTAATAATGAAAATTTATAAAAAAAATAATAAAGTGCAATGCTGCCAATGCACGTATCCTACACAGCTAATTAACTGTCCCCCCAAGCTCGAAGTCGACTTATCTATATTTCATATAATGAAACGGTAACCAAAGGTTACTTTTTTAATAATAATAATAATTAATAACTTCCTCGTATATATGTTTTTTTTTTTCTGTTGCATCTTTTTTTTTAAAAAAACTATAGAGTTGTTGGCTTCTTATCTCATATCACATTTTATCACTACTACCGATTTTGGCTTCTACAACTGGTAAAATAATCCCTTCTATAACTGTATAGATAAGTTGCTAATCGGGGAGTTGCAATAGAGAAAATAATAGTCATAAAAGTAATGACTGTTATTAAATAATAACAGTGGCAAAAGACGGATTTTCAATGACTGTTTTTTAATAACAACAGATGTAAAAGGAATGATTTGCCACTGTTATTTAACAATAAAGTTGCCGAAAGTGCTTTTTTTCTTTTTAAATTGGCGCGCTAAAGGGAGTCATCAACTATTGAAACATAATAACAGTTGCAGAAACTGTTCTATTTTTCCTTTTTTACCGCAATTAATCTAATTGTTTCAATTTTTACCGCAATTAATTTTTCTGATTTAATGTATAATTAATGTTATTTTTTTAGCAATTGCTGATTCCATGCTATTTTTTTTTAGCAGGCTCTTTTTGGGGGCTAGCCCAGAATCTCTTGCAGTACCATTTACATTACCAATTGGTACCATTTTACAATAATACAAATAAATGCAAACGTAACAAAAATGCATTTAACATAACAAAAATGCAATATTTATATTAAATAATTAATCCAAAATGATATTACAGATAAAACTTGAGTTCCAAACATAACAATAAATCCAAAATGATCCTATTACATGAGTAAATAGTGAAAGAGAGAGATGATTATTCAGAAGAGTTGGAGTTCGAGATCTTTTCATGTGTTAGAAATTGAAAATAAAGATAATTGAACACAGAATTTTAACGAGGTTCAGCACCAACTTGGTGCATACGTCCTCACACACACACACACCTCTCCTTTTTTTTATTGATTTTCAGGTTAATTGTTACATGGAGAAGAAGGATATTAATAGAAAACTACCCAAAATAGAGACACACATCCCTTTCCTAATCAACCCCATTAATTTTCTTTTATTTCTTTACAATTACATCTTTTTACATAAGGAAACAACACCCCCACACAGGGATGACACCTCTGGACGTGCCCACTGATATCGCATATTTATATATGGTTTTAGGCCAGACTTTAACCCAAATCACGACTCAAAACCTTTGATTTTATATGTGTTTAGTTTATATTTGTAGGATTTTGGTACTGCTTGGGTTTTATTTCGTTTTGTAGGGACCTGGAGTCAATTCACTGTAAAATGGGCGTAAATCGGCACGAATCGGCGCATGACGCGTGACAAAACCAGTCCTGTGCGACCGCACAGGCCCATGGTGGCCTTGGATGGTGCCCGCATGACTCAGTTTTGGGCCAGCAAATCTTGTGCGACCGCACGGGCCCATGGTGCGACCGCACCGACCCCTCACGTAACTCATTACGGGCCAGATGTCTCATTCCTGGCCTATGTGCGACCGCACAACCCATTATCTGACCGCACAGAGCTCCAAACCCTACCAAACCACTATATAAGGCGCCCGAATCTCCTCATCTAGGGCATCCAATAATCCATCAATTATTCTATCTCCTTCCTTGGCGGCGCCGCAACCCGAACCAACCCAAATCCACAATTCGGCCCCATGTGCGACCGCACAGGGGTCCCGTGCGACCGCACCACCACTCAGCTGCCTTGGATCTCGCCATCTCGACCTCCTACACCTCACCATTCCACCCAAGCATCTCCCTTACTGATCCAGAAGACGATTGAGGCTTGAGAAGGGGCCTTCGTCTTCCTCTTTCCCTTGGGTTTTGCATGGAGATTGTATCTTTATATTCTTTTGCTTTAGTTGTTTGTTTTAGTGTAATGTTAGGCTAGATTGAGTCATGTTCTAGGGATTAGTTGAGACTAAGGTTGGGTTTGTTGATTTGACTTGGTATTTGGTCTCTATTGTGTATTGCTTGCTTGATTGCTATATGATTATGCTTGTTTGTGTTTGATTGCCCAATTGAACCTCCTTTTAGGTGAACGGCCGCACCTAACTTAGGCTAAAGGTGTAGATTGTTTAATTGAACCAAATAGGTAAGTAAGGAGGTTAAGAGCCGAGAGGTGACCAACTTAAGCCCGAGAGGAACAAGTTTTTACTTAGGCGAGAGTCTAGTGGATGCCTTAGAGAATCAACAAGTGGACTTAGAGTAATTAAGCCAACATGACGAGAGTTGAGGATTAATTGACCTAATGGGGACTTTAGGCTAGGTTCCGCACCAAATACTGTGACCAACATGCGAGAGTTAAGGTTCAGGAGTTTAGGTACGGCTAGACCTATCCCACACAAGCCAGGAACCAAGGTATCATGGCAATCCGGCACTAACCAAGGGCTGTGCGGTCGCACAGAGGGCCTGTGCGGTCGCACAGAGGGCCTGTGCGGTCGCACAGGGCTCTCTGGCACGCATTCGTCAATGTTGCGGCGCGAGAGCGACAAGCGTTGACGGCCTGAGGCCTGACCAAGGTGGAAACTGAACCCTAGGACATTCTTATACCATATTTTACCACCAAAAATACCAAAAATTACTATTGTTTTGTTTGTCTTAGTTGATTGTTTTGTTATTTGTTGATTAAATCCAAAATCCATCATTCGATTGCCTAGATTTTGTAAATAAGTAAGGTCTAATACTCATCTTACCGTCCCTGTGGATTCGACCCCGACTGTACCAACGAATAACCGTGCGCTTGCGGTTGTTTTTAGGTTACTTTTGGGTATTAGCTAGACTCACATCACCCACCACACTTTTCAACTTGAAGGCGCCTAGAAACTTCCTTTTGTTGCAAGATACGCACCCATTCGGCTGGACCACACAGCCGAATGGTGTGTTTCTGATCACGTGTGGTAGCACACACAACCACACATGTTGTTTTAACATCATGCCTCTGCAATCTTTTTCAGTCCTGATATTCTGCTCTTCTTCGAACCCTTCATTATGCTATTCAAGTCTTCATCAAACCCAACTCCATACTCTTCTTCTCCAGACATATTTTCTAACAATCCACTACATTTCAATCCATAAACACAATTATTTCTATCAAAAGGAATCAAACAGGAAAGGATTGAGACCAGTCATCAAAACATTATATATCAGACATGAAATAAATTCAATATCAATTATAGAATAACTTAAAAAATGCTCAGAGATGCTTTCTAGACCTAAAACAAAAGAGGTTCTGTTCTACTTAGCAGGCTGTGGGCAAGGAAAAAATAAAGAGTAAATTTCAGCCATGAATTAGAGAGATACGGCTAAATAGAAGTGATTGAGTTCTTCCCTCCTTGAATGAGATTTGAAATTATAACAAAAACAAATAATAAATCATTAGTGTCACAAATAAATATGAAAAAATCGAAATAAAAAGGGAAAAATAAAAATATCAAATATTATTCAAATTTAATTTTTCTTACCTTCAATTTGCTCTCCTTCTTTTTCTCTATCTAATGCTTATTTTTTCAAATTTTTTACAAATTGTTTGCTATTTTTTTTGAAGTGGTGTAAAATATGAAAATAATGGAGTTTAGTATAAAATTACAAACTTAATTTATGTCGGCTATTTTTTTGCACCTCGTGCTACACACAGCTACAGTGCCGAAAAGGGAGAAAGCTAGCTACGGAATGTTTTTGGAAAATCTAATTGAATAATATGCAACTTATTAGCTTATGTACACCTACCAAAATTTAAAACTTCTGGTACACCTACCAACTTATTAGCTACGGAAAGATATGATAAGCTTTATGTAATTTAAAAATTTGTTACATAATCATTAATCGACAAATATGATAATGGCTGATCAAATCTTTGTAATTATTTTAGGCAAAATTGGGCCCATACCATTCAAATCTTTCTTATTTAGATATTTACCCCTCAAATCATTTAAATTGGTCTCATACCCCTCAATTCTTGATATAACTAGATATGTACCCTCTCCGGCAATTTTAATTAATTTATGAATATAAAAAACTGATTTTCATATTTTATGACCAAATTGTCCTTGCCCAACCTCCTCTCCATCAGCCTTCAGAGACCTTTCATCTTCCGGCTTATTTTATCTCGAAGCATTCACAGAATCAAGGTGAAATAGAACATTGCAAAATTGAGAAACGAATGCTTCTTTTATTTCGTTTTTTGCACCTTTATTTCTCTGACTAAATCCATGGTAATCTCTCTGTCTTCTCTCAAAAAACAGAAATTACAATTTGAATATTGACTTTAATGGAAGTGTGAACGATATTATACTTGTGAATGAAATCAATTGAAAAAGCAATTTATATAATAGAACTCGTAAGGTCATGTTAATTCATCTCTGACTTCATATATCTTAAGAATATAGCACACACTAACAAGTATTTCAAATTGAATTTCTGTTTTTCTAGGTATTTCAACTTGAGCCCACTAATCGGTTTATCTATCTCTTGGTTTGCTGCGCTAACAACTAACAACAAGGGTTTGTAAATTGTAATGCACTTGACTATTAATTAACAAGTAATTTTGTCTTGAGACCACGAATCAGATGACGGTAATTTTGTCTTCTCCATTTCTCTGACTTTTGTCTCTTGTAATCCACACTAGCTAGCACCGTGATGATAGAAACTGTGCTTCAAGTCTCTATGCAATTAATAATAGGAAGCATCCCGTCTCTGTTTATTTGCAGCACACTGAGAAAAACCAGAAGTTGTTGTTAACCTCTTATGATTCAATTGAGTAGGAAAGGCTTTTGACTACCCGGGGTTAACGAATCTTTTTCAGTAAAAACAGCCATGCTGTACTGTTAGTTTAATAGATATATCGGGGTATCTAGTGCACACAAGATGTTCGATATAAAGTCTAAGTGGCCACTCCATCAGTGTAAACCAGAATTTCAAATTGACTGACATCATGAATTAACAACTACTTGAATACTTAATTGACTTGAAATTCCTAATTAATTTAAACGTCAATTGATCTAGATCGTTTCAAGGTGGCAAGTAAAGCAAATTTATAATGTGATTTGTTTCGGATCTATGACTTGTTAAGCGTGAATGTATTAATATTTATCAAAGTCAGTTTTATCTGGAGAGAAGGTAGGGCAAGGTCAATTTGGTCATAAAACATAAAAATCAGTTTTTTATATTCATAAATTAATTAAAATTGCTGAGAAGGGTATATATCTAGTTAAATCAAGAATTGAGGGGTATGAGGCCAATTTAAATAATTTGAGGGGTAAATATCTAAATAAGAAAGATTGGAAGGGTATGGGCCCAATTTTGCCCCATTTTAAGGGCACATAATTGGTACACCTACCAAAAAATTCTTTTCTTTTTTTTTTTTTGAACAAATCTATTAAGAATCTCATTGCAGTATCTTATTATATTATCTATACGTTGAAACATTCCTTGTTTGTTAAATTAGAATCTATTTAACAATTAACTTCGGCACTTGATTGGTAATCCAACGTGGATGTTTTAAATGATGTTTTGCAACTGTTATTAAATAAAAACGGTCATAAAAGACCGAAAAAAATGGTCCGACAACCGTTAATAAATATAGACAGTTGCAAAAGGATCGGACCCGCTTGTCAGACCATAAGTCGTCCAATTATCAGTCAATTTTGGCAGGATTTACAGCAACTGTTATTTTTAGTTAACAGTCATTAAAGGATTTTGTGACTGTTATTTAATATTAACAGTCACAATGTTTCTATGAATTTTTTCTTTTTTTTCCTCACACTTAACTTTAATGACTGTTTTATTTTAGAACGGTGGTAAAAGTTTGAACATTATATCACGATAATGCCACAGATTAAGCAAATGACAGTTTTTATAAAGAATTGCTAATCCACAGTTGTAAAAGTCCTTTTGTATGGTAGTGTATAAGTCCATATATAAAAACAAGACGATTAAGCGTGTGTCCTCCATACTCTCAAACCCTTCCATTTTTTTTAAAAACGTCTTTTGTTGTCCCCCCCCCCCAATACCATCTTGTAGTATCGAAACACAAATTTACTATGGATTTTTGACGACCATACATGTTGGTATATATATAACCTTTAATGGAAAGATATATAGACCACCTTTAAACTTCTAAAAAATTGCTCTTTTTATAATAAGGATATGATACAAATATAAAAAAAAAATGAAATCAAAGAATAATTTTTTTCTCAAGATTATCAAAGAATTTAGCATGTCTTTTTTCAATTATGATGCAATAATTACGGTTCAATTTGTGTTGGTTCTTGTATAAAATGAAAACATACTATATTTTGTTACTTTGTTACGTATATACATATATAATGCAACTAGTGGTTAAGATTCTATATTTGTAGTAAGAGAACGATTTTAATTAGTTCGAATTACACTTAGAGAAATCAATTTGATGTTCTCTCTTGACACGTATATATATTCATGACACAACAGAAAACATGTCGGGTCGATTCATGAAAAAGATCAATAATTTCATGAAACAGGTTGGGTCGATTCATATGATTCGGTATTAGTCAACTGTGTGGTTTATACGAATGAAATCCTCTGCTGCCGTTAAAACTACAGCAGAGTGTCGTCCTTAAAAAGTTTATCAATATTTAAAAATTTAAAAATTCAAATGCTCAATCTAAACAATTGATCTTGTTCAATTTAACGAGCGATTTGTTTTTATACAAGTTTTATGAATTTTGGAGTTAATTTGATACTAGATCAAGTGGTCAACAAATGAATGAATCTGGTTAAGTATCATTGATAAATTCTAATACGTTTATAGTTTGGTCACTTAATTGAGTATCAAATCGACTATAAATTTTAAAAAACTTATATAAAAACACATCACTCGTTAAATTAAACAAGATCAACGGTTTGAATTCATTATTTGAATTTTAAAATTTTTAAGGACAATACTTGCCGTCGTGTTTAGGGCAGCGCGCAATGATGCTGGTCCGTGGTTTATACGCAAACACATCCAACTGCGAAACCTGTTGGGTCTATTCACTTTTTGTTTTTTTTGTAAATTGTTCAGTAACAGAAAATTGATATTTTATATATGCGTAGGGATATATTAGGTCGGATGAAAAATTGATGTATATATGTTTCATATATGTATATGTATATATTTCAAAGGGAAAAAAAAAGTACGTACCTTTAAATAATATAACATGTCTTGCGTATATATAAATTGTCATCGGTCATAATGTTTGATTCGAAATACATGCGGCATGAATCAATTAAGCCCTATTTGCGCGCCACATGCAACTGATTTTGATCGAACGCTGGCAAAGCTGACCTGATTTCTCCGTGGGTTGAATTTTTTAATCTGACCCAACTTGAATTAACCATTTAACCTGTCCTGAGAGATTTTGAGTACCTGACCCAATCCATTTGTCTATAATTTAATTAATTTTATTTGGCATTAGCTAACAATAAACTCAACTCAGTGCCAAGGATATATAGGACCATTAATTGGTTGTTAGCTAGTGGGAATGCTTAATTAGTTGATGCGACTAACAAAATTTGGAGCTTAATTAAACTTCCAAGATTATATAGCTGGCTGGCTTCAAGCCTTCAACCATTGGCAGCTTTTGTTATGTAATGCCACCTCAAATCTTCGAACTGTCAGCTTCAAATTGGGAAGGATCAGTTGGGAAGTTTAATGCCAACAAGACTAATTTGAGACTTGGTTAATATTTCATTACTAGTGTACTGGCTAGATATATATTAGGCAATTGTGTTTTCGATGTTAACGAAACGTAGAACGCGTACAAAACACAGGTAAGATTAAGGATGCCATATATATGTACGTATGATACTGTACCAGGTAAACGTTCGTACCAACATGACATGATACGCTGCGTATAATAATTATGTGACATGAGATGACCTGTCAGATAATTTTATAATTAAGATGCGACAAAATGATTGGTTACTTGTAAAATGTTTTTTTTTTCATTATTCATAAAATAAATGGGCGAACAGCAGAAAAATAAAAAAAATTTGTTTAAATTAAGGATAGATCCTGGATAATTTTTGGACGTGTATTATCATGTAAAAATATGTACCTTGAATTTATCAAAAATTTTAAATTGTGAGTTTTAATCTAAAATGATTTTAAATCCTCCTTTTTTTGTGACTTGGGACCAACTATGTACAAAAGACACAGGCATAGTTAAAATAAAGAGGACTAAAATAATTAGTATATTTTATAATGCAAACATTGCAATTGCGCGCATGCAATAATATATTAGTTATACCTTTGTCATCTGACTTACATTTTAGACACTACCAGTCTATATACCACACTTGATTGCAGTGTTTTGAAAACCGTACTGAATACCGAAAAATTGCAATAATATCGAGAATCGAAACAGTGACTGAAACGACGGTATCTGATATATATTGTGAGAGAAAATATCGGATTTTGGCCACCTGCCTGGTAGGAGTGCCGGTAAGGTTTTAAAAACACTTCCTGATTGTGTCAACTTCATCTAATTAATACTTAACTCTTAATTATGATCTCTAAATAATATTCGTATTTTTTTTTTCTAGAGGTTTGACTGTGGCTGTCGAGTTAAACCGTGATGGTGCAGTTCCTATGTACTCGATCTACATCATATCCGTGAACATTGTCTAATCACATATTATGATCGCAGCCAGACATTGTGTGAGTTTTATTACTTATAGTGATACATTTTTTTTTTTTTTTTTTTATAGTGGATGCAAAAGTCAATCAACAATATATAATTTAATGGGTTAGAATTTATAGACAACAAGTTATCAATCAACAATATATAATTTAATGGGTTAAAAGAAATCTTGTCCCAAAAATATCCTTAGAGATGGACAAATCTTTACCCGAAAACTCTTTTCAATCTGATGAAGACCGGATTAGTTAGAACCATTACAATAGAATATAAGCAACCCACTGCGTTTCGAAATAAAAAAAAAAAGGATATATTTTAGTTTAAGTGTGACATACAGTAGCAATGTTGGTGGGTCAGTAGGTTCTAAGATGGCAGTCTGGCAATGATCCAAGCAACATTTTATTTGGTCCGAACAGTTCTTATAACATGATTTTTGGACAAATATACCCCTAAAATTATTTTAGCTATTTTTTTTTTGTACTTCAAAAGAAATGATTTACGAATAATAATTATTTCTTATAGAAAAAGTTTAAGTTGATAGATTTGCTAAGCTCTTTCGCTACCTGGGTTGTCGGGCAAAAAGAAGGCGCTGCCTGGATTGTTCCAAGATCTCCGCGTCCAATTTTTGTGCAATTTGTCGTGGAAATTCATTTGAACCAATTGGCCAATTCAGATTCAGTTGTAACATAACTACATAAGCGTTAAAGCGTACCTTAAACTTAAAAAGTTACACAAGAAAGATACTCGGTCGTCGGTCCATACTCAACTCTCAACAGTCAACACACAGCATCTTTGTGTGTGGACCCCACTTCATAATATGTCATATGTGGAGATGTTTTGACTTTATATATGGTGCTTTCAGACTCAGTCTTTCACATACAATTATACAAATACAATATAGACCGACATAATGCTCTAAGCCAAACTCCAGCCAATGACTCACTACTTCACTAGTCACTACACAAATTTATTATTATAGCAATCTTTTTGCTTTTCTGGAGAGGGGTTAATTGATCCAAATCGTACGATTAACTCTAGCTCATGCAAGGATAATTGTGCGAATCCAACGGCGTAGACTTACTTGTTAAAGAAAGCACTTTCCCTTCCGTCCTTCTATGTGTTTGGTTGTATGGAAAGTTAGCAAATTTGAAGTTAGAGCACTAACTTTCAAACTCTCGTCAACCAAACACACTCAAAGTCAGTGAAGTAAGTGCTAACTTCACCCTATTTCTCTAACTTGATAAAATATTGAGTTAGAGAAGTTTGTTCTCATGACCAACTTAAAAAATCAATATAATTATTATTATCATCTATATATACTAATCATTATATTAATTATAATTATAATATTAAAATATCAATAATTATGATAATTATTATTATTATTATTATTATCAGTGTACTAATTCATATTAATTATACTTACTAATTATTGTTATAATATTAAATATTAATAGCAATTATTGTTGTTGTTGTTGTTATTTAAATAAAATTACTATAATATTGATAACTATTATTATTATTTAGTTATGATTATAACATTAATTCTGATTAAAGTTACAATAAAAAAATACAGTATTAAATATAATATTAAAATTAATGATAATAATAGTTATAAAATTGACATAATAATTAATATTATAATGTAGTAATCATAATATTATTGGTAAAATAATAATAATAATAATAATATGGTAATTAATATAATATTTATTATAGTAGATGTAATTAGTTATAAAAGAAAAAAATAACTAAACTATTTTTTTTTATCTCTAACCCCACCCTATCACACCAAACATCATTTTCTAACATTAAGTTAGTACTAACTTTCTACAATCTCCAACTTCTCTATACCACCCGCCAGAAGAAAGGGACTACTAAAAAAGAAGGAAAGAAAAGCTACTACTTTCAATAAATAATTAAATATATAAAAGTAAAACCCAGATGTGTATATATTCATATTTCTTTCAATGTTAATTAAATAATATAGTTTTATAGATCTTGCCGCTAAACAAAATCTTGTCGTTTAAGCTATTCCAATACCTTACATGCATACATTTTAATTTTTTCTATTCTGAAAAAACGGAAAGCAATTCATTTAAATTTATTAGATGGATACTGTGATTTACCTATCTATTTATAAGTACAGTATGGGACTGACTTGTCTAGCCGGGCTTCCCACCATATTATGTTGTGCTCTAAATTTTAAGTTAAAAAATGTTGAAGAAATGAAGTAATTTTACCTTACTGTCGAGTTAAAAAAATATTGATGAACCACATCGACGGCTTCATAAACCTATAGCTGCTGATAAACAAAATTACAACTATTTAAACAATGTGATGTGATCAAAATTTGAATTTTTTTTAAAATATTTTGGGTTTTTTTTTTGTGAAACTTACTACAAAATTTCCGCTATTTCAATAGATGATTTTAACTTTTACATAGACCAATATAGGAAGAGTTAATTAAGTAGATTAAAATTAGTGTTGCAAATAAAAAAAAATTGGTGAGAAGGGAGGGGGTGGGGGGTTGGAGAAAACATATGGAAGAAATTGCTGATTGTTGTATAGATCTTACATAATGATAGTAATTACTAATTATCGTTTTTTAAAAAATTGTAATCAAAGCACAAAGGGAAAAAGAAAAATACATAAAGAAGGAGGGGGGGGGGGGGGGGGGAAGCAGGACAGAGAATCGAACTAAAGCTTATACCCTTCCAGCCTTTTCCCACACGACATAAATGAAAAGTCCATAAAATAATTTGAGAAACTACATCATGACTCTGGACTCCACTGCTACAATCAATAATTGAATAATGCATGATTTTAACAACAAAAATATTAATAATAATAATAATAATTGAAACTTGAAAGAACACACCCTGACCCACTAACTGCATCGCCAGTTTGAACTTTGAAGGCGATCGACTTCCTTGTCGTTTTTCATCTCCTATCAAATTTTATTACTCTATAAATACAGCACCAATCCAAGTGTGTCCTCCACACTCTCAAACCCCCTTCTAATTCTGTCCGTTTATCTCTCTTCTCGCCTCCATTTTAATCTCAAAATTTGCCATAAAACAAAATTAATTAGACACAATAAACATGTCGTTTCGTATGAATTCTGTAGTGCATGTTGTAACTACTTCACCGGAAAATACTGCAAATCCGACAAATCCTAACCAGAACAAAGACCTTGAGCTCGGCAAACCCGATGACACGATCGATTACATGCAACGGGCCCAGTGGCTCCGTGCCTCTGTCCTCGGGGCCAACGATGGGCTTGTGTCAGTAGCATCACTGATGATTGGTGTTGGTGCAGCCAGCTCGACTATGAAGGCCATGCTGGTCTCCGGCCTGGCTGGTCTAATAGCTGGGGCATGTAGCATGGCCATCGGAGAATTTGTGTCGGTCTATGCTCAGTACGACATAGAACGGACTATGATCGAGAAAGGAAATACAGATGATGGAGATGAAAACAAGGAACCATTAGCAAATCCTTGGCTGGCTGCTGGTGCGTCGGCTCTATCCTTTTCAATTGGAGGTTTGCTTCCGTTACTTTCCGGGGCATTCATTAAAGCTTGGGGTGTGAGGCTGGGTGTTGTTTGCGCTGTGACTAGTCTCGGTTTGGCTGTTTTCGGTGCAATTGGCGCGCTTCTCGGTGGCGCCAAGCCGTATAAGGGGTCCCTTAGAGTTCTGATCGGAGGATGGCTGGCTATGCTTATCACTTACGGAATTCTCAAGTTCTTCAGTGCAGTTTTATATGTGAACATTTCCTCGTCTGGATAATAAAGTGGCAGTAGCATAACTAAAGCAGAAATATAACTGTTAGTACTTAGACGGGAATGCAATAATGTAAAATTTTATACAAACTAGCTAGTTAATGTTGATGTACTGATCGATGCTACTCATCTGTCTTTTTTTTTTTTTTGGCGGATATAATATGGAAGCAGATTAATTTTATATATCACTTGATGTACTATTTTCAGGATATGCATGCATAATATTCATCAACTTTGGTAACATTATGTATAAAATCAATTATATATAGTTAATTTGTTGATCCTGGAATTTTTTTTATTTCAAAAAAATATATCGATCACCTGCTTGTAGAATTATTTGTTTTTGTACCCCGTTTGTTCTAAATATCCAAGTAATTTAATTCTGACCTGACTTATGTTGGCATGCACTCTTCAAAGTTGGAATTTGGAAATAATTAGATAATATTATAATAATTGAATTACAAGCTATATATACTGGACCAACAGCACTTAGACCTGGGAATTAACTTCATTGCCTATTTTAGATCCTTCGCATGAACAAGTAGCGGATGATCGGACTTATCTTTGTTATATGTAGGCAACAAGGGCGTCTTATGTGAAAATCGCCATGCTTACTTAAAGGAAACAATGTTAATAAAATTAGTAATGAGGTGCTTAATTAGGATTCTACAAAAAATAATAAAAACCTATATTAATTGTTTGGCAATTTACAAATGCAAATTTGTCATCAAATTGGTTTTCTTAATGTGAGCCATTGGAGTTGTTAAACTAGTCTATTGATGAGCTACGAATTCTTAGTGGTAATTATATTATAGTGTTACTTTACGGGATAAGAATTTTGAAATTTAAGTACATAAATCTAAACAGCACACAAAGACTGAGCTGGATGCTTGTTTTCAACACCTTGTATTTTAATAAGAAACTGAAAGGGAAATTTAAAATGCCAACATATATGCATGAGTGGTATTATTACTCCATGTTGCACTCCGCATTTATCATCAACTATAGCCAAGGAGAAGAGAACAATTTTTAAAAAAAAAAAAAAAATAATATAAAAAACTATCTGCAGATACAGGTTATGTAAGTAATTTGAAATGGGCGCATAATTTCCGAAAGGTTACTGTGGTTATTTTCAATTCCCCGTTAAGATTTCAAGTTATTTCTTTTTGTTATGATGTAATAAAAGAGAATATCTATTGTAAATTATGATGCATAAAGGGTTCCGTGCACCATGACTTTTTTACTATTAATTAATCTAAATTGACAAATCTAAATTAACCAAACCAATCTATATATTGATATCTTATGGCAAACAAAATTTTACAATTTTTAAATTTTTTTTACTATTTCTTTCGAATTTTTTAAAGCTTGCCATTTTTTTCTACAAATTAGTATATTTATAGCAAAAAATGATAAGCTTTAAAAAATTCGAAAAAAATAGTAAAAAAATTAAAAAAATTGTAGAATTTTGTTTGCTATGAGATATCAATATATAGATTGGATTGGTTAATTTAGATATGTCAATTTGCAAAATCACCGATCAAATGGTCATGGTGCACGAAACCCTCTATGCATCATGGTTCACAATAGATATTCTCGTAATAAAATACGCAACAAATTTGTGCGCCTGGCAATTTCCTTATCATCCTGGTTTTAGTTTAAAAGAACAATTAATTGGCTAATATATTTGATCTTAAAGTCATAGTAATATATTGTATAAAATTTTCGTCTACTCTCATCAATCCGTTCTGAAAAATAACGCATGCATTAATAACATGCTATCTATAGATACTGAATAAATTTCAAACAATCCGTCTAAAAGATATGATCAGTTACGAATTCTCAAAATTATATCGGTTTAACTTAACCTGACTACTTATAATTTATCTGGCCACTTTATTATTTAAAAGAAATCTAGATGATTTGCCAGAGTCATCGTAACTCTGGATCATATGAACAATTCTCCAAAGAAATCGTCTTAGATAAATTTCTTATTTATTATTGTACCAATAAATGAATAAATAATATTATTTTCATTTATATAAAAGATTTATTTATGTTTTTATCTGTTGATTGTGTTTCTTAAATTATTAAAGGAATTAGTTATGCTTTTACGTTTGATTTTTCTTTTTCTTTTTCTCATATGAAATTCGTGAAATCTACATAATTCAACGGCTTAATAGAATATCACGGATTGAATGGTTATATTTGACAAATATTTAGTCAGAAAGTATTATAATCAAAGATCCTGAGTTTTCTCTGGAAAGTCTCTATCCAGCTGGTCTAAAAAAAAAAGGTCCTGAGTTTTTAAGAAGTTTGGGTACCACCATGTGGCAGAGGTCTTGAGTTCGAAGGTTATCAATTTTAACTATAAAATAATTCATTACTTATTTTATAGTTAAATTCATGCAATACAATTAAATGTTTATAAAAAATTTCTCAGTCGAGTTTCGAACCTACGATCTTTCATTTAAGGTGCATTGTTCTTTATCACTAGATCAAGTGAAGCCAAAAGAATGCTTGTAATTTTGCGTACGTATGATATGACAGTAATTTATAGACCTTATCAGAGTTCTACTAGTTATAGAATGGACAACAGCAGCAGAAAATCAAGACACTAGAGTATCAAACCAAAATTCTTTCTAAAACTGTCACGTAAACCATTGCGAACGTAGTTGTACATGCAGTGCCTTTTCATTTTATTGGTGCTTGATTAAGACTTGGAATTTGGAAAATCTCTAGTCAAACCAAGGAGAAATAATTATTTCAGCTTAATCAAACTTACAAACCAAATGTCAAACAATTAATTTGCATGATTTGGGGCAATTAGTGTAGACCTATTTGTTGAGTGGTTAATAAAAGAAGCCTGTTTATTTCAAATGTAGCAGCCACCACAAAAGTAGAAATATTTTCAATATGCTGAGTCACAAACTGTTTGTGTACTGTCTAATACTTGTATAGGTAATAGGCCCTTATAGAAGCTAATTAAAACCTCTCTCGCTTTGAGTATTAAATCAATGTACCAGGTATGCATATACAAGGTATTGGGCAGACAGTGCTATTGGACATCACTAACTCCTATCAACTCACTAAGGTAAAAGTACTGAAATTGAACAAGCAACCAATAATGTGACGAAGAGTTTGACTGAAAGAGGGTATCAAATTGTTTCCCTACTTTACGGTGCGTTTACATATGCTGCTAAAATAAAAAATCTCACGGTACTGTGATCATGGTAACAACTTCAGAACCCAACAAATACCTCGATTAGAAGTGTACATTTTTTATGAAAATTAACTACTTGCTAATCATATAACAATCCTAATAATATTTTAAAATAAAGCATATATATATATAGAGAGAGAGAGAGATAGGCTATTGTCCTTTGGATAGGATCCAGCCATTTTCCTATTCAATTTTTAGCCTTTAGATGGTGTTAAAATTCGTGCCAGGGCTGTACAACAAAAAACAAAACCCGTCCGACCCGTGTCACCCGCCCGACCCGACCCATTTTTTAACGGGTTTAGACATTGTCAGGTTGGATCGGGTTTTACTTTGGACAACCCGTTTATACTGGGTTGGGTTGTAGAATTATTTTTGGTAACCCGCTTTTACCCGACCCGGTTGTTTAATTAAATATTTCTCTAATTCCTCTACTGCGAACAATCTAGAAAGGCAAATTCATGCCTATATGCTTTCGATTTCTTTACTCACAACACAGTGGACCCTACTCTCTCTCTCTGGAGACACCTCGACTCCTCCCCTTGCGATGCCTCGGCTCCTCCCCCACATGACCTCGATCTCCTCCACTCGTAAGCCACGTTGCACACTCTCTTAATGTCCCGAGGCCTCGAATGATAGTACTAGTATGAATTCGTTTTAAAATTGACCACAAATTCGTTTCAAATTCTTCATTATAAATAGTGTCGTCTATTGTGCTATTAGAATGCATTTTTTCGACTCTATTTCAGCCAATCTCTCTTACGTTTTTACAACTTGGAAAAATTTTCTATTTGACTGATATCTAGTCATTGTATAAGACTACAACTACAACTACAAAATTTCAATTTGTACGAGGTCTCGGGCAAGTTGGAGCATGAAGGCAAGAAGTAATCAGGTATGCATTTTTCTGTTTGCTATGCGCTGGTAAATTTTAGACACGCAATCAGTATGGGTAGTTAAGATAGAGAAGTTGGCACCAGTGTGGTATGCATGTGCACTTATGCTTTTTCAATTGATCTCCTACATACAGATACGGAAATCTACCATCTGCAAATAAAATCACCTAAACATGGAAAGGGAATTGAATCTCAATCAAGCATGACGCCAATACTCAAATTATAACTTTTATTATCACATTTACTTTTTCCTGTATTTAAGTCTTAAGATATCACATTCATTTTTTTTTTTTCTTTTCAGATGTTGCAACAGTGAAGCCATCAAATGTTGGGGCCATCATTTGAATTCAGGATTAGAGGTTATTAATTCCGAATGAAATGTTCATCTAGCTGCAATTTATTGTTTATGAAATCTTGTACACAAATGAAATTTTATCTCAGTGTCGATTCTAGGAATAATTGGATACTCAAAACTTTTATTGCTTATTTATCACTTTTAAACTTGTTGACCGTGGTACAAAATCTTAAGGACCATGGATTGTATTGCACAGCTTTGATTCAATGAGTTTGCTCTAAGTAATTTATACTCCTGTACTGGCTGGATTGCATCAGTGCTATCTGGTATGAATGGACTCAAACTTAAAAATAAAAAATAAAAATAAAAAATGGGCATATTACCTGTAAGAAGCCGGGTATTGTGATTATAGAACTCATTATTTTTATTTAATTAGTATTGTTAGTTTTATTTATGTACCACATAAATCATAACCCGTTTAACTCGGAAATCCGTAAAAACCCGTAGATAAAAATTTATACGGGTTGGGTTGGGTTACGGGTGGGTTAACTAAATAAATTTTTTAACCCGGTATAATTGGGTTGGATTGAAATATTGATAAAAAATTATAAATCCCCCCGTTGTACAGCCCTGTGGATAGGCGGTGAGGATGGAGGCGCTAGTAGTGTTTACCAAACGGTCCGGTCCGGTCCGGTCCAAACCCCCACGGTCCACGGGTTATCCCGGGCCGGTCTAGCACGGGTTCACGGGTTATCACGGTCCACCTCCCAAACCTTGACCCAAACCCTTGATAGACCCGACCCTAGGTGAACCGGACGGGTAAAGGTGGGTCGGTCCGGTCCAGGCCGGTCCAAGGGCGGTTTTATCCAGTTTTTTTATTTTTTTCTTTTTTCATTGTTTTCATCTCAAAAATTTGTAAAATAAATTTATAAAAATTTATTAAAATATATTATATTTATAGATCAAATAATTAAGTATAATTTTGTAATCTATTTTAGTTTTTTTTAATTTGATTTGTAATTTTTAATGTTTTTTTTATTGTTGATGGTTAATGGTTTGCAATTTTACATGACAAAAGATTGTAAAATACAAGTTATAAAAATTAGTTAAAATATATTATGTCTAATAAAATAATTTTTTTAAATTTATTGCTGTTGAATTGGTGTGAAAATGAGATGATATAGAGGGGTATTTATAGAGTTATAAATGTTGTAATATTATTTTTAAAAAAAACTTCTGAAATAGCCGTTGGAAAGGTCCGCACGCCTGGACGCGTGTCAAGGCCAGATTGGGCGCGAAAACCAGAAAGAGAGAGCTGTTTTTTTTTTATGAGAGAAGGAGAAAGCTGCCGGGCGCGTGGTCTGCTGGGTTGAACACGTGTCGAGGCGGGATTGGGCGCGAAAACCAGAAAGGAGAGAGGGCTGTGGTGGGGGACACGTGTCAAGGAGTGGTTGGGCGCGAAAACCAGAGAGAGAGAAAGAGCGAATAGGAGTCTGACACGTGGTGCTGGCGCGTGCTGGCGTGTGGCTGGCGTGTGTCGCAGAGAGAGAGAGAGGTGGACGCGTGTCGGAGCCCTATTGGGCAGAGATAAGAGAGAGAGTCGAGAGAGACGCCAGGTTTTGACGAGTTGGTTCTTTTTTTTTTTAGAATGTTGGGTTTAGACGGGTTTTTATGGGTTTAGGGCGGGTTTAAGGTCCGGTCCAGGCCGGTCCACGGGTTAGACGGGACGGGTTTAAGGCGGGTCTATACTAAAATGGTGGCCTAAATCCGTGATAAACCCGACCCGGACCACCCCCTCGGTCCATCACGGTTCATGCACGGTCCGGGCCGGGTCGGGAAACGGGACGGGTTTATCCCGGGTCGGGTCTGACCCGTCGGGTTTGTGGTAAACACTGGGCGCTAGAGAGGTTCTGCGTTATAATTTTCCGTCTCTCACCTCCAATATTTTCCGTCTCTCACCCGTTACTATTTTCCGTCTGTGGAAATCACGCGATCTTTCTATCAAAAAAAAAAAAAAAAAGAAATCACACGATCTCTCTCTCTCTCTCAAATCCCTCTCTCGCGCAACTTCGACGAAACCCCATCTCTCTCTTTCTCAGAATCCGTACGAATTCCATGAAAGTTTCATCTCGCCTCAAGCCATCTCTCTCGATAGTCCATTTTGATTTAACTTCCATTACAAAGGCATAAAACATCTTCTAAAATTAAAATTAAAAAAAGAAATAAATTTGGCGCAATTTCTCCTTCGTACCTATGTTACAACTCCCCGTCAGAGAAATATTAGATTTCCAAAAAAAAAAAATATATATGGTTTGAGATAGAAGGTTTTAGTCAGGCCAACGCACTACAAATTGACTAAACCAACACAGGCTTCTCCTTAGCTGCTGCAGCGATAACAGCACTCTTTCTTCGAGGCTTGGCCTCAGCAAGCATAGTGATAACATCACGCATCGATGGGCGGTCTTTGGGTAATTTATCAGTGCAAAGAACTTCAATTCTGAACACACGGAGCATCTCCTCTTTGACGTGCTCACACAGGCCACCGGCAGCCGGATCAAGCAATTCCTCGACGCCTCTGTTGGAACAAAGCCTTTCGCGTACCTAGCCGACTATGTCTTGACTCTCACCAAACTCGGGCTCAATTGGTCACTTGCTTGTTAGGAGCTCCATCAGGACCATGCCGAATCTGTCTATGTCGCTTTTTTGATCCACTTTCAATGAATATCCATATTCTATTATGTTTGGAAAACATATAAATAAAGTTAGATCTTTAATCAAGTCAAGAACATAGCAAGTATAGTTAATGCCTCAATTTTGCCTGACAGAAAAATTTGGAACCAAGTAATATAATCATGAAGCAAACTTGGAGCAATGTAGCCATAAGACCCAGCAAGGCAGCAACCATTGAAACTGTCTCATTCTTGTGTATCATCAACCTCGCCAACCCAATGGGCCTAGACTTATAAAAATTATAGCAATACTGTTAAAATGTTGTTAAAAATGCTTACTGTTAAAATGCTGTTAAAATGCAACATACCAAATAATGCTTACTGTTTCGTCAAAAATGCAATATACCAAATAATGCAGTATACCGGTATTGCTTTAAAATGCAGGAAACCAGAACCGAAATCCACTCTGAAGGGAACTTAATATACAAAATAATACTGTTAAAATGCAAATTTCAAAAACCTAAGAAGCCAACCAGAACTGAAATTACAAAAAATCACATTGTTGTTAACCAAGTGAAATATTAGGAAAAATTCGTTGAATGTACAGAACCAAACACGCCCAGAGAAATAATCACATTGTTGTTAACGAAGTGAAAAATTAGGAAAACTTTAGGGAACAAATTAAACCAAACAAAGTAGAATAACAACAAATTAGAGAACACACTAACCTTAAAATAAACGAAGATAGAGCTAGAAGTGTTGTGTTAGAAGTGCTGAGGCAATTTGGATCAAACTCTTACTTGGATCGACCTTTAGGGTTTACGGAGGCGGAGATAGACCTGTGTTAGAAGTTCTGAGGCGGAGGCATCTCGAGTATTGTCTGAGAAGAGGGAGAGAGAGCCCGATATAAGTAGAGGAGGTGGAGAGAGAGAGCAAGAAGTGAGGAGAGGAGGCGATTCGAACGAGGTGTCTTGGCTTTCTAAGAGAGAGGCGATTTGGAGGAGGAGCAATTAACGCAAGGACCATGGTAGAAGGTACGAAGGAGAGGAGTAACACAAGTAACGGAGAAATGCATAACGGAAATTTTTAACGTAGACCCTCTTCAGGGCACCCATCCTCAACCGTAGATCTTAATCTGAGCACGAATCTTAATACCATCCAACAGTCAGAAACTGGATAGGAAAATGGCTGAGTCCTATCCAAAGGACAATAGCCTATCTATATATATATATAAAATATTGTAGACATGATTACTTTGTGTGCATATCGTGTTTATGAAAAATGATGATATTTGATATCTAACTTTCCGAACTTGAATTTTAAGAGCCGAAAATTAATGGCCCTTGATCCTTCATCAACAATACTAAAATTGCATTAACATCTTTCTAGGGCTAGCTGTATGCCGAATAACATACCTATAAATTTACTAATTTTGTTTTCAACTTTATTTAAATTGATTTGATAAACTTATCATCAAAATTTTCAAGATCGTAGTACGAATGAAATTAGTAAATGCATAAATAATAGGAGGAGCACCCCATGAATTTTTACACAAAGATCCGATTAATTTGCATAACTATTCAAAAAGGAGGTACAAATATAAACGTTGCAATTAAGAATTTGTTACTATGACTGGTGCTCTGTTTAAGTCTGTATTTTGTACAGTTTTTATGATTCAAATGCTCGATCTAAATGACACGAACTCTCCGGTTAAAGGAATTATTTTAGCGTTTTTGGCAAACAATTTTAAATCAACGGGTCTGATGCTGTCCACTCCAATAGAAATAATAGAAATATAATATATAGTATAGTGAGTTGGCTCATGTGACTCAGTTGGGGAGGAAAATAAAATACTTGAATCAGACTAACGGATGTAACTTTTGACATGATAGTGTAGGTGTCATCCAATTCTTGGTATCTAATTACCTGGTCAATGCAGTATTACAATACGCTATTGAAAAATTAGGATCTTCCCAAACTGTTCCACTCTCGATCAGTGCAGGACTCCAAAATCCAAATGCTGTCCAATCAGATATGCACGGGGAGAATTACAACAAAGAGATTGATGTGTATAACAAGATGGTAATATTTTGTGTTATTCTTTTTTTTTTTTAATCGCAACTTCATATGATAACTAAAATATTATACTTAAGGGTTTGAGGGCTATAATCTTGCTTGGAAGTTAAGAACATAAATGTAATATTACACCTCTATGTTCTTTTCTTTTGTATAATTAGCCAATATGGTGTCCCTATTTATTTTTGCGATTGAGTCATATTTTAAGAGTGAATTAATATGCTGCCATAGTTTCGGTGAATTAGTTTATACTTTATGTTTACCGTCTGTGCTTTTTATTTACATAGAATGGAAATCATAGAAGCTTGGACACAACATGTTGGTTATACACAAGGATCTGGTACATTTTACTAAAAGACAATGTTTCCTTAATCTTAATTTGACGATGAAATTTTAATTTGTTCAGAGAATCTGATAGGAAATTATTTTATTTTGTTCTTTCTCAGGGAGTAGTTTTCAGATATAATACAGGACTCATACATTATTTGGTTGGGATAACCTTTGATCTTATATAGACATCGAAGGTATAATTACTTCTGCACTTTTCTTTTGGTTATATCAATGTTCAGAAGTTTTAGTATTGTATTGCACTAACAAAAAACGTAAATCTGCTCTTTCATCAAGAGACAGTTTAAATCAAAAAGACCTGTTTCGCCGCAAACTGCAGACAGTTTAAATCACGCTGCTAGTATGGTTCATAAGAGCAAGTTCAACAATTTCAACAGCCTACTTTCTTTTACTTGGTTTCCACAGCGTTCAAGCTGCTTTCAATTACGCAAGTTGATTAGCAAGAATTTGTACAGAGAAACTTGTGATTTGTTTGCACCTCAGCTAACCAAAGCCATCTTGAATATTTTCAATATGGAATCTCATTAAGCAATTATTTGAGAATACCTGACAAACCTACGTACCTGAACTCCATGGATAAATATTAACGTAGTTATAAAATCTAAAAAAATGCCTGGCAAAATGACAAGAGAGGGTAGTGATCCATAACAATAATCAATAACTAATTTTGCACAAGATTTGAGAAATTCTCGGTAGTCTTCGTAAATCAGACAACAGTTCACAGGACAAAACACATATTACAGGATAGTAAAAGCTGCTATATATATACATATATATGGTAGAGGGATAGTACGAATTTGTTACACACCTGACAAAAAGGGATAATAGGGGTAACCTCTCAGCAAAAACTTCAGCTTGTGACTAACACATTTGATAGCTTATTTACAAGAAATGACAGCCTCAGAGAGAAATCTAATAGGCTTTTTAAAACCAAAGAAAGTATTCACAAAAAAACTTTATTTCATCTTTCAATAGAAGGCTTCAGTTTATAACAGCCTTGCAAATTGGACATGAATTCCTTCTCCTTAGCCATAAATCTATGCACTGTACAAATAAAGGATTTTATTAGGAAATCGTCAAAAAGTACATATTTTACTTTAAGACTAAAAACCATACACTATAATTTTTTTCCCATTTTCTTTCAGGAGGTTAGTATCAATGACAATTTTATATTCCATTTTATTTAATAGCTACATAACACTAACAAAGAAAGTTCCAATAAAAGAATATGGTCATAAATGTAATTATGTAATAGCCTACAACAACAACAATAAAAGAACATGGTCATAAAAAAAAAAGTGCTAAATTATACCTCTTTATGAAATTTGTGCATGCAGGGCAAATGCCGCACAACAGCGCCAGCAGATGGGACCTCTAGGCATATTACACACATGTCCTCCACTTTATCACCCTTAAATTAATTACAAATTAATTAAATCAAAGTTAGTATATGAGTAATCATATGAATTGTACGATTTTTGCATATGACCCACAAGAAATTCATATCATGTATAACCCTACAATTCCACAAAGATTGTGTAAACCCAGTGGGAAACTACATCTTATAAGGGTTTGTCTGAAACATTCCGAATTTTCTGGGGTCATTTAAGAAAAGGCAGTAAAGAACAAATAAAAAAATAAAAAGCTTGAGATGGACCTTGACCATGGATATTGGTAAATTGTTGATCTGATTGTCAGTAGCCCCCACAAGTTGTTCATCTGCTGTAGAGCCATACTCATACTCATCCCTGTATAGAAGAGAAATGTGAAGATGGACGAAAAGATGGGTGAAAGAAAAATACTTGGGGAATACACATATTAGGGGTGTGTTTGGCAGTCGCCACACATGGGCTGAAATAGGCTATTTGGGTTCCCCACGTGTTTATTCACCCCTTGTTCAATCTTATTTGCCCATATAGGTGAAATAAGAATAAGGCCTCCAATAGCTTATTCGGCCTTCAATAAGAATAAGGCTTCTATGTTTGGGTGCTGCCCAAATTAGCTATTCGGGTGGATAGCTTATTTGTAAGAAAGCCAATATGAAAAATCAATTTTGCTACTTCACATCTTAACCGTGACAATATGAAAAATCTATTACAGTTATCTAGAGGTAGTAGATGAGTATCGGTATTGGCATAAAAAAATTTTAAGGTTACCACTAGCAATTTTTTCAAAATATTAGCAAGGATAAAACTTACTCATAAAAGCCAGGATAAAAGGAATCATGCATATCCACATCATTGCGGCTCTCATAAGTTGCTTCCAGTTCTTTCAATAATTCTGCTGTCTGAATAACAAAATATATGAATGAATATAGTATCTTGTCAATAAATACAATCATTATATCATATCAAAATAAGATGATTTACTGTAGCAGGATCCGTCTCAGAACTGCTGAGGCCTTTGCGTATTTGAGATAGAAGCCGCTAATCATAGCACAAAATGATAATTCAGCATACATAAGAATATTACAAACAAGAATGCGTTAGAAAGATTCTCCGGATGAAATGGTATTTAGAGGATAAAGTTATATATTCTGTGCTTTGAAAGACTGTAAATAAGATTTACCACTTTCAGGACTTGAAGGACAAGTTTAAAACTAAGGAAAGCTCACCATCTCATATTCCATTTCTGGGCCACTAAATCGCATCTCAGGCCTCCTAATATTTGAAGATTGCATGGGAGGTACTTGTAACAAGAAATGCTGGCCATTCAAAGTGAGAGACTCCGGGGGAAGATTCATCTGAGACGAAATCAATATCAATGTTGTTCTCAAATAAATATGTATTTTCTGCTGGTACTAAAATGCTATACTCATGGATTCTCCAACAAGAAACCAAACAAAATGTGTTTTAAAATAAAAGATGAAAGCAAAACAATATAAACATAACAAGGGTGTATACATGGAAAAAATAAGTATAGAATAATACAATACCTGATTCACATCAAAGTTGTGCCTTGTAATAGACGTGATGTTGGAATCACTGTCATGTATTTCCTTAACTTCCTCTTGCAAAGCTCCTACTACATGATTACTGTCATACTATGAAACAAGTGGTAATTAACAATTAGACTAATATTGCATTATAAAACTGTGATGCATATGGCCTAATTATATAGCCTAATTTTGTGACCTGCATATCCTAGTTTGCCATCCTGTGATGCAAATGGTAATTAATAAAAGATTCTTAAACTAATTCAACAATTGATTATCATAATTTGTGACCTGCATATGACCTTATAAGCAGAACTAATGAAAATAAAACTAAATTTTAGTTAACCAGAATAATGCAAGACCACTGGTACTCATGGGCCTCACACAATTAATGAAAAGCAATAATTTTATGTTAAAGATCATTTTATTAATTTGTTGGTACCAAAACCAAACATGCAAGGAAACAGCATGAATAGTACTTACAAACAGCTCTTCATCTCCTTCGGGATCAGTAAGTTCTTTGTAAATCTCCTCCTGAAGGCGACGCGCTAATATTTCATCAGATTTCACCTGTGCAACTTTGCCCAATAATTCGTCACTTTCAACTTCAGATTCCTCAAAACTCCAGTCTTCATCATTAAAAGAATCACTGGAGCTATCGATTGTGATTACTTCTTTGCTACAATATAGAAAATAGAAAATATTAAGAACAGAATACATGAGAAATAAACAGTACACTCTACCTATAATAAAGCATGTCACCAGCAACAAAAAAAATCATCTATACGTCAAAACAAGAAATCTCATATGCCCATGTGATTGTAAACACAGACAGTACCTTCCTAGTTTTGTATACATGATATAACGGTATCTCATGCAGGTATGTACGATGTTTGTAGGTTTGCAAGCAATGACTGTCATTTTCACATTTTGTAGGGGTGTCCATGAAAATTTCAAATAACTATACTAGCCACTACGGTGCCCTGTACATTCCTTTTTTTCTCTCTTTTTTTTCAAAATAACTGGTAAAGTTTTGTATACATGATATAACGGTATCTCATGCAGGTATGTACAATGTTTGTAGGTTTGCAAGCAATGACTGTCATTTTCACATTTTGTAGGGGTGTCCATGAAAATTTCAAATAACTATACTAGCCACTACGGTGCCCTGTACATTCCTTTTTTTCTCTCTTTTTTTTCAAAATAACTGGTAAAGTTTTGTATACATGATATAACGGTATCTCATGCAGGTATGTACGATGTTTGTAGGTTTGCAAGCAATGACTGTCATTTTCACATTTTGTAGGGGTGTCCATGAAAATTTCAAATAACTATACTAGCCACTATGGTGCCCTGTACATTCCTTTTTTTTCTCTTTTTTTTTCAAAATAACTGGTAAAAGATGAACACCTATTTCGATTTACCAGAACAAAATGTCCTTTAAAAAGGATTCCTATCTGCTAGAACTAGAAGTAAAAACCTTTTCTACAATCAAACCCCCACTTTTGAAAAATTAACAAAATGAAATCATGTTAATTAATTTACCAATTTGAATTCTTTCAATCAAAGAGCTTGCAGGAGTAGCTAGAGTCGAAAGTTCAGGAATACATAGAACACAAAAACAACAACAAAAATAAAATAAATTCAAATAGAAAAAGTGAAAAGAGAGGAACACCAAAATTGGTTCACACCGACTGTCATAGACTTAAATCCAACACTAGAATAGAATGATCAATTGCTGCAATCCAAGACAAACTATAAAGTCCCGCACCAGAATACAAAGTAGAAAGAGAGGCACAATGCAACCCAGACTAACCTCTGTGCCCAATGTTCAAGCTTAAAGACTCCTCCATCATCATCCTTGTGGGTCCCACTGCCCCCACTCTGATCAACCTTCGCCTTCCCTTTGTAATCAGCGCATGCAAGCTGCTCAGCAAAATGCTCATCAGAGTGATTGTTGTGCCTCGGCATTGTCTCCTATGTTTGGCAAATTAAAGATACCCTTTTTTGTTAGATAATAAACAGAATAAAATTTCTCAAATGAGTTTCAACAAATGTAGGGGAAAATAACTATAGGGACTTCACATCGAGTGAATAGAGCTGGAGGTGTGCTTATCAAACGGTGACAAGATCAACGAGGTTTCTCAAGAGCGACTCTCTTTTATCCTTGGCTCTTTATTCAGAGAATGCAATTATTCTTGGCTCTTTTTTTCTAGAATTGTGATGCTCTTCATTTCTTCCAACGACTCGGAAACACAATTGCGATTTAAACAAGGTTTGATACTACCTTTGCTCTTATATGCATGTATGAGATATTCTAATATGGTCAATTAAAAAATTAACCTCATGCTTAATGCATGTGCAAAGCTAGGTCATGTCCATACATTTGTGCTGATAATGAAATGCATATCCAGATAAAGAAATACTTTGTTTTGATATTTTGAAAACAAAGACAACAGAGACTTGGTATTGCAGAGGAAAAAAAAAATAATTTGTAGGACAGCCCCAAATTATATTTTAAACACTAATACTTTTTATAACGAGATAAGGAATGAAGTTTAAGACTCTGGGCTTGGCAAATATATTTATAGGAAACAACTGACTATTTGAAATTTCAAATTTTATCCTCTTTCAATGCTTTATACATTTTTGTTCTTAGAACAAAGAAATTGCTGTCAAACATATTTTTTACTGATACAATAAAAATAAAAGGTAGAGTGTGCCAGAGGCTCGATAAACAATAAAAGAAAGAATGTGAGAGCTCAAAAATTGGCACAACAAGCCCCTTCAAAACACAGAAATTGACTTTCTGCTTGATCTGACTCCCCTTAACTCACTAATTTGAAGTATATGCAAGTATCATACCTAACATACTCATCAATAAGTCAGCAAACTATATGACCCAGCCACAAATTTTATAGATCCATTGAACTAAGGAAGAAGCTTACTTGGTTGAGAGAGAGTAGGACACTAGAGACTGGGGATTGGAGTGATCAACGCACCCTCTTCCTAGCCACCATCTGTGAAAACCAATTTCATAGCATATGTACAAAAAACACACAAATAGACATAATAATTACTTGATAGTATCCATAAAAAGAAAAGGTATCATCAGTTCTTAGCTTCTACTAAGGTCTGGTACTAAATTTGCCTAAACCTAACTTCCTAGCTAAAGTAAGCAAGAAAGGCATGACTAAAAAATTAAGCAACAAATAGGCCCCTGATATTCATATAACTGCAAATAAAATTAATGGATATCATTTTCAAGCAACCAAAATTTCATGCAAAACAAAAAAAAAGTTACAAAATTTGAAAGAAATGAAATTTGGTGAAAAAGGTAAATGCCCAAGAGAACAAGGTAATTAATTCCATGTTGTCTCATCATAAGTAGAATTAAGTTCTAATGTAGTCATGTAGCCTAGATATTAACAGAGTAAGCATTTCAGATGGGGATTTGTGTATGGCAATTTATCAATCAAACACCTTGAGAGAGAGAGAGAGAGAGAGAGAGTGGTTGTAACACTTGTAAGGGAAGGGAGAGAGCACGTAGTTGAGAACACCTGTCTAAGCAATAGGAGAGAGAGAGAGAGAGAGAGAGAGAGTGTGGAGCGAACAGTTGCTGAGTTTGGTGCGGCTTGCCCGCTAGGTTAATTAATTGGAAAGAGAGAGCGAGAGAGACTGCTCCAGCCTCCGAATCCAGGCGGAAAACAAAATAATAGGAGGTTATGGAACGGAAGGGAACAAAGGCACGCAAAGGTGAAGTATTTCCATCAAAGAGCCCAATTTGGAGGTACACGAGGTTAACACTCAGCGCATCATACGAGTGACGAAAATGTCCTAAAATGATTCTGGGTTCAAGCTATCCGATCCGCTGCAGGGGTAAAATAGTCATCATATTATAATCTTTTCCTTCCTTTTTGTTTTGTACTGGTCTACTGGAGCATGTAATCTTAAGTTCCTTTCTATTAGGATTAGGCTATCTGGAGCACAGCCTGAGAGGAAGGAATTGAGGCGATGATCGATTGACATGTTTAGATTTACGAAGCCTGCGTGTCAAACATTTTATTAGGCCTGATTTGTATCTCCTCGCCCTTAGAGATAATCCAAATTCATTATGTCAATAATACCTTTTCACTGATGCAGCATTGCATTTGAATACCATCAGTTATGACAATTGCCAAGATTTTGTACCAATACGTTTTAATAATACCATTCAGAAATTCAGAATAAAAGAAAATAATAAATAATATGAAAAAGCACAACTTCATAGCATTTGCTCAGGTGACTAGAATCCCAAGGTCCATGTCCTTATCCTCTAAACTCTCTTTATGAATGGTACCATGGTAGAGTGTGCATGATTATGTTTCTGTGAGATTTTTATGATACTTTTGACTTGTATCAAGGCAAAGAGCCTAAGACGATGAGAAATGTTCGATTGACATTTATATACACCCGTCATTAATTTGGACATGCAACGAAATAGTTGCTGTGTTCTTTTTACTGCTCCCTTGTGTGAAAATATATTTTAAACACATGCCAAAGTGGTAAACATTCAAATCCAAATATATACATGCCGGCAAAATGTAGTCAGACTCGGAAGTCTTTCGCATGCGTAAAAGAAGAAAAGTATTTTTGGTTTTATGCTAAACACGCTAACCTTAAAATTAACCAGATGAATTTCACGTGTATCAGCAGATATAATGAAACTGCTTGATGAAAAGATGAGTCTTGGCACAATCAAGCATCGAGATGAATTTAAAACAAAAATAAACAACCCTGCAATATACTGAAACGAACGATGGAACTTGTCAAAAAGTGGAAAATAAAGAAGTGGTATTTTATACAGAAACGGCCTCTTATCCTATCCCAACTTGTACAGATTGTATATATCTATTGCTCCTCTCTCTCAAAAGAGATTATATATTTCTGAATGCATTTGTTGATGATTCTAAAACATTCAAGACCACAACATCAAAAACCTATTATACAGCTGGTACATCAATTTCGATATTATCAATTAATCTTACATCACCAAACCAGGCCGCAATGCATATAACAACCAAGTACTCTATCTTCTCTACAGGTTCCAAGCTTTCCTGCTCCACAATCTTGAAGTAAAAATGAATAACAATAAATAAAGGAATAAAATGAAGTGGCCAAAAGAGGCATATGACATATTATATAATAATGATATATTCTGATGTTAAGTTCAAGAAGAAATTTTTAACTGGATACCTCAACATAATCTATTCTTCCACCAGCATCTGATACTGTTTGGATTATTCTGTCTTTAATTTCTTGGCTTGATACGCTCCCTTTTGAGATATGAACTTTCGCTTCTGAAAGAGCTTTGTTGATTGACAAAGCCTACAAAAGAATAAATGTAAGTTACTTTTTGCTCAGAAAAAACAAATATCAGATAAATATTTAGAGATCAGAAGAAGCTGCACACAATTTTTTTCATTGTTTAATCACAATTCCGCACTAAAAGAAAAGTTTGGCCAAATGTTTACTAAATCTAAATGACTTTTCAATCATTGGCACCAATCACTAATTTGTGCTACTTGGAATTTTTTTTTTTTTAAATTAATTTCTATGTTCATTACTATATGCAAAGGAAAGTTTTTTCTGCCAGTCATCCCATAAAAAGAGGAGATAATCTTTACTCTTGATGAGGTATGACAATTTCTGTAAATTCTCCACTACAATGGGTTAAACAATATCATTGTTGATAACATACCTGCTTCCTATCTCTGGGAGAAAGGCGCACATTTCTTGAACTCATTGCAAGACCATCAGCTTCGCGGACAATTTCAGATCCAATTATTTCAATTGCAAAATCCAGATCTCGTACCTATATTATATTATAAATTGGAAAACCCAAACTCATAATTAAGCAATAATAAAAAAAAGAAAATTTAAAATAAAAAAGGTCCATCATTGCACTGGTCACATTCATTGATATTCAAAATACATCTTGTTATTAGGCAATTGCAAAAATCAGTTATGTCCAAGAAAAGATGTAGCTACAAAAAAATTCTAACATATAGCTACAAATCTCATATTTTGTTTCTAAAGGGAAAAAAATGTCCTATTCAAATTTATTTACAAGGAAATAATGTCAACAAAGTAGGAGCAGGGCCAGAATTACACGATGGAGGCTTGGACAATGGGTTTTGGGGGTTCCCATATATCTCATTTGTGCTCAAAATTTTCAAAAAATCCAGTGTACTATACCAAAAGAACTCATGCCTCACTCGTTCCACCCCCTGCAACTAAGAGATCATCTTTTCAAAAAAAAAAAAAACCCCATAGAAACAAACATATAAGCAAAAGACTCAAGCTCAAGTGATCTTAAACTCACAAAAGATGTTTGTGAGCCTAACCTAAAAACCCATCTAATGGATTTTAAATACAAAATGGAACCATTGATCGTAATTCTGAGTACTTACATCCAAAATTTGTAAATTTCAAATTAGTTATCTACATCAACAATGATCAAGACTCAAGAGGATGGAAAACAAATGATGAGAAGTACAGTTTGCAGCATTTATTTTTCAACATTTCTCAACCTCTTGAGTTTATACAAACAAACTCCAAAATTTAGAACATAACAGATTGCTCTTGAAACAAAAGATATCCACAGGTTCGTCTTTTTTGCTTAAAGTAGGTATGACAGTTTATGTGTAAGATAAGGGACCAGTTAACTGGGAGAAAAAGAAAGCAAGTTACCATGCGAGAAATGATGCGCCATTGCTGATAATCTTTTTTCCCAAAAATGGCCACATCAGGCTCTACTATATGAAATAGCTTGGTCACGACTGTGGCAACTCCTCTGAAAAAAACTGGACGACTTGCACCACACATGCCTTTCTCCAACCTCTCCACCCTGACCCATGTCTCATGGGTGCCACCACCTCTCTCTTTCTCCAAACATGAAACTGGAGCCTGCTCTTCCCCTATATAGAGACAAAAACTCTGCCATTGTTACAAAGAGATGAGGGTAGGTTCTACGAAGAGTAAATATGATTCAATGGGTACTATTGAATTGAATAAGGCCCCTTTTATGATTTACTGCTTTGGTACATTTAAAATTCACCAATGATTTTATGCACTTGGCAAAAGTATAACTCAAGTCACATTTTCCTTTTTATTTTTCTTGTAGAACCAGTGCTAAATTAATTTTAAATAAGTGACTTGGTGTAATGTGCCAATGGATTTTACAATTGGTTACCAATTTGGTGTGTAAATTGTTCCTTTTCTTCATTTGCATGTGAATGTGTATTGGAAAACATAAGGATAAATATCGATCCCAAAATGTCCTGTTTGTTAGCTGCACAAGTATATCGGCTCGAATTGACAAGTGAACTGCAACAATGTTATCTTTGCTAAACATATATTGTTGGGCCATAAATAATTGATGTCTACATATTTGTTTACAACATTACTTTTTGAAATAAACACACTACCAATTTATATCATAAATGGTATTTTAGGTCATATCTTGAATGATTAAATTTGATAGATGGATGAAACAAAGAATCATAAATCAAATTTGCAAAATGCTGGAACTAAGAATTGAACCTCTGATAGCTTGTCTATTAAATTTCATTCAGACCTAGAAACTAAACTTATACTACTATACTAGGGTCAGTTGGTCAATATTCAACTTGAAAGATGAATAGGCACACGATTTGTTCCAACATCACAATTGTTTACCTTTTTTTTTCCCCAATGGACAGATATGTTTACTTGAATCTAAAAGATAACGGGACACTTTAATTAATAACTCCAAAACCCTGAATATGGGAGTTCATTTGGGTTTGATGAATGAAATAAAAATTCATAATTGAAGCAAAGAAAATAAAAGTAGGTCTAATAAGTTCATGGTAGATGTATGAATAAGAAATAAGAAATATCATGAAGAACTGATGTCTTACTTGCATACAGAAGAAATCACCAACAAATCATATAAACTGTAACCTATATATTGTTCATGTTCTTTCATGTGTTTCTCTGTCATGGTAAAAGTGCGAATGAATTCAATCTAATCTCTATAATCTAAACTAAACCAGTGGACTAATAGTAAAAAAAAAAAAAAAAAAACTCATAGTACAACTAAAATGCAAGAGAATTCAAATTGGGAACGGGTATTACCAGAACCAGCGGAGAGGCGGTGACGTGGCGGCACAGAAAGTGGGCCCGGAGTGTCATAGTCGTAGAGATTTCTGGGGCAGAAGAGGGCCTGAACGACGCCGGTTTGGGAGAGCTTTCGCAAATCGCCTTGGAAATCGGAAGGGTAGGTGGAGAGATCCTCCGACGGAGCGAACTGGCCTGGGTTCACGTAGACCGAGACCACGATGACGTCGGCGTGGGCCCGGGCTTCACGGGCCAGCGAGAGGTGGCCCTCGTGGAGGTACCCCATGGTGGGGACCAGCGCCAGAGACTTCCCATCTCGGCGCATGCGCCGCGACCACGCGCGCATGTCCGCCTTCTCTCTTATCACCTCCATTCCAATTTTTTTTTATATTTTCAGAAGAAGTGAGAATGAGAACGGTGGCGGCCGGATCGAACTTGGAAGCAATGAGAATGGAATTTCTAATACTAGAGGGGGAGGCGGCTTCGCCATTTGATAAACTTTGATGGCTAAATTTATCAATATATAAAGAAATATATATTTCTAATATATTTATTTTATATCTACTTTATATATATAAAGAACTATCTTAGATGATTGGTACAACTATTTTTAATATATTTAACAAAAAAAATATTTTTAATTAAAAGCCAATGCAGTCACTGTTTTTAATTAAGAAGGGTAAACTTCTAAAATAGTGATCGATCAACGAAAATTAGAGGGCTCAGATTGCACATCGTATGAGGAGATAATTTATTTTTTCTATAGATTAGGCATGAACTATCTTAGACTTCCAAATATATCTATCTTAGATTTCTAAATATATTTAATTTTTAAATTAAATAATAATTGGTAGAACTATTTTTAATATATTTAACCAAAAAAATATTTTTAATTAAAAGCCAATGCAGTCACAGCTTTGAATTAAGAATGGTAAACTTCTAGTATATATTCAGATTGATCGATCAACGATAAATTGGATGGCTCAGATTGCATATCGTATGAGGGGATAATTTTTTTTTTTATAAATTAGACATGAACTACTTTAGACTTCCAAATATATCTATCTTAGATTTTTAAATATATTTAATTTTTAAACTATTTTTAATTTATATAAATAACAGCGTAAAAAAATTGACTCTATTTTTTACCGTAAATTTTAAAAAGCGGCCACGGATTTTAATTTATAATAATATCTTAGATTACACATTTTCCCATAAACCCTCTAAAAGTTTCAGAAATTGCATTATTTCCTAATAGCCAATAGGCCAGGAGAAAATATCAAAAAGACGAGACAATTTCTAATGATGACAAAAAGGAAAGAGCCAGTCAGCCTCAGCCAGACCTGGCGGCTAATTTTTATATTTAAAATTTGTTCCTTCTTTTAAATTAGACTATTAGAGCCACTTGAGCAATTCATTTTGTTCCTCCTTTTTAATGATGATGACAATTGACAAATGACCATTTTTCCTTCTTTGAGTTCTTTCTCACATAATCACATAACTCTTCCATATAACAAAGGTGTGATTTCAATTCATTGACATCTGAAATTCGACAAGTAAAACGTTGTACCGTACTAACACAGTTCTTAAAATATGATGTATTTTAATTACAGGACATGATGTTCGTTATTCTCATTAGAAATTTGTCATTAAGAGTCTGCTCCAGAAACCCAAATCGGAGGGAGATAAAAGGAGAGTAACGGAGACTTTACTCTGCCCAAAAAATTACTTGCTCCAGATGAGGAATTTGAGGATGGAAGGAAAGAGAAGAGGGAGTAAGAAATAGAGTAAATTTGTGAAGAGTTTACTCTCAAAATCTATCCCTCGATTTGGGAGTAACAAAATCCGGTCACTCCTTCCCTCCCTTTCCGTTCCTCTCCTTTAATAGTAGGATTCTGGAGCAGACCCTAACTAACAAGTACCTCATTGCAAAACATAAAATATATCTTTCGTTAAAAAAAATGTTGTAATAATTTATCGGTCATTTTATCACCAGCACACATCAAATAAGCCTTTTGTTGCTGACGATCGCTATGCAATTTTTTAGAATTATATCTACAATATAACTTTGACTGTATCGCCAAAATAACTGCTTCTAACAAAACAAAAATCTATTTGTCACAATTCTTTTATACTCCAGTTTCAACTTTTTCATGAATGTTTCTCTTCTTGTGACTCTACCATATATGTCAGTTGTTGCTATTAATTGTGCGGAATTTTTAACTACAACAAACTTAAGATAAGTAGCAAACTACACGCCTAGTCCTATTTTTCTATATCAAAGCAATTGGTCCGTTCTCTTGTGGCATTAGAAATGCATAATACATAGTGACAGTTGGATATAGATAAAAATATAAAGCAGAACATCAACTGATTAAAAAGCTAGCATCCAAAATTCAGTAATCCTTTATTTATTTCCAAAATGAAAAAAAAAAGCCCCTCCAAGGCTCAATCACTCAATACTTTCAATACCTACAAGCAGCAATATCGACTAGAACAATAGTAATAGGCTGAAACAGTAAAAGACTGTTCACAACAGAGCCGAAGCACTGGCGTTTAAAAAAGGACGGGTGACAATTGAAAACTCAGATTTAGAGGAAGGCATCTTTCTCGAGCAATTTGAGCACTTCAGCCTGGTTGTTCAGCTTAGCAACATCAATCGGTGATTTTCCATCTAAATTTTGAAGAGTGCTGCAACAAACAGATATTATTAGAAACAGTTAGCTTATTTTAAAGAAAGAGGAAAATTATATATGTGCTCCTCAAAAAGTTCACATTATCTGCCATTAAAAGACCATTAAGTGGGAGCCACTAAATAAAACAAAAAAAAAAACCCTCCTCATAAGCATCATCAGATCTGTTAAAACTCGATTATGCCGTCTAGATTCTATCACATCGATGGCAGCAAGTGGGTACTCATCCTCAAACATAGCAAAAATTAACGCCCCGCCCCACAAATTGGCCAATTTATACCACTTGGCAAGAAATAATAAGTGCTTGAATATTTTCCAAAGTATCGGTCAAATACCCATATCAGTTGCAAACCCAAAAAGCACAAGACAAAAGTTCAAATATATTTTAAATCAATTGAAGGTCTATGCAGTGAATTTAGTCTCACACTCTCACTTACACTGCTGCTCCATGTTCTAACAGAAGGGCAACACACTCTTTGCGACCATAACCAGCAGAATAATGAAGTGCGGTGTTTTTGTTCTTGTCTAATGCATCAACAGCGGCCCCGGCTTCCAGAAGTATCTGAGCACATTTCACCTAAACAACAAGAACCCATAAAATATTAAAACATTCAATGGTCCCTACTGTCAACATTCAATTAAAACATAAAAACGAAAAGAAAAAGATAAATTCTAGTCATCCTGCTGTACTCTCATGCTGACTATTGACTGACAAATAATGGCTAAAAGAACCTGTAAAATCCTTAATGGGAACTTTAGAGCTTTCAGGGTCCAAAAAAAACCAAAAGGTGATACCTTCAGACCATTATGTAATTCTACTATTTGTAAGGAAAAATTAATTTCTCCTAAAAGGGATTTACTTTTCGCAAGGACCAAGATGTCTACTTTAATTCTTTTATTGGTCGTCAAGGAACAATATGTATATTTTGCACTCTTTTGTTGCTCAACTACAAGAAAACGAGATGAAAAAAAGAATTATACCTCGCCATATCCACATGCAAAATGCAGAGCTCTTCTTCCCTCAGAATCTTCTTCATCCTTGTCGACCCCATCTTCTAGAGCTTTCTTCAATACCTTAATGAAAATTAAGAGGATGAACAATTAAAATCTTTCTACCATATTAGAAGTCCCTCACCAATTTATAAAGAATTTCACCGCTCACATTTAATGCAAACTTAATATAGCGTAACGGTATTGAAGGGCATTGTAAACAGATATACATACGTTACCTCTATATTTGAGAAGGTTAGAATGAACTATTTTGCTTGTATTATTTATTAATTTGTTGTATCATATCTCAAATAGAATACATTGCAAATAACACTAGGATTAAAAATTATGATAATTCTGCCCCTGAGAGATGAATGATTTAAGTTTTCTATATAACAACAACAACTAAGCCTTTTGTCCCAAACAAGTTGGGGTAGGCTAGAAAAGAAACCCAGCAAAAGAGTCACCAAAAAAAAATAATAATAATAATAATGATTAAGTTTTCTATATTTCCATTATATGCATAAGAAGGCTAAAAGTGGAACAGCAAAAGGAAAACTGGAAACTGAATAATTGTATATATAAAGTTACAAATTAGCTCTCAAATTCAAGTATAAAGGAACATTCTTTAACTTTCTTTATTAAGGAATCAAATCAGAGTACCAAGTGCCCTGCTTTCAGGAAATTACATTCTCTGTGATTTACCATATGAATGCTTGCTTCCAGACAACTGAATGCCCATACCCAGACAGAATGATGAAATTCAACCCAAAATACTCTCCAATTTGGAGATTTTAAAAATTAGTTTCTTTCTTCATTAAGAATCAGAGCAAATCTTATTAAAATGCATAAAAAAATGCTACATTAAAGGTCAATTCAATCACTGAGTTGCTCTTTCCAATTGACAATTTTGCAAAACAGAAGTACCTCTATTGGGGGCTGTAATGCATGCAATAAATTTCTCATTTTGGCGTATGCACCTCAGGGCTTAGGCAGTGAGGCAATAACCCTTACGGTAAGGCTCTCTCTAAACTTATGACAGACATCAAACTTTTTAACATTCTTTAAACCACCCCAAAAAGGAGAAAGAAAACTACTGATACCTCCACATCACCGACACTAGCAGCATGATGGAGCAAGGATTCATCCTCATATCCATCTTCCTCCTCTGCCTCGGCATTAGCTTCTTCCTGGGCCTCAGATGAAGCAGCAGCAGCAGCACTCCCCTCATCTCCAGTAGGACCCACATTCATTGCCCTCCCAATCTTTTGCAGCACCTCAGGATTGTTCCAGTACCTTCAAAACCCAATAAAGAAAGTCAAACCTACTAGCCTGAAAAGTCCTTTTCGTTGCTTTATATCAGAAATTATCTAAAAGAGAGGAAGGTAACTGTATTGTAAACTGCAATTCCATCAAAACTTGGTGACTACAACTGCAAACTTATGGCATTATCAAAGCATAAAAACTCTGAGCACCAAAAAGGAATGTGAAATAAGGACAAAAACCATATTTTTGTGATCGTTTAATAATGTGCAAAATGAATATAAGGACAAAAACTATGGGAACAATGGATTATTTTTGTGATTGTTGTAGATGATTTTTACCATAACTAAGAGCTTAAGTAAAGATGACATAATAATACAAAGATAACAATAGGGAGATATGTAGCACTTACTTCATCATGGCACTGGGACCGCCAGTTTCAATCTCATCAAGGATTTGTTTGAGGGAGGGATCCTCCTTCATGCGGGCCATTCTTTCTTCAAGCTGTTGTCTGTGTGCTGGATTCGTCAAATTATCGACCATTTTGGACATAACAGGATCCTGCAATTTTTTAGTTTTTCTTTATTATTTGCAATAATTGCCATGACAGCAGCTAGGAAGATGCATGCCTATACAAAAGTACTGTAAAAGTTTAGGTAGGCACAAGACTTTTTTTGCATACACACAATTGGATTCTTACACACTTTAAGAATTTATTCAACCCACCCGATCAACAAAGGGTAATATGTGAAATTAAACATATTCCTTTCTCTATATATTGGTTATCAATCTAACAAATAGCATTCTAAATATTAAGAGATCACCATAGATGTATTTGCAAATTCTATGCCTTTCTGTCAATGCATAATAAGTTAGTAACAAGATTTCAAACAAAAAGAACACTAAATCTAAGAAATTTATTTTGATTCAGCATGTTCAATCTATAAATTTACTCATGTATTCTCATTGACGAATTTTAGGAAAACCCAGAAATGATGAAGTACCTGCAAGAGAGCAGTACCAAGACGCTCGGCCATTGTAACAAACTGGGGATTCTGTAGGAGTTGTTGCATGGATGACATGTATTTTTGTGGATCCATTTGTGGGTATGCAGGGCCACCACCTTCCTGGGAAGTCATCTGTATGCTTTTCTGAAGCTGTTCTGCCATCTGGGTGAATGCTGGATCTTTCGCTATCTGTTCTGCCATTTCTTTTACTGAAGGCTCCTGCAACATATTAGCAAAGTACGTATTTATTTTGAAGTTGTTTCTAAACTTAAATTACTATCCTTTCTTTTTGTTGTTAAATTAAATGATTAAATGGGCCAGCACAATATAGTAGATGAAATTTTCAACAACTCAATCCGTCCAAAATTTAAAACCTTATTTAAATTAGATTAACATAGAATTTTGCAATTTAACTTTTAACTACAATTTTTCTATTTTTCTTTTTATCAACTGTGGTAAGTTGATGTCATCTAAAACTAACTGAGGCCTTACTGTCTATCAATTGGGGAGGGGGTTTGCCTACTGTCTACTTCTCATGATAAACAAATAAAAGAAAAAAAAAATTATTAACAATTTCAAGCTTTAAAGTATAATTTGCGGACTTGATGAATAACTGAATACCATAATATGCAGAGATAACCCAAAATAAACCAAAATCTGTAGTAATGTTAGAATGTAGTAGGGAGAGAGTTCAGAATTTCCATGGATGGCAATGCTGATGTGGTAATAATTGAAGTAGCTAGCTAGATCATTTGTAATTATCAGACTAAAAGAAATATATAAGTAGAAATGAAGTTGATAGTATACGTACACTGAGCAGACTGCTCATGGCAGAGAAGTCAAAAGGATTGGGAAATCCAGCAGCTGACGTGGCAGGGCGGCGGGTTGGCTGTGGCTGGGTGGATGTAGATTCAGGCTTGGAGCTCTTAGTCTCATCTAAACAATTCACAATAAATCAGAAATAAATGATTTTAAGTAACATAAATTTATATTATATTTTAGAAGAAATTAATAATGATAAAATAATCCATGAGCCCGTTGCATGGATAGCTACGCCATGTGCACCTCATAATTAATTCAACCTAGCTTCCCTTCCGCCTGGCCACTCAGATACTAAATTACTAATAAAGTACTAATAACAACCGAATTCCAAGGAAAGAAGAAATATATATATATAGATATACCTTGAGAAGCCATGAGAGAAGTTGAAGCTCTCGCGCGCTCCCGCTTGAGAGTTGAGAAAGAGAGAGAGGAGAAATAGTACGTAGTAGGTGACTAGGTGTTATGTTAATAATAGAGTTATGAATTACTTTACGTGCGATTGGAGAGGAGAGATATACTAATTAAACGCTCTCTAGAGTCTAGAGGCATCAAAAGATTTGATACTGTTTCATTATTATTTCATGCTAATTATCTCTAACTAAACTCTAATTTGATGATGATGATGATGATGATGATTTATTGTTCTGCATGCTGCGATTTTTGGATAGGAAGGGATAAGATAAGAGTTGTGAGGGTGTCATTGGTCTGCCTTGTCAGGTTCTACCACTACTGGGGTCACTCGCACTTCCCACGCTACGCCTTTGCTTCGTTGTCACCTGCCATGTGGGGCCCGCTTTCCTCTCCACACGACGGTTACATCACAACGGATTACGGACTTCAGTTAGTCGGTTCAATTTTGACTTTTTCAGAAGCTTCTCGATTTCTACAGATGTTCATGTTGTTAAAGAAAACACTAGACATGGGAAATTATAAGGACAAAAGAACTCGGCCCGTTAAAAGCCCAAAATGCAAAAGGATTTACCAGATCTCGTCTAAAAGTTATGACAGAAGGCTGGGATTATTGTAAATAACTAGCAAAAGTTGCCCTCGTGGACAAATAAGAAAATAAAATATTAATATTATTTTTTGTTTCATATAAAATTTTACATGTTAGGCAATAAAGATATGGTAAAATCAATAATTTAGTCTTTTCTTTTAAATAAATAGCTAATTTGGTATTAACGTAATCTTTTTTAATAAAAAGTCTAACCTTGATCTAGACCACTGATCAGATCAAATTACATAAATCAATGGTTCATAATTGATATAAGAATTGTTTACACCCTTTTATATGGCATGTTTACTCCTTTTATATGAAATGTTTAATCCTTTCTCTATGAACCGGTATGGGGGATGGCTAACTAGTAACTATTCAAGAGAACGGCATTCAGGAGGGCCAGGAGAATGCGCTCACTTTAGACTGGGCTAATTAACGCTTAGCTTGGGTTGCATAATTAAGCACGCATTGGTTGTCCTACTCCGATGTATCCATCCTATGCGGCTATGCTAAATTCTTCAACCATCTTTAATTATTGTTTGCCTTCGCCCACGTGCTTCTCTTCTTACTTGTACTTGGTAAATGCATGCATGTGTCACTTCTTGCTATTAATTGTGGGGATTTTTCATTTTTCATTTTTGTTTTTTAATTACAAGAAACTTCATACTATCCCCAAATGCCGCAATCATTTTTTTATTGTTCCACAATTTCAATTTGGTTAGAACCTTGCAATCAACCATCAACCAGTGATCATTGTTTTTCCATATCAAGCAGCATTAAGGGGATTAATAATTAATATATATTCAGATGATCCTGAAATGTTTTTTTGTTTCATGAAAATTGAAAAGTAACACATTACACTTCCAATGCCATGCCGTTTTGGCAAAAGCATGGTATGACATGTACAAACGAACAAAGTTGTGTCAAGAATTCAAATAAAGACAGAATCTGAACAATGAAGCAGGAATATTATTACAAAACAAGCCACAGTTTGTTTTTTTTTTTTTTTTTGAATTACACTGATTTGTTAAACTTGATGTATGGTTTCATCAAATAATTGGACGGAAATTGGTAGACACAATGAAAATTCCAGATTGTGATTGATCCATATAACCAGATTTTTGCAATAGACGGAATCTTACCAATCTCATGCCATACAGGGACACCTTAGATAGCATTTTCAAAAGTATCTTCTTAGTTTAGTATTTTCTTTTTCTTTTATATTCCATAATAAACTTTAGAGAATATTTACTTGTTTGCTGAAGTTATGTTAAGATGCATAACACAGTCGAATTATTTGATCATTTCTATTTTGTTCCTTCGCTCGTTGCTCTCATTTTCTGCTACCAACAACAATGCATTGTATAACCCATAAGACATTTCAACAATAATAATGAACATTCTCACCATCTTAGCAAACCTACCTACTGCACTTAAAAATGAACCCATTCAAATGGTACAACTTGTTACAATTGTTGGTAACTTGTACTAGTCCTTATCGATGCATATTAGAGAAATTTGTTCTTCAGTTTTCACCTATGAAATTTCGGGCCAATACATCCAAAGTACATATACCAATCTGTGGGTTCGTACCACATCACATTGAGGTTGAAAAAGTACCAGATTCACGGTCTCAAAATTCTTTTTTTTTTTCCCATAACTTACCCAAAATTATGTGTTTTTTTTTTTTTCCCACCTAATAAGACAACTAAGCAAAATTTAACCCTTTAAATCTGCACAACAAAAAGAACCTGATAAGCAGGTGTTCATCTACAACTATCCTTTGAGCCAAGATCCATAATTACACTGCACTAAACATACAGAACTACAAAAGAGATACGCTCAGACATGAATTTAGTATATTCTATGCAAACCAACATTTAGGTCAGACGATATGGAAGAGAGTACAGGGAGCGACTGGTGCCACATGGCTTTAAATACTCTCTTCTGATGTGCCTGCACTGACTGGGATGGCCCACGTCCCTGATACCTGTCAACGGAACTATACTTGTCAAGCTGAAATGGTTTTTGACACTATTTATAAACTCCTCAATACTTTCTTAAGGTGAACCAACTAAAAAAAATAGTAATAATAAACCTAGATGCAAAAGTAAGGGTCCTGCAGGATGAACTCTTCATGAGATGAAAAGAACCCAAGCATATTGGCAACTGCTGAATTGGATCAGACAACTCAATCCCACCAGGATGCAACTGACCCAAACAGTCAAGGAACACAAGCCATTTCCCAATCGACTAGTTTGGCTTAGTTTTATTCCCATCAGACATAAGTCTTTCAACCAATATTTGCTCTCCACTTCCTAGTAAGGTTGAACTGAACCACAATTCTTTCTATTGCTCAATTTGAAAAATCCTCATGTGTTGCCAAAACTGATTTTTTGTAGAGGATTAGGGTTAAAAAAGCTACAGATCATAGCAAAGGTGTAACCTGCTAATCCTTTTTGTTATAAGGATTATGGATATAGAACATAATCTAAAATGTATTAAAGTTGTGATCCAACTTAAGTATCATATCTAACCATTTTGTGCCCTGCCTCGATGCTGCATCCAAAAATAAAATCATTGAAGAATGTTACCTTATATCGAAGATGTGGATTTTTGGATCCGCGGTGCCAGAGGAGACATGCCAACCATCAGGAGACCATGACTGATTAATCAGAGCTGACTGCGAGTCACTGCTATCTTGCTTCCATCCAAAGGAGTGAATCTCTGTGCGCCTCAGCCTCACATCATACAGACCCAGTTGTTGCCCCGGTGCACTGTCACAACACAGCATATGATAAAATAATTAACATTAAGTACCACATCTGTTGGAATAAATTATTTATGCCTATATCAAACTGCAAGGTTTTGAAAATTCATGTGTATATCTGCAAACTCAAGAGTATATCATTCCCATATACCCCAGCAGAATGAGAAAATGCATGAACATGTCGGAAAATAAAATGTATTCATTCCCTTCTTTGACATTCAATTCAGAAGATACCAAAGGTGTTCACCTCCCATGCCTTTATCTCTCTAGACAAATGAAAGGCAAAGGATGGGCGGTTCTGGTATTTCTTTGAGTGGCATAAACAGAGAAGAGAAATTAGCACTAAACCCCAAATTTGTTCATACTAACTTATCAAAATAGGTACGTCATATAAAATAAGAGTGGCATCTAATTCACTTGACTTGACTTGACTTAGTTCAATATGGGCTTGGGGAAATAAAAGGTCAACTAGAGTTAGGGAATGTGTTAAGTGCTTTTACACAGCTTCTCTATTATTTTAGTATACAAGGCAAGTAAAATTAGTGAATATCACAAAATAGTTGGGGAAACATTTGCATGAGAACTGTCAGGTAATATTTCTAACTGCAAGAACATGATCATATTAGTTACAAACTCAAAACCAATAAGAACAATAACAAAATAAACTTACCCAGACTGGACCAAGTACAAGTTGAAGTCACATGGGTTTGGAAGTACGCTCATGCACTTGTATTCAATCTGGTGCTTAAAATCTGAGCGACCTGCCAGCACATCAAACCCAATTATTCTTTTATCAGCACCAACTGATAAGACAATCTTTTTGTGCCTCAACGCAGATACGCCCATTACAGCTGATGAGTGCAGATTGCAGTGCACCAACTTGTGCCTGTATGACAAGTTGTCATCACCTTCTTCGCGCCATAGTACAACTGAGTGGTCAGACGAGCCACCTGTCAGGAAGCAAATGTCATTCTCCCATGGTGAGAAGGCAACACTGTTTATTAGGCCCTTGGTGTGTGGCTTGGCTTCTAAGAAAGAGACTCTTTTCTGCTTTCAAAATCAAGAGAAATTCACAAGTTAGGATTCCTATAGACAAAGTATAATTATGCTAAGTATCAAGATTGACCTTAACGGGACATTTGATATCATGCAAAAGAAGCAGCATGAGTATCCCACAAAAAAAAAAGGGAGCTAAGAGGAATAAAGAAAACTAATAAAACATGAGAAATGATCACTTGATTCCCATTTTTTTTAACAAATCAACAAACTACCCTTCTTTGCTGTTAGTTTCTACATTTAGGTTAAGGGTAGTTCAGGAGCTTCTTGAACAAATGTAGAGAACTTGATCCAGTATGAGTCATGTTCTGTAGGTCATTAGTGATTCGAAGGAGAAGGTTCATTTTTCTCTTCTTTTTCTTTGGAACAAACAGGAAAGATGTATAATGTCCATGTCATTTTTCCCAGAATATGATTATTTTTTACAATGAAATACATAGAATTTTTTTCTAAGTTTTCTGAACAATGTCGAAACCCACCCTACTCGTTACAATATATTATGTATTTATTAACAAAATCATGATTTATGACTTCCACCAAATGACACTGAAGTTAAGAAAACATACTAAGGTTTTGTTTTTATAGGAAATAGTTATATGCCAGAGAAATTAAGCAGTCTATATAAGTATCCCACCAAATGCTTATCAGAAAATAAATGAAGTATATACAAACTCCAAATTATGTTTTTACATTAAAACACTAGTTATGCTACTCAAAAAAAATACAGCATTTATTTGCAGAAAAAGAAGATTACATAGGCCAACTTACCTGGCCAGACTGGTTGAGATCTAAAATGGAGATCTGGGAATCACCAGGATCACCACTATAGACTGCAATAATGGTGTCTCCAGCTGGATGCCATGCAATATCTTCAGGCCATCGCCTTTGGTTTGGTGACAGACAATCTGTCGTGCTAAGTAATGAACCAGATGGTCTGTCGTTTTGCATACAAAAAGAAAAGATTATTTGGTTTCTTCTATATCAAGATTGATAATACAATATTTATTTTGTTTAAAGGCCGTGGTGACATTGATGATATGTTGACCATAGAAATCTAGAAATATAGTTACAACCCAAGAATGAAAAATAAAAGAAACGAGAACCTTACATTTTAGCGTTAAGTTGCCAAAAATTTATCAACCCATCCAGTGCACTGCAATCAAATTAATAAAAAACTGATCAGCAGGTATAAACAACAAATAATTTCTACAAAAGAACATATGAGCATTTTTTTTTTCTGTTATTTGTTTTCTTTTTCCTATTGGTTACTTTCATGTATGTTTATGTAGGCTTGAAAAAACATTAGAACATCTCACATACATGCCCTCAAAAGTGAGTGAATCTCAAATGCCCCTGTAGCGTAGTAAACATCACAATCCACAACTACCCACCTCCCCTTGATGCATGAAGTTCTCCATTACCCATCTTTACTTTCTCACATATAATAGGCGTTAAATAGTGTTGTACAGATGCTACTTTTTGTAAAATTATATGGCGATTTTCTGATGTTTTGTGAGGTTATATATAATATCAAGTTATCAACATTTGCAAAGCTGTACATTCAATTTTTGACCATTTGCAAGGGCATTTAATGGAAAGGAGCGAACCTAGTAACAAAGAGATTATCATTGGTAGGGCAAAGCTCAAGACATCTCAGCTTTCTTTTATGCTGGCTAGAAATAATAACAGTACTTCCAAACTCGAGAGCGATAGGTTTAGAAGACCTCTTCACGCTTGGTATGAGATCCTGGTGTTCCTTCTCTTCTGTGCAACCACAACAGAATAGTCATCATCATTTACCCAATAATTAAAACATTTTGGTTTCTGAAGTTCCATATTCCATCATTTGGTTCTCATGTTGGTTATGTTATACCGGTACTTTGGAAATATATTAGATACTATAAAGATAGGTACACAGTTAGTCTAAGTAAAAACCAAAAAATATGACAAAATGTACCAGCATTGAGAAAATACAAAGCATAATTGCATGATTTATGTTCACTCAGTATGAATTAACTGCTAATGACAAAGAATTAACTTTTAATGGTTAAATGTGCATGTACAAACATGACAAAGAGCATAATTCCATATTCACCTATTTTTCTCTTTGGTTGTTTCTCTTGTTTTCTCTTTTCAGTGACAGCCACTGTTGCTTTGGATTTCACAGGAGTGGATGAAGAAGGAATATTGCTCTTAACAGGTTTAGCAGCCGTGACTTGCTGAGACCTAGATTTTATGTTGGAACTTGAGTTTGATTGATTTTGGTTTTTGTTTCTGGATTGTAGGAGATTTAGCTTGGCTTTCGACTCGCTGAGCTTTTTCTCAGCCTCTTCCAACTGGCAAAATCAAGAAAAATCTTCAATATTCAGATAATTATAGTTTTTTAAATAAGTGCTATTTTCTCAGCCTCTTCCCACCCCTATCACATACTCTGAAGTAATACCTGAGGCAAGAGAATTTCACAAAAGAATAAAAGGAAGAGAATTTCACAAAAGAATAAAAGGAAAGAGGGAACACCTTTCGAGCTTCTTTATCAAGCAATTAAGGCTAAAATTTTACAGGGGAACTGAACTAAATTGAGGCGTATGTGGCAAAACAACACGATGCTAACTCAATTTAAGTGCAAAATTACCATTGATTGGTAGTGAGCTAACTTGGTCTTGATTGCTTCCACTTCCTTGACCCGATGCTCGACCAAAGCCACAAGCCCCTGCTCCTCCTCGCCTGCCTCGTCACGCGCTCGCTGACGTGGCACGCGATCGCCATTGGCGTGTCGGAGAGGCGAGTGCTCCGATGCTGGCGCATCCAGCTTTTGCTTCTTCGATAAGGGGCTCGCCATGGCGGATTTCGATCAGATAATAAATTATTATTTAATATAGATAATAGAGAGAATTGAGAAAGATGTAGAGGAGAGGAGAGGTCTCGCTCTCTCTCTCTCTCTCTCTCTCTCTCTCTCTTAAATTATAAATTATAAATCAATACTCGAAAAGAGAGAGGAGCTCTCCTGGTTTTTGTTCTTCTTCTTCTAAAACACAAAACAATTCATTCATTAATTAAATTTAAAGGGAACTGGAAAATCAGTCCTATACATATTACTGATCCACGCATAAATATACGCACAATAATAGCTATAGGAGCCCCTTTCAGCAACGACGCTTCACAACCACACCAGATACTCATCCACGCAAAAAATATACGCACTTTCACTTGGGGGGTTTAAAATTTATATTAGTAGTCTTTCTAACAAGTAAAAAGTCGTAAATTCTAATCGTAGAAAATATAAATGGCTACATTTGAGTAGCATGAATTGGAGAGAGATTACATTACATGTTTACATGTGAGACCGGTTCGGTTCGGTTCTGCAACCTCGACCGGCAATTACTGACACTGGATCCCACATAAAGTACCCCTAGGCCCTAACTCCAAGTCTCCAACCTTTTTTTTTTTTTTTTTTTTTTGAATGATAGTCTCAACTAATTAAAATCCGGTAAGAAAAAAGTCAAGCGACTTCTCTCGTTGACCAGACCGTCAGTGCAGGTAAAAACTTTTAAAAGTGGGCTCTTTTGTCATCTTTTACTCCCAGTGAAAAATGGAGACCTGATTCAAATTTTTACAGAAGTCGAGGTTATCCAAAATTACATGATACGATACGACTACGCAATTCGTACGATGTGAACTTATCATTGTATTGAAAATTCTAAAAATTAATCTGATTTGACACGATATGACTTTACACGAAACGATACGACAAGACGAATTTAATTTTTTACATTATAGCATCATAGTTAATAACTCATAAATAAATCTTTTAAAAAAAATTTAAAATTGATTATTTAAATTGCTTTCATATCATTGCCCAATTTATGATTGTTTTTTTTTTCTTTTTTTAACGTCTATTTAAATTTATTTTCATTTTTTTATATTTTTTAATCTGTTGCAATAACAAACAAATGGGTTAGAAATTGAACAAACAAATGTGTTAGAAAAAAATGAACCGAAATTTTTAATACAAACAATTTTATAATAAAAAATTTTAAATAGAACAAAGATTATTATTATTTTTAATAAGAGTACCACCATAGGGACAGTTTGAATGTCTTTATAGTCTAATCCTACAACGGCATTCATATTACCGCGAAAGGGGTCAAATACTTAAAAAATACAATGCGCTATGATAAAATGAGATGCTTTGTGCTGCTACCGCATTTCAAATATTTCAAATCTGCAACCTCAACGCCATGTGCTAAAGCTGTCAACAGCAGCCGTTATGCCGTTTGCCATCACGTGAACCCATTAACGAACGGTAAGTGGCAGACCGAAATGAAGCGTTTCGATAACGGAACGGCAAACGAAACATAGAATTGTGCCGTTTCGAACTGTTCCGCTTCGTTTTCAACAAAAATACATGTAATTTCTAAGTGGAACGAGTAGCGGCACTGAATCTTGTTTCGTTTTCTAAACGAAACGGTAAACGGTATGAAATACAATACCGTTTTCATAACGAAACGAAAAACGGAACGACCTGTTCCGTGCCATTTCACCACGTTAGACAGCTATACCATGTGCATTGTGCCGCTATAGCCAGCTAGGCACCAAGATGAAATGCTTCTCGTGAGCTGTTAAGCTGTACCAATAGAAAAATGGCATTGCACTACTACTGACGAAGTACTAACATATACACTGAGTATATTGAATATCATTTACGGAAACTACTATTGTAAATAAATAAAAAAGATTAAAATGCAATTCGTATCCGACAAAATATATTCGTATTCGACTCCATATCCGATGATATCTGAACCGTATCCGTATCTGCTTAATATTTGAACCATATATGTATCCGAAGGCATCCGTATTCGTATCCGTATCTTAAAAAAATATGAATGCGGATATGAAAAGAACAACATCCATCCGTTTTCATCCCTAATTATAGGCACTATACCAAGCAACCATCTATATTTGCAATCATGCCTGAGGAAACCCTTCAATTATACCCAATACATCCGGATTTTTTTTTAAATAAATATATTAATCTTTTTTATTTTAAAGATAAATATTATATTAATTAAAATTTAAAAATAATGCTCTAACTACCGACTTCAAAAGGCCGGAGTTAACTTCGGCCTTTTAAAGACCGAAGTAGCCACGTGGCTATTCAACATCCGTCGCAAATTTAAACGGACAACCCGTTTGACCCGTTCCGGACTTTTGAAGTCAGGAGTAGCCTTTGCACCCCGAAATTGGATATCTCCAAATTACAATTCTGCCATCAACATGTATATATAACCGGATAAATAGCAAACGTCTCTCTCATCCTTCATTTCGGACTCCGAAGCCAGAAGAAAAGGAGGAGAGCTCTTCGGCTTCAGGTAATTTTTTTTAATATTTAATTTATTTAAATTTTATATTTAATTTTTTAATAGAAAAAATAGAGAAATTATGTTAAAAAAATAAAAAAAATGTAACAAAATAGAAATATTTTCAGATTAATTATCATAGTGTTAGAAAAAAATTGTGGAACTAAATTACTGCATATTATGTGTAATTAAGCCAAGATTAATGGTATAGTCCATAATTAATTATTAACAAATTATGATTAGTGTTAATTAATATAATATTATCATTTTAATTAAGCCGAATAATCTAATTGTGTCTAAATTAGTTCATATTAGACATTATTAATCGTAAATTAGTGATGATTAGTTCAATTTTA